>OV702282.1:6000000-6600000 GCA_916181665.1 Avena sativa | reverse complement strand
GAGCACACGTCTCTAGCAATAGTATTTAACTTTTAAATTTGTTCCCATAAGTGTTTCCCTTTTTGTGACAAACGGTTTTCCCTATAATAATACTTTTGTTCTTCCGTGAACCCACCTTGCCAATAAGAACTAGTTTCAAAGAAACCATCCATTGACAGAAAGCATGACCAAGCAAGGCAATGATAGACCAGCAACTACAGCAGGAACTAATTTTTTGTGTTTTTGATAAGAAAAAGCAAACCAAACTAAACTAATTTTTTGGAGTTTTTGAAAAGAGGCAAACAAAACCAAGCAAAAGAAACTAAGCAAACTAAAAACAAAGTAAAGAGAAAGGAAGTGGAGGACTCCTCTTGTGAAGACGTCCTTAGCCTCCCCGGCAACAGCGCCAGAAAGAGCTTGATGGCTATTGTGCAGCCTGTTGGGAACCCCAAGAGGAAGGTATGAAGCAGCACAGCAACAAGTTTTCCCTCAGTAAGAAACCGAGGTTATCGAACCAGTAGGAGGAAGGAAACGTCACACAGGTGTTGCAAGCAACATGGAGACCTACACAACACAAACTCAAGACTTTGCCCCAATGAGCAGTGAGGTTGTCAATCTCACCGGTTGCTGTAGCAAAGGATTAACTGTATGGTGTGGAAGGTGATAGTGGTTTGCAGCAAGTAAATAGTAACAATGGAAGATGTGTCAATGGTAAAGATTTTACCGGGGTCCATAGTTCACTATAGGTGTTCTCCTTAGATAAACAAACATGACATGCAGGGTAAACAAATTACAGCAGGGCAATTGACAGGAACTGAGCAAGGCATAACAATGCAATACCAGACAAAAAGATCCTATGAGATTTGATTGGGCAATACAACAAGATACATAGACCGCCATCCAACTGCATCTATGACTAGAAGTCCACCTTCAGGTTATCATCCGAACCCCCTCCGGTATTAAGTTGCAAGCAACAGACAACTGCTTTAAGCAAAGTGTGTAAGGTAAGCAATCCACTTGTTCAATGAATAAGAGACCGTTGTTTTCTCCCTAGTAGCAACAACACATCTACAATCGAAGAGATTTCTGTCACTTCCCTTGGAAACTAGAGGCATGAACCCACTATCGAGCATAAATACCCCCTCTTGGAGTCACTAGCAACAGCTCGACCAAGATAGCTACTAACAATGGAGAGCATGCAAGATCACAAACAACACGGACATGATAGAATCATAAAGACAAAACCATTAATCAATCTGACATAATAATCTCAATATCCATCGGATCCCCGCAAACACAACATGCATGATTACAAATAGATTAGATCTTGATCATGAACGGAGCTCACAAGATCTACACATGAAAACACAAGGAGGGGATACAACCATCTAGTAACTACATGTACCCATAGTCCAAGGTGGAACTACTCACGCATCATACCGGAGAGAAGGCCTTCAGGATGATCTCCCCTCCGGCAGGGTGCCGAGAAGAACTTGAGATCCCCCCCCCCCGATCTAGGGACGACGGTGGCGGCGGCTATAGAAGATTTCGTGGAATATTGATCGGGTACTTAGGGTTTCTGGATCGGGCGCTTGTTATAGGCGAAGAGGCGAGGCTGGGAGGTGGCTAGGGGGCCCACACCCTACCTAGGCGCGGGTGAAAGTAAAAAGGAATTCGCCTAGAGGGGGTGAATAGGCGTTTTAAAATATTACGGTTTAGGCTCAAGTAAATGCGGAATAAAACTAACGTTTAATTTATTGTGCACAAAACCTAGCCACTAAGTTCACCTAAGTGCACGAACAACCTATGCTAAGCAATACAAGCAACAAAGTGATAGCAAGATATAAATACTTCAAGCACGACGGCTATCACAATGTAAAGTGCATAAGTAAAGGGCTCGGTTGAGAGATAACCGATGGACGCGGAGACGAAGATTTGTTTCCTAAAGTTCACTTCCAAAGAAGCTACATCTCCGTTGGATAGGTGCGATGGCACAATGCTCTCCGAATGCCACAAATGGCTCACCTAGAGGTGTGGTGGCTCGATGCTCACCCAACGCCACACAAGGCCTCACCCCGGATGCGGAAGCACGCAACTCATCGACGCCACAAAAGGCTCACCCTATTCTCCCGAGTACGCACCACAAAAGGCGGGCACTCGCTCCACTATGGGACGCTTGAGGGCGGTCACCGAACCCATACAAGATTGGGGCTAACTCCACAATTCAATTGGAGGCTCCCAACAACAAAGCCACAAAAGGCTACAAATGCCACAAAAGGCCAACAAAGCCAGGAAAGGCTACAAGACCACAAAAGGTCAACAATCCAACCACACAACTGTCTAGGGTTCCAAGGAACCCAAGAGAAACAAGCTCACAAGCTTGAACTCGCCAAATCTCCGAGTTGAACTCAAACCTATGCACCAAATGCAAGGGCAAGTCCTTCTCTCCCAAATTCCAACAAAGCTACAAAAGCTATTGGGGGAATAAGGGAGGAAGAACACAAGAGGAGAATACAAAACTCTCCAAGATCTAGATCCCAATGATTCCTTCACAAAAAAGGGATTTGGCTTGGGGGGATTGTAGATCTAGATCTCCTCTCACAAATCCCTCAAAAAGATGCAAGAATCATAGGAAGGGAAAGGGAGAGGGAAAGCTTCTTCAAGGTTAAGAATGGAGGAGAGAGAGAGAAAGCCAAGAACCAAGAAGAAAAGCTAGTGCCCACGGAGGGGAAGAGGAGCCCCTTTTAAAGGGCTCCCAGATCTGCCCGTTATGGGCATTCGCGACTCCTGGCCGGAACTTCCGGTGGGAGGCCGGAACTTCCGGTGGCACACAGCCAACGGTCAAAAATTGCGGAGCGAGAAACTGAAAAAGCGAATCCTGGTCGGAACTTCCGCCGGTTCACCGGAACTTCCGGTGGGAGCGAAACTTCCGATGGAAGTTCCGACAGAAGTTCCGTCAAATAGACACAACGAAAACAGAAGGTTACTGAATGTGAGCGGAACAAGAGCCGGAAATTCAACCGGAACTTTCAGACTGAGCAGAACTTCCGGTCCCTGGCCGGAACTTCCGATGGGAGCGGAACTTCCGGTGGAAATTCCGACTGAAGTTCCGTCAAATAGCACATCCAAAATAGAAGGTTACTGAGCGTGAGCGGAAGAAGACCCGGAACTTCCACCAGAACTTTCGGCAGAAAAATTGCCCTAGCGGAACTTCCGATGGCAAGCTGGAACTTCCGGTCAGGGAAATTCCAGAAACCAGAAAACCAGAAACGCAATAACTTTTGCATCCGAACTCCAAACGGAATGAAACCAATTTTGTTGGAAAGATAACGACGAATAGAATCCAACAAAATATTGGGTATCACCTTGGGAGAAAATATCATGAATATATATGTGAAGTATCCCCCAAGGTGTGGAGCCGGAAAACTCACAAGATCAAAAACCGCAATAAGATATGCAAGTGAAATCCTTAAATTATAAACTAGAGCTTGTTATGATGATGACCACAAGATCTAGATCCTCTCATGGACAAGAACCAAATAACAACCAAGAAAGATGAGGCTATGAATGCAAAGGTTTGAGCACTCTCCGAACGATGCAAATGAGACACCGCTTGAGAGCCCCTCTTGATAGTACGGCTATCTATCCTAAACCCGGTCTCCCAACTAACAATATGAGACCGGCAAAAGAAAAGCCCTATCAAGAACATACCTTTGCCTTGAGCATCCCACTTGAACTTGATGTAGACCGTCTTGTTCTTCTATAGTGGGAACACCTTTCTTGGATGCTCTTGCTTGATGAAGATGAAGACTTGCAAATTGCTCCCCCATACTCCATGGGGAAACCTCTTCTTTGAACTTGTCTTCATCATTCCATGAGCACGAGGATGGAAAGCTTCAAGCATGAGATCTTCTAGATATGGCGCATCTTGAGCTCGCCCTTCTTCATCCCTACTTGAGGTTGATCCATCTTGATGCAACTCTTTGCACATGCCTTGATCGACCTTCAAGCTCATTTCTTCATGATTCCAATGGGCACAAAGCCCTTGGACATTTCTTCATCTTCCAACCTTGAGACCAACACATGGCCCAAGCGATGCCAATGGATAAACCTACAAGTGAAACTCAATTTACACATTAGTCCATAGAGATTGTCATTAATTACCAAAACCACACATGGGGGCATACATTCCCTTTCAGCGGGGCAGGGCCCACCCGCTCCTAGGGGGGTCTGGCCACCCTGGTTCGCGTCTCCGTCTCGTCTTCTGGATTCTTGTCCCTCGCGGTAAAATATTGACTTTGGCTTTTGTCCTGTCCAATTCCGAGAATATTGATTTCTGCCTTTCTGGAACCAAAAACAGAAGAAAACAGGCAACTGGCACTGTGGCAACTTGTTAATAGGTTAGTTCTAGAAAAGATATAAAAACACCTCAAAGTGTAGACAAAGCAAAGCAAAGTAGATACTAAACAAGCATGGAGCATCAAAAATTATAGATAAGTTTCTGATGTATCAATGACGACGAGGGCGCTCCGGTACAACCTAATCTTCACAGACTTCGACGATCACCAGCGAAAGGGAACGACGAAATCACCATGATTCTGAGCGCCCCTTGCCTCACTACTACCCCTCAAGCGACAAGGATGCCGAGGCGCTTCTCCTTGACTACTCCACGGTCTCCAGGACGACCTCTACTGATGACGGTGGTCGGCTCTGGCCGGCTAGGGTTTCGGCCCTTTGCGGAATGGAGAGGAGAAGAGAGAGTGTTTGCGAGCGAATGAGGGGATGAGGACAGAAGGACATCGCGGTGGGGTTCTTATCCTCCCAACAGACAATGGCGAGCATCTTGACGTCGGCGAGTGACGGGGCTCGCGCCACGCAGCTGCTTCGGCGGCTGCGCGAGGTGGACGATGACGATAGAATGGGCAAAGGGGTATGTGGGCCTGGGCTGTTGTTGGGCTTTGACGCAGTGAGCAAGATGTTGCAAGGCACACACGCGAGCGACATATAGTGCGAAGAGAAAATGGGTTGTGGGCTGGTACTGCTGGTTTTCTCTTTTCCTTTTACATTTTCTGTTTTCTGTTTTTCTATGTTACAAATTCATTTCAAATTTAATCTTCACAAGGTATAAACTACTAAGAACTTTTGTGGAATTATTAGAATAATACAGGGATTCATCAAAACTAAATTCTCTTTATGTATTTTTGTATGTATAAATTTCATAATTTTATGAGAGGTTTTGTATTAAATAGAATAAGTAGAAATTAGGGTTTTAAGGTTTTAGGATTTGTTTATGATCTTATACAATGATTTTTATTTCCTCTTAATGAATGTAATGGGAATGGTTTGAGATAGCTAAGGATATGCAAAGAATATATCCATATTTATTATTATATAACAATCATTATATAAGATGATTTAATTATTATGGTTCTTAAAATGGTAAATTCTATTATTCCAATTCCACTAATAGGTGAATCCTAACCACCCTACTTATTTTTAAAATATGCATAGATAATTTCTTGAACTAGTTATTCACTACTTGCTTAAGTGTGGTTAATATATGGATGTAATATTAGGGTATAATGCTTTATAGCAATTTCCATTTACGTGGCACATATCATTTAGATGTTTGTAAGTGGCAACGATTTACATAAGTGATTTGCTATTGAACTATTGTATAATATTTACCAAGAATTCCTACCTTTAATACTTCATAAGTATTGACTTTATATATATATACCTTTCTGCCTTTGATATTAAGTAGGAATAAAATAAATTGATCTACTCAAGCAAACAAGGATTACCTATTATTCTAAATAGTTTCTTCCTTATTAGTGTGGGTGGCTCCTAGTGATAAATTAACATGTAATGGTTGCTAATGAGCATTACTTATATGATAAAGGTAATTCATTTATCTCATGGCAATTTTTTAGGTTTAGAAGAGTGATATAAATAATGATTTTTATATGGAGTGTTATACTTTTGGTTAATAGCTTCTTAGGAATTCCTACATTCCCTATTTCATAATTCTTGACTCCTAATTAAGGAATTCCTTCCGTAGATATACTACTTCTTCATATCCATCATCATGTGTTAACATGATGAGCTTTACTTCACAAAAATATTCTTACTAATACTTTCTCCTTCTAAATCCATTTTCAAATCCAATGAGCTTGACACTAAAGCTCAATATGATCTCCTCATAGAGATATCTCTCTTCTCTAAAATACTTCTTATGAATCCAAGTCCACTTGAATGATTATTCTCTTACTTCCAATTTACTTTGTAATCTCACTTATAAATTTTAGAAGCTTTTCACTGAAGCTTTTCATAATATTCTCATATCTCTACTTGGTTATATCAACTACTCTATTAATGATAACCTCCAGTCCAACAAGTAGTTACTCCTACCTTCATTCATACTCTTCCTTTATTATCCATCACTAATATTACTCCAATAGATGTATATATCAAACACTACTTCACCTCAAGTGTTTACTATTCTTTTAAAAGGAATAATAGGACTTCTATAACTCAATGCTTCTCTAGTATAAGCTTGGTTATACTATCTTAACTTTAGTTACCTTAGTAACTCCCACTTCATCTTATACCATTGTGACTTGTCATGACTAACCAATGATAATATATCTACACTAGGGTTTAATCATGTTCTATCCACCAATGTCACTTATGCATTATATAATCAATCACTCCTAGTGACTTAAGCATGATCATTATAATCCTATGATCATTTATGGCTTAGGTTTCCAGTTGGCTAATCAAGGCTTTTATCAATACAACACTACAATTATATTATAATTATCTTCTTAGTATCTCTATCTGACTAAGAGATATTGTTCAATAACTATGCCTACTTGATCCAATGATATTACTCCTGGTAACTATCTTCATAATTCATCCTTATAATCTACTTTGTTACCACATATATCTTTATTTTAGATAACTCTTCTATCCATTCAGGAGTGAGTTAACTCCACCAACTATCATATTGACTTGATTCTCTTCCAACACTCCCATCCCATAAATGATATCTCAAACTAGCATTACCACTACCTCTTCTTACTTATTTCTCTAAAGGCTTTAAAGTGAATGCTATGATATAACAAGGATAAGAGTTGATAGATCAAGAATTGATAGGCTAAGACTTGATAGATCAATAGTTGATTACTCAACATTGATGTACACCATATATTAGGATAAAGTTCAATAGAGATGACAAGGATTGATATGGAAAGAAAGATATGTGGTGAATGGTATTGACTTGGTTTCCTTCCTACTCTATATAACTAAAGAGTTAAGGTTAAGTATTACCATGATACTCATGGTAGAAATAGATACGAATAAGATAGAGCAAGATTTAGTTACTGAATTCTTGTTACTTGAGTTTTATACTTAACTTGGTATTCATGAGTTGTAATAATAAATACTATGATATGATATTTAAAAGATCAAAGATTAATCATTAAGCAATTGTTGTGGTTTAGTTTATTATATTTGATCTACCCTTAGATCAAACCATCTTTACCCAAAATAAGGTTTTAGCATAGATCATATTAAAACTTATCGTAGTCAACTTGATGATCTTCTTCAATTCCACCAAGTTAAGAGAATCTTCAATCACTTTGACAAGTTTTGTTCAAAAGCGCGAAAATTATTTGGATTTTCTATGGATGAATGCAATGCACACATCTGAGTTCAGCTTATTTCTAAGCTCTAATGCTGGGATGTTACACGAATAGTGGGATTTTGGATGGTAGCGCTCTTCTTCCGCAGATAATCAGTGTTCCTATGGATGGAAATCTGCTCCCAATCATACATTGCCTCTAGGATGACTTCATAAGTGGTATCGAGCTCTCCCTCATAAGAGAATCCGAAGCAATCACAAAATTGATAGAAAGTGAGGTTGTGAGTTTTCCCATTGAGCACGAAACTTACAGTGCAATGACGCTCTTGGACCTCAAGGGCATCGTGGAAGATGACAGGAACTCATGTGTGGCGAGTTCGTAGGTCTTGATGGACAGGAAGGAGAAGGGGACCATGCCGGTGTTCTCGGTCATCGTCTCTAAATCATCCTTCATACCCTGGTGGGAGAGGAAATCATGGCACACCCACTTGGTGGGTATAACCTTGCGTTCCCTCACCCTCTTGTAGACCTTTTTCATGGCTGCCCTCAAGGATTCTCCGTCTGAACGTCTCTTCTTTGATCTCGGCGTCTTGGCGGTGCCCGAGGTCCCTGGCGTTCCCGAGCCCTTGTCGGAGCGGAAAATCTTCCCAATATTCATTGTGCTAAAAAATTCAAAGAAAAACTATGGGCATCAGGTTTCTATCATACAAACAAACGATTACAGGCAAAAATTACAAATCCTAACATGAGGAATCAAAAATAATCTCAAAATATGATGAACTCATCTAGATAGTCAATGTAAGTGATTCAACCATGGAATTCAGAAAATAAAGCATGGACCGGGTGAGAAACTTATCGATGTGAATATTCCCCCACTCAAACGCAAGAAACCGGTAAAGAATCGGGGGTTCTAGGGGATTAGGGTTTGAGTTTGAGAGAGAAAGAGAGAGAAAGATTGAGAGAGGAAGAAGAAAGAGCCTAGCTACGAGCCAGCCTCCACCGTATTTACCTGGCGATGCAGTCGGCACGGGCGCGCGGTACGGGTGTGTCCCGCCCGTACCTGCAGTTGTCGCTGTTGAATCAGAATCTAGGGTTCCAATATCAAACCTGGAGGATTTGGTACGGGCGGACGTGTACGGACATATCCAGCCGTACCAGTGGTCGTTAACTCGTTAGTACCTTTGGAAAATTTATCAAGGTTTGGTACGGGCGGACGGCATGGGTACCTCTGGTCATACCGCTGTTTG
Source organism: Avena sativa (assembly GCA_916181665.1). Lineage (NCBI taxonomy): Eukaryota > Viridiplantae > Streptophyta > Magnoliopsida > Poales > Poaceae > Avena > Avena sativa. The sequence continues at coordinate 6,591,129 of OV702282.1, read as the reverse complement.
TAACGAACACTTCCCCAAAAAGAAACTTTGGTGGTTTCCTTGATCCATCAGTACGGGCGGATGGTACGGGTACCTCCGGTCATACGAGTACTCGTTAAGAGCCATGTACCCTATTCATCTTCTTCCTTTCAAAACTTTTTTTTCCAAATCAACCTTTAACTTCACAATAGCATTTGTTCTCTGCATTATTATGACTTCAACACATTTATTAAAAAAAACTAAGAAAAATAAAATCAATAAACTATACTACTAAGAATGGGTTGACTCTCATTAAGCATCTTATTAAGGAGGGTTAGCTTTACCTCGGACTGCCCTTCATCGAGGGTACTTACCACTTGAATTCGCATAGGCAGTGGTATATATTTTCCACATTGCTCTTGTTTCTTAGGAAAATATGAGAAATCTAATCATCATAAATATTGAAGACAATCTTTCCGCTAGAGCAATCCACATTAGCTCCCGCGGTGATAAGAAAAGGTCTCCCAAGGATGATTGGAAGTTTGACATCTTTAGGAACATCAAGTATAATAAAAACAGTGGGTATAACATATTGATCAGTTCTAAGTAAAACATCTTCGACCATACCAACAGGTTTTTTAGTGGTCCTATCAACCATTTGCAAAATAATTGAAGTAGGAGAATACTCTCGCAGGTTTAATTTCTCAAATAAGGAATAAGGCATGACACTAACACATGCACCTAAATCACAAAGAGCATTTAGGATATTAGGTTTTCCAATAGCGCAAGAGATAGTTGGTATACCTTGGTCCCCAAGCATAGTAGACAGCTTGTCATTACTGCTATAGTCTTAGTTACTTTTTTTTCTATTAAGAATATCTCTCATAAAAAATTTATAAGTAGGAACTTGAATTGCATCAGCCAAAGGAAGTTCTAAATGAAGATTACCTAGAGCTTAGGCAAAAGAGTCATAAACATCCTTATCTGTTTCATACTAAACACGGTTAGGATATGAAACTTTCTTCTTTGTTGGTGTTACCTTTTATTTTACCTTGACAGTTGGTTCAACATTTATTTTAGTCTTCTTCTTCGATGTAGGCTTTTGCTTGTCAGCTTGTTTCTCACTTGGGGTGATATCCTACTCTTCTTGTTTCCTTCCAAGCTTGGTTTCTTCTCTTGGATCAACCATCTCAGCATCTGAATCATATTGTTTGTCTTTATCTCCTACTTATTTCTCTTCTTTGTTTTTATTAGAAGCTTCACATTCTCTTTTTTGAGATTTGTAATCGATGTCATCTTGAGGATCGACAAGGTCCTCTTCTTATTGACTCATTTCTTGAGTCTCGCTTTCTTTCCGAGCATGTTCTTCTTGATACCAAGGTGGCCCCTGAGATTCCTGTGTCTCTGTACCACGTCTGGTTACTATGTTACTAGAAACAGTACTACAATTATAATTATTTTGACTTAAAATCAAAGCATGGGTTTCAGCTATTTGATCGCATTGAGTTTTAACCATATTTAAATATTTATCCACGTGCCTAGTGGCATGTTCTAGATCATAAAAAAATTGGTTAACCCTTTTTTTGTGAACCATTAATTGTTTATAATATTTCTTATGGAACTGATTCTGTTGGTGTCTAAAATTTTACATTACAAGATTCATTTCATCCTCTACAACAGAAGTTTGAAGAACATCCACCTTATTTTCTTTAATAAGCTCCACTGCTATCCCTTTTTCTTTCATGGACTTTTTAACTTCAGGCATAAGTTCCTAGGGTATATGACACATACCTTTTCGCAGTTTAACATTCTCTGCAGGATTGTATTATTAATTGTTGAAGGATCTTACCTCGAAAAGCTTTATGCATTCTGGCAACGTCGGGTTACTAATAGGCCCTCCTGCAGTTAAGTAAATCGGGCTCACCGGAGTCTCAGGGAGTGGCAATGATGCTTCTGGGGCGGCTTTAGAGGTTGTCGGAGGAGGAGCCGATGCCAAGGCTGGAGAGGTCGAAGGTGTCGGAGCAGAGGTCGACGTACTTGTCATCCTGCATCGCCCGCTCGAGGTACCACTCCAGCTTCTTGGCGTGGGATTCGCGGTCGTGGGTGAGCCCCTGCTCGTAGAAGATGGCATCGACGTCCTCGTCACGGTGAGCTCGACACACATCATTATGTGCATCGGCAAAGCTGTGCTGTGCGATTACCTCCATCTAGTTCTCAAAGGAGGCGTCATCGGTGTAGTCCACGCTGGTGACAACGCGCCCGAACGGTGCGGTGATCTCCTCCTCTTCCTCCCTCTTCGGTGATGGCAGAGGAGCTCGCGGTCCACACGAGCTACCCTCCCCCCACCTGCGACAGTCGAAGTCCTCTGTCTCGCGGCGAAGGAGCTTGCGCGACACCGTATGCTCGCGGATGGTGTAGTGGAGGGCGGCGCGCTTGCGTGCCCTATCGGGCGAACGCAGTGATGACGCTACTCCTCAGAGTTGGAGCCGAGGTCGTGGCCACGGCCGCGCGACAATGACGACGCGGAACTGACAAAATGGTCGGAATGCCCCCATGCTGCGGTGGCCTCCCCGATAGTACATCGTAGCCGTGCAGTGGCGGATCTACGGTGGGCGGCAACTAATTGCTCGCCGGTGTGCGGCGATTTGGGCGGTGGTGCGAGGCGAAGCACGACGGGGGAGTGGAGGGGGGAATTGCAAAAAACTACGACAATTGGGGCTAGGGCTTCAAAAACTACGATAATTGGGGATCGCTGCAAAAAACTATAAACTTTGGGGCAAGCAACCCCAATTGTCGTAGTTTTTTGCAATTTTCTCGAAGGGGCAGTGGTGGATAGCCGGGTCGAGATCCACAAACGATCCTCGAAACCATATCTTTATAGGTAGAGGGGTGTTAGGACCCCTCTGTTGAACGGTGAAGCCTGCTTGGTTTAGTCTCATCTCACCTATGGGAGAAGACCACATCCAACTTATAAGGGGAAGATCACTTTTTTTTCTCCAGTCCTGGCTTTTGAAATAGAGTGGACTTTCCTCTTATTGTTAGGATGTGTGTATAAATATCCAGAACGTCGGCTGAGTACTGGGCTAGCCAATTGAATACTAACAAAGAGTGGATTCCTCGGCTCCTTTAAAACTTTTCTGGTCGGACTCGGTATGTGGTTTCTGTTCGGGAATTTTTTTTTCTTAGCACTTGTATCCGCTGGAATTATATGAATCGGGCCGTTTCGTGATGTCTGATCTTACCAACTCCTTTGCATGCAGCTGGCGAGCGTTGCGCGCATTTTTTAGGCCGAGCCATGACCGGAGAGAGCAGTGACATACACGAGCTCGCTCGCTCGCGTGCGCGCATCTTTCCGCGCGTTGGCTCACCCACAGTAACCACCATTTACCAGCTCCTCCCAACCGATGGAGCCGAGCACGAATCGAAGCCGGACACGGTGCCAGATTCAGCACGACCACGAAATGGAAAGCGCAGGCTGCAAGCCAAGCTACGGCGGGCGTCGTCGGAATCGCCAAGGCTCTGGTGTGCTGGTGGTGTGAACAGGAAGAACCGCGGAGCGCTCGATCGACCATGTCGTCCAATCAATCCGAGCGTTGCAACCAACTCATGGAATTTAAGTCGTGGGCTTTTCTTTTCTGGGAGAGCGTCAACGCCGGCTGTTGCGCGCGCACACACACTGGCACTGGGCCCCAGCCGCTTTGATGAGATGGAGGGCCGGCCTGTGCCGCGAGTACTGCCTCCCAGACGTACGCAGGGATAGGGCGCTCACTCCTGGCCCAGTGTTGGCATCCATGCCCGCCTGCCTCCATCGGAAAGGCAACTTGGCGATCCGCGCGTAAATGAACTTCAATTCAAGACCTGCTACACATGTGTGAACGAGCAGAGCGTGTACCAACGGAACTGGAAGGAGCAGAGTGTCACTAGTACACTAGACCATGGTGTTTCCTACTCCAGTGCTGAACCCTCCCACACATTGTGTGACCCGAGAAAGAGAATGTGGACACAAACAAAGGTACTACACGTGATGCACTCACCTAAACATTTTTTTCTTCTTAAATTTATCTCCGTCACGATATGAGAAGGAAAAAACAGCAAGACTGATCATATATATTTTTTGAAACAGGACAAAAGCTTTGACAATTCTATTAATTAAGAGAGGAGTTTGACAGAAATTAAAACAACACAAGGTCTTGTTCTTCCGGAATTAAATTACTCAAATGCTTGGCACCCGCTAGCACCCAAAGATGTGGTGCGAGGCGGACGAGGAGTTTGACAATTCTATTAATTAAGAGAGGAGTTTGACAGAAATTAAAACAACATAATACTTTCTCTTGTCAAATATTTAAAATGGACAAAAAGATGGTTCACCGAATCTCTTGTTTGCTTGCAAAAGGGGTACACTGCACAATTTGTCCATCCTCTCTTCTAAAGATGGTCGGCCGTCTAAAGTCTATTTTGAATTGTGAGCCATGCAAAGAACTTGACTTTCGGAGGGGCCCAAATCTTCCAAACGGTAGAGCTGTGGGCGAGAAGACCGCACCCAAGAATTGAGCTTGGTAGGCGGATTTTGCGGTGAATTTTCCATTTTTGGTGAGAGACCAAGACATCTCATCCATGGAATCTTCACTAAGGTGAACTTGCCGAAGAAGGGACCAAAGGGAAACGAATTGCCAAATGTGCTCCATAGATAGATTTCCATCCATATTGTTTCTTGACCCAAGCTTCCTCGTCGAGGCTTGTTTGACGTTCCATTTCTTTCTTGATGAAGCCATGTAGACAAGGGGTGCGATGTCATTGGCTTTACAACCATTGAGCCAAGACGCGTCCCAAAAAGGGATTTTCTCTCCATTCCCAACCACAATAGTAGTGGCGGCATAAAAGAGGTCCATATATGTCTTGTTGAATGGATTTCTCAAGCCCACCCAAATTTTCTTCGGATCCGTCCATTCTAACCATGGCCATCTCAACCGAAGGGCCCTCGCAAAGAACTCAGTGTTGAGCACTCCAAGCCCTCCAAGATTTTTGGGCCTACATACCACTACTAGGAAAACAGCTATAGGTAATCAGCACATCCGTGGCTCACATGGTTGAAGTGCCCCACGGCTAAAACAGGCGTGGCTCGCCTGTGAGCAGTGCCCTACTAATAACTAGAACAACCGTGGCGCACATGACCATAGTGCGCCACAGATGTGTGTGGGCCAGGGCCCTGTTGGCCACACGCCAAACTTCTGTAGCGCACTACAGTCATGTGCGCCACGGTTGTTAGGGTCATCTGTGGCGCACGTGTGCATGGTGCGCTACGACTAAGCGCATGCCCACCTCTGCTCTGAAACGGCCACAAACTTCTGTGGCGCACTCCGCCTAGTGCGCCACAGGGACTAGGAGCATCTGTGGCGCACTCGTCCTAGTGCGCCACAGAAGTTTGTACTCCCTGTGGCGCACTGGGGCCATGTGCGCCACGGATGTTTCGATTCTTTTAGGACAGCACTTTATGTGCACATGTGTGCCCACACATCCACCACCCACACTTCACTTTCCCCTTCTTCTTCCTCCTTAGATCTAGTCGGGATCTTCTCCTTCCCACCTCAATTTCTCCATACATTCACCATTTTTAGCATGTAAAACTTGCTTTGGATGTTACATAAGTAATAGAGGAGGTCTCCGGTCTCTCATCTATCCGTCTCCGGTCGACGCGCGCACCTCTCCTTTCCATCTTTCTCGCGATCGGTCTCTCATCTCGGTAAGTTGTCCATGTAAGGATGTGTTCATGTGTATATGGATGATGCATGTGCTCATATGTATGTAGATGATCGATGCTCATGATGTGTGTATGTGTGGAGAGGATCGATGGTCATATGTGTGTGTATATGGAGAGTATCGATGATGCTCATGCATGTGTGTATGGAGAGGATAATGATATGTTCATGTGTGTATGGATCGGTTTCTCTCTCTCTTGTGTTTGTATGTGAACTAGTTGCCTTTTGTTTTGCCAAAATGTTGATTCATTTCCATTTTGGCAAGACTTTGGCATTTCGCAAAGGTCCTAATTTTAGGATAGGTCATGCCGAAATTTTCTATCGACCATTGCATGCATGCATTCATTATGTGGTTCTAATAGACTTCAAAATTGTACCGTGTACATCGTGCAGGCAAAAATGGTCCGCATAATGAGCGAAGGCATTGTGGCTAGATTTTTGAAATGTGCGACGACCGACATGATACGAAATAACAAGACAGATATAAGATGTCCGTGTAGAAGATGCAAACTCAACTGGGTGATCGACCCAGATTCCGGGAATCTGCAGGCGCACCTGCTCCGCCATGGTTTCATGGATGGATACACTCGTTGGATAAGCGATGGCGTAGATGATGGAGACGGTGAAGAAGGTGGCCAACATGACGATGATCGTCATCACGGCGAGAACGGGCGAGATGATGAAGAGTCTCCTGGAGATGGTGAAGGTGCGGAAGCAGACCGGGATGATGATGATCTAGATGCTGGAGGAGCAGACGACGATGGAACAACGTCAGGCTGGGTGCGGGACCCTTATGTGCAAGAGCTGCTTCTCAAGCAGACGAGTAACGCCAGGGCTGCCGCTAGAGAGAAAGCCAAGCTTGCGCAACTTGAGAAAGACGCGGTTACTCCATTGTATGAAGGATGCAGGCCCGATGATACCCGGTTGAATGTAACGCTCAAGGCTATGGAGATGAAGGCAAAGCACAAATTGAGCGACGCAAGCTTCGACGATATGATGGCATTCTGGCACGATCGTCTCCCGGAGGGGAACACATGTCCAACTAGTATCGAGGATGCCAAGAAAATCGTCTGTCCTCTCGATCTACCGCACGTTAGATATCACGTATGCATCAACGATTGCATCATTTATCGGGGCGAGGACGCGGAGAAAACCACATGTCCGGTGTGCGGCGTGAGTCGATACAAGAAAGCGAAGAAAGCACCTCGAAAAGTGGTATGGTACTTTCCTATCACCCCTCGTCTGCAGCGCTATTTCGCGGACCCTAAGGAAGCGAAGCTCATGCGATGGCATGCGGAAAGGAAGAAGCCAGGAGATGATGATGACCCCGAAAAGGATGAGCTGCTGACGCACCCTTCAGATGCTAGCCAGTGGAAAGCATTGGACCTCGAATTCCCAGAATTCGGTGGAGATTCGAGGAACATCAGGCTTGGTGCGAGCACCGATGGACTCAATCCGTTCGGTAGCCAGAGCAGCACGCACAGCACTTGGCCTGTGTTTGTATGGATGTACAACCTCCCTCCATGGTTGTGCATGAAGAAGAAGTACATACAAATGAGTATGCTAATTCAAGGGCCGAAACAACCTGGTACCGACATCAATCTGTATCTCGGGCTGTTGAAAGAGGAGCTAGCCACGTTATGGGAATCTGGAGCCAATACTTACGACGCCGTCGCACAAGATTATTTCACTATGAGAGCCGCGTTGGTCACTACGGTGCAAGACTATCCAGGTTGCGGGTATATCTCGGGGCAGGTTATCCAAGGATTCTACGCATGCGTTAGGTGCATGGATAACACAAGCTATCTCCAGCTAGAGAAAGATCCAGGGTCATCGAAAACCGTGTTCATGGCGCACCGGAGGTGGCTCGGCAAGAATGATCCATGGAGAAAACGTGGAGACCTGTTCGATGGCAAATCAGAGACCCGAGGAATCCCAGAGCGTAGGAGCAGCGAAGAAGTGGAAGAGTTGCTGAAAAACTGGAAAGATTGTCCTAAGCCTGGAAAGAAGCAAAAGAGGCAGCAACAAGACAAGCCGCTGATGAAGGTATGGAAAACAAGGTCTGTTTTCTGGGAGTTGCCATACTGGAAGTTTCTCCGCACGCCTCATAGCCTCGACATCATGCATATCACGAAAAACGTGTGCGAGAGTCTGGTCGCCACCATAATCAACATGCCAGATAGGACGAAAGATGGTCCGAAAGCAAGGCACGACCTGATATGCTTGGGTATCCGGAAGGAGCTTCACGGAGGACGCACTACTCCTGATGATCAGGAAGATGACGATGATCATGAGTCGGAGACGACACAAGGTCGTCGGAAGGGTAAAAAGTTCAAGAAGAACGAATATTACTGCCCTCCTTCTTGCTTCACTCTAAGCCAGGATGAGATCAAACAGTTTTTCAAGTGCCTTCTAGGAGTCAAATTTCCTTACGGCTACGCGGGCAAGATAAGCAGATACCTAGACGAGGCGAAGCAGAGGTTCAGTGGCATGAAGTCTCACGACTGTGCCGTGCTAATGACGCAGGTACTTCCGGTCGCACTAAGAGGGATAATGGACGAGCACGTCCGTGAAACGTTATTTGGCCTATGCAAGTTTTTCGACGTCATCTCTAGGAAGTCGATTGGCTTGAATCAGCTCGGAAGGCTACAGGAGGAGATCGTGGTGATACTATGTGAGCTTGAGGTCTACTTCCCACCCGCATTCTTCGACATTATGGTGCATCTGCTGGTCCATGTCGTGGAGGACATCGTACAACTCGGGCCGATGTTTCTCCGCAGCATGATGGCGTTCGAAAGGATGAACGGACACATCAAAGGATACGTTCGCAACAGGTCCCGTCCAGATGGAAGCATAGCCAAGGGCTTTATGGCCGAAGAGTGCATCTCTTTCTGCACAAATTATCTAGACATCGAGAACCCTGTCGGTCTTCCCGTCAACAGACACCTTGGCAAGCTCGACGGATCTGGTCACCGAGAGGGTCGTCCCATACTGCATGCAGACTTCGATTTTCGACGCGCAGACTTTGATCGAGCAAACCTCGTCGCGCTACAGCATTTAGAACTGGTCGATCCTTGGGTACAGAAGCACAAAAGGTTAATCGAGAAGAAGTACAGTGACCGGGGCATACAGAGGACGCAGGGAGAAATAATCAAAGAGCACAACTCAGATTTCACGCGTTGGTTTAGGCATACGCTCCTTGATAATCCCCCGCGCTCGCATTCTTCTGACACGGAAAAGATCATATTCACCTTGTCGCAGGGACCGATGCAAAACCTGGTGACCTATCAGGCGTATGATATCAACGGCTACACATTCTACACGGAGGAAAAGGACAACAAGTGTGATTATCAGAACTCAGGCGTAACGTCGGAATTCTACACCGATGACAACGTGAAGGAAAGATTCTACGGAAGAATCGAGGAGATCTGGGAGCTCGACTACTGTGGAGAAAAGGTGCCGATGTTCCGTGTCAGATGGGCAAAGAGCGTCGAAAGAGAAGACCGGTATTTCACAACCATGGTTATACCCGAAGCAGCCAAATCCAAGGCCGCCGGTGCAAACGTGGCCGCGAAAAATGAACCGTGGGTACTGGCTACCAAAGTGGACCAATGTTTTTTCATTACCGACCCGACAAAGCCTAGCCGTGTTGTCGTGAGGAGAGGAAAAAGGAACATCATCGGAATGGATGGAGTCGCCAATGAGCAAGACTTCGACCAGTACGGCGATCCAAAGATTGAAGATGACGACGACTACGATGCAGCAACATACATCACAAGAAGAAAAAGGACAACCCTACCCAAAAAAGATAGCCCGTTCGAAAGAAGAAACATTAAAGTGCCGGGGCTAAATTATTCAACCGCGACAAAGAAGGGAAAAAAGATTGTAAAACGCTAGCTCAAAAAATATTGTAAACGCGTGGTCGAAAAAGATTGTAATATTCATGGACAAATTATTATGAAATTTAGTTATACTTTGAATCATATTTGTAACACTTTTATGACATATATCACTACTTTTTGGCATTTTTGGAATATTTAAAAGTATTTTAAAAACAAAACAAAACTTGTATGGCATAAATCACCACTTTTGGACATTTTTTGGAACATTTAAAAGTATTTTTAAAATAAAATAAAAAAGTGGAGCACCAGGATTCGAACCTGGGTGCTCATAGTTTAGAATAGAGCTAAGGGGCAGAACCAGTGGGCTATGACAGTACTAGTGCTAACAGAAGGGATGGCCGCCCTCTTATCTGGTAGTCCAACACACATAGGCGTAGCGCACCCTGGCCAAGTGCGCTACGGTTATCCGTAGCGCACTTGGCCAGGGTGCGCTACGCCTATGTGTGTTGGACGCTAGTCAACCGCTCCATCTCACAGACACCACACGCACACCGCGAAGCCGCGCCGCTGCATCTGACAGACACCACACGCACACAGATCGCCACCGCCACAGATCGCCACCGCCGCGCTGCACTGTGCTCTCGAGGAGGAGGAGGAGGCCCGCCACCGCGCTGCGCTCTCGAGGAGGAGGAGGCCCACGCTTGTGGAGGAGGAGGCTCCGTGGAGGAGGAGGAGGCCCGCCGCTTGTGGAGGAGGAGGATCGCGCCGCCGCCCGTCGTCGTTCGCCCGTCGTCCGCCCGTCATAGGTAGCCCCTCCCCTGTCTCTCCCTCTCTCCCTCCCCTGTCTCTCCCTCTCTCCCTCTCTCCCTCTCTCCCTCTCTCCCCCTCTATCTCCCCGATGGGGGTCTGCCTCTGAACCAAGCCAGATTGCTAGATTGCTAGGCCAATCTGGGTAGGCTACTGGTAGGCTAAGCACAGCAGTCATGTGAGCGTAGGAATGACATGTAGACTGAAACAGGCCATGGTTAGGGTTCAGTAGGCCTCGCTCCCAAATTTGAGATGTGTGCAGGCCATGGTTAGGGTTCAGCAGGCCATGTTTATCCTCTAGATGTGTGCTGTTCCCAAATTTGAGATAAAACTCTAGAATTTTACTAAAGAAGATGCAGAAAATGGCTTGCTTGGAGTAATAAATTTTGAGTTGAGGAATACAGATTCTTGGTCATGAAGCTGTACACACGTTTGAAACAAAAACAGTTGGTTTGTGTGTTCTCACATTCTTTGTCATGCAGCTTTGCCAATTATAGGTGGACCCCAGTCTTATTGTTTGATTAGATATTTTCTGAATTTGAGTTGAGGAATACAGATATGTTCCTCTGTTTCTGCATGCCAAGGCAGCAGTACCAAGGCAGATATGTTCCTCTGTTTCTGCATGCCAAGGCAGCAGGACCAACTTTGGCTCACTTTAAAAACATGGGATTTGGGTTTCCAACAATTTCCTACTTTGATCCTAGGAGGAAAAGAACTGAATTAGCATATGCATAGTAGTAGTTTCCTGCTTTGATCCTAACATTTCTGAATTCCAACCAAAACCGTGCTTGCAATTTTCATTCTGAATCTTGCAATTTTCATTCTGAATCTGCCATGGTTGCATGACCTTTGTCCTCAAGTAAATTTTGCATCTTATCTAAATTTTGCATCTTATCTAAATTTATCAAATAACCAAAATAGGTTGCTGTCAAGAATTAGCAGTAGGTTAGTTTATCTAAATTTTGCATCTTATGTAAATTTTGCATGACTTTTGTCCTCAAGTTAGCAGTAGGTTAGTTTTTTTAGGTTTAGTTAGTTGCTATCAAGAATTAGGTTACTATTAGCAAGCAGTAGGTTGTGTAGTTGCTGTCAAGAAATAGATTGTGTAGTTGCTGTTAGCAAGCAGTAGGTTTCAGAGGATTAGGATTAGGAAATTTAAATGTTTTCAAAGTTACCAGCAAGAAGATAGTGCACAAAATAGAAAATAAGGAGCAACTGGTAGTACAATAGAACAAGAACAAAACCTGGTGATAGTAGTAGCAATAACAAACTGTGACAAGATCAATAGATCATAAATAAAATCAGCAGCACTATACTTGCCGTCATATACTTGCTTATTATTATTATATATCAATCAATGCTTGGTTTTTTTGCTTACTCTTTGGTTTTTTTGCTTACTCTTTGGTTCTCGGACGACAAGTGTGAGTTATTTTTGTCTTTTTCGAGAATATGCCGATGATTGAAATGTCGTGGCACAATATATATGTGAATGTGCTATGACGGGATTGTCAGCCTTGTGATATGCACAAGTCCAGGAATTGTGCATCCTACTTGGCTGACAGTCCCGTCATAAGCAATTCCTGTGTCCAACGACCTAGCTAGTTATATATGAGGCATGCTTTTCGAGTTATTTTTGTCTTTTTCGAGAATATGCCGATGATTGAAATGTCGTGGCACAATATATATGTGAATGTGCTATGACGGGATTGTTAGCCTTGTGATATGCACAAGTCCAGGAATTGTGCATCCTACTTGGCTGACAGTCCCGTCATAAGCAATTCCTGTGTCCAACGACCTAGCTAGTTATATATGAGGCATGCTTTTCGAGTTATTTTTGTCTTTTTCGAGAATATGCCGATGATTGAAATGTCGTGGCACAATATATATGTGAATGTGCTATGACGGGATTGTTAGCCTTGTGATATGCACAAGTCCAGGAATTGTGCATCCTACTTGGCTAACAGTCCCGTCATAAGCAATTCCTGTGTCCAACGACCTAGCTAGTTATATATGAGGCATGCTTTTCGAGTTATTTTTGTCTTTTTCGAGAATATGCCGATGATTGAAATGTCGTGGCACAATATATATGTGAATGTGCTATGACGGGATTGTTAGCCTTGTGATATGCACAAGTCCAGGAATTGTGCATCCTACTTGGCTAGCAGTCCCGTCATAAGCAATTCCTGTGTCCAACGACCTAGCTAGTTATATATGAGGCATGCTTTTCGAGTTATTTTTGTCTTTTTCGAGAATATGCCGATGATTGAAATGTCGTGGCACAATATATATGTGAATGTGCTATGACGGGATTGTTAGCCTTGTGATATGCACAAGTCCAGGAATTGTGCATCCTACTTGGCTAACAGTCCCGTCATAAGCAATTCCTGTGTCCAACGACCTAGCTAGTTATATATGAGGCATGCTTTTTGAGTTTGCTCTTTTTGATTTAAGAGTACTTTCTATAAGTGTATCTTCATATGCGACTTTAATTATACATGTTTTTTCAATCACCGGTTAGTTATTATTGTCAACTTGTAGATGACGTGGTACGTCGTGTACAAGGGACGGGTTCCCGGAGTCTACGATGATTGGGAAGACTGCCGGAGACAGGTGCACCGTTTCAGCGGCAATAGCTACAAAGGGTACAACACTATGGCGGAGGCGGAAGATAGATACACGCGCTATCTAGCGGGAGTTAGGACAAGGAACCGGATGAAGACCTACACCTTCGTCGCGGCGGTGATCATGCTTATCTTCTTTGGTTATTTATCCCGCGTTTGTGTCTAGCTAGCTAGTTTAGATGTCTAGGCGAGCTTCCGAGCTCTAACTTGTTCGATCGACACATGTATTCGCATGTCACCAACTACTACTTTGTAACATGATCAAAACAATGTAACTTGGACTATGTATTCATGTATGAGACTTATCTATATGTATTTGTTTCAATCTTGTTTTTCATATCGAGTATTTATATATATAATTGTATATCTTGTATCTGTGTGTGTATATCTGCTGTAATATTGTATATAATCTGTATTGCATATAATCTGGCTTGGAAATTAAAAAAAAACAAAAAATACATCTGTGGCGCACATGTTCTACCTTCTGTGGCGCACTACACCTAAAGCGCACCATGGATGTTTAGTGGCGCACTGGGTAGTGCGCCACAGAAGATCCAAGGGGTAGCGCACCACGCCAAACTTCTGTGGCGCACTAGGTGGTGCGCTACGCCTATCTCTACACAACCGTGGCGCACTAGGCAGTGCGCCACGGCTGAGAGATAGCCGTAGCGCAAGGCCCGTGGCGCACTACAGGTGCGCCACGGATGGGCCTTTTAGGTGCGCCACAGACGACCATTTTCCTAGTAGTGTACAACTTTACAATTTACCTTGCATTTTTCGCCGGAGACCTTGTCGGCGACCGCCCAAAGAAAGGCCCTTCAAGGTGCCGACATGGACAACAAGAGCGGTCAAGTGGTGAATCCATTAGGAGGATAGGACCGACTTAACTAGGCAGGTGTGTCCCGACATGGTAATGGATTTTCCATTCCAAGTTCGGATTTTGTCGGTGATGTATTTAAAATGCATACATGAACTTTGTAATTTATTGTGTTAAAATCTTTATTATTTAGCAACTTTGTTATATTTATTGGGACTAACCTATTAATAGTTGCAAAAGTGCACAAGTTCTTACTTTACACTTTGTTGTGTAGGAAATGCCCAAATATGGAAGGAAGCCGTTCATTATGGTAAAACTCGGAGTTTCCTAGAATTTGTCCCCGCAGAACAGTTTTTGAAGATTGCCACGGCAGCTGGCGTAAAACTAAAAAAGTCAACACATGGAAGTTGTGGGGAATTTTACTCTGATGATTCTAGACTTAAAATTTGCCACAATCGGACTCCCGAAGCCCAAACAAGAGACCATTTACTGTGGAGTACAAGAGTACTTTGGGGATTCCGAAATTTTGTGACATGATTGACTCAAACTCCTTCCATATTTAATGATTTCGGCCAAGCCACGACTTTAGGGGCTCATAAAGGACATATGGAGTCCTAGGAAGGTTCTCGAGGTGTCCAAGATCCCTTGGATAAAAGTGACATCCATCCCATGGTCTAGATTGCATCTTCACCTCTATATATTGAGGGGAAACCCTACTTTTAGAAACATCCACCAAAAGCCAAGAAAATTCCCCCTATTGGCATCCGTCAAGGAAGAGGAGGAGCTCCTCAACATCAGCACCATCTCCAAGGAAGAATAAGGGCCAAGGGATCGCTGCCCCCAAGGGCAGCCGCCACCCTAGGAGATCGCCGCCTCTCCCTCTCGATGTGGCCGCATCTCCCCCTTGGAGAGGCACGTATTCATCATCAACATATATATCAAGATCCTCTCCATACCTCTACTGTAATCTTTTGTCAAACATAATGTGTGATACAATCTATTATTTTCTCATGGTCTATTGTATCTCTATGTCTTTGTTTGAGTAGTGAATTGTTTATAGCAATTGTAAAATAGTTCGATGTTGGTTGCATACAAGCATATGTTGTCTTCTATGATGATCTTATGTACTAATATATGAGTGCACACATTTGTTAGGAGATGCATAAGGTTGTCACCATTGCATGTTGATAGGAGGAGGGATAGCCGGAGATTGACAGAAACCATGTCCCAAGTCTGGAAAATACATCTCATATTAATTCCTGATTAATTAACGAGAGGTATAACTATGAGGACCTTAAATCGGTGGTTGGACTTTATGTCTTAATATAAATCCTACCCCATGGAGCTCCAAAATTACTCCAAACTACCAATCACACCCTTGGTGATTTTCACATAGTTGCGGTGGCCTACCACATGCCCCGTAACGTAACTAGCCATGCCAGGACAGGTGTTTCGCTTATCTCGCTCGTAATTATTTGTAGCGTGTTTGGTATGTTGTAGACGATTTTCGTCTCCCTCTAGCAGTGTCTTGGGGGTATATACACGCGTATATAGTCTTTGGATCATGTTGTGCAACTTGTTTAGTTAAATGCATATAAACTTTTTTCACGAGAACAGAAATGGAAGCCTAGTGATTGGTTGCCTGTCACATGAACAACCATTAGCAGACACCTAAGTTGTCATTAGTAGTGGTGGTTGTTGGTAATATGCCCTAGAGGCAATCATATATGATGTGATTCCCACTATATTCATAAGGATATTAAGTTGTCCCTGTATGAACTTCTGATATATACCATTGAATATGTGATTCAGTTGTGGAACTATACATTCATGTTGTTTGTACTAAATATTCTTGGTCATCGAGGTTGTGCTGGACACACAACTTAGACCAATGTGAAAGTCGGCTGATGACTCAGTTCCACTTGTCATGAGCATGGAGATGCTATTTCAACTTACACAGATTCGGCTAAAGAGTTTAGCGAGTCGTATTAACCCATATTGAGGTACAACTAACAAGTTGCCATTTGTATATCTTAATCAATGTAATCCTTAGACCTAAGGCTGTTGCACGGTCCGAGTTGAGGATCACCAACTTAGGTTCTATCAAACGCTAATCTGTAACTGGGCAGTTATAAAGGCAGAGTTCGGGTCGACTGAGAATCAGGCTGTATGATGTGAATAACCAAGATGGAATTTTGCCCCTCCACTTAGAGAGATATTCTCTGGGCCCTCTCGGATGATATGATTCAGAAATCATGGTCATGCACGACTCGATTAAGTGTTAACTGAGGCGATCGACTAAGAGTTAGTCGGATGAATCACTTGTCTTGGATCGAGAAGAGAGTCGGACTATTTAAAGGATAACAAATATTCGCTATAGTCTTACAAGGTATATCGTGAGGCAAAAGGGACTCGAAGGCAAGTCGCATTGGAAAGGTATGTCGTCATAACTCTTTGGTACTTGGGAGTCAGCATGTTTTGCTAGAAGTCGCTACCGACTGACCGATTGAGAGTCGGACTCCAATCGTGTCCAAGTTACCATGAGCCTGCGGGGTCACACACTTAAGAGCGGGAGCAAGTTTGGATTAGATCTGAACTAGAAATCAGGTTGGGTTGGACCCAAACCGGATTTGGACTGAGTCAGTGAGTCGGACTCACGGTGACTAATATGGGCTTTAGTAAATGGGCCACGAGTGAGTGGAGCTCACTTTTACTCCCTATATACAGTGGGGCACAGAAACTCAGGAGGGTTAACGGTTAGGTCATTCCATGTGTTGGAAACCCTAGCTCCACACCAGTCCTGCCGCCGTACTGGACCTAGCAGTCCACCGCCAGCGCTCGTCCTCGTATGTGTGGATATCAGCAAAGGTATTGTACGATCAGCACCATGACAATCATTGATTGGATCGAGATCGCAAGTACTGCACTTCATCAACTGACGCGCTTCATCGGTAATCCACAACCGCGCGTCTAGTGGTAATCCTCGTGGTCTTCTACCTCAGCTAGATCTTGGGATCACCAAGTTTTCATTTGTATATCTCAATCAATGTAATCCTTAGACATGAGGTTATTGCATAATCCGAGTTGAGGATCACAGACTTATGTTCTGTCAAACGCTGATCCGTAACTGGGCAGTTATAAAGGCAGAGTTCGGGTCGATTGAGAATCAAGTTGCGTGATGTGAATAACCAAGATGGGATTTTGCCCCTCCACTTGGAGAGATATTCTCTAGGCCCTCTTGTGAGATATGATTCGGAAAGCATGGCCATGCACGACTCGGTTAAGTGTTAACCGAGGCGATCGACTAAGAGTTAGTCGGGTGAATCACTTATCTCGGATCGAGAAGAGAGTCGGACTATTTAAGGGATGACATATATTCGCCTATAGTATGATAAGGTATATAGTGAGGCAAAAGGGACTCGGACGCAAGTCACATTGGAAAGGCAAGTTGTCATGACTCCTTGGTACTTGGGAGTCGGCACGTTCTGCTAGGAGCCGCTGCCGACTGATCGATTGTGAGTCGGACTCCAATCGTGTCCGAGTAGCCATGAGCCTGCCTGGTCATACACTTAAGAGAGGGAGCAAGTTCGGATTGGATCTGAACTGGAAATCTAGTTGGGTTGGACCCGATCCTGATTTGGACTGAGTCCGTGAGTCGGACTCACAAGGACTAATATTATATGGGCTTTAGTGAATGGGCCACGCGAGAAGAGCCCACGTTCACTCCCTATATATAGTGGAGCACCGTAACCTAGAAATGTTAATCATTGATCGGTTAGGTCATTCCATGTGTTGGAAACCCTAGCTCCACAACAGTCCTGCCGTCGTACCGAACCTAGCAGTTCGCCGCCGGTGCTCCTCCTTGCATGTGTGGATACCAGCAGAGGTGATGTACGATCAGCACCAGGACGATCGGATCGCAAAGGACTGCACTACATCAACTGACGCGCTCCATCGGTAATCTGCAACTGTGCGTCTAGTGGTAAACCCCGTGGCCTTCTACCTTAGCTGGATCTTGGGATCACCACGTTAGAGGAAATTTTTTGTTTTATCTCCGCGTGGCCCAACAGTGGTATCAGAGCGATAGCTTCTGGTTTTAGGCTCGAGATCTCGCATATGTGATATGCGGTAGGCTGTAGATGAGATCTATATGCTGTTTTAGTGGTCGATCTATGAGATAGATCGGTTTTGTACTAGGTTGATTGGATCAACTGTACTCAGGAAATGGTAGATCTGATTTCCGTGATCATACTGCTGAGGTCATGGAACGACATACCCCTACCGGTCGGCTTCCGCCATCGGGGTAGACTGTGAAATGTAAATCCAGAGGCAGTGATTGAAGATCAAAAAGTTTGATCGAATCGGAATAATGGTCGGAATCCATGTCTAGATCGTAGATGAGATCTACGTTTTCGGAAAAATCGCCGGGCGCTAGCCGCACCCGCGAGGGGCGCTGCCCCTTCGATCTCCTCCTGCTATCCGGCTAGCGGGACCGCCGGCTTCGCCCTGTCGTAGCGCCTTAGATGTCATTGCGAGTTTCACAGCGTCGGTAGATATTGTATCTATGCATAACTTGTTTTTGAAGGAAGTTGTGAATGGTATGGTTCATGTGCATGTGATGTATGTGTGTAATCCATACGTGATCTGCGAATCACAGTTTTGTCAGCCGGCTGGAGCCTAGGTGCTGTCATTTTATTGTATAACGACCTGCGTGTCGGATTCTCCTTGTAATTTACTTTACTAAGCTAGTGTAGCTGTTTGGAGAATCTGGATGACATGCAAGGCAATGTACATGTCGGCGACATGGAGTAAGACGACAAGTGGCAAGAGTTGGCACGAATCGGATTATAGGCTTTGTGGAGATGGAGATCACCATGAAGAGAGCCATACCATTTCACATTATAATTGCTTTATTTTGTGTTATTGTTATGTCTCTGTTTTACTTCTATTAGATAGTCGGTAAAATTTAATCCCTCAAAGAAGGTCTAGTTGGTTTTCCTGCCAGTGTTTGCACCATCACAAGTCGGACATTTTTGGTAGTGGGCTCATAAAATTGAGGTGCTGCCAATTCTTTCCGACTAGATGGTTCGAGTCAGACTCTTACTGCGGAAACACTCGGTAAGCTAGATGGGTCTATTACAACGGTTGTGGGGCTCGGGGAAAAGTCGGATGGGAGCCGGGGCATGTGATGCCATCCGTCCAACCGGAGTCGTATGAGATACGATTGACAAGGAGTTGTCTACCTAGATCACTTGGCGGCTAGCGGTGATGCTAAAGCTCACTAGCCGACTTGCTTATTTAGGGTCCTGAATCACTAAGCAACCATCGGAGGGGTGTTGGTTCTAGTGGGAGCATAAAATATTAAAGTATTTAATATGCTTGCTCTTTTATGAATACATGTCTTAAGTGTTTTGCATATTTTCTGTTGTAGATCATGGCACCAAGTAGCAGTCACTCTCAGATATCCGGTTTTGCGTTCAGAACTATCCTTGAGAAAGATAAACTGAACGACACTAATTTTACCAACTGGTATCAAAATCTGAGAATTGTTCTCAAACAAGAAAAGAAGGACCATGTCCTAGACAACCCACTTCCAGATGAGCCGAATGAGAATGCGACTGTCGCTGCCACCAATGCCTACCGTCGGGCTAAGGATGAGTCCACGGATATTAGCTGTCTTATGCTTGCTCACATGGAACCGGACTTGCAAAAGCAGTTCGAGAATGTTGAGACCTACGATATGATTGAAAGCCTCAAAAGTATGTACCAGGCTTAGGCGAAGACTGAGACGTATCAAGTCTCTCAGGCTTTGCTGAGTTGCAAGCTCAAGGATGGTGATCCACTGAGTCCGCATGTGATCAAAATGGTTGTTTATGTGCAGTCTCTGGAGAGGCTTGGCTACCCCATAAGCGAAGAGTTTGCTACGAATATAATTCTGAACTCTCTTCCTAGTGCATATGGGCAGTTCATTTCGAACTACCATATGCATGGTATGGATAAGAAGCTCAATGAATTGCATGGGATGCTCAAGCAGGCAGAGGCGGATCTCAAAAAGGGCGCCATTCAAGTGTTGATGGTGCAGAATAAGGCTAAGTTCAAGAAGAGTTCTTGGACTAAGAAGAAGGCTAAGTCAGGACGAAAGCAGGCTCAGGACCCGGCCCCAAGCACTTCCTCAGGGACTAAGTCATCTCCTTCATCCGGATCCACTTGCTTCTACTGCAAGGCGAATGTCCATTGGAAGAGGAACTACAACAAGTACTTGGCCGACAAATCCAAGAGTGGAGGTATGCCTTCTGACTCAGGTACACTTGTTTGCAATGTTATAGACATATATCTTGCTGATGCACCTAATAGTTCTTGGGTATATGATACCGGGTCAGTTATTCACATCTGCAACTCGTTGCAGGGACTAGTAAGAACTAGGAGCGTAGCAAGAGGTGAGGTTGATATTCGAGTCGGCAACAAAGCAAGAGTTGATGCGTTGTAAGTCGGCACGATGCAACTTCATTTACCTTCCGGATTCATTGAACTGACTAATTGTTATTATGTTCCAGTGCTTAGTCGAAACATTATTTATGCTTCATGTTTGATGAGGCAAGGCTATGAGTCGAATATCAAGAATAATGGTTGTTCTTTGTATTTGAATGATATGTTTCACGGCTTTGCAGCCGTCTAGGACGGATTATTTATTTTCAATCTTGATGGTGAGTCGGTTTATAACATAAATATTAAAAGGTTGAAACCAAATGATCTGAATATGACTTACTTTTGGCACTGTCGGTTTGGTCATATAAGTTGGAAACGCATGAAGAAGCTCCATGATGATGGACTCCTAACTTTGTTCGACTTGGAGTCATTCGAGACATGTGAATCTTGCCTACTCGACAAAATGACCAAGACACCTTTTGCAAAGAGTTGCGAAAGGGCGTCCGACTTGTTGGGACTAGTACATAGTGATGTATGTGGGCCAATGAGCACGACAACCAGGGGTGGTTATGAGTACTTCATTACCTTCGCTGATGATTTGAGTAGGTATGGATATATATACTTGATGAAACATAAGTCGGAAGCCTTTGAAAAGTTCAAAGAATTCTAGAATGAAGCACAAAATCAACTCGGCAAGAAAATAAAGTTTCTTCGGTCGGACCGAGGAGGCGAGTACATGAGCCATGAGTTTGATGACCATCTGAAAAGTTGTGGAAATAGTTCCTCAACTTCCTCCACCAGGAACGCCACAAAGGAATGGTGTTTCGGAAATGCGGAATCCGACCTTGTTGGACATGGTACGGTCAATGATGAGTCAGACATATCTGCCTTTATCATTTTGGGGTTATTGTCTAGAAACAGCGGCGTTCACACTAAACATAGTACCATCAAAATCGGTAGAGAAGACACCGCATGAGATGTGGACAGGCAAAAAGCCGAGTTTGTCTTTTCTTAATATTTGGGGTTGTGAAGCATTTGTCAAGAGACTTCAGTCGGACAAGCTTACAGCCAAGTCGGATAAGTGTATTTTCGTGGGGTATCCGAGCGAAACCTTGGGTTACTACTTCTACAACCGAGAAGAGGGCAAAGTGTTTGTCGCTCGGAACGGTGTATTCTTTGAGAAAGAGTTTCTCAGTCGGGGAGTAAGTGGGAGCACGGTGAAGCTCGAAGAAATTCGAGAGGAACCGGCTAGAAGCGAGTCGGCAAAAACCTTGGAGGTTGAGCAGATCATAGCAGTTGAGCCGGCAGCAGCACCTGTACTACGAAGATCGGCAAGATTACGAAGTGTTCGTGATGTGTTACTGTTAGACAGTGATGAGCCGGCAAATTATTCGGAAGCGATGGTGAGATCCGAGTTAAAGTCCATGGATGAAAATCAAGTTTGGAACTTGGTTGATCTGCCAGACGGTGCAAGACCCGTCGAGTGCAAATGGGTCTTTAAGAAGAAAACTGATATGGATGGAAATGTTTCCGTCTATAAAGCACGCCTTGTCATGAAGGGGTTCCGACAAGTTTAAGGAGTTGATTACGACGAGACTTTCTCGCCCGTAGCGATGCTTAAATCAGTTCGGATCATGTTAGCTATAGCAGCCTATTTCGACTATGAGATATGGCAGATGGATGTCAAAACAGCTTTTCTTAACGGAAATTTAACCGAGGACGTGTATATGATACAGACCGAGGGTTTTGTCGATCCGACTAATGCTGAAAAGGTGTGCAAACTTCAGAAATCCATTTATGGGTTGAAGCAAGCATCTCGGAGTTGGAATATTCGCTTTGATGAGGTAGTCAATGAAGGGTTTCGCAGCATAGTAAATCAAAAAAATTCTACGGATGCGAACAAGAAAGCCAAGATCTAATCTAGGAGATGTAATCAACGAGAGAGATTGATGAGATCTTCATACCCTTAAAGAAATCGCACAGCGGAAACGTTCAACAGAACGTGGTTGATGTAGTCGTACGCGCCGTCTCCTCCTCGCGATCCGATCTGATCCTACGCCGCAAGTGGCGGCACCTCCGAGAGATGCACACGTATGGTGCAGCAACGTATCCTCCTTTCCTTGGTCCAGACAGTATGGTGGAGAGATAGATTGGATCTGCAGCACGACGGCGTGGTGCTTATGGTGGAGAGTTTCTGCGGCAGGGCTTCGCCTACGCGCAGTCGGGTGAGAGAGAGAGAGAGATGGAGGGGCAGCAGTTGGCGGCTAGGGTTGGAGGAGTGGGGGGAGGCTGCGCCCCTTCCCTCCTTATATAGGGGGCTGGCTGGCCCCCTTGACCCCTCCTCCAAGCCCTAGGGCGGCGGCCCCCAAGGGTGGAGTGGGGGGCAAGTCTTCCCCCTCCTTCTAGAAGGCTCCCCTAGGGTTTCCCCTAGGGCTGGCCGGCTGGGCCTTGGGGACCTTGTGCCCCTGGCCCAAAGTGGCCAGGGCACTTCCCCTTAGGCCCATGCAGGCCTACGACAACTGGGCCCACGTTGTTCCCACTCCGGAACCTTCTAGAATCTTCCGGTACAATACCGATAAACTCCGAAACGATTCCGAAATCCAAAAGCTGCTTTCCTTTATATGAATCTTATTCTCCGGACCATTCTAGAACCTCTTGTGATGTCCTGGGTCTCATCCGAGACTCCGAACAAAACTCATAAACCAATTATCCATTCTATCCTAGCGTCGATGCACGTTAAGTGTGTGACCCTACGGGTTCGAGAATATGCAGACATGATCTTCTATCAATAATCAACAGCGGGACCTGGAAACCCATATTGACTCCCACATATTCATCGATGATCATATCAAATGAACCACGATGCCAGGATTCAATTAATCCCATATATGTATTCCCTTCGTCACGCGATATTTTACTTGCCCGAGATTCGATCGTTGGTATCGGCATACCTAGTTCAATCTCGTTCACAGCAAGTACTTTACTCGTTCCGTAATCCGATATCACTTTGTGATTAACTCCTTAACCACGTGCTTGCAAGCGGTGTTGATATCGATTACAGAGTGGGCCCGAAATATATCTCTCCGACTCGGGAGGGACAAATTCCATCTCGATACATACAACCCAACAAGTACTTTCCGATCACCTGAGAGACACCTTTATGATCACCCTCGCATAGGATGACGTTTGATGACCTCAAAGCTTTCTTCCGATACCAGGGAGTTGTATTATCTCATGGTCTAAGGAATACAATACTTGACATAGGAAAAGCTTCGCAAAGATGAACATGATGACACGATCTAATTGCTCTGCTTAATTTGGGTCTGTCCATCATATCATTCTCCTAATGACATGATCTCATTATTAATCGACAACTCATGTCTATGGTTAGGAAACCTTAACCATCATTAATCAATGAGCTAGTCCATAGAGGCATACTAGGGACACGGTGTTATTCATAAACCACACAAGTATCAAAGTTTCCGCTTAATACAATTCTAGCATGGAATATAAACTTTATCATGAACAAGAATTATAATAATAACATCTTTATTATTGCCTCTAGGGCATAATTCCAACAGTCAAATCGTTTGGCTTCATCAAGGGTGATCATGATTCTTGTTTATATAAGAAGTTTAGTGAGAGCAAAGTAAACTTTCTAATCTTATATGTGGATGACATATTACTGATTGGAAATGATGTCCAGATGTTGCAAGAAACCAAGGAATCATTGGAAAGGAGTTTCACAATGAAAGACTTCGGTGAGGCAACATACATCCTCGGAATCCGGATCTATAGAGATAGATCAAGGAGGCTCATTGGATTGAGTCAGAGTACTTATTTGGACAAAGTGTTGAAGAAGTTCAACATGGAACCGTCTAAGAAGGGGTTCTTACCGATGTCCCATGGTGTAAAACTTAGCAAGACTCAGTGTCCTTCGACAACTGATGAGCAAAGTCGGATGAGTGCGATTCCGTATGCTTCTGCAGTCGGATCCATCATGTATGCCATGATTTGTACTAGGCCAGATGTTTCATGTGCTCTAAGTGTTGTGAGCATATGCCAGGCTGATCCTGGAGAAATCTACTGGACAGCGGCTAAAAATATCCTAAAGTACTTGAGAAGGACTAAGGATATGTTTTTGGTTTATGGTGGTGAAGATGAACTCAGTGTAAAGGGTTACACGAATGCGAGTTATCTTACCGACTCTGATGATTCTCGTTCACAATCCGGATACGTGTTTATTATAAACGGAGGTGCTGTGAGCTGGAAGAGTTCCAAGCAAGTGACTTTGTCTGCATCTACAATAGAGGCTGAGTATATTGCCGCCTCAGAGGCAGCAAAGGAAGCTGTTTGGATGAGGAATTTCCTCATGGATCTTGGTGTGGTTCAGGGCTCGTCCAATCCGTTAGACGTGTATTGTGACAACAATGGTGCTATTGCTCAAGCCAAGGAACCTAGACAACACCAGAAGATAAAGCACATACTCATGTGGTACCACCTGATTCGCCAGTTCGTGGATCAGGGTGATATTAAGTTATGCAAGGTACACACGGATGCAAATATTGCGGATCCGCTAACAAAGCTGTTACCACAGCCGAAGCATGAGGCGCACCTGAGGGCCATGGGCATTAGATGCTTAGACATGTGATGTCGGAAGATTGACTCTAGTGCAAGTGGGAGACTGTTGGGAATATGCCCTAGAGGCAATCATGTATGATGATATTTCCCATTATATTCATAAAGATATTAAGTAGTCCTTGTATAAACATCTGATGTGTATCATTGAATATGTGATTCAGTTGTGGAACTATGCATTCATGTTGTTTGTACTAAATATCCTTGGTCATTGAGGTTGTGCTGGACACACAACTTAGACCAATGTGAAATTTGGATTGATGACCCGGTTCCACTTGTCATAGGCATGTAGATGCTATTCCAACTTACACAGATTGGGCTAAAGAGTTTAGCGAATCGGATTGACCCATATTGAGGTACAACGAACAAGTTGTAATTTATATATCTCAATCAATGTAATCCTTAGACCTGAGGTTATTGCATAAACCGAGTTGAGGATCACAGACTTAGGTTCTCTCAAACGCTGATCCGTAACTGGGCAGTTATAAAGGCAGAGTTCGGGTCGACTGAGAATCAAGCTGCGTGATGTGAATAACCAAGATGGGATTTTGCCCCTCCACTTGGAGAGATATTCTCTACGCCCTCTAGTGAGATATGATTCGGAAAGCATGGCCATGCACGACTCGGTTAAGTGTTAATCGAGGCGGTCGACTAAGAGTTAGTCGGGTGAATCACTTATCTCGGATCGAGAAGAGAGTAGGACTATTTAAGGGATGACATATATTCACCTCTAGTCTGACAAGGTATATCGTGAGGCAAAAGGGACTCGGACGCAAGTCAATTGGAAAGGCAAGTCGTCATGACTCCTTGGTACTTGGGAGTCGGCACGTTCTGCTAGGAGCCGCTGCCGACTGATCGATTGTTAGTCGGACTCCAATCGTGTCCGAGTAGCCATGAGCCTGCCGGGTCACACACTTAAGAGCGGGAGCAAGTTCGGATTGGATCTGAACTGGAAAGCTAGTTGGGTTGGACCCGAGCCTGATTTGGACTGAGTCAGTGAGTCGGACTCACAGGGACTAATATTATATGGGCTTTGGTGAATGGGTCGCGCGAGCAGAGCCCATGTTCACTCCCTATATATAGTGGAGCATCGTAACCCAGAAAGGTTAATCGTTGATCGGTTAGGTCATTCCATGTGTTGGAAACCCTAGCTCCACAACAGTCCTGCCGTCGTACCGAACCTAGCAGTTCGCCGCCGGTGCTCCTCCTTGCACGTGTGGATACCCGCAGAGGTGTTGTACGATCAGCACCAGGACGATCGGATCGCAAAGGACTGCACTGCATCAACTGACGCGCTTCATCAGTAATCCGCAACTGCGCGTCTAGTGGTAAACCTCGTGGCCTTCTACCTCAGCTGGATCTTGGGATCACCACGTTAGAGGAATTTTTTTGCTTTATCTCCACGTGACCCAACAGATATTGCTCATCGTGTCTAGGTTCTTGCCCATGACATCCAAGGACTCAAGATAGAACACAATGGATTGGAAAGCCTAGAACAGGTACGCGGCGAAAGGGAGTTTTGTGCGGTCTTACCAACAGTTGACGTCGCTGACGACCTTAGCGCTGAGTCGCTTAGCGAGGTGGAGGATGGCAAGCATTGAGCGTCGTCGCCGGGCAGCGCTATAGGAGCTCATGCATGAGCAACGTCCACTACTCGCCCATGCCGATGTCAAAGTCCACCACATGGATGCAGGTTGCGACGCGGATCTTGCCCAACACTGCCCGGGCACGGGTGAGGTGCATGAACTCGGTGTCGATGTTCAGAGTAGAACCTCATCGTCGACGTGCTTCTTTTGATGTAGAGTTTTATTTTCAATTGATACATGGTTGTGTTGATTAGAAGGGGTTATAGAAGAACCTTCAGAAGAGAGGAGAGACGAAACAATTTCATCTTCAACCTTGAGAAGTTACAGATGTATTTCTCTACCTCTATCAAAATAAAGAACTTACAATATAAGTGTTGCGGGAAATAACGAGGTCAATGTACTCTTGAAAGAAAATTTCTAACGGTTGATCGTATACATTTAATCTGAAATTTTTTTTAAAAAAAATCTAACTTTGATCATGATTCTAAGGAGATTTCTAAGGAGATACAGTCAGTGGCGGAGCTACAGGCCGGCATATGCCGAGCCGCCCGGGCTCTAGCTGCTAATTACCTTTGTGGTTTACAGGATAGAGCTAGCTTAAATAAGGAATTTTTAGGACAAAATCTTGATCAATACAGCTGCATGCAAAGCCTGTCCAGGCTCAGTGATTGAGCTGGCTCCGCCACTGGATACAGTATACAAAACAAAACTCGGTGTTAATGGTAGGAATGGAACCTTATCATCGATGTGCATCTTTTACATATAGAACTTGTTTTAAACTAAAGCATATTTATACGTAATTAGAGATATTTAGAGATAAACACATTTAGAGAGGGGAGAGAAGCTGACATCACCTATCCACTCATATGTGGTTACAGCGACAGGGCCCTGTCCGCTAATAACGCCCGGATTGAACGATTTCTAGCGGTGTGTCTCTGGACTGATTTAGAAAACACGGTGGCCATGACGAAGAAGGGATGCAGCAATCAAACTATCCGTTTCCATAGCCTAAGAAGAATATAGCCTATGAAACGTGCCTTGCTGTTGGTGCACGCGTACGCACGGCGCGACGGCAACGAGTGCGAACGCATCGATCTCCCGAGCCACAACATCACCCAAACCAAGCACGAAACATGTACGCGCGTCACACGTACGGTGAACTTATTATGGTCATGGGGATGGATCTATCATCTATGGAGAAGCAGACACCTCAAGAGATCTACACGGCACGCGTACGTGTACAGCGCTACAGTCTGCATGATGCCAACCCCTATTAAAAAAAACCAACGTACCGTAGTAATATAGCTTCCCCTTTCGTCCATTGTTGTACATGCATAGTACTACGTTGTTGACGGGCTGAAACTGGTTACGGTGAAACGGCAGCAGGGTCGCTAGCTGTGCCTCCTGTCATGCTCGACTATACTTAGCACAATTGATGCGAGAAACAGTGGTACTAGTAGTAGCAGTAGATCCTTTTCGTGGTATCTCGGAGTAGATCCTTACTGATAGTGCACTCGATCGCGTGACTTGATCGATGGCTACTTGACTTTTTATTTCGAATCATAAATGTACTTACTATACTGTAGCACTAGTATTTGTCGGGCAGCGCGCCGCAACTAACTACATTCAAGTTAGAGCTTTTCCATCTAAAAAAAGAAAATTAGAGCTTTTCTGGCATCAACTCGGCCACAGGACATCGATCGAGACAAAAACTTAGGGTGTGCTTTATAGCCCAGGCCAGCAAAGAATTGCTATCTCAACTCATACCAGCTGATCCTAGCTAAGCTAAGGTCAGATTATTTCACATGTTTGGTAGCTCGCATTTGTTTAGACTTACTGAGTGTGTCTCTTGTTTGGCGAGTTGTATAGAGGGAGAGATGCTAAGGAGGTCCAAATTTGCATAGAAATCCCTGATTAAAAAATGAAACGCAATCGGCTTCCTATATACAAAATAAAAAGCAATCAGGTTCCTATAAACAGAAATAAAAAGCAATCGGGTTTCTATAAACAGAAATAAAAAGCAATCGGGTCCTTCATGGTCGTGGCTGGCCATGGCGGCGCTGGCCGTGGAGGCTCTAGCCATGCTCCTCGAGGAACCGGGGGTGGAGCTTGTTCGTGCTCGTCGCAGAACCAGGGCGGAGCTCGCCTGGGAGCCAGGGGCCAAGCTCGTTCATGCTCGTCGCCAAGCCAGGGGCAGAACATCGAGACGGCACGAGGAGGTGCTTGGCGGCGGAGCTTCGAGGCGGCGCAAGGCCTTGACGGCGGAGCTTCAAGGCGGCGTGAGGCCATGGCGGCGTGAGGAGGTCGACGGAAGCCTGGGCTGAGCGACGGGGTTGCTTGATGGGGAGACGCGGGCTTCGGGGAGAATGAACCGCTTGAGGCTAGTGGGGTCGTGACCCCTAGCGGGCTGCGTTGCACAAAGGGGATTTTTTGGGATGGACTCGGCTAGGCCGAGCTCATAAGCTCGTTTTGAGCTTCTCTATCGGGTAGGGCTAAGACCCCTTTTCCGTATAAGGTGGGCAGTGTCCAGAAGAGAAACCCAGGCTACCAAACGCGTAATTTCCCAAAAATCTTGACTGGGATAGAAGTTTCTGAGCTGACCAAATCTACCAAACACATCTTTACTTAGACGTGCCCAGAAGCGGTGACATGTGGCAGGGCGAGGCGGGGCTCTTCTGGATGTGCAAGTTTCTTGAATTCTTTTAAGAAAACATTGCCTTTTTTTCAGGGACGGAAGCGGGACCAGGGTTGACACCAACGGGCTCCTGCCTCGTCCGAAACACGAAATCAGTCGCTTGCACAACATCAACATGAACGTATGACCGGGAACAAGGAAAGTTAGTGATCAAGCACGCGTTTCTGATCCACCATCCAACGGAATATTGATATATACGAGAGTGTAGGAGACCATAGTTAGCTAGGTGGGAATTAGCAACCTAACTAGGAGTAGCTAGTAACAAATCTAATTTAGCTAGCTCATCTAATAACCAACAACACACATGCACTTTCCGTCAAAGGTTGTCGGCTTGAGGCTGCTTTGGCGGATCTTGCATTCGTTATCTAGTCGGGCAGCGAGCCAGGAAGACCTATGTATCGATGAAAACTGAGCTGTTGGTTGGTTGATGGCGCCGTTACCATATCGTTACACTACAGGAATGGGAAGCTACGCCGACGGCCGGTCGCTACAGCCAAACGTCAGGGCCGTCGACGTAGCCATCGTCCAGACTAGCCTCGCTAAGCAGCCATCAGCGTAGAGTTGTCCTCGGCATATCCTATGCTACGCCGATGGCTGTCCTCGGTGTAGCATACGCCGACGGCTGCCCTCGGCGTAGCTATTTTTTATTTTATCTCATTAAACTTTGAAAAATCATAACTAAATCATTCTAATTCGGAAAAATACAAATAATATATCAAAATTTGCAGAAAAATAAGACCTATCTACGCTCAAATATTACACATTTATAAATAAAAATTAAGTAAAACATAAAACATTATATATAGTTTAAAACGGGCATAAAAATTTAAAAACGATCGAAACAATGCGAAACCTTCGCATGGTGTTATATTATGTGACATAGTTAGAAGGAAAAATATCAAACTTGGTATATTGATTATGTCTCAAAGAAACTTTCACAAAATGACCTATCTCATTCGAGATTTCTTGGCTTTCAGATCAAATGACAAATGTTATAGCTAGAATCAAGGCATAGTTTGTGATAATATGTCCATATTGTGCATACACATGTATCATGGGATGGCTAATAATGTTGCAGGAGGAAGCTTTCCTTTTCGTCGCACCAAAAAGCCATTTCCCATTTTCCGAGCACAAAAAATAGACGGTTTTGTGAAGCAACCACCAAATGGCTAATTCAAAATGCTACCACCACATTTTACAAAAAATACTATACCACCTTATATGAACAATGTCCCAACGGGGGGATCCGAAACATTTCCGTCCATCCCTGGTGAAAAAGACAAATTCCTGCCGAATCGGTAGGAAGTGGGTCAGATATGAACTAAAGGTACATGATCCGATACTCATATTTTTTTACAAAAATTATTTTTAGGTTCACAATATGCTATTTTATCAAATAACCAAAAGTTTAGCGAGGCTCGGTCCCGAGCTAAGAATCTTCATGCCCGCCATTTGACAAAGTTTGACGATAGTTTAAAACGGGCATAAAAAAATAAAAAACGATCGAAACAATGCGAAACCTTCGCGTGGTGTCATATTATGTGACATAGTTATAAGAAAAAATATCAAACTTGATATATTGATTATGTGTCAAAAAAAACCTTCACAAAATGACCTATCTCATTCGAGGTTTCTTGGCTTTCTGGTCAAATGACCAATGTTATGGCTAGAATCAAGGTATAGTTTGTGATAATATGCTCATATTGTGTATACACATGCATCATGGGATGGTGAACAATGTTGCACGAGGAAGCTTTCCTTTTCGTCGCACCAAAAAGCCATTTCCCATTTTTCGAGCACAAAAAACGGACGGTTTTTTGAAGCAACCACCAAATATGCTACCACCACATTTTTAAAAAAATACTATACCACCTTATATGGAAAATTTCCCACAGGGGGATCCGAAATATTTTCGTCCACCTCTGGTAAAAGAGACAAATTCCTGCCGAATCGGTAGGAAGTGGGTCAGATATGAACTACAGGTACATGATCCGATGCTCATGTTTTTTTTACAAAAATCATTTTTTAGGTTCACAATATGCTATTTTTATCAAAGATCCAATGCAAGTTTAGCGAGGCTCGGCCCCGAGCTAAGAATCTTCATGCCCGATGTTCGACAAAGTTTGACGATAGTTTAAAACGGGCATAAAAAATTCAAAAACGATCGAAGCAATGCGAAACCTTCGCGTGGTGTTATATTATGTGACATATTTATAAGGAAAAATATCAAACTTGATTATGTCTCAAAAAACCTTCACAAAATGACCTATCTCATTCGAGGTTTCTTGGCTTTCGGGTCAAATAACCAATGTTATGGCTAGAATCAAGGCATATTTTGTGATAATATGCCCATATTGTGCATACACATGTATCATGAGATGGCGAACAATGTTGCAGGAGAAAGTTTTCCTTTTCGTCGCACCAAAAAGCCATTTCCCATTTTTCGAGCATAAAAAATGAACGGTTTTGTGAAGCAACCATCAAATGGCTAATTCAAATGCTACCACCATATTTTACAAAAATACTATACCATCTTATATGGACAATGTCCTAACGGGGAGATCCGAAACCTTTCCGTCCACCTCTGGTGAAAAAGACAAATTCCTGCCGAATCGATAAGAAGTGGGTCAGATATAAACTACAGGTACATGATCCGATGCACATGTTTTTTTTACAAAAATCATTTTTAGGTTCACAATATGCTATTTTATCAAAGATCCAGTGCAAGTTTAGCAAGGCTCGGCCCCGAGACAAAAATCTTTATGCCCGCCGTTCGAATCATAAATGTATTGTAGTACTACTGGTATTTGTCAGGCAGCGCGTGCCGCAACTAACTACATTCAAGTTAGAGCTTTTCCATGTAAAAAAAGTTAGAGATTTTCTGGCGTCAATGCGGGCACAGGACATCGATCGAGACAGAAACTTAGGGTGTGTTTTGTAGCCCGAGTCAGTGAAGAATTGCTATCTCAACTCATATCAGCTGATCCTAGCTAAGCTAAGGTCAGATTATTTCACATGCATGTTTGGTAGCTCGTATTTGTTTAGACTTATTAAGTGCGTCTCTTGTTTGGCGGGTTGTATAGAGGGAGAGATTCTGAGGAGGTCAAATTTGCATAGAAATGCCTGAATAAGAAATGAAACACAATCGGCTCCCTATATACAAAATAAAAAGCAATCGGGTCCCTGTAAATAGAAATAAGAAGCAAACGGGTCCTTCATGGTCGTGGCTGGCCATGGTGGAGCTGGCCGTGGAGGGTCTAGCCGTGCTCCTTGAGGAACCAGGGGCGGAGCTTGTTCGTGCTCGTCGCGGAGCCAGGGCGGAGCTGATTCATGCTCGTCACCAAGCCAGGGACAGGACATCGAGGCGGCGCGAGGAGGTACTTGGCGGCGGAGCTTCGAGGCAGCGCACCGTGGCGGCGTGAGGAGGCGCTTGACGGCGGAGCTTCGAGGCAGCGCGAGGCCGTGGCGGCGTGAGGAGGCGCTTGACGGCGGAGCTTTAAGGCGGCGCGAGGAGGAGGCGGCGCGAGGCCATGGCGGCGTGAGGAGGTCAACGGAAGCCTGGGCTGGGCGACGGGGTTGCTCGATGGGGAGACGGGGCTTCGGGAAGAATGAACCGCTCGAGGCTTGCGGGGCCATGACCCCTAGCGGGCTGCGTTGCACAGGGGGATTTTTTGGGATGGACTCAGCTAGGCCGAACTCATAAGCTCGGTTTGAGCTTCTCTATTAGGAAGGGCTGTTTTTCGTATGAGGTGGGCAATGCCTAAAATAAAAACCTAGATTACCAAACACGTAATTTTCTAAAAATCTTAGTTGGGATGAAAGTTTCTAAGCTAGCCCGATCTACGAAACACACCTTTACTAGACGTGCCCGGAAGCGGTGACACGCGGCGGGGCAGGGCCCTTCTGGACGTGCACGTTTCTTGATTTCTTTCAAGAAAACATTGCCTTTTTTGCAGGGACAGGAGCGGGACCAGGGTTGACACCAACGGGCTCCTGCCTCGACCGAAACGCAAAATCAGTCGCTTGCACAACATCAACATGAACGTACCACTGGGAACAAGGAAAGTTAGTGATCAAGCACACGTTTTTGATCCACCATCCAACGGAATATTGATATATACGAGAGTGCAGGAGACCATAGTTAGTTAGCTAGCTAGGTGGGAATTAGCAACCTAACTAGGAGTAGCTAGTAACAAATCTAATTTAGCTAGCTCATCTAATAACCAACAACACACATGTACTTTCCGTCAAAGGTTGTCGACCTGAAGCTGCTTTGGCGGATCTTGCATTCGTTATCTAGTTCAGGCAGCGAGACAGGAAGACCTATGTATCGATGAAAACCGAGCCGTTGGTAGGTTGATGGCGCCGTTACCATATCGTTACCTTAATGAAGGCATCGCCGTGCAACTAGTGTCGATCTTAATCGTGCTACTCCGGGAAAAACTCTATGATCTTTGGATAGGGTGATGCTGGCACTACGGTGTCACGTTCTCTCTTGAAAGCATCGTTTGTGGTGCAGCGCTGGACGATAGAGGCAGGAGGCGGAGCGGCTTCTTCTTGTACAGAGACGCCAGTGGAGATGTCAAGTCATGCCTAACCACCAGGTGCTACGCTTAGTCATGTCGGGTTCGGTAGTTGCTATGCACGACGAATCTCCCCGTGGTTTCTAGCATTGTCGAACAGCGGGACTCAAGGACATGGTGCCGAGGGGTCTCGATGTCAACCACACGTGTGTGTTGGATGTGTGCAGGGTGGAGGTGCTCTTTGGCGTCATGGTGACGTTGACGGCAGACCTCACAAGCTCATTGCTTCGATCCTTCTAAAGATGTATATACATAAGACGACTGCGGCGAGGATTTTCTGGAGCGTGTATGATGGTATGCACTGAGGGTCTGTCGGACCGGTTGCGCCAATTGTTCGCCATTGGGCGACTTGTTGAGGCCTTCTGTTTGTTTTTAGATGTCATGTGTTAGTGAGATGCTAGGGATATTGGTCATGTTCATTGACACTCCTTTCATCAGTGTTGTAGGAATAACGAGTTGTTGTTTGTTTTAATGGGCTTCGATTTGATTTTTATAATCTCTCTTGTAAAAGTTTAAGAATAATCTAATAAAAAATTTATGTGCATCTTTTGGACGTAGAGTCCAGGTGATCTTTCCTATTTTAGAAAAAATAAGTCTCATATGTATATGTATTGCCGCATTCCTTCGCGCACGCATATAAAGATGGACGTGTTGCACGCATATAAAGAAGCAATGTCAATTTTGCTTTTGCTTTACGTAGGAATACACGCAAGCTAGTGGGTGAGATTTTGTAGCATACTGGCTGCTACAGCGCATGCCGAGCATCTATTTCACCTACATATACGTACCACACCCTTTGTTGAAACGAAAGCGTAGACTTGTTCGAACACCACCGGTCGCATTAGATTTAAGGCGTTTTAAATTTAGTAGTACTACCGTATATTTTTTCCATTTGGAAATATAAGATGTTTTAGGTTAATAAAGTTAACATATCTAGACATCTTTTATTGTATAGTTTTAAATAAATCTGCACATTAAAAAATATCTAGATACATTTATTTTATAAACTTAAAACATCTTATATTTCTAAAATAGGAAGTACGTTTCATCTATGGTCTCCGTTAGTTTTAGCGATCGAGTGACTGGCGCAGGTCCGTGCTCGTGCCTACCTTTTCTGTGACTGCAAAAGAGGAAAATATGTTGGTGCTAGTCCGACTTCAGCTTGTACGGGTACTGGTAGCTATTATTCGGTTCAAATAATTACTAACTCGTGGAGTCGTCGTGGTAGACATTTGCTGGTCTTGTTGGATCATCAGTAAGACGTAACACTCAACTTTATCGCTGATAGATATAGCTGTCATCGGTTGGATATCTGAATCATTTGATGTGATCAGATAGATACTATTTCGATACACAATCAATGGTTAGTTGGATTAAATTCAACATAATTAATTTTGCTGACCAGTACTAAAAATAGTACAGAGCAGTATGCATCTAGATATATTTAAATAAGTAAATTTCAGTTTTTACCTTCTAGTTTATCTTTTGTGACACTAATTACTCTATTTAACAATTTTTTATCCAAGTTATCCATTTAGTGAAAATTGTACCAAC
Organism: Avena sativa; assembly: GCA_916181665.1. Taxonomy (NCBI): domain Eukaryota; kingdom Viridiplantae; phylum Streptophyta; class Magnoliopsida; order Poales; family Poaceae; genus Avena; species Avena sativa. The sequence continues at coordinate 6,555,846 of OV702282.1, read as the reverse complement.
TTTTACCCTTTTTAAGGTTTTTATATTGTTTCACTAAATCAGGTCCGGAACATTCTAGGTTTTTTCTTTGTTAGAATTTGTGCATGAACAAGACTGATTGCACGAGTCAAACCATTTAGTTTTTGGCTGAGCTATGCCTACACAATTCATACAGATTGGTAAACAAATATATACCCCTAATCAGCGATAGATTGGTCCACGTAAAGAAAAGGCAATATATTGGTACGTATAGATCACTTCTAGCTGGAGTGCATGTACCTATAGATGATCCCAGAGATGGATGCGTGTGGTGAGGGGTGAGACCATAACAAATCCGCGGGGTCGGTTCATACTGGAATAATGTACGCGAGAGATAAAAATCCACTACTCTCTATGATCCAACGTGTTTTTCTCAATAGATCATACGTGGGAGCGCATTCTATTTTTCATGCCGGATGTCGTCTCTAGATCTGAGGCTCAGTCAGCGAAAAGGCGCGTCCATAGGCCTTTACTCTAGCAAAATTTATTAAAATGGGTAAAATTTGGAAAAAAAATCACTAAACGAGGGTAATTAGGATGAAAATATGCTAAATAGAGTAATTAGTGTCAAAAATTGATAAACTAGAGGGTAAATCTGGAATTTACTCTATTTAAATCTAAACAAACTGTAATTAGTTATTTTTGGACCAAGGAAGTATAATTATTTTTGGAGCAAAAGCGAGACATCTGAGAGCACTTACATGCAGGACACACAATCGTTTCGGGACAGTCTAAGTGTGCGGTGCTTATCTCTTAATGACTAATGGGTGGCCCGAAGTTTATTGGCCACACTTGTCAGTCACCATGTAATTTGTTATGATACTAAACCTTGTGCCTTATCGAGCATCTTATCCCATCTTAAAGTTGGTTTATTCAACAGCAACGAATGCTACTCATTATAGGAATTTCGACAAAGTGAATTTATTCATTACTAAAGCCGAAGTCAGTAGGAGTACTATTATGAAAAAATTTAGACCTCGGGCTCGAGGACATAGTTTTCCCATAAAAAAAAAGCTGGTTCTATTCCCCCACGGGTGGGGACTTGTTTTTAGTCCTCTCCGCTGCTTTGACCCGGACGAAATGGTTGGATCTCTGGTTGTGGCTTTGGACGGTGGCGGCTTTGTCGGCAGCGGTGTATTCCTTATCGCCCGTGGCCGCCTCTTCTGGTTCCCTATTTGTTCGCCGGCTCGGCGGGGCTGTCTCTCTGTGGATCGCCTCTTCGATCTCTCTGATTGCCGGCTCGAAGGTTTTTTTCATCTTGATCTCCTTTGGTTGCTGCCTTATTTCGGGTTTATTTTGGTTCCACCAAAGATGCAATCCGTTATTGCCCACACAGGTTACTAGTCATACCACCTCCAGCCCGCCATGGTCGACGCTGTCCCCATAGCACCTGCCTGGGAACGGCGGCCTGCCGGGCTCGATGAATGGTGTGTGGCGGATGCCCCCTCTCGTGGAGCCGCAACGGCGGCCGGATGTCCCTGTATCCAGCACATGTGTGCTAGTGCTTCTGCGTCTACTTCAAGTTTACACACGGTGCCTAGCTGTGGTGGGGTCAAAGCGCGTTGCGCAATGCCACGTCCTTCCATACTCCACGGAATTCTTATTCTTTGACGACAGGCTTACTGGAGTATATTTTTTAGAATATAAGACGAATAGGCCGGCCTTGTTGCATCCCATACTGCTAGGCACCAGGCATAGGCCGTAACATTCGCCAAAACCAAAAGACCTGATAGAGCAGATCATAACAACATTGGCCAGTTGAGTGATTTTATTGCCCGCTTTAAGGCGGAATGCTTGTACGCCGCTCCCTGCGGCAGCGCCGAACATGGCGCACCTCCTGTTGGACCGGTCCAGCTAGTTTTTTTTTTCTATTTTTCTCTCTTTTTTTTCTTTTTTTTCTGTTCATGTTTTTTAAATGTCTATTATTTTTTGAAAAAAAATCCTTTTTCACATTTTGGTTCATGATTTTTTGAAATTAGTCCATTATTTTAGAATTTTGATTCATGTATTTTGAACATTGTTCATGATTTTTGAAAATTTCTTCATATTTTTTTAAATTTTGTTTATTTTTTTTGAGAATTTATTCTTAACATTTTGAAAATTCTTTATATTGCATTAAATGTTCACTGTTTTTATATCATCATTATGGAATTATTCAGAATTCAAAATAAATATAAAAACAACGCATATCTGGTTAAGGATAACAGCGTGTACGCCCTATGGGGCACTAGACTAGCGCGGATTAGGGTGTCAAGTGGGATCCCACCTAAATCCCACTTCTAGTTCATTTACCAAATTCTAGTGTAAATTTTGAGCAAAAATTTACACTAAATTTTAAAAAATGAACTAGAAGTGGAATTTCGGCGGGATCCGACCTGACATCCTAGCGCGGATGACATATAGCACATCCCCGCTTTAAGCGCGAGGAGCTCAGCTATGCGAAATGGGGCACAAACTATGCCAGCCCAATAGCGGCTGGCTCTAACTTTCTTTTTTGCGAAGTGGCCCTAAAACTTCATACTTTTGCACTTCGTCGAATACTAGAAAATGCAATAAAATTTGTAAGCCGTGTTGTGTAAAAATAAAATGAAGTTGGAATTTCAAAATTTGTATTCGTACAACAATGAAAACGTGGTCAATTGACAATTTCCATGCTTGATGCTTTCGGTGTGATCAATCTGGATGAGATTTCGTTTCTTTCGTGGGCAAAGCCTGACATCTAACTCCTATACACCACAAATATGAGAATCTGTTAGATCGTTCTGAATTTAGTCCTGCAGCTCCAACCTTTCCTGTCAATACCTCCCGCCTTGTCCAGACCCGGCCTTCCGAGCCATGTTCATCTCTTTACTCACTTCCTCTCTCTCAACTTTTGCCCATGCGTTGGCATGTTCCACTCTTTCGTCTTGACATACGTTACAATTTTCTTTTGTTGGAAAGATGCCCTAAAAGTAATAATAAAATATTTATTATTCATATTTCATTGTTCATGATAAATGTTTATTATCCATTGAGTAAATTCCACTTTTTACCTTCTAGTTTGATTTTTTTGACAAGAAATACCCCATTTAACAGATATTCTACCTGATTACCCCATTTAGAAAAATTTGTGCCACTTTTTATCCTATTTAAACTAATATACACTTTTTGTTAAGTGGGATTGTCGTCATGTCCACACCTCACGCATTGTTCTGGACTACCTTTTCCCCCAGCTATCAATCCCTCATATTCCTTGCTCCTATAGTGCCAGCATCACATGTACCGCAGCTTTTCTGGCGGTGGCCTGACATGTGTGCAAGGATCTCGGGCGCTCGTTTTTGAGCATTCTATAATTGTTCCTACTTCGATTTGCTAATACAGTACACGCGAAGAAGGAGCTAGCGAGTGCAGTGCTTGTACGTGTTAGTACTAGTAGAAGAACTTCGTAGAAGAACGGCAAGTCGGCAAACGTCTAAATCGATGAGGAAGACAACAACGTATGGCATGGTTGTAGCTGCTAGATGGCGGCAACTTTCCTGCCGGTGTTAACACAAGCGAGATGGCGGCGCACGCATACTAGAATGAGCTTTTTTATTCGTCAATGGATGGACAGGAGCATCATGCATATTAGCGTTGTGGTGGTGAAACTACTGATGGGGCGATGATATTGTTAAAGGATAGCGCCACGATGCCAGCAGGAGAGGAAAGGAGGACTTCCTGGCGAAGAATAGTGGGTGAGAGGGAGCATATGAGATATATAGCAGGTTAAAATTTTAAATGGGGCAAAAAGTGGCACAAGTTTAGCTAAATGGGGTAAACGAGAAGAATTTCTGTTAAATGGGGTAATTCTTGTCGAAAAATTCAACATAGGGGGTAAAAAATGGAATTTGCTCTTATCCATTCTATAATTGTATTAAACGGAATCATAATACATGTGTGAAATATGAACAACACCTTGTCCCTAGTGAGCCTCTACTTAACTAGTTCATTGATTAAATGATGGTTATAGATTCCTAACTATGAACATGTGATGTTGATTAATAATGAGGTCATATCATTAGGAGAATGATGTGATGGATAGACCCAAATAAAGAATAGCAATTTGATCGTGTCACTAAGTTCCAATTGTCAATCCTCATATTATCTGATTTCCAATTCCTAAGAACATGAGACCATGTGATCTAACAAGTCTGAAAGAATACTTTGGAAACATCAAACGTCGCTTCCTGACAGGGTGATTATAAAGGTGTCTTTCATGTATCTCGGATGGTGCTTGTTAGTTGCATGGATCAAGACTGGGATTTGTCACTTCCTGTGACGGAGAGATATCTCTGGGCCCTCTCGGTAGTAATATATCCAAAGTAGCTTACAAGCATGTGACTAAGGAAGTTAGTCACGGGATATAATATTATGGAACGAGTAAAGAGACTTATCGGTAACGAGATTGAACTAGGTATGGAGATGCCGATGATCGAATCTCGGGAAAGTAAAATATCGCGAGACAAAAGGAATATAATATCGGATAGTTCTTCGTAGAATTCGTGGGAGCCATTATGGACATCTATGGTCCCGCTATTGGTTATTGGTCGGAGAAGTGTCTCGACCATGTCCACTTATTTACGAACCCGTCGGGTCACACACTTAACGTTCGACGTCGCTAGGTTTTAGTGAGAACAACATATGGTGAGATATCGAATTTGGATTCAGACTTACAAAATTGTTTCAGGAAGAGTATTAATAATTTATTAATTAATTGAATTAATAAATACTAATATATAATTTATTTCGTAGAAATAAATATGAGATAAATGTAGCCCATTAAGCCTAAATAGGTCAATTTTATTGGTCCATGTAAAGCCAATCGTGTGGGCAAAAGGCAAAGAAAAGAAATAGCAAAGAAAAATAAGAAAAAAAAGGACGATTGGACATTGTGCCATGGACCAGCTCACGTGGTGATCTGCAAGTAACGATCAATTGAATTGATGGCTAGTTACTCGTGGGTATGTTTCAAAATTGATTGCTTTGAGCGTTTCTTTTAAACGTGCGTACTCTCTCCTATAAAAAAGCCAAGGAGAGGGCAGATCATGATAATGCGCTAAGTTACTTTTCTTCTCCATTTTGCCCCTAGTTTCTTTAGCCTATTCTTCCACCTCCGCATGCGCTTCGTGAAGCCTTGCATAATTTTCACCATACATTTATCTGTGCACCGTCGTGCTGTCGGATTCTCACAAACCACTCCACCCCATCTTGCTGGATCAAGAAGGAGGAGTCGGTATCGTGCTGTATGTGTGAATACCGCGGAGGTGTTGTCCGTGCGGCACTTGGATTGAGGAGGAGGAGTCTACATCGGATTGATCTGACGCGGGATTTCTTCATCACCAACAATCTAAGATCGTAACGCTTTGGAATATACAAGGGTATGTAATTTCAAATTCCCTCTCGTTGCCTGCATCTCGTAGATGGTTCTCGGGATTTATTCCGCATATGCGTAGGATTTTTTTTGTTTTTTATGCTACGAATCCCTTTAGTGGTATCAGAGCCTAGATCTATGCGTAGATGTTTGGTACGAGTAGAACACAATGGATTTGTGGGCGTTGAAGATCATGTTGTTACCCTCTCATGTGTACTAGTTAATATTTCGGCATAGTAGGATGAAGCGGCCCGAAACCAACTTTACGCGTACTCTTACGCGAGACCGGTTCCAGGCTTGACATGCAACTGTTGGGAATATGCCCTAGAGGCAATCATGTACGATGATATTTCCCATTGTATTCATAAAGATATTAAGTAGTCCTTGTATAAACATCTGATGTGTATCATTGAATATGTGATTCGATTATGGAACTATGCATTCATGTTGTTTGTACTAAATATCATTGGTCATTGAGGTTGTGCTGGACACACAACTTAGACCAATGTGAAAGTTGGCTTGATGACTCGGTTCCACTTGTCATGGGCATGGAGATGCTATTCCAACTTACACAGATTCGGCTAAAGAGTTTAGCGAGTCGGATTGACCCATATTGAGCTACAACGAACAAGTTGTCATTTGTATATCTCAATCAATGTAATCCTTAGACCTGAGGTTATTGCATAATCCGAGTTGAGGATCACCGACTTAGGTTCTGTCAAACGTTGATCCGTAACTGGGCAGTTATAAAGGCAGAGTTCGTGTCGACTGAGAATCAAGCTGCGTGATGTGAATAACCAAGATGAGATTTTGCCCCTCCACTTGAAGAGATATTCTCTGGGCCCTCTCGTGAGATATGATTCGGAAAGCATGGTCATGCATGACTCAGTTAAGTGTTAACCGAGGCGATCGACCAAGAATTAGTCGGGTTAATCACTTATCTCGGATCGAGAAGAGAGTCGGACTATTCAAGGGATGACAATTATTCGCCTATAGTCTGACAAGGTATATCGTGAGGCAAAAGGGACTCGGACGCAAGTCGTATTGGAAAGGCAAGTCGTCATGACTCTTTGGTACTTGGGAGTCGGCACGTTCTGCTAGGAGTCGCTACCGACTGATCGATTTAGAGTCGGACTCTAATCGTGTCAAAGTAGCCATGAGCCTGCGGGGTCACACACTTAAGAGCGGGAGCAAGTTTGGATTGGATCTGAACTGGAAATCTGGTTGGGTTGGACCCGAGCCTGATTTGGACTGAGTCAGTGAGTTAGACTCACAGGGACTAATATTATATGGTCTTTAGTGAATGGGTCGCGCGAGCAGAGCCCATGTTCACTCCCTATATATAGTGGAGCACACCAACCCTGAAGGGTTAATGGTTGTTCGGTTAGGTCATTCCATGTGTTAGAAACCCTAGATCCACAATAGTCCTGACGTCGTACCGAACCTAGCAGTTCGCCGTCGGCGCTCCTCCTTGCACGTGTGGATACCAGTAGAGGTGTTGTACGATCATCACCAGGACGATGAATCGAAAGTTCAATCCAAATTGTCCATGTAAAGTCGAAGATAAAACTTTTGTGTGCGGCCAAAAGAACTCATTGCGGACGAAGAGTTAGGGGTCTGAAACAATGTATCCATGGCTATCACTTAAACCCCTTAATTGACACATGTGGTTTCACCGAGGAGAATGAGCCTTAAGCGGGAGCCATGTTAAAGCCTCAAACATATTGCCAGCTACATTTGCAGTTTTCGGCAGTGAAATCAGAGGTGCATTACCGGCACAGAGTTGTATGGCTTAGACTTTTTCTGTTTGAAAAATCGATAAGATGTTAGCCACCATTTCTCTTCATGTATTCTAATCGTGATATTTATTTTTCCACAGTTTAGTTGTGTGCATGTTACCTAGGCCATGAGTAGTAAATCTTGAATTTTCAAAAATAATTTGCTTGTTCATGAGAATATTTTGTTTTCTCATTTTTTGGGATTAATACTATAGATGGATAAACAAACTAATGATGGATTAGCGGAAGTAACGTCGTTTACAATGGTTCCGCAAGGTCCATTAGACACTAGTCAATGATGCATTACTTTGTTCTCTCTGATAGTGCAATCATTGCCCATCACTACATTACGGTTGAAGATTTCACGTACTCTATCAGGCAACAAATTAGAAATCACATCGAGATATTTATAGTTAATTAGTTGAGTATTCTTGTTTGTGGACTGTGGTAATAAAGACATTTGACAGAATGAACGATGTTAACAAGAAGGTATGGTGAAAATACATATGCCACGTACTTTCGTATCTTACTAGTCCATGCAATCAGACAAATAGCTAACAGCTAATTTTAGAGAAAACAAATGAACAAACAGTTGATTACAAAATAAATGTAGAAGTTGATGTCGACGGTGAGAACACATAACCGTTGAGCTACCTTGGCTAGTGATGAGCAACTTGGAATTAACAACACTCATCATTAAGTACTAAGTAGTACAAATTAGGCAGTCATATGTCACTATCAGTAGTATGCCCATGACAACATTGATGCAACATTACCAGAACTAGCCATATATGTATCCCTTCATGAAAGCTAAACAAGAAGCGCATAATTTAGGAGTGGATGAACAATATGGGTTTTTTCTTTGGTGTCCCCCTCTTCTTCAAACTTATGAAACTAAAAACATAAGGAAGACCAGGATTGACTGATACCCCTTCGGTTAGGAGGCACGATGGGGTATCGGCTATTCCAGGCCGCAATTGGTGTTTTAAGTTTTGTAAGTTTGGAGAAAACATGGGACACCGAAGCACACCTCGAACAGTATAGCAACATGTTTAAGTCCTCGTGGATGCAAATTATTAAGGTTCTCACAAATTGTTGTATGGATGCCCCATATAACCACAAACTCACAACTGTAAGAGTGAATTGCAGTTTTGAGGCCACCCGATTCTCACTTTTGAACGCTTATTACCGAAAAAATTTCATCCTAGATACTGCATTTAGTGAAATTATGACAATTTTTATCCTTTTAAATATTTCGTTAATGATCTGCCAAGTGGGGCACAAGAAGTTGTGGTTCTCCTTCAGGCTTTTTCATGTGAACCGGTTCGCCTCTCTCAGTCGGACCAGCCTGCAAGGATTAAGCTATACTAGATCAAATGATACCACCTCACTCTCACACAAATCACCACGTGTTTCGCTCATTTGGTGACCATGGGACGATGCAGTAGGTGATGAGCGGTAGGTAACTCGAAGGTTTGATCATCGATGATAGTCGGATCTAAGGATTTATGCACAAGTCAACTTTACCAAAAGACCGATCTGATGGAAAGCAATTTGGTGATATATTTATATTCAACACTCACCTTCACGTAAGGCTTATTTTAGTCCTTAGCATGAGTTCGGTTTAAGCCACATAATCTTTTTTTTAATTTTCTAATATTACGTGAGCAGGGTCCTAAACTCAAGACCTCTTGATTCTGATACGATAAAAGGTTTATGGACACGAATCCCCTCACTGACAATATATTTATAAACGAGAAAATATATTTATATTCAACCGGATCGCACACGAATCCCCTCAATGACATCCTAAGACCCACAATTGGTGGATCACTATTTCCTACGAAAATTTTAGGAGTGAAACAAGATATTCCCTCCATCCAAAATATAAGACGACTAAGAATTAGTTAAAATACAAATCTTATAAACTTTGACCAATGTTTTTTAAATCTATATCTTCAGAATTGAATGGACACATTAAGAACATATATTTTATGGTGATTCTATTGAGGCATAATTTTATGTGTAATTTTGGTAAAACTTAAAAAAATATTGATTTTTGACTAATCTTTACACGTCTTATAGTTTGGGACGGAAGGAGTATTTTTTTTTAGTAAATGGGCTGTGAAGATGAATATTTGATCATCGATGATAGTCGGATCTGTACACGAAACCCCTCACCGACCTCCCAAGACCCACACTTGGTGCATCGCTATTCGCTACCAAAATTTTATAGGGAGTGAAAAATGATATATTTTTTAGTGAATGGGCCTTGAAGATGAATAGTTGCTAAATGGAGGCAATTAGTGTAAAAATCCAAAAGTATGGTGGTAACAACTAGAAGTCACTCCAACTTTAACTCAACAAACTTCAATTTATTCGACCATGACATAGTTTGTGTAACCACTTGTAGGTGTAGATCAAATAAACTACATGCTATCTGATGAAGGCGATGATAACAAGCCAGGTTGAGTGATTCACGTTTTTCTCTACAATGAAGCTAATGTCAGTACGAGGATCTATAAATATGTCCAGTCACAAACTGAGGAATACACAAACTGAGCAGCTCATTTGCCCATTACGCACTGCCAAGTTGAAAAAGTAGTTGGCTAGAAAGAGGTATGGCAATGAAGGCCTTCATCGCCGGCACGCCGGTGCCGGTGTCAGTGCTGTTTCTGGTGGCGTTGGTCGTGGTCTGCATGCCTGGCGACGGCGCGACAGCGCAGGAGGCGAGCGGCGTGATGGCCACGTACAACCTGTACCATCCAGAGCGGATCAACTGGGACCTGCGCGTCGCGAGCGTCTTTTGTGCGACGTGGGACGCCGACATGCCGCTGGCGTGGCGGAAGCGGTACGGCTGGACGGCGTTCTGCGGCCCCGCTGGCGCGCACGGCCAGTCCTCCTGCGGCCGCTGCCTCCAGGTGACGAACAGGGGGACGGGAGCGCGGACGGTGGCGAGGGTGGTGGACCAGTGCGACAACGGCGGGCTCGATCTGGATGTCGCCGTGTTCCAGCAGATCGACACTGACGGCCGCGGCGCTGCCAACGGCCACCTCGCCGTCGACTACGAGTTCGTCGGCTGCCAAGACTGATTCCTCAAGTTGCTAAGCGGGAGCACAATCACAGATGGGTCCTTACATATATACCGGTATAAGTATGATCGTTGTGATGAATAATAAAATATGCATGGAAATCAACAGACGAGAAGAAGGAAAATCAATAATCAAGTTCTTAGGTTATTATTACGAAGGTTTAAATCTCATGGATTCGGTTGTTGGTAAGACTGATAACTTGCATGATCAAGATATGTAATCCGATTGTAATAACCTAGCCTACGGGGCACATATAAATACATATGCAGTAAAACCCATATGTGTTATGTTTTACATGGAACATGGTATGAGAATCCATCTCTAGCTCTTCCACGACATCTAGCCGAAGAATTCAGATCTAGCGTTCCCACCCCTTGCCTCGACGTCGACCGTGGCTGCCCTTGGCTCAATGGCACGCCTCACTCCGAGAAATTGGCGCGATAAATGTATATAATCCTTGCCCATGAGAAAGGACGTGTTTTGTTAGATTGTTGTAGTACTAAAAGCTAGGTGTAGCAGATCTCGTAAAGGTCGGTATTGCAAAAACAGTTTATGGGATTTTTTTGAAAATTTCATGAGCTTTATTAATCACAAAACTTTTTTTTTGAAATGCGCGCTTGTATTAACATAAAATGTTTAATGTTTATAACCGATCTCTTGCATAACTAAGATGCACACAGCCACACGAACGAAAGAATAAGAGAATAAAATAAAGACAAAAATTACAAAAATGCACTATCGAAATGATTGTCTTCAATCTAGAGTTGATCAATCCTCAAATCACGCGGCCATCCATGTCGGCAGAAAATATTCCTCGCCATGTCCTCCAATCGCGTACATCCCACCACAAATAAGTCATCGAATTCCATGCGTTGAAGAATAGTCCATGATCGGAGGATAGCCGTAGCTCGATAAATAACCTGCAGAAGAGAAGACACAATGTTATTAAAAATCTTGTCATTTCTACAAAGCCATAGCGACCATATAATTGCAAACGCTCCCACCCTAAACAAAGTTTTGTACTTATCAACAATTCCATGCAGCCAATTGCCAAAAACATTGGTTACTCAACTTGGAGGAGATAAAACAGAAGCTATTTGGATGAATGACCATATAAAACGAGCAAATTTGCAATGGAAGAATAAATGACGAATTGTTTCATCGTGATGACAAAAAACGCATTGTGTACTTCCATGCCAATTCCTCTTTACAAGATTATCTTTTGTTAGGATTACACCCTTCCGTAGATACCATCCAAATATCTTCGTCTTAAGGGGTATTTTTATTTTCCAAATTTTACTATTATCATCGACTGGGATATCAGGTTGAATCAATGCTCTATATAGTGAGCCAACAGAAAATTTACCACTTTCTAGTAATTTCTATTTGAACACATCAACATCATCCGACAATTGTATCATGGATAATCGTAATAGTAGATTGTTCCAAGATACCAGTCGAGGACCAATGAGACTTCTTTTGAAAGACACATTAGGAGGATTGTCTTCCATCACTGTGGAAATTGTATCCCCTTTGTGTGTAACAATCGAATATAGAGCTGGATATTGTTCGCGGAGAGTAGTTTGGCCAAGCCACTTATCTTCCCAAAACCTAATCTGTGATCCATTCTTAATCTCGAAAGCACCAAAATGAAAGAAATGTTTTTGGTGGCCATAAGGCCCGCCCAAAAGTGTGAATCACCGGGTTTCCAAACCACTTGAGACACAGTTTTGGACCCCACATATTTCCTCCATAACATGGTTTGCCAAACACCATCTTGTGTAAGTAGTTTAAAAAGCCATTTGCCTAGAAGCTTGGTGTTTTTGACTTGCAAATCCTGTATGCCCAGTCCACCATACTCCTTTGGACGGTAAACCACATTCCATTTGGCCGATCGATACTTCTTTTTCTCCCCCTTGCCAAAAGAATCTTTAATGGAAATAATCCACTTCATTCAAGACACCTTTAGGTAATTGGAAAAACGAGATCATATACATTACCATGTTAGTAAGTACTAAATTTATGAGTACTAGTCTTTCACCAAGGGATAATAATTTGCCTTTCCAACTATTAAGACGTTTTTGTAGTCTTTCCTCAAAAAGTTTCCATTCAACAATTGTGAGACGCCGATAATGAATCGGTATTCCCAAATAGTTGATTGGAAATTGCCCATGGCCACAGCCGAAAAGTTCAGCATATAGGTGGGCCTCGTTTTGGGCCTCGCCGAAACAATACAAATCACTCTTATGGAAGTTAATTTTAAGTCCAGGTAGCTGCTTGAATGCTGATAAAATTAATTTCAGATTCTTAGACTTCTCCAAATCATGTTCCATAAAAAGGATTGTATCATCAGCGTATTGAAGAATAGAGAGTCCACCATCAATAAGATGTGGAACTAATCCTTCAATTTGATCATCAGCCTTTGCTCTCTTAATAAGGATGGCCAACATATCAGCCACTATATTAAATAGTAAAGGCGATAATAGATCCCCTTGTCTAAGTCCTTTCTTGGTTTGGAAGTATTTGCCAGCATCTTGATTTACTTTAATGGCAATGCTGCCTCCAGACACAAACGACTGAATGAGAGCGCACCACTCCTCAGAAAAACCTTTCATGCGGAGTGTTTGCTGAAGGAAAGACCAATTAATCTTGTCGTATGCCTTCTAAAAGTCAATCTTGAACAATATACCATTTAATTTTTTTGAGTGTAGTTCATGGATTGTTTCATGCAAAATTACAACACCATCTAGGATATTTATTCCTTGCATAAACGCAGTTTGAGACGGGCTAACAACATGGTCAGCAATTGAGTTTAGTCTAATCGTGGCAACTTTAGTAAACATCTTAAAGCTAACGTTAAGCAAGCATATTGGACGATACTGTTGTATACGTTCTGCATTGTTAACCTTAGGCAGTAAAATTATATTGCCAAAGTTTAGTCTAAAGAGATCCAACAGTCCGACTTGTAAAAACCCAAACAAATGCATCAGGTCCTCCTTGATAACATCCCAGAATTTTTTGGTAAAATTCTGCTGGGAAGCCATTTGGTCCTGGCGCTTTATTATGTTCCATTTGTAAAACTGCTTTATTAACCTCTTCCTCGGTATATGAGACAGTTAGAAAGTTGTTTTCTTCGACAAAAATCTCGGGGATATCGGCCATTCGGGACTCGTCCATAAAGAATGAATTTTCTGCTGGGCCCCAAACAAGGATTTATAGTAAGCAGCAATATATGACTTCAGATGCTCGTGTCCCTCAATCATACCTTCATCCTAGATCAAAGAGTGAATAAGTTTCTTTTTATGCTTACCATTGGCAACAGCATGGAAGTACCTTGTATTCGCATCTCCTTTAAGAATGAATTTTGCTTTAGAGCGTTGGTACCATTTGAGTTCCTCTTCACGCAGGAGTCGGGCTATTTCTGCATTCGATTGGCTTTTAAGCTCAATTTCTTGTGCAGTTAACGGCCTGACCTCCGCGGAAGCCTCTAAGTCATCAATTATAGATGTTAGGCGTATTTTTTCGTTTTTTAGGATCCTAGCTATGTGCCTGGGCCAGCCACGAAGGAACTTGCGTAAAGCACGCATTTTGTTATTCCATCATAAGATAGGCGTTTGGCCACCAACCGGTTTCTCCCAAATAGCCTTAACCATCTCGTAAAAATCATCACGGATCATCCATCCGAGTTCAAATTTAAACTCATTCCTAGACTTCCGTGGAATCACAAAACATATAGTTACAATCAGCCTTTAGGATGTGAACTAAAAGACCTGGACACTCCGTCAGCCACATTTGCGACACCACATTGTTGCGAGTGTACATAGCATAATTATGGGCCGTATTATTGGCTGTCCGATGAACAGAAAATAAACTAAAAGATTCAAACGAAAAACTAAACTCACAAATATCATTTGAAATGGGGGAGATCACATATCGATCATTCCTGCACATCTGACGGCCGCGACGCTACCAACGGCCATCTCGCCGTCGACTACGAGTTCGTTGGCTGCCAAGACTGATTCCTAAAGTTGCTAGGTGGGAGCACAATCAGGGATGGGTTCTTACATATACCGGTATTAGTATGATCGTTGTGATAGAACAATAAAATACGCATGGAAATCAACAGACGAGAAGAATAAAACGGAAGGAAAATCAATAATCAAGTTCTTAGGTTATTACGAAGGTTTAAATCTCATGGATTCGGTTGTTGGTAAGACTGATAACTTGCATGATCAAGATATGTAATCCGATTGTAATAACCTAGCCTACGGGGCACATATAAATACATATGCAGTAAAACCCATATGTGTCATGTTTTACATGGAACATGGTATGAGAATCCATCTCTAGCTCTTCCACGACATCTAGCCGAAGAATTCAGATCTAGCGTTCCCACCCCTTGCCTCGACGTCGACCGTGGCTGCCCTTGGCTCAATGGCACGCCTCACTCCGAGAAATTGGCGCGATAAATGTATATAATCCTTGCCCATGAGAAAGGACGTGTTTTGTTAGATTGTTGTAGTACTAAAAGCTAGGTGTAGCAGATCTCGTAAAGGTCGGTATTGCAAAAACAGTTTATGGGATTTTTTTGAAAATTTCATGAGCTTTATTAATCACAAAACATTTTTTTTGAAATGCGCGCTTGTATTAACATAAAATGTTTAATGTTTATACCCGACCTCTTGTATAACTAAGATGCACACAGCCACACGAACGAAAGAATAAGAGAATAAAATAAAGACAAAAATTACAAAAATGCACTATCGAAATGATTGTCTTCAATCTAGAGTTGATCAATCCTCAAATCACGCGGCCATCCATGTCGGCAGAAAATATTCCTCGCCATGTCCTCCAATCGCGTACATCCCACCACAAATAAGTCATCGAATTCCATGCGTTGAAGAATAGTCCATGATCGGAGGATAGCCGTAGCTCGATAAATAACCTGCAGAAGAGAAGACACAATGTTATTAAAAATCTTGTCATTTCTACAAAGCCATAGCGACCATATAATTGCAAACGCTCCCACCCTAAACAAAGTTTTGTACTTATCAACAATTCCATGCAGCCAATTGCCAAAAACATTGGTTACTCAACTTGGAGGAGATAAAACAGAAGCTATTTGGATGAATGACCATATAAAACGAGCAAATTTGCAATGGAAGAATAAATGACGAATTGTTTCATCGTGATGACAAAAAACGCATTGTGTACTTCCATGCCAATTCCTCTTTACAAGATTATCTTTTGTTAGGATTACACCCTTCCGTAGATACCATCCAAATATCTTCGTCTTAAGGGGTATTTTTATTTTCCAAATTTTACTATTATCATCGACTGGGATATCAGGTTGAATCAATGCTCTATATAGTGAGCCAACAGAAAATTTACCACTTTCTAGTAATTTCTATTTGAACACATCAACATCATCCGACAATTGTATCATGGATAATCGTAATAGTAGATTGTTCCAAGATACCAGTCGAGGACCAATGAGACTTCTTTTGAAAGACACATTAGGAGGATTGTCTTCCATCACTGTGGAAATTGTATCCCCTTTGTGTGTAACAATCGAATATAGAGCTGGATATTGTTCGCGGAGAGTAGTTTGGCCAAGCCACTTATCTTCCCAAAACCTAATCTGTGATCCATTCTTAATCTCGAAAGCACCAAAATGAAAGAAATGTTTTTGGTGGCCATAAGGCCCGCCCAAAAGTGTGAATCACCGGGTTTCCAAACCACTTGAGACACAGTTTTGGACCCCACATATTTCCTCCATAACATGGTTTGCCAAACACCATCTTGTGTAAGTAGTTTAAAAAGCCATTTGCCTAGAAGCTTGGTGTTTTTGACTTGCAAATCCTGTATGCCCAGTCCACCATACTCCTTTGGACGGTAAACCACATTCCATTTGGCCGATCGATACTTCTTTTTCTCCCCCTTGCCAAAAGAATCTTTAATGGAAATAATCCACTTCATTCAAGACACCTTTAGGTAATTGGAAAAACGAGATCATATACATTACCATGTTAGTAAGTACTAAATTTATGAGTACTAGTCTTTCACCAAGGGATAATAATTTGCCTTTCCAACTATTAAGACGTTTTTGTAGTCTTTCCTCAAAAAGTTTCCATTCAACAATTGTGAGACGCCGATAATGAATCGGTATTCCCAAATAGTTGATTGGAAATTGCCCATGGCCACAGCCGAAAAGTTCAGCATATAGGTGGGCCTCGTTTTGGGCCTCGCCGAAACAATACAAATCACTCTTATGGAAGTTAATTTTAAGTCCAGGTAGCTGCTTGAATGCTGATAAAATTAATTTCAGATTCTTAGACTTCTCCAAATCATGTTCCATAAAAAGGATTGTATCATCAGCGTATTGAAGAATAGAGAGTCCACCATCAATAAGATGTGGAACTAATCCTTCAATTTGATCATCAGCCTTTGCTCTCTTAATAAGGATGGCCAACATATCAGCCACTATATTAAATAGTAAAGGCGATAATAGATCCCCTTGTCTAAGTCCTTTCTTGGTTTGGAAGTATTTGCCAGCATATTGATTTACTTTAATGGCAATGCTGCCTCCAGACACAAACGACTGAATGAGAGCGCGCCACTCCTCAGAAAAACCTTTCATGCGGAGTGTTTGCCGAAGGAAAGACCAATTAATCTTGTCGTATGCCTTCTCAAAGTCAATCTTGAAGAATATACCATTTAATTTTTTTGAGTGTAGTTCATGGATTGTTTCATGCAAAATTACAATACCATCTAGGATATTTCTTCCTTGCATAAACGCAGTTTGAGACGGGCTAACATCATGGTCAGCAACTGAGTTTAGTCTAATTGTGGCAACTTTAGTAAACATCTTAAAGCCAACGTTAAGCAAGGAGATTGGACGATACTGTTGTATACGTTCTGCATTGTTAACCTTAGGCAGTAAAATTATATTGCCAAAGTTTAGTCTAAAGAGATCCAACTGTCCGACTTGTAAAAACCCAAACAAATTCATCAGGTCCTCCTTGATAACATCCCAGAATGTTTTGGTAAAGTTCTGCTGGGAAGCCATTTGGTCTTGGAGCTTTGTTTTGTTCCATCTGGAAAACTGCTTTCTTAACCTCTTCCTCGGTATATGAGGCAGTTAGAAAGTTGTTTTCTTCGACAGAAATCTGGGGGATATCGGCCGTTCGGGACTCGTCCATAGAGAATGAATTTTCTGCTGGGCCCCAAACACGGATTTATAGTAAGCAGCAATATATGACTTCAGATGCTCCTGTCCCTCAATCATACCTTCATCCTGGATCAAAGAGTGAATAACTTTCTTTTTATGCTTGCCATTGGCAACAACATGGAAGTACCTTGTATTCGCATCTCCTTTCAGAATGAATTTTGCTTTAGAGCGTTGGTACCATTTGAGTTCCTCTTCACGCAGGAGTCGGGCTATTTCTGCATTCGATTGACTTTTAAGCTCAATTTCTTGTGCAGTTAATGGCCTGGCCTCCGCGGAAGCCTCTAAGTCATCAATTATAGATGTTAGGCGTATTTTTTCGTTTTTTAGCTATGTGCCTGGGCCAGCCACGAAGGAACTTGCGTAAAGCACGCATTTTGTTATTCCATCGTAAGATAAGCGTTTGGCCACCAACCGGTTTCTCCCAAATAGCCTTAACCATCTCGTAAAAATCATCACGATCATCCATCCGAGTTCAAATTTAAACTCATTCCTAGACTTCCGTGGAATCACAAAACATATAGTTACAATCAGCCTTTAGGCTGTGAACTAAAAGACCTGGACACTCCGTCAGCCACATTTGCGACACCACATTGTTGCGAGTGTACATAGCATAATTATGGGCCGTATTATTGGCTGTCCGATGAACTGAAAATAAACTAAAATTTTCAGACGAAAAACTAAACTCACGAATATCATTTGAAATGGGGGAGATCACATATCGATCATTCCTGCACATCTGACGGCCGCGGCGCTGCCAACGGCCATCTCGCCGTCGACTACGAGTTCGTTGGCTGCCAAGACTGATTCCTAAAGTTTCTAGGTGGGAGCACAATCAGGGATGGGTTCTTACATATACCAGTATTAGTATGATCGTTGTGATAGAACAATAAAATACGCATGGAAATCAACAGACGAGAAGAATAAAACGGAAGGAAAATCAATAATCAAGTTCTTAGGTTATTACGAAGGTTTAAATCTCATGGATCCGGTTGTTGGTAAGACTGATAACTTGCATGATCAAGATATGTAATCCGATTGTAATAACCTAGCGTACGGGGCACATATAAATACATATGGAGTACATATGGGGTATATGATGATTAAAACGCTTATGTGTCATGTTTTATATGGAACATGCGTGGTATGAGAAGCCATCCCTCTTCCACGACATCTAGCCGAAGAATTCAGAGCTAGCGTTCCCACCCCTCGCCTCGACGTCGACCGTGGCTACCCTTGGCGCAATGGCGCTCCTCACTCTGATAAGTTGGCGCACGAAGAATTCAGAGCTATTCTCTGGTGAACTTCCGCCACAAATGGCCTAGTCCACTTTTTAATTATCGGTACCCTTAGAGGCGGGAACCGGCGCCTTTACAACAAGATTGGAGCAAACTTCCACAATAAAATGGAGGCTTCCAAGTACCAGGCTAGCTTCCACATAACAACAAGCAAGTTAGAACTGAAAACACTATCTAGGGTTTCCTAAGAAACACTAGAACAAGGAGCCCTCAAGTTAATTAGGGGAAAATGTAAATCGCTTCACTGAAGATGTAAATTGGGGTCTTATCCTTCGATTCTATAAAGATCAAGAGCTTTGGATGGTTGAGAGAGAGGAGATATTGAATTTGGTGGCCTAGCTTCTAGGGTTCTTGAGGTTGTGGAAGACCAACTTCCCAAGGTAGAGGACATGCCCTTTATATAGGACCCCAGTAAAACTAGATGTTGCTTTCACTTAACCCAGAGTGTCTGGTTGACAATGCATCGGTCATTCCGGCCTGGGCCGAACACTCCGACCGAACACCACTGGACGAACATGAAAGTTTAGGAGAATCCGACAGGAATCCAGTTTGATTTAGAAACGGTATACTGGCATGAAACCACTTCAGGCGAAAGCTCGAAGAAAACCTAGCACCGGATAGTCCGGCTCGCACCAGCAGAATTTCCGGTCTGGCCAAACATTCCGGTCAGCATCTTCCAGATAGTCCAGAAAAATATATCCAGCACACTTAAAAATCCTGGGATCTTTTTTACTTCGACTTAAATAGAACCCTTTTTTCCCTTTGATGGAGAAACACATAATTAGTATGCTGATAAGATTATAATGTCCTAAAAAACTTAGCACATGATTAAACCTTTCTAGTGTTGTCAACAAACATCAAAACATGAAAAGAGGAAAAATTCCCTTTCAGGAGGATTCATGTTCGCGTTCAGATTTGCGTTGAGGTTCGCGTTGACACCAGTGCCATCAGCCATGTCGTTAATGTAGAAACTGCTGATATCCGGGAAGAAGTCCTCGTAGAGGAAGGAGTGGTCGGTCGATGTGATACTGTCACTAGTCGCGCAGAAGTGCTCCCCAAAAACCTGATCGCCCCTTACCCGTATAGGTTCACGAGAGGCGGTGGTTTTGGAGACCTACTGTCCAGTCGTTCGATGCATGCCGGAAGAGGGTCTGGAGAAGGTGGAGGTAGAGAGAAGGAAGCATGCAACGTAATTAGGGTTTACACCTAAGCTGCATATATGGCGCCGGTTGGGTAAGACGTGGGGTGCAGCCCACGTCCGAGGTAGTAAGAGCGCACTATCCAGAAAGACCGGAAATGACTGATAGAAAAATAACTCGCGTAGTAATTTTCCTAAGCAACAAAAAAAAGATAAGTTTGGCATCGAGGAACAATTCCGCAAACATGTCGTGACTAGGCGAGGTGTGGCAAGGCAAGCGGCGGCGGAGGAGGTGCATGTGTGTACGCCATGTAGGGTTCGTTGCATGAAAAACAAAAAAATTCTATCCCAAGAACACATTAAACCAATAGTCAATCTATGGAAAAGCCAAGATGTAATCTACGAGATCGGTGAAACGAGATTGAAGAGAACTAAACCTCATAGATCCAAAGCGTTAACGAGATCGGATCTCGTGGTTGATGTAGTCGATCACTTGTCGATCTCAAGATCGCGATGACGATCCTTCTAGCACCGCGTTCTGGCAGTGCTTCCGCACTCGGTCACACGTACGGAGTCGATGAAGACCTTCCTCTCCATGTTTCAGCGGTCAGCGGAGATAGTAGATCCCCTCGGAATCCCAGCAGCATGATGGCGTGGCGGAGGAGAGAATCCTGCAGGGCTTCGCCTATGCGGAGCAACATTAAGGCGGAGGAGGGTGGCGTCTAGGGTTGGGAAACAGGGCAAAGGGTGAACCCTACCCTCCCCTCTTTATATAGAGGGGGGTGTGTCTAGGTCTGCCCCTTTGGCCCTCCCCTCCTAGGTCCGGCGCAAACAGGGAGAGGGGGGAGAATTGCCCCCTAATTTTCCCCTTTCCTTTTTTAGGGTTTTGCCCCAAACCCTTGGGGCTGGACGATTGGGCCTATAGGGCTTGGTGTGGCTGGACCATGAGCCCCCGCAGCATCCCTTCAACCCATGTGGCCCCTCCTAGGTTGGTGGGCCCACAGGTGTCCCTCTAGATCATTCTAGAAGCTCCGGTCAAATACCGAAAACTTTTCCGAACCCCGGAAGATAACTTCATTTATATAAATCTTATTCTTCGAACCATTCCGGATCTCCTCATAATGTCCTGGATCCCATCTGAGACTATGAACAACATTCGGTCTCCAACTCATATTACATATCTACTTAAACAACATTGAACCTTAAGTGTGTCACCCTATGATACGTCGAAAATGTATCTATAATTTTTGATGTTCCATGCTTGTTTAGTATCTACTTTGCTTTGCTTTGTCTACACTTTGAGGTGTTTTCTTATGTTTTCTGGTTCTAACCTATGCCACAGTGCCAGTTGCCTATTTTCTGCTGTTTTTGGTTCTAGAAAAGCTAGTAAGGAAATATTCTCGGAATTGGACGGGACAAAAGCCAAAGTCAATATTTCACTGAGGAGAACACGGAGTCTAGAGGAGAGACGGAGGGGCGCCACAGGGCGGCCACACCCCCCAGGCGCGGCCTAGGGTGGGCCCGTGCCTGGGCAAGGTGTGGGCTCGCTGGCCGCCTCCCAGCCTCGCCTCTTCGCCTATAAGAATCCCCCGATGACTAAACCCTAAGTACCCGATCAATATTCCACGAAACCGTCTGTAGCCGCCGTCACCATCGTCCCTAGATTGGGGGGATCTAAAGCTCTTCCCTGCACCCTGCCGGAGGGGAGATCATCCCGGAGGCCTTCTTCTTCATCATGCTAGCCTCCGGTATGAAGCGTGAGTAGTTCCACCTTGGACTATAGGTCCATGTAGTAGCTAGATGGTTGTATCTCCTCCTTGTGCTTTCATGTCTAGATCTTGTGAGATCCGTTCATGATCAAGATCTCATCTATTTGTAATCATGCATGTTGTGTTTGCGGGGATCCGATGGATATTGAGATTTCTATGTCAGATTGATTAATGGTTTTGTCTTATTGATTCTATCATGTCTGTGTTGTTTGTGATCTTGCATGCTCTCCGTTGTTAGTAGCTATCTTGGCCAAGTAGTTGCTAGTGACTCCAAGAGGGGGTATTTATGCTCGATAGTGGGTTCATGCCTCTACTTAATCAAGGGAAGTGACGGAAATCTCTAAGGTTGTAGATGTGTTGTTGCCACTAGGAAGAAAACAATGGTCTCTTGTTCATGGAACAAGTGGATTGTTTACCTTACACACTTTGCTTAAAGCAGTTGTCTGTTGCTTGCAACTTAATACTGGAGGGGGTTCGGATGATAACCTAAAGGTGGACTTCTAGTCATAGATGCAGTTGGATGGCGGTCTATGTATATTGTTGTATTGCCAATCGAATCTCATAGGATATTTATGTCTAGTATTGCATTGTTATGCCTTGCTCAGTCCTATCAGTTGCCCTGCTGTAATTTGTTTACCCTACACGCCATGTTTGCTTATCTAAGGAGAACACCTCTAGTGAACTATGGACCCCGATCCAATCTTTACCATTGATACACTTCCATTGTTACTGTTTACTTGCTGCAAACCACCATCACCTTCCACACCATACGGTTAATCCTTTGCAACAGCAACCGGTGAGATTGACAACCTCACTGTTAGTTGGGGAAACGTCTTGAGTTTTAGTTGTGCAGGTTTCCACGTTGCTTGCAACACCTTTGAGATTTTTCCTTACTCCTACTGTTTCGATAACCTCGGTTTCTTACCGAGGGAATACTTGCTGCTGTGCTGCATCACACCTTGCTCTTGGGGTTTCCCGATGAAGCGCTCTCATGCGCCATCACCCTATGGTTCGCGAACTAAGCATACATGATCGAGACACCTCTCCGATCAATAACAAATAGCCAAACCTAGAGATCCATAATAGCTCCTACATATTCAACGATGACTTCGTGATCGAATGAACCATTAACATACGAAATTGATTCCCTTTGTCGCGTGATACTTTACTTATCCGAGCTTCGATCGTCGTTATCTCCATACCTAGTTAAACCTCGTTACCGATAAGTACTCTTTACTCGTTCTGTGATATGACGTCCCTTGTGACCTAGTCACATGCTTGCAAGCCAATTGGATGACATTCCATCGAGAGGCCCAGAGTGTATCTATCCGTCATTTGGATGGACAAATCCCACTCTTGATTCTTGCGCTTCAACACATACTTTCAGAATACCCAATGCCACCTTTATAACCACCTAGTTATGGAAGTGGAGTTTGATGTCATTGAAGCACTCATCTGGTGATGGTGATTAACATGATCTCATGGTCAAAGGATTAGGTTACTATGTATTTGAAAGCTTGTAGAAAAACGAACTTAATGACTTGATCTTATGCTATGCTTACTATGGGTGTGTATCCATCACATCATTCTCCTAATGACATGATCTTGTTATTAATAACATCCAATGTCCATGATCCGGAAACCATGATCATGTATTAATCAACAAGCTAGTTCAACAAGAGGCTTACTAGGGACTCTTTTATGTTTACAAAACACACAAGTATTAATGTTTCCTAATAATACAATTATAGCATGGGATGCAAACATTTATCATAAACACAAAGATATAATAATAACCACTTTATTATTGCCTCTTAGGCATATCTCCAATGCGTCACTCCTCTTCTCTCACTTTAGGAGGTAGTGGAACACTCCACTATATATATATATTGGTGCAACTCCCTCCAAACTAGAAAGGTGGGACTAAACTTTGGTGTAACCCCTTTCTAGGCATGAATGGGCCTTGCGAATTTCAGATTTTGTATTGGGACATGGGCTAAAGCCCACAACCTGTTGGGTTTGCAACAAAGAAAACAAATTTTTTCCTATGATATGAGCAACTGAGAACCAAGATCTATATATCTAGATACAAGCAACGGGTGGATATACATCCATAGAGAACTTACCCTCGAAGGCCGACTAAGATTTATGCGATTGGTTCTCGTGGATGATGTAGTCGTTCACTTGCCAATCTCAAAATCGTGATGAAGTCTAGCCGGTCCAGCACCAGCAAGTCCTGCACCGGAAAGCAGTGGTGCTTCCGTGATTGCACACACGTCCAGTACTATGACAACCTCCACATCTTTGCTCCAGCAAAGCAGCGGAAGCAACAAATCCTTGTTCCAGAAAAGGCCACCGGGAACATGTATCTCGCTGATCCGAGACCATGGGTAAATTCAAGAGGGGGAGAGAGATCCTTCGCGAGGAGGTGTGAGATGAGAGGAGGAGAGGGGATCCTTTTATACGGAGAGGGGGCAGCCAAAAGCCATGGCGTGGCAGCCATGGTGGGTGCCCCCACCTCTTCCACATTCATGTGGGTGGAGCTCCCACTCCCATAAAAAATGCCTCCACTCAAAATTCCACTCACCTCCATTAAATTTCCACCAAATTTAATGCAAGCTCTCATTTAATAAAACTCTTTTATTTATTTTATTAAGAATTTTTTTAATTATATTAATTAACAAACATTCACATAAAACCCCTTGCTACATTTCAATTTCACATGCAGAACCAATTTCAGTAATTTCACCCGAAACAATTCCGATGTCCATTGAAATAATTCCAGCACTTTCATATTCTTTCTCTGGCATTTCATTTGATACAAATGGTGTCAGTATACCTTAAATGTGTCACCCTACGGTTCGCGAATAATGTAGACATGATCGAGACTCCTCTCCGATCAATAATCAGTAGTAGGATATTTGTGATCATGTGAAACTTTTATATTTGTAACTAAATCCTTTTGTATTGCGATATTTTACATGTTCGAGATTCGATCATCGGTATCCCCATACCTAGTTTGATCTCGTTACCGACATGTACTCTTTTCTCATTCCTGTGATATAACAGTCTAGTGATCCCCATCACTTGCTTGCAAGCTATATTAATGTGATATCACCAAGAGGGCCTAGAGTATATCTCTCTATCAATTGGATGGACAAATCCCACTCTTGATCCATGAGCCTCTACATAACACTATCAGAGTATCTAAACCCACCTTTATAGTCACCCTGTTACGGTGTGACATTTGATGTTATCAAGCTACTCTTCCTGTGTTAGTGATTGACATGATCTCATGGTCTAAGGACTAAAGTTACCTATAATGATGTTATAGCAATTTAAACATAATAACTTTGATCGTATTACTATACTTTGGATGAATGTTCATCACATCATTCCACCAATGTTGTGACCTCGTTATTAACAACATCCAATGTCAAAGATCAGGAAACCTTGATCATCTTGTTAATCAAGGAGCTATTTTATATGAGAGGCATAACTAGGAACACTTTATTTGTTTATTAAACACACATGTATTGCTCCAATTAATACAATTATAGAATCAGAAATAAAAAAACTATCATAAACAAGGAGTAAGATAATAACCATTTTATTATTCCTCCTGGGCATATTCCCTTCTGTCTCCTACTTGCACTAGAGTCAATAATCTAGTTTGAAAACCTTGCGCATTCAACACTTATGGCTTTTCGGTGTTGTATATACGCATTTTCTAGTGGTAAACATAATCTTCGGATATGATACTTTCAGGTCCATGTGTATTTGCATGTATTTGCGTCTCCACGCATAACTCGTTCTCTAATGAGATGGAATTGTATAAATTTGGTCTTTTGGTAAGACCTTTAGTTCATTGGGGTTAAATGATGTCGATACTATTGTCGAACAAATATCTTCATAGTATTATCCCGCTATGAACCACAACTAGTTTGATAACAAACTACTTGACACAAATGCCCTCCTTTGCTGCTACTATAGCAGTCATATACTTAGCCTTTTGTTGTAGTATCCGTCACAATGTCTTAACTTTGGAATTCATCCAAATCCATCATGGAACCTCCTTTCCATTACATTGCGCCACCCATAGTTTAAATTGAGATAAAATTAATTTGTATCTTGTGACAAAACTAGTATCAATGTAACATTTTACAATGAACTATTTGTAACTGTTTTTCACCTCAACATAAATATATTCTTATTTTTTCCAAAGATCATAAGGATATCCTTACTATTATCCAATGATCATCTTATGAGTCATTCTGGTAGATGCTCATAACATTTAGAGCATAGGACATATCTGGATGTGTACATATCACGGTATGATTGATCAAAATATTCTTGTGATATCACTCACCAAATGTCAAAAATGCTTGAATCTTGTTTCACTTACGAAATGTTAGTACACTTGAATCTTGATTCAACCCTTTTCATGCGACAAGAACATTTCTTGTTGTTTCCATATTAAACTCATTCAATATTTAATATATGTACATATGTCACAACCATATTAGCGTCTCAATCTATCCATATATACATAGATGCCTAATATTCGGGTTTTGCCTAACACTTTCATCGAAATGAAATTCTTAACATGTGCCAATAAAAGATACATCATTTCCAATCAACAAGATGTCCTACACATAATGTATTAGAAATATGTCTCGGCGCTCCCACTTAATCTCCGATGAAATTAAACCTTTTAAGAGTTTAATCTCTGTGAAGATTTGAAGTCCACGATGCTTACTTCAACCATTGAAGTTTGCATGACCTTTTAGCATCCTTTGAATTAACAAAACCCTTTGGAGCGTGTCATGTACGTGTCCTAGGTAACCATTATATTAGAAGAACTTTGTTTTTGTTCAACTATCATGTACCAAAATTGTATGTAGTGGTTTCTTCAATAATCATCCAGACTAAATATCGCCATGAAACATCAAATCTTATCATAGTCAACTCCTTGAACATTGTCGTAAAAACTTTGTCGACATGTCGAATATTTCATAGAAGTGAAACATCCATGTCTATTTCTTTATAGATCCAAATACGACGGATAGGTTTTACACCTTTCCGGAGGGTCTTCCAAGTTCAAAAATTTGATTTCTCGTGTATGGAACTAACACGGATTTATAGGGTTTGCAACATGGAAAACAAAAAATTCTATCGCGGGAACACATAAAAGCCAAGATCTAATCTATGAGATCGGTGCAACGAGTTTGTAGAGAACTAACCCTCGTAGATCCAAAGCGTTTAACAAGATCGGATTCTCGTGGTTGATGTAGTCGATCACTTGCCGATCTCAAGATCATGAAGACGATCCTTACGGTGCCACATTCCGGCAGTGCTTCCATAGTCGGTCACATGTACGGTAGTCGATGAATACCTTCCTCTCCCTTGTTCTAGCAGGCGACGAAGGTAGTAGATCTCCTCGGAATCCCAAGAGCACGACGGTGTGTTGGTGGTGGTGGAGGAGAGATTTCTGTAGGGCTTCACCTAAGCCGGAGCAGTGCGGTGGATGAGAGAGGGGTAGGCGGTGGCTAGGGTTTAGCTGCCTAGGGTTTAGAGGGCAAGGGACTTGGGCGCCTTGGACAAGGGGTGCCTTGGGGTGCGCCCCACCCCTCCTTTTATAGGTGGGGGCAGCCAAGGGTGTTACCAGCCCAAGTTGATTCCCTCCGTAACTCGGCCTCCAAAATAAGAGGTTGAAACCTTTTCCACCAAGACTTCCCTCTTACCAAAAACTAGAGTTTGACTTTTCAAACTAGGATTTGGCTATTCAAACTAGGGTTTAACCCTTTTACTAGTCTTGGCCGAATTGACCATTTAGGGTTTGGTGTGGCCACTCCATAGGGCATGCCACATCCCAAGTGACCCCCTCCGTTATGGGGGACCTTCCAGAACATTCTAGAAGCTTCCGGTCAAAACATCGAAAACATTTCAGAACCCCGGAAAAACACTTTCCTTATATGAATCATATTCTTCGGACCATTCCGGATCTCCCTGTGATGTCCTGGATCCAATCCGAGACTCAGAACAACATTCGGTCTCCAAATCACATTTCATATATACTTTAAACAACATCGAATCCTTTAGTGTGTCTCCCTACGGTTCGTGAACTATGCAAAAATGAACAAGACACCTTTCCGATTAATAACCAATAGAGGGATCTAGAAATCCATATGGCTCCCACATATTTCTACGATGACTTTGTGATCGAATGAACCAATTAAATACGATACCGATTCCCTTTGTCGTGTGATACTTCACTTATCCGAGGTTCGATCATCAGTATCTCTATACCTAGTTCAACCTCGTTACCGATACATACTCTTTACTCATTCCATGATATGACATACCTTGTGACCTAGTCACATGCTTGCAAGAAAATTGGATGACATTCCACCGAGAGGGCCTAGAGTATATCTATATGTCATATGGATGGACAAATCCCACTCTTGATCCATGTGCTTCAACACATACTTTCAGAATACCTAATGCCACCTTTGTAACCACCTAGTTATGGAAGTGGTGTTTGATTTCATCAAAGAATCTATCCAGTGATGGTGATTAACATGATCTCATGGTCGAAGGATTAGGTTACTATGTATTTGAAAGCTTGTAGCAAAGAAACTCTAAATGACTTGATCTTATGCTATGCTAACTATAGGAGTGTGTCCATCACATCATTCTCCTAATGACATGATCTTGTTATTAATAACATCCAATGTCCATGATTAGGAAACCATGATCATCTATTAATCAACAAGCTATTTTAACAAGAGGCTTACTAGGGACTCTATTATGTCTACAAAACACACAAGTATTAATGTTTCCGGTTAATAAAACTATAGCATGTTATGCAAACATTTATCATAAACACAAAGATATAATAATAACCATTTTATTATTGCCTCTTGGGCATATCTCCAACAGTCTTCCACTTGTGCTAGAGTAAATAATCTAGTTTAGAAAAAACTTGTGCATTCAACACCTATGGCTTCCGGGTGTTGTATATACACGATTGCTAGTGGTAAACATAATCTTTGGATCTGACACTTCCAGGTCCGTGTGTATTTGCATGTCTTTGTGTCTCTATGCATCAGTCATTCTTCAATGAGATGGCAGTGTATAAATTTGGTCCTTTGGTGAGACCTTTAGTTCCTTGGGGTTAAAACATGTTGATACAATTGTCGTACAATATATCTTCATAGTACTAGACCGCTGCGAACCACACCTAGTTTGATAACAAACTACTTGACACAAATGCCCTCTTTAGCTCCTACAATAACAGTCATATACTTATCCTTTTGTTATAGTATCTGTCACAATGTCTTAACTTTGGAACTCATCCAAATCCATTATGGAACTTTCTTTCCATTACATTGTGCCACCCATAGTTTAAATTGAGATAAACTTAATTTGTATCTTGTGACAAAACTAGTATCAATGTAACACTTTACCATGAACTATCTATATATTTGTCACCTCTACGTAAATAACATATTCTTTGTTCTTCCAAAGATCATAAGAATATCCTTACTATCGTCCAATGATAATCTTATGAATCATTCTGGTATCTGCTCATAACAGTTAGAGCATAGGAAATATGTCACATCCCAAAATTTTCCAAATTTTGAAATGTGAAATAAATAAATAAACAAAATAAACAATTGTTGAAATTTAGGGTGAAAAGAAACTGTTGATTCTAAATGGAAACATCAAAACCCATCTTGAACAAACTTTGAATAAAATGGAATACAACAAATTTCAAATCAAGTGAAATGCATTCATCAATGAATGTATCTTGAAATTTAAACACTTGGAAAATAAACCAAAACCCTGAAACCCTAATGTAAGAAAATCATTTCCAAGATCTCTCAAAGACTATGGATTTGATCCATATAAAAAAATTCAACAAACATTTATAAGTGATCAAAATGACAAATAAAAATATTATAAAACCACAGAAATTGATTTCATTCAATTTGGAGCCATGCATAAAAACTTATGAATTTAATATGATAAAAGGTATTAATTTCCAAAGCTAATAAAGCACCTATCTAAAATACATACCAAATTGTGAGCAAAATAATCCTAAAGAGATTTAAAAGTATAAACAAATATTAAATAAGACTAAACAAATTGGAATCACCAATTTTGGATCTTTAAATAAAAAGATATGGATTTTATAAGGCAAATAAAGAAATAATAAACAAGGAATATTTAAAAGCCAAATTAAATCTTGGCCAAACAAATGAAATGAAAGATTACAGAATAATAAAAGGAATAAAATATTATTTAAATAAAATCATAAGGATTGAACAATATCCAATTTTATTTAAATAAAGACAAATTGCCTAAACTAAATAATAAATCCCAAGGAAATTATTTAGAAGACAAAATTAAATTAAATCCATAAGCAAATGGAGTAAAGATAATTCAAATCCAAATAAAATAAAGGGATGAATAATATTAAAATAAAAGCGTATGGGATCAAACCATATTCAAATTATATTTAGTAAGACAAAATCCCTTAGGTAAATGATTAATTAAATCATGAGAAAATAATAAATGGGAATTTACCAAAGTGGATTAAAAAGTTATCTAATTAACCTAAAAGAATTATTTGAATAAAGTTTATATGGGATTAAAACCATATATGATTTTATTTGAATAAAGACAATTACCCAATTTGAATGATTAATAAACCCTATTAAAATATTTTAAATAATAATTCAAGTGAATTATTTGCACTATGGAATAAATAAAACCTACTGAAAAAGGTTTGGTGAAAATTAGAATTCAAATAAAGAGTTTGAAAATATAATTAAAATCTTGTTTAAATAAAAACAATTGTCTATTTAGATAAATAATAAAGCCTAAGAAAATACCAAGAAATATTATAAATTTGGACTTTAAAATACTTTGATAAACAATACTAAAATATACTGAAAGTTTAGAAATGGTATGACGAAAACCTGAATTCTTTGAATCATTTGAATCAAAACAAAACAGAAAAGAAAAAGGAAAAAGAAACAGAGAAGAAAAACAATAGAGAAGAAGCAGCCTAGCCCACTAAGCCCAACGAGCCCACTCTCACTCTCCCCCGAAACGTTTTCTTCCACTCAAACTCTCACCCGCGCTAACGCGGTTTAATCTCGTCAATGCCTATTGTTATGGACTTGGGTTTTGGAGAAGATGGGGATGCTAGAGATCGCGAAACGGTTAGCAAACAAGCAACACGGGGACACGAGGTTTACCCAGGTTCAGGCCCCCGGAGGGAAAACCCTACTCCTGCTTGTCTGCTCTTGATTACGACGGAACCGAAGGTTACAGGGGTGCGTAGATGCAATCTGGCGTGGAGGTGTGTATGCGGTGGTGTGCAAGAGATTGTCAGAGAGCCTCTTCGTCGTGCCCTCCTGGCCTTTATATAGAGATAGGCAGGTCCCAGGCATAGATCGAGTCGGTTACAGGTTTTAGGGTTTACCCCTTTGAATTTCCTATCTACTCTAGTCTTGCTCTCCAAGGATCCGAAGGCGTCATGGGCCTTGGCCACCCGAAAGTCTTCATGGGCTGACGTATATTTGCCGTGGGCCTTCCTTGGGCTGGACTAGGTATGATGAGGTCGTGTACCCACGGGGTATAACCATGTCAGTAGCCCCCGTGTGTTCAGTCGAATCGTAGATTCGGCTGAGGACTCTTCAATCCTTCGGGTGCAACTCTGTCTTTCAAGAGAATGTGTAGGGATTGTTGATGTGTGTGCCTAACTCTCCCGACGGATCAGGGTCAGTTAACTATCTTAGGACAAAACAACACGATCTTCTTCAGGTGCGGGTCCCTCGACTCGAACCCGGAACATATGATGGCGTAATTCGACTCAGGCCGTAGAGGACTTACATGAGTGGAATTCCAGTGAATTTAAATGATGTACCCAATGCGTCCGTCGGGATTTTTCATCACGCCTGTTGGCACGGATTCTTACTAGCAGAGCGCATTCATGTGCGTTACCAGGCCATCAGATGATATCTGTAGGTCTTATCTTTGTGTCGCAGACACATCATCCGAATGTTTTATCACCGCGGAGGTGCTTCGGGTGGCCAAGGAGGACGTTGCTCACTCAGTGTTTAATTAGGGCAGAGTTGCCGAAAAGTTTTGCATGCTGATCTGTAGGATCGCAATCGAAGAATTCATAGGGTGCGCGACCAGCGCTCCCTATGGGAGTAGCCCCCGAGTGTCTGTTCGAGTCGTAGACTCGAGCAGAGAGTTTAACTCAGCCGTTGTTCAGCTTCAGGTCCGTAGGACATAAATTTTTCGAATGCTTGAATCCATTCTCCCTATGGGAGTAGTCCCCGAGTCCGTAGTGGAGTCGTAGACTCGACGTAGGACTCGAAGAAAATATTCGGTGATGTAGTGTTTTGTTCATTTTTCGGGTGCGCGGCCAACGCTCCTTATAGGAGTAGCCCCAGAGTAGTTAGTCGAATCATAGATTCGAGTGAGTACTCTTAGCTGTGTAGTCGAAGAATTGTAGCTGTTGCTAGTATAGCATTTGATGACGTCAGTGCTGACGATCGGTGACCTCAAGCATCTGCTGCGCCAAAGATGACGTGATTGGACGAACATGGGTCCCAATTTCTGACCTTGATTGACCGGTCACGCGCGGCGTGGAGATAATTACGGTGTCACCTCGATTTCCGCGCGTAGTGGACGGCGTGTGAGCGACGGTTCACTGTTGTACTGACACGTGGATGGTCAGATCTTGCAGTTGGCGCTAGGTCTTCTCGATGGACGGTCATCGTGCATCGTCTTTGTCCTTATAATCTATGGGGAAAAATTAATCCGTTTTCACCGCAGCCATTCTTGTTTCACTGCTCCAATCTTCTCTGAGTTTTCTTGATGCGCGCTAGAATATCCTCGATCATTTCCTTCTTTGAGCCTACGTTCTCGCCGCCTGCGCCGCCGCACAACAATGGGGAAGCCTAAGAAGTCCTCTTCTGCGGTTGGCACCAA
Source organism: Avena sativa (assembly GCA_916181665.1). NCBI lineage: Eukaryota > Viridiplantae > Streptophyta > Magnoliopsida > Poales > Poaceae > Avena > Avena sativa. The sequence goes on along the minus strand of OV702282.1, from coordinate 6,523,120 downwards.
CGCTGATGGAGGAAAGAAAGGTTCTACTGCTGCCCGTGTCACCGACGGTGGCTGGAGGCGATCGGAGATGTGGGAGAGTGATCTCCGCAAGCTTCATGAGCGGGGCTTGATCCCGCAGGATAGGGAGGCCGTCAAACTCCCTGGCAATGAGGTAATTCCCCGTCCCCCGCTGGGTTTCGGGTTATGTTCCTCGCATTTGTTCTTCGGGGCTTTTCCTTCCCAGTCCACAATTTCCTTCGTGGACTGCATTTCCGGTACGGCATCCAGCTGCATCATCTTTCCCCCAACTCTCTTCTTCACATTGCTTGTTTCATCACTTTCTGCGAGTTCTGGCTCGGTATCGAGCCGCACTTTGGCCTCTTTCGGAAGCTCTATTCCGTGAAGAGGCAATCTGGTTCTGATGGTGTTTATCCCATTGGGGGTTGCATCATTTCCCTTCGATCCAATCTTCTTTTCTTCTCCTTTTCCATGTCCGAATCTGTCCAGTACTGGCGAAGGCGATGGTTTTACATCCGCGACTCGACGGTGGCTGCGCAGGATTTTGGTTTTGCTCCTTTTGACCCCTCCCAAAAGATCGAGCCGAAGAGGTCCTGGAAGAACCAGATCTTGGATGGCGAGGTAGCGGAGATAGAGACTCTTTGTCGTCGAGTGGAGGATCTTCAATTGACTCTGGATAAAGAGGTGAACGGTGTGGATATCATCCGCACTTTTCTCAAACGTCGGGTGCAGCCGCTCCAGGCTAGGGCGCACCCGATGTTCCTTTATGCTGGTCGTCGTGATCCGACTAGGGTTTCGGCTGAGGAATTCTCCAAGGGAGATCTCGACGGGGTCCTTCGTCCGCTGCTGAAGTTCAAGGCTGGAGAGGATATTCCGGGGAAGTCGTTTACTTCTCCGTTCTCTGCTTCTCGTTCGGTTCCACAGGTGTAGATCTGGGACGTGCGCGTGGCGCTATTTTTGACTGCGTTTTACTTGTATTTATTTTTTTGCTGACAAATTTGCTTCTTTTGTGCAGGAGTTCAAGGTGCCGAGCATGTCGCCTCCATTGCCCTAAGTATTCCCGGATGCTCCGGATAATGAGGTGGTTGATTCCATGTCTGAGCTGCCATCGGCACGATCTCCGGCTGAAGAGGCCAACGAGTCGAGCGAGGATCACACTCGCAAGCGGACACGAAGCTCTAGCGAGTCGTCAGATGCTTCGACTCCGCCGATGCCGAGGAATCAGCTGTGCCTTGAACGTCATAGTGGAGATCATGGGGGCTTTTCTTCTCCCATTCCTGCCGTTCCCGTGCGAGCTGTGGCACCGCACCCGCCGGCGAAGTGGAAGAAGGAAGAGAAGAAGGAAGAGAAGAAAGAGGAGAAGAAGGGCAGGAAAACCCCTCCTGTTTTCGACAAGAGCGATCTCGACTCGTAGGTTTCTTCAGCCCGTTTTTGCTTTCTCTTGTCTGTTTGTTTTGAGCTTTGCTGATATTTCTTTTGTAGCAGTTCCTCCGACGGCTCCTCCAGTGATGGTGCTCGAGAGATGATGGGGGAGTCGAAGGTTGTTCTTCCTCCTCCTCAGACGGTGGCCACCACTGAAGGCGCTGCTCCAAACCCTTCTCCGTAGGAGGTTCGGGTGGTTGCCCCTTAGAAGACTACGAGCGGACCTTCAAAGTCGCCGTATAATCATGTAAGTAATTCTGTTTTCTGCCATGGGGGGAGCCCTCAAGCCTTTTCGGATGATCTGTTGATCTTTCTTTTCTTCCCACCTCGAGAGGAGCCCCCGAGCATCTGTAGGGTATTTTGTTGTTCGTTTTTCCTTCGAGTCTCGGGGGAGCCCCCGAGCATTTTTCGTATGTGGAACTTGCTTCTGCTCGTTCGTTTGGGCATAGCCCCCGAGCCGTTATTTTGACTAGTAGTTCTTTTTGCAGCCTTTTGTGCAAGGTGCCAACCATCTGGTGCAGCAGCACCTGGCGTTGGAGGCCAGCCTCAAACAGCTTCAAGGTATGTTTACGACTTGGTATTTTGCTTCTTCTTGTATTTTTGTCCATCGATCCGATAGGCGTGTTGCTGACTGCAGAGGATCACAACGTCTCTCTTCGTGAGGTTGATGCTCTAAAAAATATCCTTGGTCAAGCGGAGAAGAAAGCCGAGGTCGTCGTTGGTGCAAAGGAGCGCCTCGAGCTGGAGCTAGCCAATGCGGCAGAGGCTAAGGAGCGCCTGCAGCAGGAGGCTACGGATCGCGAGGAGCAGCTCGCCACCGCCACGGATTCGCGAGAGAGAGAGGTGGCCGGTAAGCTTATGGCAGCTGCTAAGGCTGTTTTGGGTGAGTATCTCCGCCTTCCTTTTTTCGACTTCCTTGTCTTTCTTTTGGAGTGCTTTTATTCATGCCGCTTCCTTTTGTTTCTTTAGATGCCGCGGGCATCGAGTTTAATCGCGGTGCTCTGGAGCACGGGAGTCCTTTGGATAATCCTGCTGCGGCGGTCGAAGACCGCTGCAGTACCGTCGTCAGCTCGCTTGCCAAGGCCAAGGAGGTCCTCGGGCGCTTCTAAAAGGAGATCGTCCCTAAGGGCGTAGCCCTCGAAGATGTCGATGCCTTGGCGGAGGCGCTGTCAGCCAAAGCGCCTGTAGCGTACAAGCGCAAGCAGAAAGGCATCAGCGCGTCCGTTGGGCTGGCAATGGCCTTGGCGGCTGGAGCGGAGCTGGATCTTCCTCAGGTCACCTCCCGGATGCCGACGACTGCCGATGGATCCGAGGTAGCCTTTGACACCTATGATGATCGCTGTAAGTGTTACAGGCCGAAGCTGATTGATCTGCTGGCCGAGTACGCGCTAAGGCAGTAGGGGGAAGCCAAGGCGAGGCAGTCCAGCTCCGAGGCTACTCAGGGTGCAGCTTCGTAGGCATTGTAGTTGTAGGATAGTTTTAGCTTCTTTTGTTGTAATTATTTTGATGAACGATCCTTGTGCCACGTAGTGACTTTTGCTGCCCGTAATGAATTTGCTGAGTTCTGTGCTCCTTCATCTGCTTGTTCATGTCTTTGTCTTCTGTTACTCTAGGGTCCTTCGGGTGATGATCTCGTTGACACTTCGTCTGCGGCGCAGCTGCGGCCATCCCTGGATGGTGCGTCGCAGCTTGTGTTTCTTTGAGACCGTATCCGTAGCCTCGAGAAATAGTTGCTTGGGGTGCGTGGCCACGCTGATGTTTGGAAATCCAAAGCGAATCGAGGCGCTGCCAGAGAAGAGTTCTTGATGGCGGAGATGCTTCGTTTGTCCAAACAGCTTCAGTGTGAGTTTTTCGAGCTGTTGCCTGTTACTTCGGATGCGCTTGCTGGCCTTTCATCTTACTCTTTTGCAACTATTGCAGGTGCTAACATTGCTCCAAGGGAGGAGAAAGAGCGTGTTGCTGTTCGGATCAACTGCTTGACTCAGCAGGACATGAAGGCCGGCAGGTTCTTCTGGATGGACCGTGATCGTGCCGTGGTCCTTGCGATGGTGCAGGATCGCGTCCACCAGGTATCGCGGGTGCTTCGTTAGGTGAAGTCTTTGCTCGCGTCGGTTCTGCATGTAGACTGCTGTCGAAGTTTCGGGTGCATCATGTGAGGGAGCTGGTGCAGCATCTGCTCGTCGCGGGGGTGAAGGCTGCGCTCTCCCTTGTGCGGTTACATCGTCCTGACGTAGATCTGTATGCTGTAGCGGCTGGGCCACCTCTTCGGCCTGATGGTGGTGAGTGGGATATGCGTCCACATTATGCGGTTGTAAGGCAATATGCCGAACATATCGTAGATCTGTTTGAGCAGTGTGCTCAAGTTATTCTTCAAAATAGGTAGTACCTGTAAAAGAGATAGATGTAAAATTTGTATATATATAACTGGGCATGTTTTCCCTTTTTTGTAAGGATTTGGTTGTTGTTTTAGCACGTAGTGTTCTGTTTGTAGACGTGTCCTTTTCGTTACCCTGACGTGGTCAGCTACTCAGGTGTACACGTGTTATCCTCAGTCGACGAAGTCGTGAGGTGGGGCGAGCCCCCGAGTGCGTTTGTAGCATGGAGTAAAATGCGAATAGTAAACAAATTTTTTGGGGAGAGACACTTAGCTTTATTCATTTCGTATTGGAGGAGGTACATTATTCGGCTGAGTAGTCTTGGCTGAATAGCCTTATTGAAAGTAAAATAGGGAGGTAGCTAGGGGTAGAACCGTCGCAGTTGTGCCACGTTCCATGGGTTGGAGTATGCAACTCCAGACTCCATGTGCTTGAGGCCACATGCGCCACCTGGGATGAATTCAGTGACGATGTAGGGTCCTTCCCATGGTGACTCGAATTTCTTCGGTCGCTCTTGCTTAAGTCGCAAGACTAGGTCTCCTTCGACGAAGGACCTTGGGCACAGCCGTCGGCTGTGGTAGTTGCGGAGACTCTGTTGGTACACCGCTGATCAAGCTGCTGCTATGTCGCGTGCTTCGTTGACTGTGTCGATGGCGTCTTCGAGTGCGGCTGTTGATTCGGCTTCGCTGTAAGCGACGACCCGCGGGGCCTTGTGGCGTACCTCTGCTAGTAGCACGGCATCGGCTCGGTGTACCATGAAGAATGGCCTGTAGCCGGTTGAGATGTTTGGCTTTGTACGCAGGATCCACAGGACGGAGGGCAGCTCTTTTGTCCAAGCTCCTGCGAGCCGCTCGAGTGGGATCATTAGGCGCTTCTTGATGCCAGCGCCGACGAGGCCGTTGGCCTTCTCGACCTGCCCGTTCGTTTGCGGGTGCGCACTGAGGCGTATGTGATGTTGATTCCAAGGCCTTCGCAGAAGTCCTGGAATTCTTTGGAGATGAAGTTCGACCCATTGTCGGTGATGATGCTATGCGGCACGCCGAACCTGTTAACAATGGATTCAAAGAACTTGACGTTAGTGACCGACATGGCCTCAATCCACTTGGTGAATTTGTCGACTGCAACCAGGAGGTAGACGTGTCCTCCTTTCGAAGACCTTGGAAGCTTGCCGATCATGTCGAGGCCCCATTGGGGGAAGGGCCAGGCCAAAGGTATGGGCCTGAGTTCTGATCCTGGTGCGTGTGGTTTGTCAGCAAACCTTTGTCACCCGTTGCATCTTTGGACGATGTCCTTGGCGTCGTTCATGGCCGTTGGCCAGTAGAATCCAGCTCGTAGAGATTTGGCGACAAGGGAGCGGCTGCCTGCATGATGGCCGCAGATGCCCTTGTGGATTTCTTGGAGGATGGTTTTTCCGTCGCCGATGGTGACGCACCTTTGTAGTACACCCGAAATGATGTGCTTGTACAGCTCGCCATTGATGATGGTGAAGGCTTTGGACCGGCGAGATATGCGCCGGGCATCTGTTGGGCTATCAGGCAGTTCTCCATCTATCAAGTACCGGAGGTATGGCCGTGTCCAAGTTTCTTCGACTGCCATGACCTACATTAGGTTGACCACGGCGACCTCTGTGTCTAGCTTTTCGGGTCCTTCCTGACCGTCGGGTAGCGCAACCCCCGAGTGTTCTGCTTCTTCGGGTGATCCCTTGGGGAATTTCCTCTTGATGGATGGTACGTAGATCTGTTCGAGGAACACACCTGGTGGAACCCGTGCGCAGGTGGAGCCGATGTTGGCGAGTCTGTCGGCCTCCTCGTTGCTTTCTCTGCCTACATGCCGAAGCTCGCAGGCGTCGAAGCCTCCTTCGAGTGCGTTGGAGGCCAGCCTCAAACAGCTTCAAGGTATGTTTACGACTTGGTATTTTGCTTCTTCTTGTATTTTTGTCCGATAGGCGTGTTGCTGACTGCAGAGGATCACAACGTCTCTCTTCATGAGATTGATGCTCTCAAAAATATCCTTGGTCAAGCGGAGAAGAAAGTCGAGGTCGCCGTTGGTGCAAAGGAGCGCCTCGAGCTGGAGCTAGCCAATGCGGCCGAGGCTAAGGAGCGCCTGCAGCAGGAGGCTACGGATCGCGAGGAGCAGCTCGCCACCGCCACGGATTCGCGCGAGAGAGAGGTGGCCGGTAAGCTTATGGCGGCTGCCAAGGCTGTTTTGGGTGAGTATCTCCGCCTTCCTTTTTTCGTCTTCCTTGTCTTTCTTTTGGAGTGCTTTTATTCATGCTGCTTCCTTTTGTTTCTTTAGATGCCGCGGGCATCGAGTTTGATCGCGGTGCTCTGGAGCATGGGAGCCCTTTGGATAATCCTGCTGCGGCGGTCGAAGACCGCTGCAGTACCGTCGTCAGCTCGCTTGCCAAGGCCAAGGAGGTCCTCGGGCGCTTCTACAAGCAGATCATCCCTAAGGGCGTGGCCCTCGAAGATGTTGATGCCTTGGCGAAGGCGCTGTCAGCCGAAGCGCCTGCAGCGTACAAGCGCAAGCAAAAAGGCATCAGCGCGTCCGTCGGGCTGGCAATGGCCTTGGCGGCTGGAGCGGAGCTGGATCTTCCTCAGGTCACCTCCCAGATGCCGACGACTGCCAACGGATCCGAGGTAGCCTTTGACACCTATGATGATCGCTGTAAGTGTTACATGCCGAAGCTGATTGATCTGCTGGCCGAGTACGCGCTAAGGCAGTAGGGGGAAGCCAATGCGAGGCAGTCCGGCTCCGAGGCTACTCAGGGTGCAACTTCGTAGGCGTTGTAGTTGTAGGATAGTTTTAGCTTCTTTTGTTGTAATTATTTTGATGAACGATCCTTGTGCCACGTAGTGGCTTTTGCTGCCCGTAATGAATTTGCTGAGTCCTGTGCTCCTTCATCTGCTTGTTCATGTCTTTGTCTGCTGTTACTCTAGGGTCCTTCGGGTGATGATCTCGTTGACACTTTGTCTGCGGCGCAGCTGCGGCCATCCCTGGATGGTGCGTCGCAGCTTGTGTTTCTTCGAGACCGTATCCGTAGCCTCGAGAAAGAGTTGCTTGGGGTGCGTGGCCACGCTGATGTTTGGAAATCCAAAGCGGATCGAGGCGCTGCCAGAGAGGAGTTCTTGATGGCGGAGCTGCTTCGTTTGTCCGAACAGCTTCAGTGTGAGTTTTTCGAGCTGTTGCCTGTTACTTCGGATGCGCTTGCTGGCCTTTCATCTTACTCTTTTGCAACTATTGCAGGTGCTAACATTGCTCCAAGGGAGGAGAAAGAGCGTGTTGCTATTTGGATCAACTGCTTGACTCAGCAGGACATGAAGGCCGGCGGGTTCTTCTGGATGGACCGTGATCGTGCCGTGGTCCTTGCGACGGTGCATGATCGCGTCCACCAGGTATCGCGGGTGCTTCGTCAGGTGAAGTCTTTGCTCGTGTCGGTTCTGCATGTAGACTGCTGTCGAAGTTTCGGGTGCATCATGTCAGGGAACTGGTGCAGCATCAGCTCGTCGCGGGGGTGAAGGCTGCGCTCTCCCTTGTGCGGTTACATCGTCCTGATGTAGATCTGTCCGCTGTAGCGGCTGGGCCACCTCTTCGGCCAGATGGTGGTGAGTGGGATATGCGTCCACATTATGCGGTTAGGCAATATGCCGAACATATCGTAGATCTGTTTGAGCAGCGTGCTCAAGTTATTCTTCAAAATAGGTTGTGCCTGTAAAAGAGATAGATGTAAAATTTGTATATATATGACTGGGCATGTTTTGCCCTTTGTTGTAAGGATTTGGTTGTTGTTTTAGCACGTAGTGCTTTGTTTGTAGAGGTGTCCTTTTCATTAGCCTGACGTGGTCAGCTACTCAGGTGTACACGTGTTATCCTCAGTCGACGAAGTTATGAGGTGGGGGGAGCCCCCGAGTGCGTTTGTAGCATGGAGTAAAATGCGAATAGTAAACATAATTTTTGGGGAGAGACACTTAGCTTTATTCATTTCGTATTGGAGGAGGTACATTATTCGGCTGACTAGCCTTGGATGAATAGCCTTATTGAAAGTAAAATAGGGAGGTAGCTAGGGGTAGAACCATCGCAGTTATGCGACGTTCCATGGGTTGGAGTATGCGACTCCAGACTCCACGTGCTTGAGGCGACATGCGCCACCTGGGATGAATTCAGTGACGATGTAGGGTACTTCCCATGGTGACTCGAATTTCTTCGGTCGCTCTTGCTTAAGTCGCAAGACAAGGTCTCCTTCGACGAAGGACCTTGGGTGCAGCCGTCGGCTCTGGTAGTTGTGGAGACTCTGTTGGTACACCGCTGATCAAGCTGCTGCTATGTCGTGTGCTTCGTCGACTATGTCGAGGGCGTCTTCGAGTGCGGCCGTTGATTCGGCTTCGCTATAAACGACGACCCGCGGGGCCTTGTGGCGTACCTCTGCTGGTAGCACGACTTCGGCTCCGTGTACCATGAAGAATGGCGTGTAGCCGGTTGAGATGTTTGGCTTTGTACGCAGGCTCCACAGGACAGAGGGCAGCTCTTTTGTCCAAGCTCCCGCGAGCCGCTCGAGTGGGCTCATTAGGCGCTTCTTGATGCCAGCGCCGACGAGGCCGTTGACCTTCTCAACCTGCCCGTTCGTTTGCGGGTGCGCCACTGAGGCGTATGTGATGTTGATTCCGAGGCCTTCGCAGAAGTCCTGGAATTCTTTGGAGATGAAGTTCGACCCATTGTTGGTGATGATGCTATGCGGCACGCCGAACCTGTTAACAATGGATTCAAAGAACTTGACGTTAGTGACCGGCATGGCCTCAATCCACTTGGTGAATTTGTCGACTGCAACCAGGAGGTAGACGTGTCCTCCTTTCGAAGACCTTGGCAGCTTGCCGATCATGTCGAGGCCCCATTGGGCGAAGGGCCAGGCCAAAGGTATGGGCCTGAGTTCTGATCCGGGTGCGTGTGGTTTGTCAGCGAACCTTTGTCACCCGTTGCATCTTCGGACGATGTCCTTGGCGTCGTTCATGGCCGTTGGCCAGTAGAATCCAGCTCGTAGAGATTTGCGACAAGGGAGCGGCTGCCTGCATGATGGCCGCAGATGCCCTCGTGGATTTCTTGGAGGATAGTTTTTCCGTCGCCGATGGTGATGCACCTTTGTAGTACACCCGAAATGCTGCGCTTGTACAACTCGCCATTGATGATGGTGAAGGCTTTGGACCGGCGAGATATGCGCCAGGCATCTGTTGGGCTATCAGGCAGTTCTCCATCTATCAAGTACCAGAGGTATGGCCGTGTCCAAGTTTCTTCGACTGCCATGACCTGCATCAGGTTGACCACGGCGTCCTCTATGTCTAGCTTTTTGGGTCCTTCCTGACCGTCGGGTAGCGCAACCCCCGAGTGTTCTGCTTCTTCGGGTGATCCCTTGGGGTTTCCTCTTGATGGATGGTACGTAGATCTGTTCGAGGAACACACCTGGTGGAACCCGTGCACAGGTGGAGCCGATGTTGGCGAGTCTGTCGGCCTCCTCGCTGCTTTCTCTGCCTACATGCCGAAGCTCGCAGGCATCGAAGCCTCCTTCGAGTGCGTTGGAGGCCAGCCTCAGATGGCTTCAAGGTATGTTTACGACTTGGTATTTTGCTTCTACTTGTATTTTTGTCCTTCGATCCGATAGGCGTGTTGCTGACTGCAGAGGATCACAACGTCTCTCTTCGTGAGATTGATGCTCTCAAAAATATCCTTGGTCAAGCGGAGAAGAAAACCGAGGTCGCCGTTGGTGCAAAGGAGCGCCTCAAGCTGGAGCTAGCCAATGCGGCCGAGGCTAAGGAGCGCCTGCAGCAGGAGGCTACGGATCGCGAGGAGCAGCTCGCCACCGCCACGGATTCGAGCGAGAGAGAGGTGGCCGATAAGCTTATGGCGGCTGCCAAGGCTGTTTTGGGTGAGTATCTCCGCCTTCCTTTTTTCAACTTCCTTGTCTTTCTTTTGGAGTGCTTTTATTCATGCTGCTTCCTTTTGTTTCTTTAGATGCCGCGGGCATCGAGTTTGATCGCGGTGCTCTGGAGCATGGGAGTCCTTTGGATAATCTTGCTGCAGCGGTCGAAGACCGCTGCAGTACTGTCGTCAGATCGCTTGCCAAGGCCAAGGAGGTCCTCGGGCGCTTCTACAAGGAGATCATCCCTAAGGGCGTGGCCCTCGAAGATGTCGATGCCTTGGCGGAGGCGCTGTCAGCCGAAGCGCCTGCAGCATACAAGCGCAAGAAGAAAGGCATCAGCGCGTCCGTCGGGCTGGCAATGGTCTTGGCGGCTGGAGCGGAGCTGGATCTTCCTCAGGTCACCTCCCGGATGCCGACGACTGCCGACGGATCCGAGGTAGCCTTTGACACCTATGATGATCGCTGTAAGTGTTACAGGCCGAAGCTGATTGATCTGCTGGCCGAGTACGCGCTAAGACAGTAGGGGAAGCCAAGGCGAGGCAGTCCGGCTCCGAGGCTACTCAGGGTGCAGCTTAGTAGGCGTTGTAGTTGTAGGATAGTTTTAGCTTCTTTTGTTGTAATTATTTTGATGAACGATCCTTGTACCACGTAGTGGCTTTTGCTGCCCGTAATGAATTTGCTGAGTTCTGTGCTCCTTCATCTGCTTGTTCATGTCTTTGTATTCTGTTACTCTAGGGTCCTTTGGGTGATGATCTCGTTGACACTTCGTCTGCGACGCAGCTGCGGCCATCCCTGGATGGTGCGTCGCAGCTTGTGTTTCTTCGAGACCGTATCCGTAGCCTCGAGAAAGAGTTGCTTGGGGTGCGTGGCCATGCTGATGTTTGGAAATCCAAAGCGGATCGAGGCGCTGCTAGAGAGGAGTTCTTGATGGAGGAGCTGCTTCGTTTGTCCGAACAGCTTCAGTGTGAGTTTTTCGAGCTGCTGCCTGTTACTTCGTATGCGCTTGCTGGCCTTTCATCTTACTCTTTTGCAACTATTGCAGGTGCTAACATTGCTCCAAGGGAGGAGAAAGAGCGTGTTGCTGTTCGGATCAACTGCTTGACTCAGCAGGACATGAAGGCCGGCGGGTTCTTCTGGATGGACCGTGATCGTGCCGTGGTCCTTGCGACGGTGCATGATCGCGTCCACCAGGTATCGCGGGTGCTTCGTCAGGTGAAGTCTTTGCTCGTGTCAGTTCTGCATGTCGACTACTGTCGAAGTTTCGGGTGCATCATGTCAGGGAACTGGTGCAGCATCAGCTCGTCGCGAGGGTGAAGGCTGCGCTCTCCCTTGTGCGGTTACATCGTCCTGATGTAGATCTGTCCGCTGTAGCGGCTGGGCCACCTCTTCGGCCAGATGGTGGTGAGTGGGATATGCGTCCACATTATGCGGTTGTAAGGCAATATGCCGAACATATCGTAGATCTATTTGAGCAGCGTGCTCAAGTTATTATTCAAAATAGGTAGTACCTGTAACAGAGATAGATGTAAAATTTGTATATATATGACTGGGCATGTTTTGCCCTTTGTTGTAAGGATTTGGTTGTTGTTTTAGCACGTAGTGCTTTGTTTGTAGACGTGTCCTTTTCGTTAGCCTGACGTAGTCAACTACTCAGGTGTACACGTGTTATCCTCAGTCGACGAAGTCATGAGGTGGGGGAGCCCCCGAGTGCGTTTGTAGCATGGAGTAAAATGCGAATAGTAAACAAAATTTTTGGGGAGAGACACTTAGCTTTATTCATTTCGTATTGGAGGAGGTACATTATTCGGCTGAGTAGCCTTGGCTGAATAGCCTTATTGAAAGTAAAATAGGGAGGTAGCTAGGGGTAGAACCATCGTAGTTATGCGACATTCCATGGGTTGGAGTATGCGACTCCAGACTCCACGTTCTTGAGGCGACATGCGCCACCTGGGATGAATTCAGTGACGATGTAGGGTCCTTCCCATGGTGACTCGAATTTCTTCGGTCGCTCTTGCTTAAGTCGCAAGAGTAGGTCTCCTTCGACGAAGGACCTTGGGCGCAGCCGTCGGCTGTGGTAGTTGTGGAGACTCTGTTGGTACACCGCTGATCAAGCTGCTGCTATGTTGCATGCTTTGTCGACTGTGTCGATGGCGTCTTCGAGTGCGGCCGTTGATTCGGCTTCGCTGTAAGCGACGACCCGCGGGTCCTTGTGGCGTACCTCTGCTGGTAGCACGGCTTCGGCTCCGTGTACCATGAAGAATGGCGTGTAGCCGGTTGAGATGTTTGGCTTTGTACGCAGGCTCCACAGGATGGAGGGCAGCTCTTTTGTCCAAGCTCCTGCGAGCCGCTCGAGTGGGATCATTAGGCGCTTCTTGATGCCAGCGCCGACGATGCCGTTGGCCTTCTCAACCTGCCCGTTCGTTTGCGGGTGCGCCACTGAGGCGTATGTGATGTTTATTCCGAGGCCTTCGCAGAAGTCCTGGAATTCTTTGGAGATGAAGTTCGACCCATTGTCGGTGATGATGCTATGCGGCACGCCGAACCTGTTAACAATGGATTCAAAGAACTTGACGTTAGTGACCGGCATGGCCTCAATCCACTTGGTGAATTTGTCAACTACAACCAGGAGGTAGACGTGTCCTCCTTTCGAAGACCTTGGCAGCTTGCCGATCATGTCGAGGCCCCATTGGGCGAAGGGCCAGGCCAAAGGTATGGGCCTGAGTTCTGATCCGGGTGCGTGTGGTTTGTCAGCGAACCTTTGTCACCCGTTGCATCTTTGGACGATGTCCTTGGCGTCGTTCATGGCCGTTGGCCAGTAGAATCCAGCTCGTAGAGATTTGGCGACAAGGGAGCGGCTGCCTGCATGATGGCCGCAGATGCCCTCGTGGATTTCTTGGAGGATAGTTTTTCCGTCGCCGATGGTGACGCACCTTTGTAGTACACCCGAAATGCTGCGCTTGTACAGCTCACCATTGATGATGGTGAAGGCTTTGGACCGGCGAGATATGCGCCAGGCATCTGTTGGGCTATCAGGCAGTTCTCCATCTATCAAGTACCGGAGGTATGGCCGTGTCCAAGTTTCTTAGACTGCCATGACCTGCATCAGGTTGACCACGGCGACCTCTATGTCTAGCTTTTCGGGTCCTTCCTGACCGTCGGGTAGCGCAACCCCCGAGTGTTCTGCTTCTTCGGGTGATCCCTTGGGGAATTTCCTCTTGATGGATGGTACGTAGATCTGTTCGAGGAACACACCTGGTGGAACCCGTGCGTAGGTGGAGCCGATGTTGGCGTGTCTGTCGGCCTCCTCGTTGCTTTCTCTGCCTACATGCCGAAGCTCGCAGGCGTCGAAGCCTCCATCGAGTGCGATGGAGGCCAGCCTCAAACAGCTTCAAGGTATGTTTACGACTTGGTATTTTGCTTCTTCTTGTATTTTTGTCCTTCGATCCGATAGGCGTGTTGCTGACTGCAGAGGATCACAACCTCTCTCTTCATGAGATTGATGCTCTCAAAAATATCCTTGGTCAAGCGGAGAAGAAAGCCGAGGTCGCCGTTGGTGCAAAGGAGCGCCTCGAGCTGGAGCTAGCCAATGCGGCCGAGGCTAAGGAGCGCCTGCAGCAGGAGGCTACGGATCGCGAGGAGCAGCTCGCGACAGCCACGGATTCGCGTGAGAGAGAGGTGGCCGGTAAGCTTATGGCGGCTGCCAAGGCTGTTTTGGGTGAGTATCTCGGCCTTCCTTTTTTCGACTTCCATGTCTTTCTTTTGGAGTGCTTTTATTCATGCTGCTTCCTTTTGTATCTTTAGATGCCGCTGGCATCGAGTTTGATCGCGGTGCTCTGGAGCACGGGAGTCCTTTGGATGATCCTGCTGCGGCGGTCGAAGACCGCTGCAGTACCGTCGTCAGCTCGCTTGCCAAGGCCAAGGAGGTCCTCGGGTGCTTCTACAAGGAGATCGTCCCTAAGGACGTGGCCCTCGAAGATGTCGATGCCTTGGCGGAGGCGCTGTCAGCCGAAGCGCCTACAGCGTACAAGCGCAAGCAGAAAGGCATCAGCGCGTCTGTCGGGCTGGCAATGGCCTTGGCGGCTGGAGCGGAGCTGGATCTTCCTCAGGTCACCTCCCGGATGCCGACGACTGTCGATGGATCCGAGGTAGCCTTTGCCACCTATGATGATCGCTGTAAGTGTTACAGGCCGAAGATGATTGATCTGCTGGCTGAGTACGCGCTAAGGCAGTAGGGGGAAGCCAAGGCGAGGCAGTCCGGCTCCGAGGCTACTCAGGGTGCAGCTTCGTAGGCGTTGTAGTTGTAGGATAGTTTTAGCTTCTTTTGTTGTAATTATTTTGATGAACGATCCTTGTGCCACGTAGTGGCTTTTGCTGCCCGTAATGAATTTGCTGAGTTATGTGCTCCTTCATCTGCTTGTTCATGTCTTTGTCTTCTGTTACTCTAGGGTCCTTCGGGTGATGATCTCGTTGACACTTCGTCTGCGGCGCAGCTGCGGCCATCCCTGGATGGTGCGTCGCAGCTTGTGTTTCTTCGAGACCGTATCCGTAGCCTCAAGAAAGAGTTGCTTGGGGTGCGTGGCCACGCTGATGTTTGGAAATCCAAAGCGGATCGAGGCGCTGCCAGAGAGGAGTTCTTGATGGCGGAGCTGCTTTGTTTGTCCGAACAGCTTCAGTGTGAGTTTTTCGTGTTGTTGCCTGTTACTTCGTATGCGCTTGCTGGCCTTTCATCTTACTCTTTTGCAACTATTGCAGGTGCTAACATTGCTCCAAGGGAGGAGAAAGAGCGTGTTGCTGTTCGGATCAACTGCTTGACTCAGCAGGACATGAAGGCCGGCGGGTTCTTCTGGATGGACCGTGATCGTGCCGTGGTCCTTGCGACGGTACAGGATCGCGTCCACCAGGTATCGCGGGTGCTTCGTCAGGTGAAGTCTTTGCTCGCGTCGGTTCTGCATGTAGACTGCTGTCAAAGTTTCGGGTGCATCATGTCAGGGAGCTGGTGCATTATCAGCTCGTCGCGGGGGTGAAGGCTGCGCTCTCCCTTGTGCGGTTACATCGTCCTGATGTAGATCTGTCCGCTGTAGCGGCTGGGCCACCTCTTCGGCCAGATGGTGGTGAGTGGGATATGCGTCCACATTATGCGGTTGTAAGGCAATATGCCGAACAGATCATAGATCTGTTTGAGCAGCGTGCTCAAGTTATTCTTCAAAATATGTAGTACCTGTAAAAGAGATAGATGTAAAATTTGTATATATATGACTGGGCGTGTTTTGCCCTTTGTTGTAAGGATTTGGTTGTTGTTTTAGCACGTAGTGCTTTGTTTGTAGACGTGTCCTTTTCGTTAGCCTGACGTGGTCAGCTACTCAGGTGTACACGTGTTATCCTCAGTCAACAAAGTCGTGAGGTGGGGGGAGCCCCTGAGTGCGTTTGTAGCATGGAGTAAAATGCGAATAGTAAACAAAATTTTTGGGGAGAGACCCTTAGCTTTATTCATTTCGTATTGGAGGAGGTACATTATTCGGCTGAGTAGCCTTGGCTGAATAGCCTTATTGAAAGTAAAATAGGGAGGTAGCTAGGGGTAGAACCATCGCAGTTATGTGACGTTCCATGGGTTGGAGTATGCGACTCCAGACTCCACGTGCTTGAGGCGACAGGCGCCACCTGGGATGAATTCAGTGACGATGTAGGGTACTTCCCATGGTGACTCGAATTTCTTCGGTCGCTCTTGCTTAAGTCGCAAGACAAGGTCTCCTTCGACGAAGGACCTTGGGTGCAGCCGTCGGCTCTGGTAGTTGTGGAGACTCTGTTGGTACACCGCTGATCAAGCTGCTGCTATGTCGCGTGCTTCGTCGACTATGTCGAGGGCGTCTTCGAGTGCGGCCGTTGATTCGGCTTCGCTATAAACGACGACCCGCGGGGCCTTGTGGCGTACCTCTGCTGGTAGCACGGCTTCGGCTCCGTGTACCATGAAGAATGGCGTGTAGCCGGTTGAGATGTTTGGCTTTGTACGCAGGCTCCACAGGACAGAGGGCAGCTCTTTTGTCCAAGCTCCCGCGAGCCGCTCGAGTGGGCTCATTAGGCGCTTCTTGATGCCAGCGCCGACGAGGCCGTTGACCTTCTCAACCTGCCCGTTCGTTTGCGGGTGCGCCACTGAGGCGTATGTGATGTTGATTCCGAGGCCTTCGTAGAAGTCCTGGAATTCTTTGGAGATGAAGTTCGACCCATTGTCGGTGATGATGCTATGCGGCACGCCGAACCTGTTAACAATGGATTCAAAGAACTTGACGTTAGTGACCGGCATGGCCTCAATCCACTTGGTGAATTTGTCGACTGCAACCAGGAGGTAGACGTGTCCTCCTTTCGAAGACCTTGGCAGCTTGCCGATCATGTCGAGGCCCCATTGGGCGAAGGGCCAGGCCAAAGGTATGGGCCTGAGTTCTGATCCGGGTGCGTGTGGTTTGTCAGCGAACCTTTGTCACCCGTTGCATCTTCGGACGATGTCCTTGGCGTCGTTCATGGCCGTTGGCCAGTAGAATCCAGCTCGTAGAGATTTGGCGACAAGGGAGCGGCTGCCTGCATGATGGCCGCAGATGCCCTCGTGGATTTCTTGGAGGATAGTTTTTCCGTCGCCGATGGTGACGCACCTTTGTAGTACACCCGAAATGTTGCGCTTGTACAACTCGCCATTGATGATGGTGAAGGCTTTGGACCGGCGAGATATGCGCCGGGCATCTGTTGGGCTATCAGGCAGTTCTCCATTTATCAAGTACCGGAGGTATGGCCGTGTCCAAGTTTCTTCGACTGCCATGACCTGCATCAGGTTGACCACGGCGACCTTTGTGTCTAGATTTTTGGGTCCTTCCTGACCGTCGGGTGGTGCAGCCCCCGAGTGTTCTGCTTCTTCGGGTGATCCCTTGGGGAATTTCCTCTTGATGGATGGTACGTAGATCTGTTCGAGGAACACACCTGGTGGAACCCGTGCGTAGGTGGAGCCGATGTTGGTGAGTCTGTCGGCCTCCTCATTGCTTTCTCTGCCTACATGCCGAAGCTCGCAGGCGTCGAAGCCTCCTTCGAGTGCGTTGTAGAGTACGCGGTACGCGATCATGTTGGCGGCGTGCGCGTCGCACTCGTTCATCGTCTGCTGGACAACGAGGTTGGAGTCACCGTAGATGAACAGGCGTGTTGCACCGCAGATCATTGCCATCCTCATGCCGTGGATGAGGGCCTCGTATTCTGCTTGGTTGTTGGAAGCTCAAAACTTCATCCGGAGGACGTACTTCATTTTATCGCCCTGCGGGGAGGTCAGTATGACCCCGACTCCTGCTCCTGCTTCTTGCTTGGAGCCGTCGAAGTGCATCGTCCATGACTGTGTCATGTCTGGGGTGTCTGGAAGCTGCAGCTTCATCCAGTGTACAAGGAAGTCCGGGATGATTTGAGACTTGATCGCGTGGTGTTTCTCATAGATGATGTCTAGAGGTGACAACTCGATGCCCCACAGGGCCACGCATCCTGTGGCCTCTGGATTGTTCAGGATGCTGTTCAGGGGTGCCTCATTGACGACCATCACCTGGTGCTCCTGGAAGTAGTGGCTCAGCCGACGAGCCATCATGAACATGCCGTAGGCGAGCTTTTGGTAGTGAGGGTACCTCTGCTTTGTTGGCGTCAATACCTCGCCGAGGTAGTAGATTGGGCGTTGGACCCCATGGGTCTTGCCATCTTCGGGTCGCTCGACCACCAGTACGGTGCTCACCACCTGGTGTGTAGCTGCTATGTATAGCAGTAGAGGCTCGCGCTCCTTTGGCGTGACCAAGACGGGCGAGGTAGAGAGCAGCCGCTTTAGATCTTCGAATGCGTCATCCGCCTCAGGCGTCCACTCGAATTTGTCTACCTTGCGTAGAAACTGGTAGAATGGCAGGGCTTTCTCACCCATGCGACTGATGAACCTACTCAATGCCGCTATTCGTCCTGCAAGCTGCTGGACACCCTTGAGGTTTTTCGGCTGCTCCATGGACATTATGTCCCGGATTTTCTTCGGGTTCGCCTCGATCCCTCACTGGAAGGTGAAGTAACCGAGCAGGTGGCCAGATGGAACGCCGAAGGCGCACTTTTCAGGGTTAAGCTTGATCCTGTAGCGGTCGAGATTATCGAACGTCTCGCGGAGATCGTCGATGAGTGTTCTCGCCTCCCTGGTTTTGATGACTATGTCGTTGACATAGACTTAGATATTGCGACCGATCTGGTCCTTCAGGCATGCCTGCATGCACCGCTGGTACGTGGCACCTGCGTTCTTTAGCCTGAAGGGCATTGTGATGTAGCAGAACACTCCGAACGGCGTGATGAACGCCGTTTTCTCCTGATCTTCGACCTTCAGTCGAATCTGGTTGTAGCCTGAGTAGGCGTCGAGGAAGGAGAGTTTCTCGCATCCTGCAGTCGAATCGATGATCTGATCGATCCAAGGGAGAGGGAAGTGGTCCTTCGGGCAGTGCTTGTTTAGCGACGTGAAGTCCACGCACATCCGCAGGATGTCCGTGTCCTTTTTGGGGACCATCACTGTATTGGCGAGCTACTCGCTTTCTTTAATCTCCCTGATGAAGTTTGCAGCGAGTAGCCTGTTGACTTCAATTCCTATGTCTTCGGCCCGGGGCTCGGACAGTCGTCGGATGGATTGCTTGACGGGCTTGGCGTCTGGAAAGACGTTGAGTGTGTGCTCGGCGAATTCCTTGCGAACTCTTGGCATGTCCGCAGGACACCAGGCGAAGATTTCCTAGCGCTCATGGAGGAATTCGACGAGCGCGCTTTCATATGCGGGGCTGAGATCATTGGCGATCAGCGCCGTCTTGGATGCATCCGTCGGGTGGACCTGCACCTTCTTTGTGTTGACGGTGGAGTCGAAGGACATATCTGGTGCGTTTTGCCGTGCGACTGGGGGTGCCCCATTGTCTGTCACCTCGCGGAGCCTTACGAGCTCCTCTTGCATGCCGAATGACTGGGAGATTCTGTTGAAGTCCCTGTCGCAGTGGTCCGATTGGGTGAAGCTCCCGTGGACCGTGATGACGCCCCTGGGTCCTGGCATCTTGAGTAGCAGGTACACGTAGTGTGGTACTGCCAGGAATCTTGCGAATGCTACACGCCCGAGGATGGCGTGGTATTGTGATGGCCAGTCCACCACTTTGAACTCGAGCCGCTCGCATCGGAAGTTGTCCGGCTTGCCGAAGATTACGTCGAGCTATATCTTTCCCAGGGGGAATATGCCCTTTCCTGGAACGATGCCATGGAACATTGTGTCTGACTGTTCCAGGTTGCACAGCGGGATCTGCATTGCTGCTAGGGTGCTTGCTAACATCAGGTTGATGCCGCTGCCACCATCCATGAAGACGCGGCTCATCTCGAAACCTCCGATCTGCACCTCAAGCACCAGGGCAGCATGACCTGGGCGAGGGACCTGGCAAGGGTGATCCGAACGGCTGAACATGATGCAGGACTCTGATCCGCTGAGGTACTCAGGGATGGCGGGTGGTGCTGTCACGGCCAGATTGATCTGACGGGTGATTTTCTTCTGCACCCTATTCGTTGAGCGCCCTTTTTGGATCCTTTCGGAGGGGGATACCCGTGCCCACCGTTATTCTGTGCGGGTGCGACTGGGTGGTTCGGGCCTCCTACAGGTGGCGGTGGAGGAGCTCTGTGCGCTATCTCACCTGGTGCAGGTGTGTTCCCGGATCCGGGGTTTGGGGCTTGCTGCCTCATCTGAGCCATGCTTTCGCTGAGTTTCTGGAACTCGCGGCAGTCCTTGAGCATGTGGCTTGCCTTCTTCTTACCATCCTGCTTGTCGATGTAGAAGTGGATGGTGCATGGACCCGATAGTTTTTCGTATGCTGAGGGTCCGTCATCGCGACCGCGGAGCTGCCACGACTGTGCTGGGCGTCCTCCATCGCGGAAATTGCCTCCGCGGTATCCGTCGCTGTTGCGGTTGCCATCGCTGCGGCGGTCGACATATCCAGCCGTGACCATGTCGGTTCCATCGCGATCGTCATAGACGCGCGATCTCCTCTTGCTACGGCGTTCTCGCCGTCAGCCGTAGTCGTCCTCTTCCTCTGAGTGTGCTCGGTGGACGGAGTCCTCGCCGTCGGCCCACCTGTTGGTGATGTCCATGAGGTGGTTGAGTGTCTTGCGCTTGATGCGCCCAAGTTCTTCTTTGAAGTCCTGGCGCTTGACGCCGTCCTTGAAGGCGTCGATAGCCCTTTCTTCGGAGATGTGCGCCGCGGAGTTCTTGGTGTTGGACCAGCGCAGTATGTACGAGCGAATGAATTCGCCCGTTCGTTGAGTGCAGGCTCGCAACTCCTCGATCGAGGCAGGCCTCTTGTTGGTGCCTTTGAAGTTTTGGACGAAACTGTATGCCAGCTCCTCCCAACTTTGGATGGATCCTGAGGATAGGCTGCTTAGCCAGATCCGAGTTGCGCCTGTCAGCTACAGCTAAAGGCATTGCATGGCGGTTTACCTGCTTCCCCCATGCAGCTTGACAGACAACAAGTGGTCTCTGAGCCACACCTTGGGGTCCTGTGTGCCGTCGAACTTCAGAGTGTCCGAAGGGAGCTTGAAGTTTTGCGACATCCTTGTCCGTCGGACAGATCTGCTGAAGCATCGAGCTCCGCAGAGTTCTCATTCATCTTCATCCATCTCGGATTCAGACGAGCATACGCGCTTGGCGCGCGCTCTGTCGATCTTGCGCTGCGTTATCTCGTTTCGAGTGTTGTAGTCGCAGCTGCGACGGAGCGAGCTCTTATGCCTTCGAGGAAGGTCATACTCTTCGTCCTCGGAAGAGGGTGTGGGGCTGCGGTTGAATCTGACCGCAGCCTTCTTTTTTGGCTCCACAGGAGCTTATCCGTGGAGCGCAGCTCCAACGAGTCCGAGTCCGGTAAGCGCGGACTTGTGCATGGCCCTCTTCGGGTCCCCCTCCGGAGGTGGGTGGGACGCAAGGTACGCGGTGGCTACCATGATCGCAGCTTGCGGAGTTTTTGGATGACGTTGTCGTCGACGTCCATCTCCATGAATGACGCGTTGAGGGCTCGGGTCACCTCGCGACGCTCTTTGGGGTCCATGTTCTCCATCCGAGAACGGTGCTTGTTGCGTTGTTGCCGTGCGAGCTGGAGCCAATGCCCATGGCAAAGAGCGTAGCTCGTCGCGCACTGGACTCCGAAGCTGCTTGCTTGCGCTTGTCAAGCACTTCCTGCATCTTGATCTGCTTCTTGTGCTCCTCGATGAGGAGCATGTGGTATGCGATCAGTAGATCTCGTGAGGCATCAGCAGGCAGGATCTTGTTGCCTACCACGACCTCGCGTGCTTGAGTCCATCCCTCCTCGTTGAGGTGGATGACCCGATTGTTGTTTTCCCCGTTGGGTAGGGGGATTGGCTTCTTCTGTTTCCACCATTTCTCCCCTGCGGGTTGGGTGGCGGATTGTGTTCCTGATCCTGGATGACCGTGGCGCACTGGTAGCGCTTCTAGATCAGTTTGCTGCTGCCGAAGCTTTCGGATCCGGAACCGTAGGTCCCTTCGTCCGATGGTGGATCGCAAAAATCGGAGTTGCAGCTGCTGCTGTCATAGGACTCGTCTATCGATGATGATGTGCGTAGAACGGGGTGTGGAGCCCACGAAGCGGGCCTGATCTTTGGCAGGGGCGGAGAGTGCCGGTCTGCCTTTCCTGGAAGCAGAAGCTCCCGAATAGGATCTCGAGTCTGTCACCAACGGGCTCGAAGTCCTTCATGGTGGCTGGTGAAGTCGAAGGCGCCGAAGAGGAGATGACTCTCCGTCGCCGCGGAGTTGTAGATCGCTCGGGTTGGAACCGTCACGATCGCACAATCAGCATCCCCAGTTCCCATAGACGACGCCAATTGACGAGGTTTAATCGCGTCAATGCCCATTGTTATGGACTTGGGTTTTGGAGAAGATGGGGATGCTGGAGATTGCGGAATGGTTAGAAAACAAGCAACACGGGGACACGAGATTTACCCAGGTTCAGGCCCCCGGAGGGAAAACTCTACTCCTGCTTGTCTGGTCTTGATTATGGCGGAACCGAAGGTTACAGGGGTGCACAGATGCAATCTGGCGTGGAGGTGTGTATGCGGTGGTGTGCGAGAGATTGTCAGAGAGCCTCTTCGTCGTGCCCTCCTAGCCTTTATATAGAGATAGACAGGTCCCAGGCACAGATCGAGTCGGTTACGGGTTTTAGGGTTTACCCCTTTGAATTTCCTATCTACTCTAGTCTTGCTCTCCAAGGATCTGAAGGCGTCGTGGGCCTTGGTCACCCGAAAGTCTTCATGTGCCGACGTATATTTGCCGTGGGCCTTCCTTGGGCTGGACTAGGTATGCCGAGGTCGTGTACCCGCGGGGTATAACCATGTCAGGCGCTGCCACTGACGACCAGACCCCACCGTTTTCCTCTCTCTCACGCGGACGGCACGACCCCACTTGCCAGTCATCGTTTCCACCCGCACGACTGATTCTTCCCCCTCTCTCTTTCCCATTTCCGCCGTGGATTCCTCTTTTCAATTCGTCTTAACGCGGCGATTAAAAAACCAGCAATCACGCCCTACTTAATCGCCCACGTCTCTTCTATCATTCCCCCCAGATACCACCCCACGAGAGCCTCTAGGCTGCATCAATTTCTGCTTGAACCCACTGCTACTCCGGCGACCCTCCCGCTCAAAATACGGCGAACCAGCACCTCCCCCTTCCCCTGGACCACACAAGATTAATCTCTATCGCCTCCTACACCTGCCAGTATCCCTAGCCTGCACGCGCGCACCCCAAAACGTCGGCAACCTCGATGTCAGAGCGTCGCCACCGTTTGCCATTTCTCCGGCGACGTCCCCTGGTAATGTTCGACCGCACCTCTCCCCTCTCTCACACGCGTATACTCGCCACGACCTTGTGCATCTAACGGTGTCCTCCACTGTTCTTAGCGTGCACCCAATCCTCGCCTCCGTCAAGACCAGTATGTGCCCGAGCCAGTTGGAAACTCCGTTGAGGAATCGGCGTTGAACCCGTGCGCCCCTCGACCTGCGACGACAATGACAAGCTTCCCCACGTCACGACGAACTCAGTAAGCATCTCCTTTCCCTCCTTTGCTTCCTGGAATGCCAGACCATCGTAGACAGAACGCGCCGCCGCCGCTCGCCGTCGCCAGCACCGCCAAACCTTGACCAGCTAGCTCTTGTCCGTTAGATCTAGATCCGACGCATAGGAATAGATGACTTAACGAAGGGGTACGCGATCATCTGTGTCGTGCGATTTTGTTTAGATCCAACACACCACGTTGATCGATCCTGTCGAACCGGTACCAGTGAATCAGATCAAGCCACGTGGCCTGAGTTATGTTTTAAAAACAGAAATGAATCTATTAGATGTTTGATTTTGTAAAATTCATAACTTTAAATCTACACGTCCAAATTTTAAAAAATTTATATCAATGGAATCGGAAAAAAGTACTTTCCAACCATGCACTTTGTTTAGTGGTTTGCTTCTGGAAAATTAGTTGTTTTTGCAGAAACATGTGTAGGCATATTTTGTGTATAAATTTTATTCTAAAAATGTTTTTAGGGTAAAATCTTTTGTAAATGGATTGTTTTGAACCTACTGACCATAAAAACCAAATTTTGTATTTAATAATATATTCTGTGACACTTAGGAATTATTCCTTTGAATTAAAGCATCTCTAGTTAAATAAAAATGTTGAATATGATTTAAAAATGCTTTTTGAGTAAAACCTTTTGAAAATGGTTTGAAATAAACTTTATGACCCTAAACAATAAGTTTTGGATTTAAAAATGTATTTGATTAACCCTAGTAAAATTATTACTTTGTTTAAAGGCATTTCCAACAAAATAAAATGTTGCTTTGATTTAAAAATGGATTTTGGATGAAACCCTTTGCAAATGGAATTGTTTTAAAACATTATGACCCTAAACATTAATATTGTGTTTAAAATCATTTTGGCTAACACTAGAAATTATTCTTTGAATAAAATCAATTCTAGCAAAACAAAAAGGATTTAAAGTGGCCATTCTCACTAACTTGTTATCAAATGGTTTTGCCACTTTGATAAATGACCAATAGGTGTGTTAAAATGTTTATAACCTATTAGAAACCACTTTTCCAAATAAAACAATCTTTGGCATGCTTCCATGCATTGCTTTGTTTTTATTATTTTATGTGTACAATTGTTTGAATGCTAGATTGAATTTGTGCCTTGATTGAATTGTAGTGAAATTTGAAGAGTGTGACTATTGCAAGATCAAGGAGTAGAACTTATATTCTCTACCAAAAAGGCAAGTGGTGCTTCATACTTTTGTCCCATTATTTTCACTATGCATTAGTGATATTTGTAAGTAGGACTTGCATGGAAATTTTACTAAGTATGCTATGCCTTGGGAAATCCTAGTAGATGATGCCTTAGTAGAATTTTCCCTAAGTTAAGACTCTTGCTACTATTATGTTTAGCCTAGCTAGTAGAAAACAAGGGTGGATTATACTCAAGCTATGAAATATTTCTAAGTCTATGACTTGTGTTTTGTTTAATAAAACAACTATGTGAATGAATCGCCTGGGTGGAATGGTATTGCTTGGATGGATTTTTGTTGAGTGGTTACACAAGGCTAGGGGACTGGTGAACCTTGTGTATCACACTTGTGGAAAGCCGCCCAGGAATAAAGAGATTTGAGATGTCAAATGTTGAGAAGCTTCAAGTGCAGCCACTTGGCATTATGGGCTCTGCCTGGATCATATAGGTTGCAATAACTTAGCCAAATGAACAATTCGTGGTAGGGGATGATAGGTTTGGAACGCGTCCATTTTGGTCAAAGGGAAGGCTTCTGAAAGATCTTGTCTCGATGCATGTCGAGTCTTGTGGGGAAAGTGCACCACCTCTCGAGAGAGTAAAATCTAAGTACTTAGCCATGTCCCCGGCAATGGACAATTTGAGCATCAAGACATGGAAGCTATCAAGAATCTCCTCATCCCAATTTCTAAGTTAAAAACTTGTGGTTGAACAAGGGTTAAAGGATCTTCAATCCATGATTGGTAGATGCCTTGGGTGATTTTGACAAAACAAAAACTTAGTGTTTTCAAATGATAAGGAAAATCTATTTTGAGCAAAGCAAGCCTAAGCTCCACTTAGCCAAATGCATAAAGATGATAGATACCACTACTATACCATGGTATCACTTGCCAATACAATTCAAATGTATTGAACCTTGTGGCTGTAACTTATTATGTTGCAGGTTTGTTTGATGTTAGTGAAGTGTGTTGATTAGGATTACAAGTATACAACCAACATGATTGCCTGTGGCACTTTGAAGATGAAGGACTCCATGCTATATAGTTATTTCTGCTGCATTGTAATGAGATAGCCAAATGAGCTATGTAAGATGTAATGAATTATTTTATTCCTGGTTATAAAGTTGTATTATGACCTTTGTTTCTTGATATTACATCTTAACTGTGGATGCTAGCTATTGATCAAGGGACTAGCATTATAAACACAGGGATCTCTACCTTATTAAAGGTTGGGACCTCTAATGATGGTATCAGAGCACTGTGTTGCCTGTAGGATTATAACCCAAGGATTGGACAAAACCCCTTAGTAAAATAGGAGTTGTATTTGTTCAAAATTATTTACAAACAATCTTGTAATCTCTTTCCTCAACCTTTTTGGTTTTTATTCTGCATCTCTTCCTTTTCAAACTTGATGGATAAAGACTTCACCATGAGGAAAGACTTCAATATGAGCAAGGACTTCACCAACTCAAATGAATTCAACTTCAACATCAATAATGACTTCAGCTTTAGTTTCACCAAGGACTTCAACTTAGACATCACTAAGGACTACAAGTGATACAGGAAATATTACTCAAGACTTGAAGACTAAGGAAACACAACTTAGAAGAAATCATCATCACCTTTGAAGTTTTGTGACCAAGATACCAGAATTTTTCCAAGGATACAATGATCTTGATCAAGAAGAAACAACTAAGAAGAATGGAATGATCTCAAGAAAACCATATAGTTGGACCACCATACTAATGTTTAGATCAAACACACCAACTTATGTGGTGTAGGAAAAAATATTTTGTTGCCTAAAAATGTGCTTGAACTTGTTGTTTGAGTGGAATGTTTGTTTGTGATTTCTTGTACATTTCTTGTGAGAATTTTTGTGTGAGATAGACTTCTTCCTTAGAAATATTTTGTCTATTCTAATCCCAATCCAACCCAAATAGATGACTTCTCCAAGAAACTCCAACATCAAGAATGGTGACAACAACAACCAAGAGATGCACATGAGAGAACAACTACTAGCAAACTAAACCCAGTTGAGTCAAGTGACAACTCAGTTTTAGCCAACAACAATAAGTTTGACCCAACCTTGCAAAAGATTTTGGAAGTACAATCCCAATTGTTGCAAGGGATGACCAATCAATTGATCAACATGAGAGACAACCTTTCCCAAGGAGATTGTGACAACAATAATGTCAAGGATGACATTATAGAAGGAACTAAAGCTTGCAATATTTATGGAGACATGGAACACACTTATAAAGAGCATAAGGATCAATGCCCTAATTATGAAGAGAAACATCCAACTACACAATGCCCCACATCTTAAGTTACTTGTTTCCTATGTGAGGGAAATGATCATGTTCCTATCCAATTCCCCATCTATCCTATAGTTCAACCAATGAAACTAGGATGAATGCATCAAAGTATGGAAACCCCCATGAGGAAACAACTTCTATCAAGAAGGATGAAGACAAAGGCAAACCTCAGATTGCACCTCCATACATTGGGAATCACCTTGATGGACAAAAGAGGAAACACAGGTATTATCCAAGGAATCATTCAAGGAACCGAGGAAGCTTTCCCACCTTTGAGGTGAGATATGAGGAGCATGAACTAGAAGAACTCCTAGCTTTGGAGAAACCCAAGAAGAAGAAGAAGAAGGGAATTAGCCGAGTGTGGTGCAACAACTGCAAAGAGCAAGGCCATTATATATCAATTTGTCCAGAGAAGATACATGAAGAACTCAACCTTGTCACATGTTACAAGTGTGGTGACAAAGGACATTATGCAAGCAATTTTCTAGAAAAGTTTCATCAAGATTCGAAGTAAGCCAAGATGTAATCTAGTTGAAAAAAACTTTTAAGGGTGGTAGTACCCTAGTTGCCTTGAAGCCAACTTGTAACCTCTATCCTTCCCAAATCTCGGGATGAGATTTCTTTTAAGAATGGTAGCCTGTCACATCCCAAAATTTTCCAAATTTTGAAATGTGAAATAAATAAATAAACAAAATAAATAATTGTTGAAATTTAGGGTGAAAAGAAACTTTTGATTCTAAATGGAAACATCAAAACCCATCTTGAACAAACTTTGAATAAAGTGGAATACAACAAATTTCAAATCAAGTGAAATGCATTCATCAATGAATGTATCTTGAAATTTAAACACCTAGAAAATAAACCAAAACCCTAAAACCCTAATGTAAGAAAATCATTTTCAAGATCTCTCAAAGACTATGGATTTGATCCATATTTTTTTTTCAAAAAACATTTATAAGTGATCAAAATGACAAATAAAAATATTATAAAACCACCAAAATTGATTTCATTCAATTTGGAGCCATGGATAAAAACTTATGAATTTAATATGATAAAAGGAATTAATTTCCAAATCTAATAAAGAACCTATCTAAAATCCATAACAAATTGTGAGCAAAATAATCCTTAAAATATTTAAAAGGATAAACAAATATTAAATAAGACTAAACAAATTGGAATCACCAATTTTGGATCTTTAAATAAAAAGATAGAGATTTTATAAGGCAAATAAAGAAATAATAAACAAGGAATATTTAAAAGACAAATTAAATCTTGGCCAAACAAATGAAATGAAAGATTACGGAATAATAAAAGGAATAAAAGATTATTTAAATAAAATCATAAGGATTGAACAATATCCAATTTTATTTAAATAAATACAAATTTCCTAAACTAAATAATAAATCCCAAGGAAATTATTTAGAAGACAAAATTAAATTAAATCCATAAGAAAATGGAGTAAAGATAATTCAAATCCAAATAAAATAAAGGGATGAAGAATATTCAAATAAAAGTATATGGGATCAAACCATATTCAAATTATATTTAGTAAAGACAAAATTCCTTAGGTAAATGATTAATTAAATCATAAGAAAATAATAAATCGGAATTTACCAAAGTGGATTAAAAAGTTATCTAATTAACCTAAAATAATTATTTGAATAAAGTTTATATGGGATTAAAACCATATTTGATTTTATTTGAATAAAGACAATTATCCAATTTCAATGATTAATAAACCCTATTAAAATATTTTAAATAATAATTCAAGTAAATTATTTGCACTATGGAATAAGTAAAACCTACTGAAAAAGGTTTGGTAAAAATTAGAATTCAAATAAAGAGTTTGAAAATATAATTAAAATCTTGTTTAAATAAAAACAATTTTCTATTTAAATAAATAATAAAGCCCAAGAAAATACCAAGAAATATTCTAAATTTGGACTTTAAAATACTTTGTTAAACAATACTAAAATATACTGAAAGTTTAGAAAAGGTTTGACGAAAACCTGAATTTAAATTGATTTTAAATCATTTGAATCAAAACAAAACAGAAAAGAAAAAGGAAAAAGAAACAGAGAAGAAAAAAAATAGAGAAGAAGCAGCCCAGCTCACTAAGCCTAATGAGCCCACTCTCACTCTCCCCCGAAACGTTTTCTTCCACTCAAACTCTCACCCGCGCTGCCACTGACGACCAGAACCACCGTTTTCCTCTCTCTCTCACGCTGACGGCACGGCCCCACTTGCCAGTCATCGTTTCCACCCGCGTGACTGATTCTTCCCCCTCTCCCTCCCGTTTCTGCCATGGATTACTCTCTTCAATTCGTCTTAACGCCGTGATTAAAACACCAGCAATCACGCCCTATTTAATCACACGCGTCTCTTCTATCTTTCTGAAGGGAATATGCCCTGAGAGGCAATAATAAAGTGTTTATTATGTGTATTCCAAGTATATGATAGATGTTTATTTTGCATGCTATAATTGTATTAATACGGAAACGTTAATACATGTGTGTTTAATAAACAAACAGAAAGTTCCTAGTTATGCCTCTCTCATAAACTAGCTCGTTGATTAACAGGATGATCAAGGTTTCCTGATCATGGACATTGGATGTTGTTAATAACGGGATCACAACATTAGTGTAATGGTGTGATGAACATTCATCCGAAGTATAGAATTATGATCAAAGTCATTGAGTTTATATTGCTATAACAACTTATGAAGTGATCCTAATCCTTAGACCATGAGATCATGTCAATCACTAACACCGGAAGAGTTTCTTGATAACATCAAACGTCACACCGTAACAGGGTGATTATAAAGATGGATTCAGAACTAATAAAGTGTTATGTTGAGGCTCATGGATCGAGAGTGGAATTTGTTCATCCCGATGACGGATAGATATACTCTGGGCCCTCTCGGTGATATCACATTGATTAGCTTGCAAGCAAGTGATTTGATCACTAGAATGTTATATCACAGGAACGAGAAAAGAGTGCATGTCGGTAACGAGATCAAACTAGGTATGGAGATACCGATGATCGAATCTCGGACATGTAATATATCGTGAAACAAAGGGATTAAGATACTAGCGTAAAAGGTTCCGACGATCACAAGAAAGTCATCGTTGAATGTGTGGGAGTCAGTATGGGTTTCCAGATCCCGCTTCTGATTATTGATCCGAGAGGGGTCTCGATCATGTCCGCATTATTCATGAACCGTAGGGTGAAACACTTAAGAGACACTGACATCCAATTGGAGCAAATGTTTCATGCCGAAAGAATAAACAAGCGCAGGAATTTATTTCACTAGATACCGAAACAGGTTTTCGGGTGAAATTGCATAAAGTGGTTATGCATGTGAAATAGAATTCTAGCAAGGGGTTATTTGTGAATGTTTGTCATTAAAGTAATTGACAAAATTCTGAATAAAATAAAAGAGTTTTATTTAATGAGAGTTTGCATTAAATTTGGTGGAAATTTAATGGGAATTTGAGTGGACTTTTGAGTGGAGGGAATATAAAGGAGATTTGTGAGTGGAGTGTCCACCCACATGAAGAGGGGAGGGCAAGGGGGCAGCCCCATGCACCGGCCACCCCCTTGGGGTTCCCTCCTCCTCCTATTAAAGGAGCCCCCTCCTCACTTGTCTCTCACACCTCCTCGTGAAGGATCTCTCTCCCCCTCTAGAATTTATCCCCCATGGTCTCGGACTAGCGAGATACATGTTCCCGGTGGCTATTCGGCAAGAAGGAGTTGTGCTTCCGCTGCATCACTGGAGCGAGGAGGCGGAGGTTGCTCGGTGCCTCGAACATGTGTGCGAGCACGGATGCGCTGCTGATTTGCGGTGCTAGGACTTCCTCTCGATCTTGAGATCGGCAAGAGATCGTCTACATCAACCACGAGTTGAACTCGTTAAGCTTTGTCGGTCTTCAAGGGTATGTTCTCTACGGATATACATCCGCACGTTGTTTGTATCTAGTAGATAGATCTTGGTATATAGTTCACATCGTAGGAAAATTTTTGTTTTCTATGCTGCGATCCCTACAGTGGTATCAGAGACGGATCTATGCATAGATACTTTACACGGGTAGTACACATATGAGTATGTGGGCGATGATGATCATGTTGTTGCTCCTTTGTTGTAATTTTGGATATTGGTGGCATAGTGGGATGAAGCGGCCCGGACAAACTTTACATGTCCTCGCACATGAGACCTGTTCCACGCTTGACATGCAACTAGTTTGCATAAGTGGCTAGCGGGTGTCTGTCTCTCCTACTATAGTCAATATCTATTTTGCAAGCGAGTTGTCAACAATTTGATTATCCTCGTTGTGGTTCATGTTCGTAGGTAAGAACGGTTCTATCTCGAAAGCCCTAAGCCACGTAAAACTTGTAATGGATAAATTAGAGGCGTCAAGTTTAGATTGTTGCTGGGCTAGTGTTATGATATGTTAGTGTTGTAAGTAGAAGTATGAGATGATACTCTTACAACACACATAGCGTGTAAAATCCATAGACCTTGGATTTACACATATAGGTATGATAGTGATCATACCACGATGCACATGATAGAGATCATCTGCGGGAACCATATAAATTTCACTAATAAACATATGATGTTTGATAGCATCTTATATTGCTTGTTTAGCGCTTTGTTAGCATAATAAGATGATCCCTCATTTAAATATCAAGATAAGAATGTGTTCTTCCTTTAGTATGCACCGATTATGTTTTCGTCGCTCCAAGACATCACGTGATGATCGGGTGTTCTTGGATCCACGACCATATTTCGGGTGTAAAACAGTTACACACGCGAATACTAAGGTTCTAACTTGGCGAGCCTAGCATGTACAGACATGGCCTCGGAACACGGACCGAAAGGTTAAGCATGAGTCATATAGTTGATATGATGCCCATTTGATGCTCGCCTTTGAAGCTATACCGACTCACGTGATGATCGGACTTGGTGTAGTGGATTTGGTTCATGTAATCACCAAAAAGGCACGAGGGATGTCGTTTTTGAGTGGGAGTTCATTCGTAATATAGATTAGTTGAACTCAATCTATCATACACTTAGTCTAAACTTTACAAATTCTGTTGTAGATGGCACCACCTGCTTTTAATTTCAATGTGTTCATGGAGAAAGAGAAACTAGCAACGAACGGTAGCAACTTTACCGAATGGGCCATGAATTTGAGGATTCTCCTCTCTGCTGCACAAAAGCAATATGTGCTAGAAGCGCCGTTAGGCCCCCCACCTCTAGATGATGCCCCTGACAAGGATAAGAATGTCTATCAGACTCGTCAGGAGGACCACAACTTAGTTCATTGCGGCATATTGTATCTGCTAGAGCCGGAACTTCGAAAGCGTTTCGAAAACGGCAATGCATTTGATACAATGGGTGAGTTGAAAATGATTTTCGACACACATGCTGCTGTAGAGAGCTACAATGCTTCAGAAAAGTTCTTTAGCTTCATGATGGAAGAGCACAGCTCCGTTAGTGAGCATGTACTCAAGATGTCGGGTTACGCCGATAAGCTTGTGTCCTTGGGAATATCGATTCCCATTGACTTAGGCATCCATCGTGTTCTGCAGTCTCTGCCACCTAGCTATAAGAGCTTCGTGATGAACTATAATATGCAAGGCATGAATAAGTCTCTCCCCGAGCTTCTGTCAATGCTTAAAACTGCAGAAGTGGAGATCAAAAAGGAACATCAAGTGTTGATGATCAATAGGAACACTGGTTTCAAGAAAGACAAGAAGGGAAAACGGAAGGGAAGTAAGGGCGGCAAGCCTGTTGCCGCGCCTGAAAATAAACCCCGAGTTGGACCTAAGTCTGATTCCGAGTGCTACTATTGTAAGGGGACTGGCCACTGGAAGCGCAACTGCCCCAAGTATCTGGCAGACAAGAAGGCCGGCAAGGCAAACAAAGGTATATATGATATACATGTTATTGATGTGTACTTGACTAGTGCTCGCAGTAGCACCTGGGTATTTGATACCGGTTCAGTTGCTAATATTTGTAACTCGAATCAGGGGCTGCGGAACAAGCGACCGCTAGCAAGGGGTGAGGTCAAGATGCGTGTCGGCAATGGATCAAGCGTTGATGTGATCGCCGTCGGAACTCTGCCTCTCCACTTACCGTCGGGATTAGTTATAAACTTGAATAAATGTTATCTGGTGCCTGCACTGAGCATGAACATTGTATCTGGATCGTGTTTGATGCAAAGTGGTTATTCATTTAAATCCGAGAACAATGGTTGTTCCATTTATATGAATGAAATCTTTTATGGTCATGCACCGATGATGAATGGTTTATTTCTATTAGATCTCGATGATAATGTTACACATATTCATAATGTTGATGCTAAAAGGATTAAACTTAATGATGATATATCCGCATATATGTGGCACTGCCGTCTAGGTCATATTGGCGTTAAACGCATGAAGAAGCTCCATTCGGATGGACTTTTGGAATCACTTGATTATGAATCATTTGATACATGTGAGCCATGCCTTATGGGCAAGATGACTAGAACGCCGTTTTCCGGTTCAATGGAACGGGCGACAGATTTATTGGAAATCATACATTCTGATGCATGTGGTCCAATGAGTGTGTCGGCGCGAGGTGGATATCGTTATTTTGTTACTTTCACGGATGATTTGAGTAGATACGGTTATATCTACTTGATGAAACACAAGTCTGAAACCTTTGAAAAGTTCAAGGAATTTCAGAATGAAGTGGAAAATCATCGTAATAGAAAGATCAAATTTCTACGGTCCGACCATGGAGGTGAGTATCTAAGTTACGAGTTTAGCACTCACATGAAAGAGTGTGGAATTGTTTCACAACTCACACCTGCCGGAACACCACAGCGAAATGGTGTGTCGGAACGTCGTAATCATACTTTATTAGATATGCTTCGATCTATGATGTCTCTGACGGACTTGCCGTTTTCATTTTGGGGTTATGCACTAGAAACTGCTGCATTCACTTTAAATCGGGCACCATCTAAATCCGTTGAAAAGACACCGTATGAATTGTGGTTTGGAAACAAACCTAAGCTGTCATTTCTTAAAGTTTGGGGATGCGATGTTTATGTGAAGAAACTTCAACCGGATAAACTCGAACCCAAAGCGGAAAAATGCGCCTTCATAGGATACCCTAAAGAAACTATTGGGTATTCCTTCTATCACAGATCCGAGGGCAAGGTTTTTGTTGCCAAGAATGGATCCTTTCTAGAGAAAGAGTTTCTCGCGAAAGGTGTGAGTAGTCGGAAGGTAGAACTCGAAGAGGTTGTGGAACCTTCTCTTCAAAGTATGGCGAGTAGCGCAGCGCCGAAAGTTGTTCCGGAGTTGGCTCCACCTGTTGAAGAGGGAACTAATGATAATGATCATGAAACTCCGAATCAGAGTACTACCGAATCTCGCAGGTCAAACAGGACGCGTGCAGCTCCCGAGCTGTATGGAAATCCTGTCATGAATTTCATGGTTGATGAAAATGATGACCCTGCGACGTATGAAGAAGCGATGATGAGCTCGGATTCCAACAAATGGTTAGAAGCCATGAAATCCGAGATGGAATCCATGTATGAAAATCAAGTTTGGAACTTGGTGGAATTACCTCACGACCGAAAGGTCGTGGAGAACAAATGGATTTTCAAAAGGAAAACTGATGCTGATGGTAATGTGACCGTCTATAAAGCTCGACTTGTCGCAAAGGGGGTTCAACAAATTCAAGGAGTTGACTACGATGAGACTTTCTCTCCCGTAGCGATGCTAAAGTCAGTTAGGATTATGTTAGCAATTGCTGCATATTTCGATTATGAGATATGGCAGATCGATGTCAAAACCGCGTTTCTCAATGGTAATATTGAAGAAGAGTTGTATATGATACAACCAAAGGGTTTTGTCGATCCTAAGTATTCTAACAAGGTGTGCAAGCTTCAGCGATCCATCTATGGATTGAAGCAAGCATCACGAAGTTGGAATCTCCGCTTTGATGAGGTGATCAAAGAGTTTGGATTTGTCCAAACTTATGGAGAAGCTTGTATTTACAAGAAAGTGAGTGGGAGCAATATGGCATTTCTGATATTATATGTGGATGACATATTATTGATCGGAAATGATATAGATCTTTTAAAAAGTGTTAAAAGTTATCTAAACAGCAAATTTTCAATGAAGGACCTAGGTGAAGCGTCATACATATTAGGCATAAAGATCTATAGAGATAGATCTAGGCGCCTAATAGGGCTATCACAAAGTACATACCTTGATAAGATTTTAAAGAAGTTTAAAATGGACGGAAGTAAGAAGGGGTTCTTACCTATGTTGCAAAGCAAGACATTGAGTAAGACTCAAAGTCCGGCTTCGGCGGAAGAAAGAGAGATAATGGACAAAGTCCCCTATGCTTCAGCCATAGGCTCTATAATGTACGCCATGCTATGTACAAGACCGGATGTGGCACATGCTATTAGTTTGACTAGTAGGTACCAATCGGATCCAGGTTCGGAACACTGGATAGCGGTCAAGAATATCCTTAAGTACTTACGAAGAACTAAGGATATGTTTCTTATATACGGAGGTGAAGAAGAGCTCGTCGCTAAGTGTTATGTCGACACTAGCTTTGACACCGATCCGGATGACTCTAAGTCTCAATCCGGATACGTATTTCTCATGAATGGCGGAGCGGTTAGTTGGAGGAGCTCCAAACAACCTGTGGTAGCGGGATCAACAACGGAGGCCGAATATGTTGCTGCTTCAGAAGCGGCTCAGGAAGCAGTTTGGATGAAGGAGTTCATATCCGAACTAGGAGTGGTGGCAAACGGGTTGGACCCAATGGTGATCTATTGTGACAACAATGGTGCCATTGCCAATGCCAAAGAGCCAAGGTCTCACAAGCATTCCAAGCATATTAAGCGCCGGTTTCACTCCATCCGCGAGCATGTCAAGGATGGAGATATAAAGATTTGTAAAGTACATACGGATCTCAATGTAGCAGATTCGTTGACTAAAACTCTCCCTAGAGCAAAACATGATCAACACTAGAACTCAATGGGTGTTAGATTTATCACTATGTAACTAGATTATTGTCTCTAGTGCAAGTGGGAGACTGAAGGGAATATGCCCTGAGAGGCAATAATAAAGTGTTTATTATGTGTATTCCAAGTATATGATAGATGTTTATTTTTCATGCTATAATTGTATTAATACGGAAACGTTAATACATGTGTGCTTAATAAACAAACAGAAAGTTCCTAGTTATGCCTCTCTTCTAAACTAGCTCGTTGATTAACAAGATGATCAAGGTTTCCTGATCATGGACATTGGATGTTGTTAATAACGGGATCACAACATTAGTGTAATGGTGTGATGAACATTCATCCGAAGTATAGAATTAAGATCAAAGTCATTGAGTTTATATTGCTATAACAACTTACGAAGTGATCCTAATCCTTAGACCATGAGATCATGTCAATCACTAACACCGGAAGAGTTTCTTGATAACATCAAACGTCACACCGTAACAGGGTGATTATAAAGATGGATTCAAAACTAATAAAGTGTTATGTTGAGGCTCATGGATCGAGAGTAGAATTTGTTCATCCCGATGACGGATAGATATACTCTGGGCCCTCTCGGTGATATCACATTGATTAGCTTGCAAGCAAGTGATTTGATCACTAGAATGTTATATCACAGGAACGAGAAAAGAGTGCATGTCGGTAACGAGATCAAACTAGGTATGGAGATACCGATGATCGAATCTCGGACATGTAATATATCGTGAAACAAAGGGATTAAGATACTAGCATAAAAGGTCCCAACGATCACAAGAAAGTCATCATTGAATGTGTGGGAGTCAGTATGGGTCTCCAGATCCCGCTTCTGATTATTGATCCGAGAGGGGTCTCGATCATGTCTGCATTATTCACGAACCATAGGGTGACACACTTAAGAGACACCGACATCCAATTGGAGCAAATGTTTCATGCCGAAAGAATGAACAAGCGCAGGAATTTATTTCACTAGATACCGAAACAGGTTTTCGGGTGAAATTGCATAAAGTGGTTATGCATGTGAAATAGAATTCTAGAAAGGGGTTATTTGTGAATGTTTGTCATTAAAGTAATTGACAAAATTCTGAATAAAATAAAAGAGTTTTATTTAATGAGAGTTTGCATTAAATTTGGTGGAAATTTAATGGGAATTTGAGTGGACTTTTGAGTGGAGGGAATTTAAAGGAGATTTGTGAGTGGAGTGTCCGCCCACATGAAGAGGGGAGGGCAAGGGGGCAGCCCCATGCGCTGGCCACCCCCTTGGGGTTCCCCCCTCCTCCTATAAAAGGAGCCCCCCTCCTCACTTGTCTCTCACACCTCCTCGTGAAGGATCTCTCTCCCCCTCTAGAATTTATTCCCCATGGTCTCGGACTAGCGAGATACATGTTCCCGGTGGCTATTCGGCAAGAAAGAGTTGTGCTTCCGCTGCATCGCTGGAGCGAGGAGGCGGAGGTTGCTCGGTGCCTCGAACGTGTGTGCGAGCATGGATGCGCTGCTGATTTGCGGCGCTAGGACTTCCTCTCGATCTTGAGATCGGCAAGAGATCGTCTACATCAACCACGAGTTGAACTCGTTAAGCTTTGTCGGTCTTCAAGGGTATGTTCTCTACGGATATACATCCGCCCGTTGTTTGTATCTAGTAGATAGATCTTGGTATATAGTTCACATTGTAGGAAAATTTTTGTTTTCTATGCTGCGATCCCTACACTTTCCCCCCAGATACCACCCCACGAGAGCCTCTAGGCTGCATCAATTTCTGCTCGAACCCACTGCTACTCCGGCGACCCTCCCGCTCAAATTCCAGCGAACCAGCACGTCCCCCTTCCCCCTGGACCACACAAGATTAATCTCCATCGCCTCCTGCACCTGCCACTATCCCTAGCCTACACGCACGCTCCCCAAAACGTCGGCAACCCCACCGTCTACCATTTCTCCGGTGATGTCCCCTCGTAAAGTTTGACTGCACCTATCCCCCTCTCTCACACACGTATACTCGCCAAGACATTGTGCTTCTAACGGTTTCATCCACTTGTCTTAGCACGCCATCAATCCTCGCCTCCGTCAAGGCCAGTATGTGCCCGAGCCAGTTGGAAACTCCGTTGAGGAATCGACACTGAACCCGTGCGCCCCTCGACCTTCAACGACAGCGACAAGCTTCCCCACATCTCGGCGAACTCAGTAAGCATCTCCTTTCCCTCCTTTGCTTCCTGGAATGCCAGACCGCCGTAGACAGAACGCGCCGCCGCCGCTCGCCGTCGCCAGCGCCGCCAAACCTTGACCAGCTAGCTCCTATCCGTTAGATCAAGATCTGACGCATAGGAATAGATTACTTAACGAAGGGGTACGAGATCATCTGTGTCGTGCGATTTTGTTTAGATCCAACACACCACGTTGATCGATCCTTCTGAACCGGTACCAGCAAATCAGATCAAGCCACATGGCCTGAGTTATGTTTTAAAAACAGAAATGAATCTATTAGATGTTTGATTTTGTAAAATTCATAACTTTAAATCTACACGTCCAAATTTTACAAATTTTATATCAATGGAATCATCAAAAAGAGTACTTCCAAACCATGCACTTTGTTTAGTGGTTTGATTCTGGAAAATTAGTTGTTTTTGAAGAAACATGTGTAGGCATATTTTGTGTATAAAATTTATTCTAAAAATATTTTTAGGGTAAATTCTTTTGTAAATGGATTGTTTTGAACCTACTGACTGTAAAAACCAACTTTTGGATGTAAAAATATATTTTGTGACACTTAGGAATTATTCCTTTGAATTAAAGCATCTCTAGTTAAATAAAAATGTTGAATATGATTTAAAAATGCTTTTTGAGTAAACCTTTTGAAAATGGTTTGAAATAATCTCTATGACCCTAAACAATAAGTTTTGGATTTAAAAATGTATTTGATTAACCCTAGTAAAATTATTACTTTGTTTAAAGGAATTTCCAACAAAATGAAATGTTGCTTTGATTTAAAAATGTATTTTGGATGAAACCCTTTACAAATGGAATTGTTTTAAAAAATTATGACCCTAAACATTAATATTGGTGTTTATAAACATTTTGGCTAACAGTAGAAATTATTCTATGAATAAAATCAATTCTAGCAAAACAAAAAGGATTTAAAGTGGCCATTCTCACTTACTTGTTATCAAATGGTTTTTCCACTTTGATAAATGACCAATAGGTGTGTTAAAATGTTTATAACCTATTAGAAACTACTTTTCCAAATAAAACAATCTTTGGCATAATTGCATTTATTTCTTTGTTTTTATTATTTTATGTGTAGAATTGTTTAAATGCTAGATTGAATTTGTGCCTTGATTGAATTGTAGTGAAATTCGAAGAGTGTGACTATTGCAAGATCAAGGAGTGAACTTATATTCTCTACCAAAAAGGCAAGTGGTGCTTCATACTTCTGTCCCATTATTTTCACTGTGCATTAGTGATATTTGTAAGTAGGACTTACATGGAATTTTTACTAAGTATGCTATGCCTTGGGAAATCCTAGTAGATGATGCCTTAGTAGAATTTTCCCTAAGTTAAGACTCTTGCTACTATTATGATTAGCCTACCTAGTAGAAAACAAGGGTGGATTATACTCATGCTATGGAATATTTCTAAGTCTATAACTTGTGTTTTGTTTAATAAAACAACTATGTGAATGAATCACTTGGGTGGAATGGTATTGCTTGGATGGATTTTTGTTGAGTGGTTACACAACGCTAGGGGACTGGTGAAACTTGTGTATCGCACTTGTGGAAAGCCGCCCAGGAACAAAGAGATTTGAGATGTCAAATGTTGAGAAGCTTCAAGTGCAGCCACTTGGCATTATGGGCTCTGCCTGGATCATATAGGTTGCAATAACTTAGCCAAATGGACATTTGGTGGTAGGGGATGATAGGTTTGGAATGCGTCCATTTTGGTCCAAGGGAAGGCTTCTGAAAGATCTTGTCTCGATGCATGTCGAGTCTTGTGGGGAAAGTGCACCACCTCTCGAGAGAGTAAAATCTAAGTACTTAGCCGTGTCCCCGACAATGGACAATTTGAGAATCAAGACATGGAAGCTATCAAGAATCTCCTCATCCCAGTTTCTAAGTTAAAAACTTGTGGTTGAACAAGGGTTAAAGGATCTTCAATCCATGATTGGTAGATGCCTTGGGTGATTTTGACAAAACAAAAACTTAGTGTTTTCAAATGATCAGGAAAATCTATTTTGAGCAAAGCAAGCCTAAGCTCCACTTAGCCAAATGCATATAGACGATAGATACCACTACTATACCATGGTATCACTTGCCAATACAATTCAAATGTATTGACCCCTGTGGCTGTAACTTATTATGTTGCAGGTTTGTTTGATGTTAGTGAAGTGTGTTGATTAGGATTTCAAGTCTACAACCAACATGATTGCCTGTGGCACTTTGAAGATGAAGGACTCCATGCTATATAGTTATTTCTGCTGCATTGTAATGATATAGCCAAATGAGCTATGTAAGATGTAATGAATTATTTTATTCCTGGTTATAAAGTTGTATTATGACCTTTGTTTCTTGATATTACATCTTAACTATGGATGCTAGCTATTGATCCAGGGACTAGCATTGTAAACACAGGGATATCTACCTTATTAAAGGTTGGGACCTATACAACATATCTGGATGTGTACATATCACAGTATGATTAATCAAAATATTCTTGTGATTTCACTCACTAAGTGTCAATACAGTTGAATCTTGATTCAGTCCTTTTCGTGCGACAAAAACCTTTATTATAGTTTCTGTATTGAACTATTTCAATATCTCATCTATGTACTCCCGGCACAACCATATTAGCGTCTCAATCTATCCATATAGACATTAATGCCAAATATTCGGGTTTTGGCTAAGTCTTTCAGCGAGATGAACTTCTTAACCTGTGTCAATAAAAGATACATCATTTCTAATCAACAATATGTCTTTCACATGATGTATTAGAAATATTTCTTAGCTCTCCCACTTAATTTCTTGCAAATGCAAGCATCTTCATCATCTCCGATGAAATTAAAACTTTTAACAGTTTCCTCACGGTGAAGATTCCAACTCCACGATGCTTACTTCAACATTTGAAGTTTGCATGCGCTTTTAGCATCCTTTGAATTAATAAAACCCTTTGGATTGTGTCATGTACATGTCCTAGGTAACCATTCTATTAGAAGAACATTGTTTTGTTTATTCAACTACCATATACCAAAATTATATGTAGTGGCTGCTACATAAATCCGTCCAGACTAAATATCTCTATGAAAGATTAAATATTTTCATAATCAACTCCTTGAACATTGTCGTAAACTCTTTCTCGACATGTTGACTATTTCATAGATGTGAAACATCCATGTCTATTTCTTCATAGATCAAAATACGACTGTAAAGTCTTACACCTTTCCAGAGGGTCTTCCAAGTTGAAAGATTGATTTCTCGTGTATGTAACTATCACGGATTTTATGGCTTCAAGACATTTGACAGAGTCAGGACCCATCATCGCTTCTTTGCATACAGTCGGTTCATCATTGTCAAACAAAAATGATTTACTCTCAAATCTTAGTATTTGATTGTTTTACCCGACCTACTTGGTTCAAATAGGAACTTAGACCTAGGTGATTACAACCTTTGGGGCACGTGAGCCATGCGAATTGTTTCTACCTCCAGGACACTTTCCGGCGCTGCGCAACTTTGCACATATAGCTAAAGTTCAATAAACTTATCAAAGTTCTATTGTCCTCCCACTTCACTTTTCATGAAAAATTCCTTCTTAAGAAACTTGAAGTTCTAAGCGACAAACACTTTTGTCTTTGGTGTTATGGAGGAACACCCAACGGTTATTCGAAATAACATACAAAGACATGCTCATCTGACTTTGGTTGTAAACATTGTACTTATGCCCAGCATACCAAAATTTAAGAAAGGACAACTTAGGTTTTATTCCAAACCATAACCTATATGGTGTCATTTAAACAGATCACGATGGAGCTCTTTTTAGTGTAAAAGCGGTAGTCTCTAAAGATTTAATCTTTTTAAAATATAATGGCAGTTTTATAAATGACATCTTTGATCCTACCATGTCAAACAAGGTTTCATTATATATCTCGAACACTCCATACTATTATGGTGTTTCGGGAAATGAAAATCCATGGAACGAGTCCTCAAATCTTAGGTGTTATGCTAAAATTGAAACTCAAATATCTTCCTTTATGATCCAATGATAAATTCTTTACTTTCTTGTTACAATGATTTTCCACTTTATCTTGAAAGTCTTTGAACATTTTCAAATATTTCATACTTCATCCTCATTAAGTAAATATACTTATGTATTCACTCAAATTTCGGAGAAAGCATATGACGTTGAAATCCACCACTCATAACTACACATAATGGACTACATACATCAATATGTACAAATTCCAATAAGTTAGTCGTTCGTTCTTCTTTGGCCTTTGAATAAAGTTTCAATTATCTCCAAGAAAGTCTTACAAGCATCATTTGATCAAAATCAAAAGAAGCTTCATTTGATCAAAATCAAAAGACTCCAAAATTCCATCAACATGGAATTTTTACATGTTTTCTTCCCAATATAATTTGTCACTTCTTAAGTGATCTTTCAATCATTTGTCTTTCGACATTTTTTAGCATTTTAGTTTTATGGATGTGATTTCTCCAACTAGATTTGTAAATCATCCATCTTTTATGGATTACAGCAATTATTTGAATAACCCTTTTGTTCTCATAATACTTGATCAAAATAACAATTATTGAAACAAATCTTGAAGGTAAGCTTTGATGTTAACGAGCAACACAACAACACTTTGTTTGTTTTTGATGAACATCATCACATATTCTCTTGTTGCTTACTTAGGCCATTGCAGTTCATGAATTGTGTTGTATTGTATGAAATTTCACACCAACTAATTCGGTATCCAATACTCAAGAACCACATTGTTAACAAGCTAAGAATACAACCACAACATGTATATCATCTATATACCCAAGTAGGACAATTCTAGTCTTTCCTTTTTTGCCAAATATTTCTGAGATTCTCTTTCAACATTTCCTTTCCTTTTAAAAGAACCTATCAACATCAACAGTGGAGCCATACACATGACACATAGTCGAAAGTGTGTATAGTCAAATACTAATGTCTTTGTACTTTCACTTTTAAGTAGATCACCATCATCAAATGTTTGGTGTTCTTTCGAAATCCATTCTTTAGTAATCTTTCAGTGTAGTAAACATTTTACCTACATCTTCTATTCATCCTTATCATGACAGCTTTCATGATCTAGCTACTATATATTATAAAGGTGAATCGTGAGTATAATGTGGCTTTTCAAAATCTTTTGGAGGATTGGGACATCTAGTATCTCCAACCTTCGCAAATTCTCATCAAATATGAGAACATAAATTTTTCCAAATTATACTCTATCATGTTGCAACCAAAACATTGTTTTAGATATCGCAATATCTTCCACACATGATGGTTTCTGAAACAATTCTCTCATCTCCTAGATAACCTTGATATTAAAACAATCTTTTTGAATATCAAGAATCATGGAGGCAAACATGATACTTTAGATACTAACACTGGAATTTTTACTCTTGATTTAATACTAATTATTAAATTTCACGAAGTAAATAGAGTTTTCTTAAAGTTTGCAATAGGACTTTTAAACTTTAGATTGACACTCAAAAAAATACGATACCAGTTCGTAAAGTAACTATCCATAATTCTATAGTTCTATTATCTCAATTATAACTAAGCATAAGGTGGTGAACGGATGCCAATGACTACAATCATTATGCAAATGCACTTTGATTTAATTTATGATAAATTGTGTTCAACTTTAATCATATTACTATTTGAACTCCCACTTAAAACAACATCCCTCGAGTCGTTTTGGTGATTACACGAACCAAATCCACTACACCAACTCCGATTGTCACGAGGATGATGTAGTTTCAAAGGCGAGCAATCAACATGTTCATCATATCATCCATATGAATCATGCTTTAACTTTCGGTATTTCACGTTCCGAGGCCATGTCTGTACATTCTAGGCTCGTCAAGGTTAACCTTAGTATCTGCATGTGCAAATATGGCTTGCACCCGTTGTATGCACACGTAGAATCTATCACACCTGATCATCACGTGATGATTCAAAACGACGAGTCTTAGCAACGGTGCCTACCAAGGATGAACACTTTATTACTTGATATTTAGTGAGAGGCATCATCTTATAATACTACCATCACGATCTAAGCAATACAAGATGCATAAAAAGTATTAACATCACATGCAATTCATAATATGTGATATGATATGGCCTTCCTTCTTGTGCCTTTGATCTTCATCTCCAAAGCACGAACATGATCTCCATCATCACCAGCGTGGCATCATGGTCAATGGTGCCGCTTCATGGTTGTCCATCACCAATAGCAACTATTACAACTACTTGGAATAAAGCGATTACATGATGAATAGACATGCAAGTCTTAACGAATTTAAAGACAACCATAAGGCTCATGCCGGTTTCCAACTTACAATAAGGATCATTGCCTACATCATATATAATCACAATCACATCATGGCCATATCACATCACAACATATGCCCTGCAAAAACAAGTTAGACGCCTCTATTTTTCTTTGCATGTTTTACGTGGCTTGGGGATTTCGAATAAGAAACGTTTCTTACCTATGAACAAGAACCACAACATTGATACAAGTATTGTCAAGTGCCCATTGTAAATTGAATCTTAACTGTGGTGGGAGAGACAGATAACCGCAAAGCCACTTATGCAATACAAGTTGCACATTGAGCATGGAGCAAGTCTCGTGTATGATGACATGTAAGGTTAAACCGGGCCGATTCATCCCACCATACCGCAAGATGCAAAGTACACGAAAAGCAAGCAACAACAAAAGCATCAACGCCCATAAAACCATTGTGTTCTACTCGTGCAACAGATCTATTCGTAGAGTCGGCTCTGATACCACTGTAAGGTTCATAGCATGGAAAACAAAAAAATTCTATCGCGGGAACACACAAAGCCAAGATCTAATCTATCAGATCGGTGCAACGAGTTTGTAGAGAACTAACCCTCG
This sequence comes from Avena sativa, assembly GCA_916181665.1. Lineage (NCBI taxonomy): Eukaryota > Viridiplantae > Streptophyta > Magnoliopsida > Poales > Poaceae > Avena > Avena sativa. Next base: position 6,478,579 of record OV702282.1, on the reverse strand, counting down.
TAGATCCAAAGCATTTAATGAGATCGGATTCTCGTGGTTGATGTAGTCGATCACTTGCCAATCTCAAGACCATGTAGACGATCCTTCCGACGCCATGTTCCGGCAGCGCTTTCGTAGTCAGTCACACATATGATAGTTGATGAATACCTTCCTATCCCTTGTTCCAACAGGAAGCGGAGGTAGTGGATCTCCTCGTAATACCAACAGCAAGACAGTGTAGTGGTGGTGGTGGTGGTGGTGGAGGAGGAGATATTTATGCAGGGCTTTGCCTAAGCCGGAGCAGTGCGGTGGAGGAGAGAGGGGTAGGCGGCGGCTAGGGTTTAGGCGCCTAGGTTTAGAGGGAAAGGGACTTGGACGCCTTGGACAAGGGGTGCCTTGGGGTGTGCCCCCACCCCTCCTTATATAGGTGGGGGTGGCCAAGGGTGTTCCCATCCCAAGTTGATTCCCTCCCTAACTCGGACTCCAAAATAAGAGGTTGAAACCTTTTCCACCAAGACTTCCCTCTTACCAAAAACTAGAGTTTGACTTTTCAAACTAGGATTTGACTATTAAACTAGGGTTTAACCCTTTTACTATTCTTGGCCGAATTGAACCTTTAGGGTTTGTTGTGGCCACTCCTAGGGCATTCCACATCCCAAGTGACCCCCTCCGAGGTGGTGGACCTTCCAGAACATTCTAGAAGCTTCCGGTCAAAACACCGAAAACATCTCCGAACCCTGGAAAAACACTTTCCTTATGTGAATCTTATTTCCGGACCATTCCGGATCTCCTCGTGATGTCCTGGATACAATCCGAGACTCCGAACAACATTCGGTCTCCAACTCACATTCCATATCTACTTTAAACAACATTGAATCCTTAAGTGTGTCTCCCTACATTTCGTGAACTATGCAGACATGAACAAGACACCTCTCAGATCAATAACCAATAGAAGGATCTAGAAATCCATATGGCTCCCACATATTTCTACGATGACTTCATGACCGAATGAACCATTTACATACGATACCGATTCCCTTTGCCACGTGATACTTTACTTATTCGAGGTTCGATCATTTGTATCTCTATAACTAGTTCAACCTCATTACTAATAAGTACTCTTTACTCGTTCCGTGATATGACATCCCTTGTGACCAAGTCACATGCTTGCAAGGCAATTGGATGACATTCCACTGAGAGGGCCCAGAGTATATCTATCCTTCATATGTGTGGACAAATCCCACTCTTGATCCATGTGCTTCAACACATACTTTCAGAATACCTAATGCCAACTTTATAACAAACCAGTTAGGGAAGTGGTGTTTGATGTTATCAAAGCATCCATCCGGTGATGGTGCTTAACATGATCTCATGGTCAAGGATTATGTTACTCTGTATTTGAAAGCTTGTAGCAAACAAACACTATATGACTTGATATTATGCTATGCTAACTATAGGAGTGTATCCATCACATCATTCTCCTAATGACATGATCTTGTTATTAATAACCAATATCCATGATCAGGAAACCATGATCATGTATTAATCAACAAGCTAGTTTAACAAGAGGCTTACAAGGGACTCTATTATGTCTACGAAACACACAAGTATTAATGTTTCCGGTAAATACAATTATAACATGTTATGCAAACATTTATCATAAACACAAAGATATAATAATAACCATTTTATTATTGCCTCTTTGGCATATCTCCAACAACATTTTATGGCTTCAAGCCATTTGATGGAGTCAGGTCCCATCATTGTTTCTTTGCATGTAGTCGGTTCACCATTGTCAAAAAATAATGATTTATCTCAAATCTTAGTATTCGATTGTTTACCCGACCTACTCGGTTCAATAGGAACTTAGACCTCTACGACCACAACCTTTGAGAAATGTGATCCATGAGCATTGTGGCTGTCTCCAGGACATTTTCCGGTGATGCGCAACTCATCACATATAGCTAAGGTTCAATAACCTTATCAAAGTTCTATTGTCCTCCCACTTAAATTTTTATGAAAAATTATTTCTCAAGAAACTTGATGTTCTAAGCGATAAGCACTTTTATTTTCGGTGTTATGGAGGAATACCCAACGGTTATTCAAAATAACCTACAAATACATGTTCATCCAACTTTGGTTGTAAACATTTTACTTATGCCTAGCATACCAAAATTTAATAAAGGACAACTTGGGTTTTATCCTAGACCATAACTTATATGGTGTCATTTCAAAGGATCATGATGGATCTCTTTTCAGTGTAAAAGCGGTAGTCACTAAAGATTTAATCTATAAAATACAATGGCGGTTTTATAAGTGACACCTTTGATCTCACCATGTCAAACAAGGTTTCATTACATATCTCGAACACGCCATATTCCTATGGTGTTTCAGGAAATGCAAATTTATGGAACGATTCCTCAAATCTTAGGTGTTTTGCTAAACTTGTAACTCAAATATATTCCTTTATGATCAAATCATAAATTCTTTATTTTCTTGTTAAAATGATTTTCCATTTCATCTTGAGAACATTTCAAAATATTTCAGAGTTCTTCCTCATTAAGTAAATATACACATATATTCACTCAAATTTCCGGAGAAAGCATATGAAGTTGAAATCCATCGCTCACGACTACACATAATGGACTACATACATCAATATGTACAAATTCCAATAAGTTAGTCGTTCCTTCTTCTCTGGCCTTTGAACGAAGTTTTAGTTATCTCCAGGAAAGTCTCACAAGCGTCATTTGATCAAAATCAAAAGACTCCAAAATTCCATCAATCATGGAGTTTCTTCATGTTTCTATTTCCAATATAATTTAAATGGTGATGTCACTTTGTAAATGCTCTTTCAATCATTTGTATTTCAACATTTTTAGCATTTAGTTTTTATGGACGTAATTTCTCCAACTAGATTTGTAAATCATCCATATTATATGGAATATGGTAGCTATTTGAACAACCTTTTGTTCTCATAATACCTGATCAAAATTGTCAACACCCGGATTTTTAATCCCAGATGCCTGTTATGCCATACATCGCAATCCCAGGATTACCATTTTTGCGAGACATAATAGATTGGTACCATAGTTCATCATCCATTACAAACCATAATAAAGGTCTTACAAATAAAGGATCTCATGTTCCAGTCTTAATACAATCAACGCAACGGAATAATATAATAATGGTAGCATGGACGAAGATCCATCTTCAGGGTCACAAGCAATGCTAATGATGGGAGATGATCCTAGTTGTCCTAGACTTCCTACTGTCCGTCATCCTGGTAGTCCTCCACATAGTCTGGCCATAGGAATAGCCAGGGACAAAGCCATGAGTACTCTTTAAGTACTCGCAAACTAATACTAACAAGTAAGGTAGTTTGAGTAGGAATCCTAAGCTCTAGGTTGTTTTGCAAAAAGCCAGATTTATCTCTAACTGAGTTTAGAAGTAAAGAAAACTAGTTTAATGTTCTACAACACCTAAGTGGGAACTTAAGTTTCAGACCACAACCCTGTTGAGGCCAAGTCAAGTCATGATTAATTTCATAAGTTATTTTGAAAACATCTGACGACGGAACAATATGGACACTCCAACTATCCATAACCGCGGACGCGGCTATTCGAATAGTTTGACACTCTACAGAGGTGGTACACTTTCACCACAACATTCGATACATCCGTCAAGAATAATCCTGAATCACCATACTCAGTATGTGGATAATCAATCCTATCTTTTCAATTACATACCCTAGTATAGGAACCTCCCCTATGAGTTTGGCCTCCCAACCATGACCATCTGTCATCTTGGGAACTTAACAGGTGGACAATCATAACGAGGTAGCCTCAGCTCAAACCTCTTCCGCAAGGGAACCCATACTAAGATATATAAACTTCCAGTCAAACCCTACCCAAATTCGGGTATTGTGGTTGTATGGTAAAATTGGAATGGTATCGCATCCGAACTCAACCATCAATTTTATAAAGGGCTAAGGCTCATGCCTCAACATTTTCATCGTTAAATCATCTGGTGTTCATAACACATGTCAAAATATTTCATTAGAATGACTCATCATTCTAAGGTTTTCATAACCATTTTCACCAAGTATTCCCATCTAAAGTGATCAAGTTTTATGCTTAGCACTAGCCACTAAAGTTGGGGGTAATCACTAATGAGGGTTGCTAATCAAGTGTGACTTATCTAAATCTAATCTCATGCCTCAGTATGACATCTAGTTCTATCTAACTCAGGCCAAGTTTTGTGCTCTTTATGCTACCTATAATATCTTTCCAAAACTCACAAGTCACTAAGTAAAAGCAAATAAAGAATTTTGATAAAGAAATAAAATAAGCAAGCTTGCAAGTAAAACTGGGATTTGGTATAATAAAGTGGTATAACCAAATATGCCTAAGGCATCTAGTTTGCATAGTTATCATGCAAGTATTATCTTGCATAGTCAACTTGTAGTGTTAGGCTTGCCTTGAGTAGTGCAGTGATTGAAGTTCTCTTCTCCTTCTTCTTCGTAGTAGTCTCCTTCCTCTTCGTATCCTTGGTCGGTACTAGCGTCTATAAATAAAAATGAGGTACACAATCACGAAACAATACTTAACTACCACTATTTAGCACACAAAGTTCACACTAGATGATCTAGCATCATCACATAAAATAAAGGCTTAGTCTTATTTATTTTATTTTAAAAAAGTAATTTCTACTCATTGAAAACTACTTAAGATTTAATATTCTCCAATTAAAGTATGGGATCATGTTGACACATGTCATCACCACATATTTTAATACTTGGGAAGGTGATTTAAAGTGGTGTCATAATTTAATAAGGGTTAACATTATTATTTTAATTAATTAAAGTGACTAGAAATGCCTATGAGGCATTCTTTTAATACTAGTCCATTATTACTGCAAGTAACCTAGATCTTTTTACATATTCAGGAAGATCTTGTCAAATGTGATTTTTGAGAGTTGGAATCAACTCAAAAGCATTTGTGATTGATTTTTGAAAAATGTTTGAATGCAGAAAAGTCTCTGCTTTGTTATTTTTACTATAGGTGATCTATGATTCCAAATGGTTTGAATCCAACGGGCTTGGATTAACAATTTCAATACATTTCTAACAAAATTGGTTTCATGCAATTTGGTTCAGTGAATCTCTCTGAATCGATTTTTGAATCTACTGATAGAACTAGGTTTGAACTAAATTGGAAAATGATTGTTTGAATTCCTGGGCTACGCACGGGAAAGTTACTGTACCGGCCCAATATGCACAGTGCGGCGAAGAGGGAGGCTGATAGAGATGTCCCACTGGTCAGCGGCTCTAACTACGCGAAGCGGTAGGTTGCAATGTTGGCCGTGCGATTAGAACCTGATCTAACGACTAAGGTGTGTCGTCTTCGTCAAGTAGCGTCGGCGAGACTGAACCCTAACGCAGCGGTGGGGGTCGTATGAGGCTCACCAGGGCTCCAGCTAGGGTCGGCATTGGGGGCGAACAACGTTGTCGGCGACGGTGATTCGAACTGTGGCTACGGCAGCTCCTGGGGCGGCTCCAATCAACAGCTCCAATTCTCCTCCTCCGCGGCAGACTCCGGCCAAATTCCGGCGATGCTGAGCTCGCCTTGCTCCGGGGTGAGATGTGGGAGGATTTTGAGAGAGAGGGGAGTGAGATGGGGTGGCGAATTCGGGCTGGGGAGGCCTCCTTTTATAGACAAGCGAGAGAGGTAGAGCGGCATGGGCAGAGCTCGTCGGGGTCGGTGGCACAATGAGCTAATGGCATGGCTCGGTGGCTAGGACGGTGCACGGTCTCCTGGCGATGCTCAAGGACTTAATGGCGCGGCAAGGGGCGATCGAGGTTGGTTGGAACGTGCTGGTACTCTGAGCGGCAGCGACGGTGGTTTTGACAACGCACGGGTGCTACAGGTCACGCGGCGGCGAACGGGATGTCTAGGAGGTTCCTGGTGTCGCGGTGATTGCAGGCACGGGCGGCAAGGGCGAGACGAGGCGTATGCGAGCTGGTCGGGTGCGGTGCTCTAGCACACTCTCGGCATGGCGCAGAGACAAAGGGCACGGCTGTGCTAGGGTGGTCCAGGGCCTGGCTGCGTGCGAGGGCTGGACAGGGGTGGTGATGGACGGTCAGCTGCCTCCTGGACATGGTGGCTAGGCACGGCGCTGGCTCCTGCTAGCTAGCCATGGTCGGCTGGCAAGGGGAAGCTCGGGTGGCATGGAACTGGTGCAAGGGTAGGGGTGCTAGCTTGTTTAATGCATTGTTAGTCACTGGAGGGAACAAGGGGTGAGAATCGGGGACAAGGTTTTGAATGATCACTGCTCAAAACAGTGTAGTTAGGCAGAGTTTGATTTGTGTCTCTAGGTGTTTATGAAATAGACGAAAGAAATCAAGTTTGAAATTTTTGAATGAAATTTGGTGAGTGCTCTGGTCACATACTTGGTAGTATCTGGTTTCTTGGGTTTGGCAAGGTGAACTGGTTTGTGTGGTTTTTGAGAAATGGTGATCTTAGTACCTACACTTGATTCAGTTTTGAATTGTCATTCGAATAGATTTGAAATCTGTTTCTGTTGGTTTGCAAAGTGGGCTTGGGTTCACTTGTAATTGTTCTAGCAAGGGGTGAAAAGAATTGGATTTGTTTCTGTTAGAAAACTTGGACTAGAAACACTCAAAGTGGTCTAGTGAACAAGTTTGGAAAAATGACCATTTGCTTATATTGTTTATTTTTGATTTTCTCTTCATTTGATTCTTCTTGGAAATGATTTAGATGATGTTGTTTTCATATTTAAACCAATCCTTGCCATTCATAACAATCAAACAAGTCATTGCAAGCATTCGTGCATTCATCACATACACACATGCATTCATATTGATTTTAATTAACAAAAGTTTTTGTTAGCCCTAAACTTGGGTGATTGGAACTTGATAACCTTGGTTAATATTTTTGGGATGTTACAAACCTTCCCCCCCTTAAACAAAATCTCGTCCTGAGATTTGAGAAAAAGAAAACTAGGATTTAAATAGATCTGGAAACTCAGTCCTAATGTAGTCTTCTCGCTCCTAGGTAGCTTATTCTTTAGTGTGGTTACTCCACTAGATCTTGAGAAACTTGATACTCCCGGTCCTGGTGGTCCTGAAAGCTTCTTCCAAAATACGAATAGGTACTTCAGGATATGTTAGGTCCTCATTGATCTCTATGGTTCTGTGATCAATATTCTTGAAAACCTCGGTCTTCTTCGGGACTTCTAGGCATTTGCGAAGTAACGAGATATGAAACACATTATGCACGGCTAAAATTTTCTCCGGCAGTTCCAGTTGATATGATACTTGTCCTCGGGATTCAAAATCTTGAAGGGTCTAATATATCTGGGGGCTAACTTTCCTTTGAGTTGGAAATGTTGCATTGCTTTCAAGGGTGTTACTTTCAGATATACAAAATTTCCAATATTGAAGGCTAGGTCTCGACGTCTCTTGTCGGCATAACTCTTCTGTCTGGATTGGGCGGTGATACGTCGGAAACTTATCTATAATTTTTGATGCTCCATGCTTGTTTTGTATCATTTGTCTTATGTTTTGTCTATACTTTGAGGTATTTTTATACACTTTCTAGAACTAACCTATTGACAAGATGCCACAATGCCAGTTGCCTATTTTCTTCGGGTTTTGGTTCCAGAAAGGCAGAAAATCAACATTCTCAGAATTGGACGGGACAAAAGCCAAAGTCATTATTTTTCCCGGAGCAACACGAAACCACGAAGCAGAGCCGGAGGGGGGCCACAGGGTGGCCGCACCCCCTAGGCGCGGGCAAGCCCTGGAGGCGCCCACAGGGGGTGTGGGCCCCTGGACCCCCACCGACGTTAATTCATGTGCCTATAAGAAGCCTCCGACCCAAAAACCCTAGGGCATCTAGAAGAAATCCAAAAAAACCTCAGTAGCGCTGCCGCGACCGAAGGGGAGATTCGGGGGATAGAAAGTCTCTGTTCCGGCACCCTGCCGGGATGGGGAAGTGCCCCAGGAGCCATCTCCATCAATCTCTATTGCCATCTTCATCACCATTGCTGATTACCATGATGAGGAGGGAGTAGTTCTTCCTCAGGGCTAGGGCTCTACCGGTAGCTATGTGTTCATCTCTCTCTGTATGCATGATCTTGTGGTGATGAGCTTATAATCAAGTAGATCTACCTTGCTACTCAAGTGCTTCATTAGATCTCTGCTCTCCCCATGTGTGTGAAAGTGACAACGTGCATGCCACGGTGGCACTTAGGCTTGAGTCTACATAAATACTCTTTGTGCTTTAATAGATCTATGCTTTTCCCCACGTGTGTGAAAGTGACAGCGGGCATACCGTGTGTGGCACTTTGGCTAGATTGAATATTTGTTATTAGTTATATTTGGAGTTGGATGTCTCTATGAAATTGTGGTGTTTGTTGGAACCATCTAGTGCTCAAGGTGACAGTGTGGGGTTATCTAGACTGGGGAAGGCGGACTTTGAGGTGTGCTGTTATAGCCCTACCATGGATTAGAGTGTCCAACCGGAGAGTAGTTAAGAGTAGTATCATGAAGAGAGGATATTTATATGAGAGAGTGTTCACTAGTGAAAGTATGATCCCTAGGCCTTGTTTCTTATCATTGAAACACCATTTTCTACTAGATCTGTTGCATGTTTGCTTGCTTCCTTCTTGTTGCCTTTAGTCTTTACCTCACCATCAGAAGCTATTTTCTGGCACCGTTATCACTTGTATTTCACTATCTCTTCGCCGAACTAGTGCACCTATATTGGGTGTGTTGGGGACACAAGAGACTTCTTGTATCTTGATTGCAGGGTTGCTTGAGAGGGAATACCTTTGACCACTTCCTCCCTGAGTTCGATAAACCTTGGGTGATCCACTTAAGGGAAACTTGTTGTTGTTCTACAAACCTCTGCACTTGGAGGCTCAACAACTGTCTACAAGAAAAGAAGTGCGTAGACATCAAGCTCTTTTTTGGCGCCGTTACCGAGGAGGAAAGGTAAAAGGCACTCACACACGTTACCCCACGGCAACAGCAATCCAGAAAGCTCTTTTCTGGCGCGTTGCTAGGGAGGTAAGGTAAAAGGTACTCACATCCTCCGGTGTGAATGCTCGAGTTATTTCCTTTAGATTCTGCAGTTTTGTCTTTTTGTTTCTTGTTTTCACTAGTTAGGCTTAATGGAAAACAACAACAAAATTAGAGAGCTTTATAGTATTTATCTTGAGTTAGGACATGAAGTGTTTGAAGAGAAAATCAAAAAACCTATGGAGCTTCATTTGCATGCTAATAGAAATGTTATTAGTATAAACTCTTTGGACACCATTATTGCTAATGCAATGGAAAAGTCTAAGCTTGGGGAAGCTAGTTTTGATGAAAATGATCTTTTTAGCCCCCCAGCTTTGGAAGATAGCTATTCTATTGCTTATGATGATACCAAAACCTCCAATATATGATGATTACAATGATGAATATGATATTTTAAGTCCACCTACTATTGAGGAGAAAATCAATTGTGATTACAATATGCCTCCTATATTTGATGATTATGGTGATGAGAATAATAATGATAGCTATTTTGTTGAATTTGCTCCCACTACAATTAATAAGAATGGCTATGCTTATGTGGAGAGTAATAACATTTTATGCATGTGGCTCATGATAAGAATGTTTTATGTGATATTTATATTGTTAATTTTGTTCATGTTGCTACTGAAATTTATTATAAGAGAGGGAAACATGGTTTTATGCATCTCAATAATATTAAGTTTCCCCTCTTTGTGCTGAAAGTTTTGAAGTTGCTCTTGTTTCATATTCCTATGCCTATCACTTTGTTCTTTGTGAATTTATTTGCATACAAGATTCCTATGCATAGGAAGTGGGTTAGACTTAAATGTGTTTTGAATTTTCTTCTTGATGCTCTCTTTGACTTCAATTCATAATTCTTATGTGAGCATCTTCTCAAGCTATCAAGCCTAACTTAAAGGCGTTAAAGAAAAGTACTTGTTGGGAGATAATACAAGAGTTTTCTTGAGTCTTGGAAGTTATTACTTCTGTAATGACCTCTCCTTATCCTTTTTGTTTGCTTTTTGTGCCAAGAATGACCTCTAATGAGAGGGAAGTAAGATTTGGGGAGTTGCTGTCCCGAAATAGATTTCTGTCCTCCACCATAAAAATTCTTGAGGAGTCTCTGTGACTCGGATTGATCTCAAAATTTACGAATAAATCCCCCAGTATGTTAGATAACTTTAGTTAGTTGAAAACTTTTTGATTTGAGCAACAGAAGGTCTTCGAAAAAATCGGTTTCTACCTGCTGGTCTGTTTTGACAGATTTCTGCCATTATTTGCATTTACTTCTTATTGATTCCTTTTTGGGTTCTTTTTGGAAAATTGAGATTTTTGAAGGAGTTACTACAGTAGCTTGTGTTTTTAGTGAAAAGCATTTCTGTTCCAAAGCTTTGCGAGAGGTCTAATATCTTTTGAATACACTAATGTTGCTAATGAAGATTGTGTGAAGTTTTGTATGAAGGAAAATTTGCAGGTGTAGAGAAAGAATGATGTAATGAGATGAAGAATGAACAAAAGCTAAAGGTTGTGGATGCCACCCCGTGTCACCCCAAGAAATATTCAAGAGGTACAAGCGTCAAAGCTTGGGGATGCCCAAGGCATCCCCTTCTTCATCAATAAAAATCTCAGGTCTTTCTAGACACTTCGTTTTTATTGTTTCATGCATTGTTGTGTTGTTATTGGGGCGTCTTAGTTTTCATTTGCTTAGTTTGCTTGAGTAAGTTGGTTGGTTACACCACACTTTTTTTGAAGATAGACATACTCTGTTTTCATTGCCTAGGGCACTCTAGTTTTTACTCTTATTGTTTTGAGAGTGTTCTCTTTTGCTAGCACTTTGTTTAACCTTAGTTTTTTTGTGCTTTCAGCTTAGAACTTTTTAGTTCTTCTTTGTGGATTTGTGAGACAAGCTCACTGGTCTTTATTGATTATTATCTTTGTGAGTTTTTTCAAATAGGTTGAATGGTCTTGGAAAAGAGTAGTAAGTTCTTGCTTCTAAGTGCAAGAGGAGCTTGCATTAACTGTGACTTAGACTTTATCATGTCATGCTAGGTGTTGCTTTGACCTTATGCTTAGTGATTATTGCTGTAGCATGACTTGTTCCAAACAATTAGGATTGCTTAATGTGCCTTGAAAGAATCATGCGTTGTTTTAGCATACAAAAGCATAGTATTGCGGTATTCTCCTTTGATGATTTGTTTGGGTTGACTTGGCACATGCTCACACCATGTTATGACTATGAATAAGTCAACATAGCCTCTATGATCATTTAGTCCTTGACTTGTAGTACCACTTTATGCTTTGATTAGTAATGTTTTGTTGCTCTGCATGATTATGGCCATTATTGCTCTATTTGATTGGTTGCTCCCAGTCTTTTACTAGCCTCCACTTGTATGAGTAAGTTCTACTCATGCTTCCAACTCCCAAGAAACCAAGTTATTCCAAAGTGTCCACCATAAATTCCTATGCATGGTGTGTTACACCATTCCAAGTATATTCTTGTTTTCATCTATCTCCCGATTAAAAAGTATTTTGTTATGTGAAAACTTAGTGATTAAATCCCTCACAAACTTGATGGCACACTTTATATTCTTTGCCCCTAATAAACTTGAACCATTGTGTCATCTATGTTGTATATGCTTGCACTTATACGTTGGAATTAGCAGAACCATGCTGTCACGCGGAATGTTTTCAACATTGCACTTGTACTTTGTACTCAGTTGATATCCTGCTCTTTTGTCTATGGATGTCACCAGTGTGAAATAAAGAGGGAACTTGTAAGTCCATGGAGTTTGTATCCTGTGTTAGAGAAACGCCTGGGCCGCTAGCCTAAGCCATGCCTAATCATGGTGGAAACTTGCAACATCACCATAGTGACATCTATGAAGCATTCTTCTTATAAAAAAATTGACACATTGAGAAAAGAGAAAAGAGGTAAAAAAGCACCATATTCCCATGGTAAATAAGAAGATTGTTGAGATGCTCATTGTCTGCTTGCCTTGTCATTTTGGTGATGGGATAGCTCCTGTACCATGTGCAAGGGGTACCCCGTTGGCGGTTCTCAATGATATGCAAATACTTACAATGACAATAACTTATAGGTGACTAAAGTTGAGTAGCATGAGGTGTGGCCCTCGTATTCAAAGTACTTGAGATTTTCAACTTATACTTCGTCAAGCATATACTCCATCTTTGTTCACTTTAACCTTGATCACTTCAAGATGCTTATGATAGGAGCAATGAGGGCTGAAAGCTAACAAGTACCATAATTTTTGGAAGCTCTTTTTGAAACTTGAAATCCCTGCTTCCTTTACAAAAGGCCTTTCTTCCACCTTTATGTTGAGTCTCCACCTTCTACCTTTAGGAACCATTAAGAGAGCATAGTTTTCATTCTGTGTGTAGTGTTCTAAAGCTTATTAATTGATGTATATTGTGATATTACTTGTTCTTGTGCTATTTGTTTCTAGTCACCCTTGTGAACTTTGAAGGTGTCCTATGCATCTATTTTCTACTCTATGAGGGACAAGCTGAATTCCACTATGCTATGTTTTCTATATGTGAAGCAAACAAACATTTTTCAATGCATGTTATTCTTGATCTTTGTTTGTAGCCTTTCATGTTGCATGCATAGTTACTATGTCCTATTGTTAGAACTCCATCTTTCATGCAGATGTTTAGAGTTCTTTGATCCCAGCTTTCAATGCTTGCAAATGGTTTGATCTTGGTTTTGATGGTTCATGTCACCTCAAAAATTATTCTTTTACTTACCTACTCGAGGACGAGCAGGATTGTGGATGCATGATACGTCGGAAATGTATCTACAATTTTTTATGCTCCATGCTCGTTTTGTATTATTTGTCTTATGTTTTGTATACACTTTGAGGTATTTTTATACACTTTCTGGAACTAACCTATTGACAAGATTTCACAGTGCCAGTTGCCTGCTTTCTTCTATTTTTGGTTCCAAAAAGGCAGAAAATCAACATTCTCGGAATTGGACGGGACAAAAGCCAAATTCATTATTTTCCCGGAGAAACACGGAACCACGAAGCAGAGCCGGAGGGGGGACACAGGGTGGCCGCACCCCCCCTAGGCGCGGGCAAGCCTCGGAGGAGCCCATAGGGTGTGTGGGCCACCTGGACCCCCACCTACCTTGATTCCTGCGCCTATAAGAAGCCTCCAACCCAAAAACCCTAGGGCATCCAGAAGAAATCCACAAAAACCTCTGTAGCACCGCCGCCACCGAAGAGGAGATTCGGGGGACAGAAAGTATCTGTTCCGGCACCCTGCCGGGACGGGGAAGTGCCCCGGAGCCATCTCCATCGATCTCCATCGCCATCTTCATAACCATTGCTGATTCCCATGATGAGGAGGGAGTAGTTCTTCCTCAGGGCTAAGGGATCTACCGGTAGCTATGTGTTCATCTCTCTCTATATGCATGATCTTGTGGTCATGAGCTTGTAATCAAGTAGATCTACCTTGCTACTCAAGTGCTTCATTAGATCTCTGCTCTCCCCATGTGTGTGAAAGTGACAGCGTGCATGCCATGGTGGCACTTAGGCTTGAGTCTACATAAATACTCTTTGTGCTTTAATAGATCTATGCTTTTCCCCACGTGTGTGAAAGTTACAGCGGGCATACCGTGTGTGGCACTTTGGCTAGATTGAATATTTGTTATGAGTTATATTTGGAGTTGGATGTCTCTATGAAATTGTGGTGTTTGTTGGAACCATCTAGTGATCAAGGTGATAGTGTGGGGTTATCTAGATTGGGGAAGGCGGACTTTGAGGTGTGTTGTTATAGCCCTACCATGGATTAGAGTGTCCAACCGGAGAGTAGTTAAGAGTAGTATCATGAAGAGAGGATATTTATATGAGAGATTGTTCACTAGTGAAAGTATGATCCCTGGGCCTTGTTTCTAAGCATTGAAACACCGTTTTCTACTAGATCTGTTGCATGTTTGCTTGCTTCCTTCTTGTTGCCTTCAGTCTTTACCTCACCGTCAGAAGCTATTTCTGGCACCGTTACCACTTGTATTTCACTATCTCTTATCCGAACTAGTGCACCTATATTGGGTGTGTTGGGGACACAAGAGACTTCTTGTATCTTGATTGCAGGGTTGCTTGAGAGGGAATACCTTTGACCACTTCCTCCCTGAGTTCGATAAACCTTGGGTGATCCACTTAAGGGAAACTTGCTGCTGTTCTACAAACCTCCGCACTTGGAGGCCCAACAACTGTCTACAAGAATAGAAGTGCGTAGACATCAGGTGGTCTTAAGGTGCTCACGGATCTTGTGAACTTTCTCTTTGGCTTCTCGTAGGATGTCGGGTCCGAAAATCTGACTCTCTCCTACTTTCGACCAATTCAAATGGGTACGACACTTTCTTCCATACATGAATTCAAATGGGGCCATTTGTAAACAGGCTTGGTAACTGTTGTTGTATGAAAATTCTGCGAAAGGCAGACAGTCTGCCCATTTCGATCCATATTCCAACACACAAGCTCTCAACATATCTTCGAGTATCTGATTTACTCGCTCCGTTTATCCATCAGTCCGAGGGTGATAAGATGTGCTGAAATCCAGTCTTGTTCCTAATCCTTCTTGGACTTTCTTCTAGAATCTAGAGGTAAACTGGGTTCCTCGATCCGACACAATGTTCTTGGGGACTCTGATAGCTTCAAACTCTGGTAAGTGGTCTTGACAGGTATGAAATGGGCTACCTTGGACATTCTATCAACTATGACCCAAATAGAGTCATTTCCCCTACTAGATGTAGGCAAACCGGTGATAAAATCCATTCCAACAGAATCCCATTTCCATTCTAGAATCTGCAATGGTTGCAAAAGTCCTATGGGTCTCTGATGTCCCGTCTTGACTCTCTGACAGATATCACATTTGGCTATGTAGCTTACGATTTCTTGCTTCATCTTATGCCACCAAAATTGCTCCTTCAAATCCTGATACATCTTGGTTCCTCCGGGGTGGATAGAATAAAGAGTATCATGGGCTTCTTTCAAAATATCTTACTTCAATTCCGAATCTTCTGGTACACAAATACATCCTTTGTACCACAGAACTCCTTCATCTTCGGTGAATCAGGGTACCTTCCCTGTACCAATATGAAATTTGATTCCATCGATACTAGCATTTCCTTTCTGTGCCTCCTTGATCTGACTGATCAAAGTGGGTTGAAGTTCTATGCTAGCCAAAAATCCTTCACTTACTAGTTCCATTCTGAAATCTTCCAACTCCTTGTGCAAACTTGGTTGCTCCTTCAGAATCATGGTGTTTAATCGACACAGCAATCTGCTAAGAGCGTCTGCTACCACATTGGCTTTACTGGGGTGATAGTGAATGTCAAGGTCATAGTCCTTGATTAGCTCTATCCATCTCCTTTTCCTCATATTTAGCTCCTTATGGGTGAAAATATACTTCAGACTCTTGTGATCCGAATAAATTTCACAATGGTTACCCATGAGGTAATGCCGCCATGTCTTCAAGGCTAAAACTACGGCTTCTAGTTCGAGGTCATGGGTAGGGTAATTATGCTCATGTTGCTTCAGTTGTTGGGATAGATAGGATATGACTTTGCCTTCTTGCATTAGCACACATCCGAGACCGATCTTGGATGCGTCACAAAACACATCGAAGGGCTTTGTGATATCCGGCATAATCAAGATTGGGGCTGAGATCAATCTCTTCTTGAGCTCTTGAAAACTTGCTTCACATTTGTCCATCCATTCAAACTTATTATCTTTCTTAAACAATTGGGTCATGGGTCTTGCGATGCTCGAAAATCCTTCTATGAACTTGTGGTAATATCCCACTAATCCAAGAAATGCACGAACTTGGGTCTGAGTGGTTGGGGCTTGCCATTCTTCCACATCCTTAACCTTCGCAGGGTCGACAGCAATTCTCCCGGCTGACACGCTATGTCTGAGGAATCCTACTTCCTGTAACTAGAACTCAAATTTGCTAAACTTGGCATACAACTAATGCTCCCTAAGGGTTTCAAGGATGGTCCTTAGGTGTATCTCATGTTCTTCTTCTGATTTGGAATATACCAGAATGTCATCGATGAAAACAACGACAAACTTATCTAGGAAGTTCATAAAGATCTTATTCATGAGGTTCATGAAATAAGCGGGGGCATTGGTTAATCCAAAAGACGTGACAATGTACTCATACAGTCCATATCTAGTGGTAAAGGCAATCTTTGGAATATCCTCTGCATGAATCTTGAGTTGATGATAACCAGTTCTAAGATAAATCTTAAAAACACTTTGGCACCGATCAACTAGTCAAACAGATCTTCTATCTTTGGTTGTGGGTAATTGTTCTTAATGGTTATATCATTCAGATTCCGATAATCCATGCACAAACGGTTACCTCCATCTTTCTTATCCACAAATAAAACAGGTGATCTCCATGGCGATGCACTTGGTTGAATCAGGCCTATCTCCAGCATAGCATCCAGTTGCTTCTTTAGCTCCACTAATTTAGATGGGTTCATACTATAAGGTCTCTTAGCTATTGGTCCAGTTCCAGGGATTAGTTCAATGATAAACTCGATATCCTGATCTGGGAGCATACCGAGCAAAATATCTGGGAATACATCGGGGTATTCACAGACTACTCTCACTTGGTCAATGGTGGGTTGGGATAGACTCTTGTTGCACTTGAATTGACGGGGCAAGGTTTCAGATACATGCTCTACTGATACTCCAGTGGTACTAGTCATGGTTATGGCTTTATTGGCACAGTCGATTAATCCTTTATGTTTTGACATCCAATCCATTCCTAGTACTACTTCCAAACCTTTGGTTCTGAGTACTATTAGATTAGCATAAAAATCTACTCCATGGATTCTGATAGGTACGGCCTTGCAAATTTGTCTAGCTTTGGTAACATGCTTCAATTTTGTTTGTTGAATCTTACTAGTGCATGCAAATTCTTATGTAACAAATGAGTGCGATGCTCCAGAATCAAACAACACCCTTGCAAGTAATGAGTTAACAGAAAACATACCCAGCACGACATCTGGCGCTTCTTGGGATTCTTCAGCATTCATGTGAGACAGACGGCCGTTGCGGTTGAGCGAATTCCTTGGGGCAAATCTCATTCTAGGCTGAACACAGCGCTACTGCTGAGCTGGGGCATTCACATTGGGGGATGTTGCAAGCTTCTTGGGGCACTCATTGGAATAGTGACCCTTGGTTCCTCATTCATTATAAGTAACATGAGCCTTGTATTTTCCTGCAACAGGCGCCGCATTGCTTCCAGTCCTTGGGGCAATATTGGTGTTGGTGGGATTGTTGACTTTGGGTGGTGCACGGTTGAAGTTGTTGGTGTTGTCGGGGTTGTTGTTGTGGTTTCCTCCTCCATGGTTGGGATAGTTCGGACGGGTCATCGGGGGTCTATTGTTTCTTGGGGCATATCCTGCAGACGGGTTGGGGTGATACTTTTGGGTATGGTGGGTTCCTAGTTGATTCATCATTCGACGCTTGCGGTTCTCATTGGCTTGGTTGATCTTGCCTTCCATCTGGATTGCAAAATCCACTAAGGTCTTCAAGGTCAACAAACATGATATTGACTAACATTGTCTGCATTTCGTCATGCAGACCATTCAAGAATCTCTCCTTCTTCTTGGCTTCAGTACTAATCTCATCAGGGGCATACCTAGAAAATGACAGAAATCTGTCACGGTACTCTACCACAGTCATACTTCCATGCTTCAGCTCCCTGAATTCATCCCTCGTCCACAGAATCAAACCTGGTGGCACATGGGATCGGCTAAACTTGAGTTTGAATTCATCCCAAGCCATCATTTGTCCTCCATTCATGGTACGAATGCTATTCCACCAAGCTCTTGCATGTCCTGCCAGATAGTGGGTGGCAAACAGTACTTTCTCATTGGCCTCTACTCCTGCAACCTCTAAGTTGTTCTCCATAGTCTGCAGCCAGTCATCAGCATCTAAGTTCTCTTCAGACTTACTAAAAATGGGTGGGTTGGTGTTCTGAAAGTTCTTGAGCTTGGATCTATGGTTGTCCTGGTTTTCATGGCCTTGATTATTCTGGGTCATCTGAGCTATGTGTTGAAGGGTGGCTAAGTTGGCTTGACGTTCAGCTCTTTCGGCTTCACGATCTAAAACCAACATTTGCAAGATTTGCAGCATGGGTCCTGAGATGAGCTGCTTCCTCCGCGAGGCATCTGAAGATTGAGATAGATCATGAGACAAGTGGGAAATTTCTAAGGTTTAGGGCTTTTTTTAAAGTTTTTAAACTTTGAGTTTGACTCAGGTTTTGCCAACTAGCAACTTTCTTTTCATTCATTCATAGCACACAATACAAACACACACCACACTAAGGAAACATATGGTTTTAAGAACCATTCTGTGAAACTACGATACAGTGGGACCGGATAAAACTCACACCAACACTAGTGCTAAAGTGCTACTACTCATCAGAATTGGTGGCTTCATCATCATCATCATCATCATCATCATCAACGAAGGCGGAATCATCATCATTAGTATGGAAGTCCATGGCTTGGTCCTCCAGGTAGTCATCATCATATCTGAGGTACGAGTAAGGATCTCCACGAATATCTTCCCCTGCATTCTCCCTCTCCTCAAGCTGCATGTCCCGCTCATGGATGGTCTCCTCCAAGTCTGACACTTTGTGACGAAGGAGAGTAATGATGCGATCCTTTTTGTCACGCAGACGGCGAAAAGCCTTGTGCTCCTTTGCAAGGATGGCGATGGTCTGGTCCTTCTTGACTGCAATGGCATGGTTGTGGTTGGCGTAGGAGTGGGAATTGTCTAACTCCTTCCTATCATACATCATGAAGCTAAGATGATCCACCTGATGCTTCAGCTCCTGGTGGTATGACACCTCCAATGGCTATCCCATAGCATCACGCCTTGCGTAGAACTCAAAGCGGGTGCCCTTGATCTGATTGATGCTTTGCCCACACAGATGGGAAGAGCTTCCTGCATAGCCCTGGCGAGTCCGTCCAGCCAGTTTTTCTCTCTTAAGGTGAATTGGATTCCTTCTGAGGTGGGTGCTTCCATACTGCCTCTGAGGCTTGCAACTATCATCCATTGCAATTCTCCTCCTTGTTGATCGTTGAGCTGTGCTCCGAAGAACTCCGGGTGCGGGTGCTCAAGAAGTTCCGAGAGTTGGTCCAAATCGCGCTCAAAGATGATCTCTCATCCATTTCCCAACTGGTAGAACTTGCTATATTTCACGTCCATCTATAAGAATGTAGGATGATTAAGTTAGTAGAGTGATCAAGTGTGTCAAATTTTATGTAGGTTTGCAAGAATTTTTGAGGAACATGAATTTTCATGAAAGACTCTAAGTTATAAGAATGAGAATAGGTTTTCATAAATACTCACTTCTTTTGTTTTGAAACTAGGTTTTTGATTCAAGCGTCCATTCTAAGTAGGGTCTCTTATGGTCAGGATGGCTCTGATACCAACTTGTCAACACCTGGATTTTTAATCCCGGATGCCTGTTATGCCATACATCGCAATCCCAGGATTACCATATTTGTGAGACATAATAGATTGGTACCATAGTTCATGATCCATTACAAACTGTAACATCCCAAAAATATTTAACTTGGATCATCAAACTCTAAGCATCAAAATTAGGGTTAACAAAAACTTTTCTAAATAAAGTTATGAATGCATGCATATGAGTATGCATTGAATTTGAAATTCTTTTGAACCACCTTGTTTGTGTGTTTCCTTGCTTGTAAAATGTTTCTTAGGTGAAATAAACATCATCTAAAACATTTCCCACACTTTTCCCAAAGACAAGTAAATCAAAAGAAATAAAATAAAGGAATGGTCATTTTGACCAATTTAACTCCCATGCCTACTTTGGCTGTCTCAAACTTTCAGAACCTAACAGAAACTTCTCTGGATCTTTGCACCCTTGATTGTACTCATAACAAAGTATCAAGGCCCACTTTGTGATCATCCAGAAACTTTCAAATGCATAGTTTAAATGAAAATTCAAAATTGAATCTTTATCATATGGGAAGATCCCACTTTTTCAAAAACCACTCAAACAAGCTCAACTTTCAAAACCCAAGCATCTGCAGACTCAATAGCACCAATCTAGCACACCCACCAAAAATCTTTTCAAAATTCAAAACTTGAATTCATGCGGCCATTTCATCAAACACTTGGGAGACACAAATCAAACAAAATCAAAACACTATAGTGTGCAGTGTTTTGAGCCTAACTGGTTCCCTATCTAGCAAACAACCATCTCAGTAGATCATCTAGCAAGATTAACCAAGCACTAGCACCACTGTGAGCTTGCCGATATCATCAATGGTGAACAGCCAAAGCCACCCTTGCCACCCCAGTGTAGATAGCAAGCTAGGAAGGAAACTAGCCACGCCAACCTTGTCTGAGAGATCACCCATGCCTCACCGCCCCCTCTCGACCAGCCCTGCCTCGAAGACACCAACCAGAGCACCCAGGAACGTCGTGCCCGTGCCTCTGCCAAACGTGCCGAGCATGCGCCAGAGCGCCACCCTCGACCGAAGCCCACAGACCGCACGCCGCCTTCACCGCGTGCATATACGAATCACCACCGACCCAGGAGACCGCCAGACATCCCCGTTCGCCGCCCCGTGACGCACAGCGACCGCTTGCAGTCGAAGACGCCGCCTCTGCCGCGCAAAGCGTCGCGTGTTCCAGACCAAACTGCACCGCCCCTACAAACGCATTAAAGCCGTAGAGCATCGCCAGGAGAACACCAAGCGATCGCCACCGCCGGCCATGCCTCTAGCAGCCCGTAGCCATGTCGCCGCCGTCGCCCGCCCATGCCGTTCGGTCTCATCGTCGAGACTATAAATAAAGGACTCCCCCGCTCGAATTCTTCACACCATTCCACTCCGCTCTCACCCAGACCCACCCCACCTTAGTCCCGGAGCAAGGCGAGTAGTGCATCGCCGGAATTTCACCGGAGCCCGCCGCCTCTAGAGAAGAAGGGCGCCATCGATTTCGTCCACCCCAGGAGCTGCCGCGACCACCCCTGAGTTCGCCGTCGTCGACTTCGTCGTTCGCCCGCCTCGCCGACCCTCGCGTGCACCCCGGTGATCCCCCAGCAACCCCCACTGGCCGTGCTAGGTTTCTGTCTCGCCGGCGTTGCCCAACGTCGACGATGACTCTCAGCCGTTGGATTAGAACTAGATCGAACGCCCCACATCTCCCCATACCGCTTCACACCCCTTGTCTCACTGACGAGTGGGGACAGCCACTTAAGCAGCCCGCGGAAGCGCTACGTTTAGCAGGCTGGCCCGTTAACCTTTCCCGCGCAGCCCAGTTATTTGAATTAAACCTTTTCCATTTAATTTCAAACACGCTTCTGTACCCAATTTCAAAAATCAACCCAGGTCGATTCAATGCACCAAATTGAATGAAACTAATTTTGTTAGAAAGGTCTGGGAATGCTGAATCCAAGCCCGTTGGATTCAAGTCATTTGGATTTATAGATCACCCATGGTAAAAATAACAAGGCAGAAGCTTTTTTCATTCAAACATTTTTCAAATTTAAACCATAATAGCTTTTGATTTTATTCCAACTCTCAAAAATCACATTTAACCATACATTTCAGAATATATAAAAATATATAGGTTTACTTGCAGAAATAATGTTCAAGTAATAAAAGAATGCTACATAGGCATTTCTAGTCACTTTATTTAATTAAAATAAAAGGGTAAAACCTTATTAAATTGTGACACCACTTTAAATCATATTCCCATGGACTAAAATATGTGGTGATGACATGTGTCAACATGATCCCATGTTTGGTTTGGAGAATATTAAATCTTAAGTAGTTTTTCAATAAGTAGAAATTACTTTTCTAAAAATAAAAGGAATTAAACCAAGCCTTAATCTTGTAATGTTAGAGATGATGTTAGATCATCTATAGGACCCTTGTGTGTGATGATTGCAAGTAGTTAAGTATTGTTTGGTGATTGTGTACCTCGTATTTATTTATAGACGCTAGTACCGACCAAGGATACAAGGAGGAAGGAGGATTCTACGAAGAAGAAGCCGAGGAGGACTTCAACCACTGCTCTTCTCAAGGCAAGCTAGCACTTGCAAGATACCCTACTAATGCAAGCTTATATTGAAACTAATGCAAGCCTAATACTACCGGTTGATTGTTCAAGCTAACACTTGCAATTATGAAAGTTAGATAACCTATGCAATGCACTAAGCATGCTTGGTTAGACATATTTGATGATACCCAATCCTAGTTTTATTTACAAGCTTTCTATGTTATTTCTTTATCAAAGCTATTACTTGGAGTTTACTTAAGTGACTTGTAGATTCTAGAAAGATATATGTGAAGGTTGCATAAAGAGCATAAAATTTGGCCTAAGCTAGATAATCTTGATGTCATCCTAAGGCATGAGATTGAACTTAGTTAAAACTCCACTAGTTTACCACCCCTCATTAGTGCTTACCCCCACCTGTAGATGCTAGTGCTAAGCATAAAACTTGATCAACTTTAGATGGGAATACTTGGTGGAAAAATGGTTATGAAAACCTTGGAATGATGGATCATTCTTTTGAAATGTTTTGGTCATGTGTTTCCGAACACTTGATGATTTTGGTGATGAAAATGTTGAGGCATGAGCCTTAGCCCTTTACAAACTGATGGTTGTCTGGAAGCGATACCATTCCAATTTTATCACCTGAGTTTAGAAGTAAATAAAACTAGTTTAATGTTCTACAACACCTAAGTGGGAACTTAAGTTTCATACCACAACCCTGTTGTGGTCAAGTCAAGTCATGATTCATTTCATAAGTTATTTTGAAAACATCTGACGACGGAACAGTATGGCCACTCCAACTTTCCATAACCGCGAACGCAGCTATTCGAATAGTTTGACACTCTGCAGAGGTGGTACACTTTCACTACAACATTCGATACATCCATCAGGAACAATCCTGGATCACCATACTCAGTATGCGGATAATCAATCCTAACCTTTCAATTGCATACCGTAGTATAGGCACCTCGCCTATGAGTTTGGCCTCCCAACCATGACCATCTGTCATCTTGGGAACTGCACAAGTGGACAATCATAACGAGGTAGCCTTAGCTCAAACCTCTTCCGCAAGGGAACCCATACTAAGATATATAAACTTCCAGTCAAAGACCTACCCAAATTCAGTTTTATAATGGTAAAATTGGAATGGTATCGCATACGAATTCAACCATCAGTTTTATAAAGGGCTAAGGCTCATGCCTCAACATTTTCATCGTCAAATCATCTGGTGTTCATAACACATGTCAAAACATTTCATTAGAATGACTCATCATTCTAAGGTTTTCATAACCATTTTCACCAAGTATTCCCATCTAAAGTGATCAAGTTTTATGCTTAGAACTAGCCACTAAAGTTGAGGGTAATCACTAATGAGGGTTGCTAATCAAGTGTGACTTATCTAAATCTAATCTCATGCCTTAGTATGACATCTAGTTCTTTCTAACTTAGGCCAATTTTTATGCTCTTTATGCTACCTATAATATCTTTCCAAAATTCACAAGTCACTAAGTAAAAGCAAATAAAGAAATTTGATAAAGAAATAAAATAAGCAAGCTTGCAAGTAAAACTGGGATTTGGTATAATAAAGTGGTATAACCACTGTTCAAAAAATCGTCCGAATTGGCGATTAATAGGCCGATTAATCTCTACTATGGACCTGGCCGTTTCGATTAACACTAATCGTTTGTGTTAATCGTTTAGCCCGATTAATAGCTTTGACACTCCGATTACTAGGTATATTCCCGATTAAATATTACACTTGGTCAAAAAGTTGGAAAATTATCAACACATATCGCCTATCCATCCGCTAGCCCGCCCCAATGAAGTAGGTTTTTCAAATCTCCTGCTCGATCCCTACCTTTAGGAGCTCGATTTCCGCCATCACCAACTAGTTCCTTGTCGTTGTTGACAAGTTACTCGTAGTTTCCGACCAGACCTCAGATATAAGAGCTCGATCGCCTTGAGGATCTCATCCGTGAGCTCGAGGTTGCCTTTAATATGGTAGGTGGTTGAGGAGTCATACGTGTTTTAGGTGCTAAATTTTGTAGGTTGCACCGATTAATAACCGACCGATTAAATCAGTTAATCGTCCGAATTCCGATTAATCGCTACTCACAAGCCAACCGAGCAGTTAACGATTACCGATTTCCTTACCATTGGGTATAACCAAATATGCCTAAGGCATCTAGTTTGCATAGTTATCATGCAAGTGTTAGCTTGCATAGTCAACTTATAGTGTTAGGCTTGCCTTGAGTAGTGTAGTGATTGAAGTTCTCTTCTCCTTCTTCGTAGTAGTATCCTTCCTCTTCCTATCCTTGGTCAGTACTAGCCTCTATAAATAAATATGAGGTACACAATCACCAAACAATACTTAACTACCTCTATTTAGCACACAAAGGTTCACACTAGATGATCTAACATCATCACAATCATCACATGAAATAAAGGCTTCGTCTTCTTTTATTTTATTTTAGAAAAGTAATTTCTACTCATTGAAAACTACTTAAGATTTAATATTCTCCAATTAACATAAGGGATCATGTTGACACATGTCATCACCACATATTTTAATACTTGGAAAGGTGATTTAAAGTGGTGTCACAATTTAATTAGGTTTAACATTATTATTTTAATTAATTAAAGTGACTAGAAATGCCTATGAGGCATTCTTTTAATACTAGTCCATTATTACTGCAAGTAAACCTAGATCTTTTTACATATTCAGAAAGATCTTGTCAAATGTGATATTTGAGAGTTGGAATCAACTCAAAAGCATTTGTGGTTAATTTTTGAAAAATGTTTGAATGCGGAAAAGTATCTGCCTTGTTATTTTTACTATAGGTGATCTATGATTCCAATTGGTTTGAATCCAATTGGCGATTAACAATTTCAATACCTTTCTAACAAAATTGGCTTCATGCAATTTGGTTCAGTGAACCTCTCTGAACTGATTTTTGAATCTACTGACAGAACTAGGTTTGAAGTAAATTGGAAAATGATTGTTTGAATTACTGGGCTACGCGCGGGAAAGTTACTGGGCCGGCCCAATCTGCACAGCGTGGCGTAGAGGGCGACTGACAGAGATGTCCCACTGGTCAGTGGCTCTATCTACGCGAAGCGGTAAGTTGCAATGTGGGTCATGCGATTAGAACCTGATCTAACAGCTGAGGTGTGTCGTCTTCGTTGGGCAGCGCCGGCGAGACTGAACCCTAACGCGGCGCTGGCGGTCGTGTGAGGCTCACCAGGGCTCCAACTAGGGTCGGTGTTGGGGCGAACGATGTTATCGATGACGGCGGTTCGGACGGTGGTTGCAGCAGCTCCTAGGGCAGCTCCAATCAACGGCTCCACTTCTCCTCCTCTGCGGCAGACTCTGGCCAAATTCCGGCGATGTTGAGCTTGCCTTGCTCCGGGGAGAGGTGTCGGAGGTTTCTGAGAGAGAGGGGAGTGAGATGGGGTGGAGAATTGGGGGCAGGGGAGGCCTCCTTTTATAACCGAGCGAGAGAGGTAGAGCGGCATGGGCAGAGCTCCTCGGGGTCGGCAGAACAACGAGCTAATGGCATGGCTCGTTGGCTAGGACGATGCACTGGCGATGCTCAAGGACTTAATGGCGCAAAAAGGGGAAGTCAGGTTGGTCGGAACATGCTGGTGCTCTAAGCGGCACCGACGGTGGTTTTAACGACGCACGGGTGCTACGGGTCGCGCGACGGCGAACGGGGATGTCTGGGAGGTTCCTGATGTCGCGGTGATTGCAGGCACAGGCGGCAAGGGCGAGGCGCGGCATACGCGAGCTGGTCAGGTGCGGCGCTCTGGTGCGCTCCCGGCACGGCGTAGAGACAAAGGGCGCGGCTGTGCTGGGGTGGTCCAGGGCCTGGCTGCGTGCGAGGGCTGGACAGGGGGTGGCGATGGACGGTCAGCTGTCTCCTGGACATCGTGGCTCGGCGCGATGCTAGCTCCTGCTAGCTAACCATGGTCGACTGGCAAGGGGAAGCTCGGGTGGCATGGCACTTGTGCAAGGGTAGGGGTGCTAGCTTGTTTAATGCATTGGTAGTCACTGGAGGGAACAAGGGGTGAGAATCGGGACAAGGTTTTGAATGATCACTGCTCAAAACAGTGTTGTTAGGCAGAGTTTGATTTGTGTATCCATGTGTTTTGTAAGATCCCACCTTTATAATGGTAAAGATCCCTGTGATTGCAATGCTAGTCCCTAGATCAATAGCTAGCATCCACAGTTAAGATGTAATATCAAGAATCAAAGGTCATAATACAACTTCATAACGAGGAATAAAATAATTTATTACATCTTACATAACTCATTTGGCTATCTCATTACAATGTAGCAGAAATAACTATAGCATGGAGTCCTTCATCTTCAAAGTGCCACATGCAATCATGTTGGTTGTAGACTTGTAATCCAAATCAACACACTTCACTAACATCAAACAAACCTTCAACATAATAAGTTACAGCCACAAGGGTCAATACGTTTGAATTGTATTGGCAAGTGATACTATGGTAGAATAGTGGTATCTATCATCTATATGCATTTTTCTAAGTGAAGTTTAGGCTTGCTTTGCTCAAAATAGATTTCCTTATCATTTGAAAACACTAAGTGTTTGTTTGAAAAAAATCACCCAAGGCATCTACCAATCATTGATTGAAGATCATTAACCCTTGTTCAACCACAAGTTTTAACTTAGAAAATTGGGATGAGGAGATTCTTGATAGCTTCCATGTCTTGATGCTCAAATTGTCCATTGCCGGGGACACGGCTAAGTACTTAGATTTTTCACTCTCCAGAGGTGGTGCACTTTCCCCACAAGACTTGGTTTCACCAAGACAAGATCTTTCAGAAGCCTTCCCTTAGACCAGAATGGACGCATTCCAACCTATCATCCCTACCACCAACTGTCCATTTGGCTAAGTTATTGCAACCTATATGATCCAGGCAGAGCCCATAATGCCATGTGGCTGCACTTGAAGCTTCTCAACATTTGACATCTCAAATCTCTTTGTTCCTAGGTGGCATTCCACAAGTGAGATACCAAGTTTTCCCCAGTATACTGGACTTGGTGATGCCCAAGTTTTCCCCAGCATACTGGACTTGCATAACCACTCAACACAAACCATTCTTTCCATTCCACCCAGGTGATTCATTCACTTAGTTGTTTTATTAAACAAAACACAAGTCCTTGACTTAGAAATATTCCATAGCATGAATACAATCCACCCTTGTTTGCTACTAGCTAGGCTAAGAATAATAATAGTAGGAATCTTAACTTAGGTAAATTCTACTAAGGTTTCATCTACTAGGATTTTCCATGGCATTGTAGGGTTCGCAGCATAGAAAACAAAAATTTTCCTACGATGTGAACTATAAACCAAGATCTATCTACTAGATACAAACAACGGGCGGATGTATATCCGTAGAGAAAATACCCTTGAAGACCGACAAAGCTTAACGAGTTCAACTCGTGGTTGATGTAGACGATCTCTTGCCGATCTCAAGATCGAGAGGAAGTCCTAGCGCCGCAAATCAGCAGCGCATTCGTGCTCGCACACACGTTCGAGGCACCGAGCAACCTCCGCCTCCTCGCTCCAGCGATGCAGCGGAAGCACAACTCTTTCTTGCCGAATAGCCACCGGGAACATGTATCTCGCTAGTCCGAGACCATGGGGGATAAATTCTAGAGGGGGAGAGAGATCCTTCACGAGGAGGTGTGAGAGACAAGTGAGGAGGGGGGCTCCTTTTATAGGAGGAGGGGGGCACCCAAGGGGGTGGCCGCCGGCCATGGGGGCTGCCCCCTCCCCTCCTTCATTCATGTGGGTGGACACTCCACTCACAAAATGCCCTTTAAAATCCCTCCACTCAAAAGTCCACTCAAATTCCCATTAAATTTCCACCAAATTTAATGCAAACTCTCATTAAATAAAACTCTTTTATTTTATTCAGAATTTTGTCAATTAATTTAATGACACACATTCACAAATAACCCCTTTCTAGAATTCTATTTCACATGCATAACCACTTTATGCAATTTCACCCGAAAACCTGTTTCGGTATCTAGTGAAATAAATTCCTGCGCTTGTTCATTCTTTCGGCATGAAACATTTGCTCCAATTGGATGTCGGTGTCTCTTAAGTGTGTCACCCTACGGTTCGTGAATAATGCGGACATGATCGAGACCCCTCTCGTATCAATAATCAGAATCGGGATCTGGAGACCCATACTGACTCCCACACATTCAACGATGACTTTCTTGTGATCGTCGGAACCTTTTACGCTAGTATCTTAATCCCTTTGTTTCACGATATATTACATGTCCGAGATTCGATCATTGGTATCTCCATACCTAGTTTGATCTCGTTACCGACATGCACTCTTTTCTCGTTCCTGTGATATAACATTCTAGTGATCAAATCACTTGCTTGCAAGCTAATCAATGTGATATCACCGAGAGGGCCCAGAGTATATCTATCCGTCATCGGGATGAACAAATTCCACTCTCGATCCATGAGCCTCAACATAACACTTTATTAGTTTTGAATCCATCTTTATAATCACCCTGTTACGGTGTGACGTTTGATGTTATCAAGAAACTCTTTCGGTGTTAGTGATTGACATGATCTCATGGTCTAAGGATTAGGATCACTTCGTAAGTTGTTATAGCAATATAAACTCAATGACTTTGATCGTAATGCTATACATCGGATGAATGTTCATCACACCATTACACTAATGTTGTGATCCCGTTATTAACAACATCCAATGTCCATGATCAGGAAACCTTGATCATCTTTTTAATCAACGAGCTAGTTTATGAGAGAGGCATAACTAGGAACTTTCTGTTTGTTTATTAAACACACATGTATTAACGTTTCCGTATTAATACAATTATAGCATGCAAAATAAACATCTATCATATACTTGGAATACACATAATAAACACTTTATTATTGCCTCTCAGGGCATATTCCCTTCAGGCATAGTTTATACTTAGGAAAAATTCCATGCAAGTCCTACTTATAAATATCACTATTGCATAGTGAAAATAATGGGACAAAAGTATGAAGCATCACTTGCCTTTTTGGTAGGGAATTATAAGTTCACTCCTTGATCTTGCAATAGTCACACTCTTCAAATTCCACTACAATTCAATCAAGCAAGCAATATTCAATCTACCATTCAAGCAACCATCACATAAAATAATAAAAACGAGGCAATGCATGCAAACATGCCAAAGATTGTTTTATTTGGAAAAGTTGTTTCTAATAGGTTATAATCATTTGAAAACACCTATTGGTCATTTACAAAAGTGGTAAAACCATTTGATATTAAGTTAGTGAAAAATGGCCACTTTAAGTCATTTTTGTTTTGCTAGAAAGGATTTAAATCCCAGTAATATTCTCTAGTGTTTGGCAAACACATTTCTAAACACAAATGTTAGTGTTTTATGGTCAAGAGTTTAATATTAAAACCATTTGCAAAAGGTTTCACCTGTAAACCATTTTTATACCAAATCAATATTTTATGTTGTTGAAAATGCTTTTTAGCAAAGTAATAATTTATAGGTTTCATAAAATATATTTTTAAATCCTAAAACTTGGTGTTTAGGGTCAGAGAGTTTAAATCAAATCATTTTCCAAAGTTTTTACTCAAAAAGCATTGTTAATGCATAAACCATATTTCCATTTAACTAGAAATGATTTAATTCTAAGGTTTATTCCTTGGCTTCACAAAATACATTTTTAAATCCATAAGTTGGTTTCTACAGTCAGTAGGTTCAAAACAATCCATTTGCCAAAGATTTTACCATAAAAGTATTGCTAGAATAATTTTTATATTCAAAATATACCTACACATGTTTCTGCAAATACAACCAATTTTCCAGAAGCATTTCATTAAACAAAGTTCATGCTTGGGTAGAGTTTGTTTTGCTGATTCCACTGATATAAAATTTGCAAAATTTGGACATGTGGATCAAAAGTTATGAATTTTACAAACTCTAACATATAATAGAACATTTTCTGATTTTATAACAGAGTCAGTGCCACGCGTCTTGTTATTATTGGTCGAAAACGATTCGTGTGGATCGATTGCTTTAGACCGTAGGATTTAAGTGGGATCGTGCAGTGTTGATCTGGCATACCCCTTCGCCTAATTGAATCTATCTATGCCACCAGATGAAGATCTAATGGTGCAAAACAGATCGACCTCAAACGAGCGGCGCTGGCGGCGAAGGCTGGCAGCAGAGCGGCCTGGCAGTGGCATCGCCGGCGATGCAGGAAGCGAGAGATGGTGGGGAGAAGCTCACCAGGTTCGCCGTGCTTTGCTGATGCTCAACGTGACCTTGCTTGATGAAGGGGCGCTCGAGGTCAACCGGAATTCCTCGCGGTAGTTGTCGTCGACGTCTGGTGCTTGCTGTCGTCATCGAAGGCGAACCTACAGGTCATGCGCGAATAAATGGCGAGCATCAGGGAATGTGCGAGATGATGGAGATCAA
The DNA here is from genome assembly GCA_916181665.1 of Avena sativa. NCBI lineage: Eukaryota > Viridiplantae > Streptophyta > Magnoliopsida > Poales > Poaceae > Avena > Avena sativa. Next base: position 6,447,926 of record OV702282.1, on the reverse strand, counting down.
GATGGCTTGGTCTAGAGTACAAGGCGCGGACGGGTTCAGACGCTAGGGCTCACCGGAGTTGTGCTCACTGTCGGGTTCTAGCAGATGCTGTCGGAGACGAGTCTACGAGTCACAAGAGGATAAACGGAAGGCGTCAGTGAACGCGTACGAGAACAAGGTTTGCGGTAAAGTAAACCATAGAGCGAGATAGGGTCAGGCCTCACCGAGATTCATCGACGAACTCGTCGGAGCTGCGGCGGCGCGGGTCCAATTCGGAGCAGCCTGGGGGCTTTCTGATTTGGGGAAGGGGAAGAAATAGGGAGGAGACAGAGGGGGTTAAGACAGCACGGTCCAGGGGGAGCATTAATTGCGCATTCAAAGGAATTCAACCGAATTCATTCGGCCAGAAACGGCGAGGCGGGAGAAGGGGAGGAAACGGTCGCGAGGTTAGGGATGACGAGCTGACAGCTGGGGTCGCCCAATCAGTGAGGGAGGGAGTCACGCGGTGGGGTCTAGCGTTAGTGATTGCGTGGGTGTGCTCGGGGGTGAAAAACGTTTTGCGAGGGGCAGGAGTGGGCTGCGTTTGCTGGGATGGACTGAGCCTGATTCTGGGCTGGGTTCGTTTCTCTTTTTTTAATACAGAACCTTTTTCTTTTTCTATTTTGAATTTCTGTTTTGATTTATATTCAAATAATTCAAACACTATTTGAATTCAAACATTTGCCAAACTTTGTGTATATTATGATACTGTTTATTAACATATTCTGAAGTCAAATTTAGAATATCTCTTTTATTCATTTTAGGGTATATTAATTATTTAAAATAGGCCCTTGTCTTAATTCAAATAAGATTTATTAATATTTTCAAACTCTATTTGAAAACTGAATTTTACCAAATCTTTTCAGTAGGTTTTATTTATTCAAAATGGGGTGTTAAATAATTTACTTTAAATTATTTAAAGTATTTTATTATGATTATTAATCATTTAATTTAGTCAATTGTCTTTATTCAAATGGTATAGAATTTGGTTAATGCCATTTTATTTTATTTGAAAATTATCTTATCCTGTTATTTTATTTGGATTTGGATTATAATTATTCCATTTTCTTGTGGACTTGGCCAAGTTTTACTTTGGTTTATGAATATTCCCTATTAATTATTTCTTTCTTTATTTCATAAAATCCATATCTTTTTATTTATAGATCCAAACTTGGTGATTCCAATTTGTAAAATATTATTTAATATTTATTTATCCTTTTAAATCTCTTTAGGATTAATTGCTCACAATTTGGTATGGATTTTAGATAGGTGCTTTATTAGCTTTGGGAATTTAATTTCCTTACCTTATTAAATTCATAAGATTTTATCTATGGCTCCAAATTAAGTGAAACCAATTTCCATGGTGTTATGATATTTCTCTTTATCCCTTTTGATCATTTATAATTGTTTATTGACAAATCTTCATATGTATCAATTCCATAACCTTAGGGATATCTTTGAAATGACCTTCCTCCCTTAGGGTTTTTGAGTTTTGGTTTATTTTCCTAAGTGTTTATATTTCAAGATGCATTTATGAAGAATGCATTTCACTTGATTTGAATTTAGGTGGATTCAAACTTTATTCAAAGTTTGTTCATGATGGGTTTTGATGTTTCCATTTGGAATCAAAAAGTTTCTTTTCACCCTAAATTTCAACAATTATTTATTTTATTTATTTATTTTTCACATTTCAAAATTTGGAAAATTTTGGGATGTGACAGGCTACCACCCTTAAAAGAAATCTCATCCCGACATTTTGGGAAGGCTAGGGGTTACAAGTTGGCTTCAAAACACCTGGGGTACTACCACCCTTAAAAATGTTTCCAACTAGATTACATCTTGGTTTGCTTAGGATCTTGATGAGACTTCTCTGGGAAAACATCTGCATAGTGTCCTTTGTTTCCACACTTGAAACATGTGACAAGGCTGAGATCCTTCATAGGTTTGCTTGTCTTGTACTTCATCTTTTCTGGACAGTTGCTTGCATAATGTCCTTGATTACCACAACTGTAACATGTGACAAGGTTGAGTTCTTCACGTATCTTCTGTGGACAAGTTGATACATAATGGCCTAGCTCTTTGCAGTTGTTGCACCACACTTGGCTAATTTCCTTATACTTCTTTTTCTTCTCTGGACATTCATTGGCATAGTGTCCCATCTCTTTGCAATGGGCAACATTGCACTTGGCTTTTGTCCTTCTTCTTCTTGGGTTTCTCCAAAGCTAGGAGTTCTTCTAGTTCATGATCTTCATATCTCACCTCAAAGGTGGGAAAGTCTCCTGGTTTCCTTAATATTTTCCTTGGGTAATACATATGTTTCCTCTTTTGTCCATCAATGTGAGTCATATTGCATGGAGGTGCAAGCTGAGATTTTCCTTTGTCTTCATCCTTCTTGGTAGAAGTTGTTCCCTCCTGGGGGTTTACAAACTGTTGATGCACTCCACCTTGTTTCCTTTGTTGAACTATGGAATAGATGGGGCATTGGATAGGGACATGATTATATCCTTCACATAGAAAACAAGTAGCTTGAGATGTGGGGCATTGATTAGTTGGATGTTTCTCTTCACAATAAGGGCATTGGTCTTCATGCTCTTTGGGAGTGTGATCCATGTCTCCACAAATATTGCATGCTTGAGTTCCTTCTATAATATCATCATTGACATCATTGTTATCACAAACTCCTTGGGAAAGGTTGTCTCCCATGTTGATCATTTGATTTGTCATCCTTTGCAACAATTGGGTTTGGGTTTCCAAAAACCTTTGCATGGTTGGGTCTAACTCATTGTTGTTGGCCCAAAATTGAGTTGTCAATTGGTTCAACTGGGTTTGGGTTACTATGATCTCTCTCATGTGCATCTCTTGGTTGTTGTTGTCACCATTCTTGATGTTGGAGTCTCTTGCGGAAGTCATCTGTTTGGGTTGGATTGGGATTAGAATAGGCAAAAGATTTCTAAGGAAATAATTCTAATCACACACATCACAAATCACACAATCAATGTGCAAGCAATCACAAACAAACATTCCAATCAAACAACAAGGTTCAAGCACATTTTTAGGTAACAAAATATTTTTGCTACACCACATAAGTTGGTGGGTTTGATCTAAACTAAATATGGTGGTCCAACTATATGGTTCAATTGAAATCATTCCATTCTTCTTTTATCTTTCTTCATGAATAAGATCATTGTATCCTTGGAAAAATTTCTTCCATCTTGGTCATAAAACTTCAAAGGTGATGATGGTTCCCTCTAAGTTGTGTTTCTTTAGTCTTCAAGTCTTGAATAATATTCTTGTCTCACTTGTAGTCCTTAGTGATGTCCAAGTTGAAGTCCTTGATGAAACTAAAGTTGAAGTCATTGGTGATGTTGAAGTTGAAGTCATTTGAGTTGGTGAAGTCCTTTGCTCATGTTGGGGTTTTGTCCATCAAGTTTGAGAAGGAAGAGATGTAGAATCAAAACCAAAATGGTTGAGGAAAGAGTTTACAAGATTGTTTGTAAATAAGTTTTGGAACAAATACAACTCCTATTTTTCTAAGGGGTTTTGTCCAATCCTAGGGTTACAATCCTACAGGCAGCACAGTGCTCTGATACCATCTGTAAGATCCCACCTTTATAAAGGTAAAGATCCTTGTGATTGCAATGCTAGTCCCTGGATCAATAGCTAGCATCCATAGTTAAGATGTAATATCAAGAATCAAAGGTCATAATACAACTTCATAACCAGGAATAAAATAATTTATTACATCTTACATAGCTCATTTGGCTATCTCATTACAATGCAGCAGAAATAACTATAGCATGGAGTCCTTCATATTCAAAGTGCCATAGGCAATCATGCTGGTTGTAGACTTGTAATCCTAATCAACACACTTCACTAACATCAAACAAACCTGCAACATAATAAGTTACAGCCACAAGGGTCAATACATTTGAATTGTATTGGCAAGTGAAACTATGGTAGAATAGTGGTATCTATCATCTATATGCATTTGGCTAAGTGGAGTTTAGGCTTGATTTGCTCAAAATAGATTTCCTTATATAACATCCCAAAAATATTGAACTTGGATCATCAAACTCTAAGCATCAAAATTAGGGTTAACAAAAACTTTTCTAAATAAAGTTATGAATGCATGCATATGAGTATGCATTGAATTTGAAATTCTTTTGAACCACCTTGTTTGTGTGTTTCCTTGCTTGTAAAATGTTTCTTAGGTGAAATAAACATCATCTAAAACATTTCCCACACTTTTCCCAAAGAAATGTAAATCAAAACAAATAAAATAAAGGAATGGTCATTTTGACCAATTTAACTCCCATGCCTACTTTGGCTGTCTCAAACTTTCAGAACCTAACAGAAACTTCTCTCGATATTTGCACCCCTTGATTGTACTCATAACAAAGTATCAAGGCCCACTTTGTGATCATCCAGAAACTTTCAAATGCATAGTTTAAATGACAATTCAAAATTGAATCTTTATTGTAACATCCCTAAAATCATGATTTCAAAGTTTGCATATCATTCATGCATGCATATAGATTTGAGATCAATTTCAAACTCATTTCAGAAAAACAGAGGCACATATTGCTATGATTTTATGTGAGCAGATTTAAATCAAATGGCCATCCCCATTTAAAAGTTTGATTGATTTCAAACCTAGCTTGTTTGTCTTCCTTATAGAAAGGATTGAGTGTGGTTTTGGACCAAGTTTTACAAATTGGGAAAAGTTTCAAAAACACTTTTTCAAACTTTTGCAAATCAGATGCAAGCCTCTGATATTTTGTTCTCCAAGCTTGATCAGGCCTTTGCAAAGCAACCACATGATCTGATGCCTATATTTGAGACTACTGGTCACTGCAAAAATCCCAAGAAGTTTTGAATTCAAATGGAACTTGAAATCATTTGAAAACCTATTCAGAAAATCGAAACAGAAAAAGAAAAGGAGTAAACAAAAGAAAAAGGCCAGGCGCCAGGATTTTGGCCCAGCATCAGAACAGGCCCAGCTAGCCACCCGGGCCATTCCTCTCCCTCTCGCACGCACGAGCGCACCCACACAGCCGCTGACAGCCAGACCCCACCTCCCCTTCGCACGTTTCGCTGACGAGCGGGCCCTCTCCACGTCGCCCTCGTCTTCCCCAAACCGCGCCCGCGATCACGTCGCCGCTGCTGTCAAGGCCGGTAATGGCGCGGCGTAATTAGCCTTAATGCCGCAGACGTTTCTTGTCGCGCCTAGGCCTATTTAACCCCCTCTGCACCGCGAGCATTTCCCCCCACTCTCCTCGCTCACTCCGCCATCAGGCTGCGCGCATTATCTCTCGAAGCTCCGCTGTACCAACGACTCCGGCGACCGATTCCGGTGAGTCTCGACCACCCCCCTCTCTCTGGTACAAACGACGATGTTCAGCATGATCTGGCGCACCCCCTGATACTTTCCTTTTGCCTGCTCGTGACCCAGGTCGTTGATTCCGTCCACGACCGCAACCACCTGCGCCGCCGCGTGTCTCCGACGACCAATTAAGGTAAAACCCGAGCGCCCCTTGCCCCCTCCTTCACGCGAGTTTGTTCGCCTGCGTATTGCGCAACTCCCGATGCCTCTGGTTCGTGCTAGGGCGACGCCAAACCTCGCCAGTGACCATGTCTGCAAGCGACCGAAGCCGCCCGCAACTCCGACGAGCTCCAGAGACCGTTCCCGCGCGCCCCTCCGCAAACCGACGCCACGTTGAGCTTCAGCATGCCACCGCGGTTCTGGTAAGACCCTTCTCCCTCTCGCGCACGACCTAGAACGCCAGCGCCGCCGCTGACTGAGCGCTCCGCCGCTCGCTGACGCCGCGCGCCGCTAGAACATGGTCGCATGCTCGAGCGCCGTTGGATCTAGATCCAACGCTTACGATAGAATCACTAATCGAACCGTTATGCTAGATCTGGACCGCGTGTTTTAATTAGATCCTACGGCTCACGAGCGTGATCCGGAGCGAATCGGTATCGGCCAACAGAAATAAGACGCGTGGCTAGAGTTTGAATTAAAACAGATTTTGAAAACAGATTTAGATCCAAATTTCAAATGGCTATAACTTTTGATTCCCACGTTAGATTTTTGCAAACTTTATACCGTTGGAATCAGGGAGATAAGCCCTTTCTGAATCTGCATTGTGTTTAACAAAAATTTTCTGTTAAAATGCCTTTTTATGCAGAAACATGTTTAGGACTATTTTTAGTATAGATTTTGTTTAGTAATTTGTTTTAGTGCTAAATAAGTTTAGTTAGCAAGTTTTTGAGTTGTTTATGTTTCTGTATCATGCACTTGCTTGGTGGAGTTTTCAAAAATCATCACTTAGCATTTTCTTGCATGCATGCATTCATATTTTGTTTGTATATGATTTGTGTGTAATTTTGTGCTACAAATTTTTGTGTAGATTTTGCTAGTGACTGTGATTGTGAAGAGTGCTACTCTCCCCATTACCAAGGCAAGTGGTACTTCATGAATATTTCCATCCCTATATTTTGTATAAGCATTATAAATATTTTGCTAAGTCTTGCATGTTACTTTTTGCCAAATGCTATGTTGGGATTCCTAAGTAGTTGTAGAATTGTAGAATTGCTAGGAATTTTCCCTAAGTTAAGTTACTATGCCATGCTTAGCCTAGCTAGTAGCAAACAAGGGTGGTAAAGTATATACATGCTATGATGAAAATATTTCTAAGTCGTTTGGACTTATGTTTTTCTTAATAAAACAACTAAGTCAATGAACCTCCTGGGTGGAATGGGACTTGAATGGTGGTTTTTGGTTGAGTGGTTACACAAGGCCCATGGATATGGTTTACCTTGTGTATCACACTTGTGGTATGCCACCCAGGCACAAAGGGATTTGGAGGCCAAGTGTTGAGAAGCTTATAGTGCAACCACTTGGCAATATGGGCTCTGCCTTGATCATATAGGTTGCTAGAACTTAGCCTCTTGGACAGTTGGTGGTAGTGGGAATGATAGGTTGGAGCGCGTCCATTTGGCTAAGGGAAGGCTTCTGAAAGGTCCTGTCTTGGGAAACCAAGTCTGGTGGGGAAAGTGCACAACCTTTGCAGATGGAAAATCTAAGTACTTAGCCAAGTCCATGGCAATGGACAACTTGAGTATCAAGACATGGAAGCTACAAGAATCTCATCACTCCAACTTCTAAGTAAAACTTGTGGGTGAACAAGGGTGAAGGACCCCAATGTCTATTGGTGGTTTCTTGGGAAATGTTTTGACAAAGAAAAACTTAGTGTTTTCAACTTATAGGAAAAACCTATTTTGAGCAAAGCAAGCCAAGCTACACTTAGCCAAAATGCATATATTAATATAGTCCACTTAAAATTTACTAAGGTATCACTTGCCAATACTATTCCAAAGTATTGACCCACTGTGGTTGTAACTTGTGATGTTGCAGGTTACTCCGATGATGATTAGGTGTCATGAGTCTACACTCAACATGCTTGCCTATGGCACATGAAGATGAAGACTTGTGTTTATTTACTTATTCCAAAACTCTTGTATTAGACCTGTGGCCCTGAGTTGTAGAAGACTATGTTTTATCTCTGGAATGGATGTAATAAATGACCTTTGTATCTGTGTACTTCATCTTAAACTGTGGATGCTAGCAATGATCCAGGGACTAGCATTGCAATCACAGGGATCCTTTTCCTTTACAGATGGTTTCAGAGCACTGTGTTGCCTGTAGGATTATGACCCCTAGGATTGGAAACCACTAAGGAAAAAAAATTCAACTACTTCTACACTTGTCTATTCTTCACGTAAAATTTTCTAATCTTCTCATTCTCATCTCTATTTGTAGATGAACTCCATCAACGAAGCCGTGAAGAAAGGACCACTCATGACCATGACCTTGGAGTGTGAGACTGAATTTCCCCAAATTCTCAAGGACCTCATGGTGGCAATGGAAGCACATGGTGCAGCTGTGTACAAAGGCTTTCCAGTGATGGATGAAGGAGTGGAGTACTGGTGGGTGCAACTTCACTTGTACAAAAACAAGGAAGACAACCACAAAGAAAGAGGATTCTACATGTACACCAACACTGTGATGCACACCACATTCTTTGAGTCAGCAAGAGAAGCAGCTTGGAGGACTATCAAAGAACTCAGTGCTAGAATCAAGTGCAGAATGCTCAACCTCCAAAAATACTTAGAGAAAGAGAAGGAACATACCCAAGAGTTGGAATCCACCAACCAAACCCTAAGAGGAGACATTATAGACTTAGTGATGGAATCATGTGAGCAAGATAGGCTGATTGCCTCTAGGAACATTGTGTTAGCCAATAGATCCAGTGAGATAGGATTGTAAACGTACTTCGTTAGTTGGACCACCACCTATCACCTTAATTTCCAAAATGATACCTTAAATAAGTTTGGACCTTGGTTGATGTATTGGATTCATGTATGCATGACTTGTGTGATTTTGTGTTCCAAGGATGTGTATGTGATGTTTGTCTTTGTTTTATCTTAAAATAGTGTTGTTCTAACTTTTCTATCTTATAAATAGATGCATATTACCATCAGCACTGTTGAGGAGTTCCAGGTTACCCGCTTTGGTCCTCGTATCATTGAGCTTACCACTTTGCTCGATCTCCCTCTTCCCACCATCATGGTGCATCTACTCACCAAGTTCGAGAGGAAGGACCTCTGGGGTTTCAAGGTGAACCAGCCCGGACTCTAGACAGAGCCTACTACGTAGGCCATCGTCTTCAAGCTTATGCACGATGACAGGGAGAGAGGCATGGAGGTAGTCATGCAGGACCTGATAGGATGTCTGCTAGGTCGTCACTCCCGACAGGTTAGAGGCACCCACTTCCACGTCTTCGGAAGACGTGATGAGGATGGAGAGTCCATCGACTTCTAGGACGACTAGAGGGACGCAGCAGAGCCGATACGTCTGTATCTCCAGGACTTAGAGTCTCTCATTAGGCACGTGGACACGGACAGGACCAATGTCATGCTCAGTAATGACGAGCTCCAGGTGCAGCTTTGCGACAAGGACAAGCTCTTCGCGCAGCAGGACGAGATAGTCAAGGAAATGGAGACGAAGTTCGAGACCGAGGACCGGAAGTTCAAGAGTCAGGAGAAACGTGTCCAGGATAGGAACAAGAAGATCTGGGACATGACTGAAGAACTGAAGTCCAAGGATTTCGAGCTAGAGCAGCAGCAGATGGTGATCGAGAGGCTTCGTTCCTAGAAAAGGGCTCTCAAGGCCAAGATTGAGTCCTTGACCACTACTATTGAGGAGAACAAGACCGCGATGGAGAACGCAGGTCTTACCTTTGTCGAGGAGGGGATTGATGCTGATGAGTAGACTTGACTACTCGTTTATCTTTTATTATCATACTTGTTATTTCTGAACTTGTTATTGGACCATCCGACATGTGGATGGCTTGCCACTTGTGTGTTTTACTTTGAGAACTTGTTATCTGGTTGTTGAACTTTTATCTTCTGTTGCATGCTTGTGCTTGTTTTTGTGATGTAATGTGCATAAAAACATCTATGGGTATCTCATTCTTATCTCTATTTGAACAAACCACAAATGCCTCCCCGTCGCGCAAACCCCAACCCCAACAACAACAACATAACACCAGAAATGCAGCAAATGATGAATGCTCAAACACAGCTCATGCAGATGATGACAACATTCATCCAGAACCAGAATAACAATAACAACAACAACCCCAATAACAACAACAATAACAACAACAACAACCCTCCGGGCTTTGATATGCTCACCAGATTTCTGCGTCTGAGGCCAACTAAGTTCTCGGGGACGACTGATCCCATGGTGGCCAATGATTGGCTACGTTCTGTAAACAAGGACTTAGTGACCGTGGGCTGCACGGATGCTGAAAAGGTCAGGTTTGCAGCACATCTGCTGGAAGGGCCAGCCGCCACATGGTGGGACAACTTCCAAATCACCACTCCTATAGATGAGGTGACTTGGGCTATCTTTGAAGATGGCTTTCGCACTGCTCATATCTCATCAGGAATAATGAGCCTGAAAAAGAAGGAGTTCCACAATCTGAAGCAGCGCCACCGCAGCGTGGCTGAATACATTGAAGAGTTCAACAATCTGGCGCGTTATGCATCGGATGAGGTTGACACAGATGCCAAAAGAAAGGAAAAATTTCTGGAAGGCTTGAATGATGAGCTGAATCTGCAGCTGGCTGTGGCATATGTTCCCACTTATCAGTCGCTCTGTGACAAGGCGGCTATATTGGAGAACAAAATGAAGAAAGTCGAGAGTAGGAAGAGGAAACACTCCGACAAGCACAGCTCGGGATCGTCTCACAAACGATCTCACTATGATGACAGTGGAAGCTCAGGATCCCATAAGCATGGGAAATTCAACAAGCACCACAACCACAACCGTCATGACAACAAGCATCACCGCAGTCATGACAATGACAAGTACAAGAACCACAAGAGTGGACATAAGAGCCACCACAGTGGTAATGGTAATGGAAGTGGAAGTCAGCCTGCTAAGAGAGACATCAGTCAGGTTGAATGCTTCAAATGCAAGAAGATGGGACACTATGCAAATGAGTGCCCCGAAAAGAAAGTTGAAGGACCTGTCAAGCCCAATCCTTTCTAGAAAGGACAGGTGAACCACATTAATGTGGAGGAGGTCTATGAGGAACCTGACGCTGTTGCAGGTAAGTTCAGACTCAATTCCATTCCAGCATTTGTACTCTTTGATACTGGTGCATCGCATTCATTCGTATCAAAGGCATTTGTTGATAGAAATGGGTTTCCGTCTGAAAACATTGGGTGTCCAATAAAATTTAGTTCTCCGGGTGGAGATATGATAGTAAGTCTTGGATGCCGGGATCTGGTAATAGAAATTGGAAAACATAAGTTTCCAGTAAGCCTGATACTCCTAGATTCCCAAGGATTGGACGTAATATTGGGAATGGATTGGATGGCTAAGTATGAAGGAGTACTAGATTGTGCTAATCGTACTGTTGCACTCACAACCCCGGAAAGAAAACGGATTAAGTTCAAGTCCAACTTTGAGTCTAAAGGCAGTAAGCTAAATTCTCTTAAGGGGGTTAGCATGGCCAGTGTGCCAATTGTGTGTGAGTATCCGGATGTATTTCCGGAAGAATTGCCAGGAATGCCACCAGATAGAGATGTGGAATTTCTGATAGATTTGCTACCAGGTTCTGGACCAATAGCAAAGAGACCATATAAAATGTCAGTTGATGAACTGAAATAACTCAAGAAGCAACTAGGAGAACAGTTGCAGAAAGGATTTATTCAACCAAGTTCTTCATCTTGGGGAGCCCCAGTTTTGTTTGTGGAGAAGAAAGATAGAAGCCAAAGGTTATGCATAGATTACCGTTCTCTCAACGAGGTAACTATCAAGAACAAATATCCTTTGCCTAGAATCAATGACTTGTTTGATCAGCTTGAAGGAGCATGTGTGTTCTCAAAGATTGATCTAAGGTCAGGCTATTTTCAACTCAAGATAAGAGAGCAAGACATACCTAAAACATCATTCACCACAAGGTATGGATTGTATGAGTATACTGTGATGCCTTTTGGCTTAACCAATGCTCCAGCATACTTCATGAATATGATGAACAAGGTGTTCATGGAATTCCTCGACAAGTTTGTTGTCATTTTCATCGATGACATCTTAGTCTACTCCAAGAGCAAAGAAGAGCATGAAGGACACTTGCGTTTGATACTTGAGAAGTTGAGAGAGCATAAGCTTTATGCCAAATTTAGAAAGTGTGAGTTCTGGTTAGAGGAAGTGGGATTTCTTGGTCATGTTATGACAAAAGATGGTGTAGCAGTTGACCCTGCTAGGTTTCAGCTGTAACTGAATGGGAATCTCCAAAGAACGTGAAAGAAGTTCGTCGTTTCCTTGGCTTAGCAGGTTACTACAGAAGGTTCATTGAGAATTTCTCAAAGGTTGCTAATCCAATGACTGAATTGTTAAAGAAAGACAAGAAGTTTGTTTGGTACGAAGGTTGTGAAGTCAGCTTTCAAGAGTTGAAGAAGAGACTTGTGACAGCACCAGTTCTATGTCTGCCAGATTTGGAAAAGGATTTCCAAGTATATTGTGATGCGTCTCATCAAGGTTTGGGTGCTGTACTTATGCAAGACGGTAAAGTTGTGGCCTATGCCTCGAGAAAACTCAAAACTCATGAGGTGAACTATCCTACTCATGATTTATAGTTAGCCTCTGTCATTCATGCACTCAGAACATGGAGACATTACCTTTTGGGAAAACGTTGTGAAGTGTTCACCGATCACAAGAGTTTGAAATATATCTTCACCCAGAAGGAAATCAATATGAGGCAAAGAAGATGGTTAGAACTTATTAAGGACTATGATTTAAGTTTGCAATACCACCCCGGTAAAGCAAATGTTGTAGCATATGCTCTAAGTCGTAAGGTATTTGTGAATGGCCTTACCAAAGGAGAATTGCCAGATGATTTGTGTACCCAATTTAGAGAACTCAGATTGGAGATTGTGCCTGAAGGACATCTCATGTCTTTGGATGTTTAACCCACTTTGTTGGACAAGATCCGAGAAGCTCAGAAGACTGATAAGGAAATTGAAGAGATCAAGAAAAATATTGGCCAAGGGAAAGCTAAAAATTTCCATGAAGACGAACAGGGTACTTTATGGCATGGGAAACGTATCTGTGTTCCACAAGATCCAGAGTTACGGAAACTGATTTTGCAGGAAGCACACAACTCTCCGTATTCTATTCATCCGGGTAACACCAAAATGTACATGGACATGAAAGAAAGGTTTTGGTGGAACAATCTCAAGAGAGACATCGCCGAACATATTGCCTTATGTGATGTGTATAGTAGAGTAAAAGTGGAGCATCAAAAACCAGCAGGTTTGCTTCAACCACTACCTATTCCTGATTGGAAATGGGACAAGATTGGTATGGATTTCATTACTGGATTACCAAGGACCAGATTAGGATATGATTCCATATGGGTAGTAGTAGATTGCCTAACTAAAGTGGCTCATTTCATACCCGTGAAAACAACTTATACAAGTGCCAAGTTAGCCAAAATCTACATGGGTAGAATTGTATGTCTTCATGGTGTGCCTAAAAGTATTGTGTCCGATAGGGGAACCCAATTCACTTCCCATTTTTGGAGACAGCTACATGAGTCATTGGGAACGAGGTTGGAATTCATTACTGCTTTTCATCCTCAAACCGATGGGCAAACAGAAAGGACTAATCAAATTCTGGAAGACATGTTGAGGGCATGTGCCCTAGACTATGGAGCCAGTTGGGATGAAAGTCTGCCTTACGCAGAATTTTCTTATAACAATAGCTATCAAGCCAGCATTGAGATGGCACCGTTTGAGTTTCTCTACGGAAGAAAGTGTACCACCCCATTGTTATGGAATGGTGTGGGGGAAAGAAGTTTATTCGGTCCAGATCTTATCAAAGAAGCCGAAGAGAAGGTCAAGTTGGTTAAGGACAGGTTGAAGATAGCACAGTCCCGACAGAAAAGCTACGCAGATCCTAAGCGTAGAGAAGTCACCTACGAAGTTGGTGATAGAGCCTATCTTAGAGTATCACCACTTCGTGGAGTGAAAAGATTCGGAGTCAAAGGAAAGTTGGCACCAAGATATGTTGGGCCATTCAAGATTCTGAGTCGCAAAGGAGAAGTTGCTTATGAAATTGAACTGCCAGCATCTCTATCAGCAGTCCATAATGCGTTTCATGTGAGTCAGCTTAAGAAATGTCACCCAGAAATGGAAGAAACTTCTTTGAAGGATACCATACCTTTGGAAGAAGTTCAACTAGAAAGTGATCTCACTTATGAAGAAAAACCTATTAAGATTCTTGAGATGGCAGAAAGAGTCACAAGGACAAAGACTATCAAATTTTGCAAAGTACAATGGAATCATCATTCCGAAGAGGAAGCAACATGGGAAAGAGAAGATGATCTTCGGAAAGACCACCCTCACCTATTTTGCTAGCCAATCCGAATCTCGAGGGCGAGATTCACCTTAAGGGGGTTAGATTTGTAACATCCCTAAAATCATGATTTCAAAGTTTGCATATCATTCATGCATGCATATAGATTTGAGATCAATTTCAAACTCATTTCAGAAAAACAGAGGCACATATTGCTGTGATTTTATGTGAGCAGATTTAAATCAAATGGCCATCCCCATTTGAAAGTTTGATTGATTTCAAACCTAGCTTGTTTGTCTTCCTTATAGAAAGGATTGAGTGTGGTTTTGGACCAAGTTTTACAAATTGGGAAAAGTTTCAAAAACCCTTTTTCAAACTTTTGCAAATCAGATGCAAGCCTCTGATATTTTGTTCTCCAAGCTTGATCAGGCCTTTGCAAAGCAACCACATGATCTGATGCCTATATTTGAGACTACTGGTCACTGCAAAAATCCCAAGAAGTTTTGAATTCAAATGGAACTTGAAATCATTTGAAAACCTATTCAAAAAATCGAAACAGAAAAAGAAAAGGAGTAAACAAAAGAAAAAGGCCAGGCGCCAGGATTTTGGCCCAGCATCAGAACAGGCCCAGCTAGCCACCCGGGCCATTCCTCTCCCTCTCGCACGCACGAGCGCACCCACACAGCCACTGACAGCCAAACCCCACCTCCCCTTCGCACGTTTCGCTGACGAGCGGGCCCTCTCCACGTCGCCCTCTTCTTCCCCAAACCGCGCCCGCGACCACGTCGCCGCTGCTGTCAAGGCCGGTAATGGCGCGGCGTAATTAGCCTTAATGCCGCAGGCGTTTCTTGTCGCGCCTGGGCCTATTTAACCCCCTCTGCACCGCGAGCATTTCCCCCCACTCTCCTCGCTCACTCCGCCACCAGGCTGCGCGCATTAGCTCTCGAAGCTCCGCTGTACCGACGACTCCGGCGACCGATTCCGGTGAGCCTCGACCACCCCCCTCTCTCTGGTTCAAACGACGATGTTCAGCATGATCTGGCGCACCCCCTGATACTTTCCTTTTGCCTGCTCGTGACCCAGGTCGTTGATTCCGTCCACGACCGCAACCACCTGCGCCGCCGCGTGTCTCCGGCGACCAATTAAGGTAAAACCCGAGCGCCCCTTGCCCCCTCCTTCACGCGAGTTTGTTCGCCTGCGTATTGCGCAACTCCTGATGCCTCTGGTTCGTGCTAGGGCGACGCCAAACCTCGCCAGTGACCACGTCTGCAAGCGACCGACGCCGCCCGCAACTCCGACGAGCTCTAGAGACCGTTCCCGCGCGCCCCTCCGCAAACCAACGCCACATTGAGCTTCAGCACGCCACCGCTGTTCTGGTAAGACCCTTCTCCCTCTCGCGCACGACCTAGAACGCCAGCGCCGCCGCTGACTGAGCGCTCCGCCGCTCGCTGACGCCGCGCGCCGCTAGAACATGGTCGCATGCTCGAGCGCCGTTGGATCTAGATCCAACGCTTACGGTAGAATCACTAATCGAAACGTTATGCTAGATCTGGACCGCGTGTTTTAATTAGATCCTACGGCTCACGAGCGTGATCCGGAGCGAATCGGTATCGGCCAATAGAAATAAGACGCGTGGCTAGGGTTTGAATTAAAACAGATTTTGAAAACAGATTTAGATCCAAATTTCAAATGGCTATAACTTTTGATTCCCACGTTAGATTTTTGCAAACTTTATACCGTTGTAATCAGGGAGACAAGCCCTTTCTGAATCTGCATTGTGTTTAACAAAAAGTTTCTATTAAAATGCCTTTTTATGCAGAAACATGTTTAGGACTATTTTGAGTATAGATTTTGTTTAGTAATTTGTTTTAGTGCTAAATAAGTTTAGTTAGCAAGTTTTTGACTTGTTTATGTTTATGTATCATGCACTTTATTGGTGGAGTTTTCAAAAATCATCACTTAGCATTTTCTTGCATGCATGCATTCATATTTTGTTTGTATATGATTTGTGTGTAATTTTGTGCTACAAATTTTTGTGTAGATTTTGCTAGTGACTGTGATTGTGAAGAGTGCTACTCTCCCCATTACCAAGGCAAGTGGTACTTCATGAATATTTCCATCCCTATATTTTGTATAAGCATTAGAAATATTTTGCTAAGTCTTGCATGTTACTTTTTGCCAAATGCTATGTTGGGAAATCCTAAGTAGTTGTAGAATTGTAGAATTTCTTGGAATTTTCCCTAAGTTAAGTTACTATGCCATGCTTAGCCTAGCTAGTAGCAAACAAGGGTGGTAAAGTATATACATGCTATGATAAAAATATTTCTAAGTCTTTTGGACATATGTTTTTCTTAATAAAACAACTAAGTCAATGAACCTCCTGGGTGGAATGGGACTTGAATGGTGGTTTTTGGTTGAGTGGTTACACAAGGCCCATGGATATGGTTTACCTTGTGTATCACACTTGTGGTATGCCACCCAGGCACAAAGGGATTTGGAGGCCAAGTGTTGAGAAGCTTATAGTGCAACCACTTGGCAATATGGGCTCTGCCTTGATCATATAGGTTGCTAGAACTTAGCCTCTTGGACAGTTGGTGGTAGTGGGAATGATAGGTTGGAGCGCATCCATTTGGCTAAGGGAAGGCTTCTGAAAGGTCCTGTCTTGGGAAACCAAGTCTGGTGGGGAAAGTGCACAACCTCTGCAGATGGAAAATCTAAGTACTTAGCCAAGTCCATGGCAATGCACAACTTGAGCATCAAGACATGGAAGCTACAAGAATCTCATCACTCCAACTTCTAAGTAAAACTTGTGGGTGAACAAGGGTGAAGGACCCCAATGTCTATTGGTGGTTTCTTGGGAAATGTTTTGACAAAGAAAAACTTAGTGTTTTCAACTTATAGGAAAAACCTATTTTGAGCAAAGCAAGCCAAGCTACACTTAGCCAAAATGCATATAGTAATATAGTCCACTTAAAATTTACTAAGGTATCACTTGCCAATACTATTCCAAAGTATTGACCCACTGTGGCTGTAACTTGTGATGTTGAAGGTTACTCCGATGATGATTAGGTGTCATGAGTCTACACTCAACATGCTTGCCTATGGCACATGAAGATGAAGACTTGTGTTTATTTACTTATTCCAAAACTCTTGTATTAGACCTGTGGCCCTGAGTTGTAAAAGACTATGTTTTATCTCTGGAATGGATGTAATAAATGACCTTTGTATCTGTGTACTTCATCTTAAACTGTGGATGCTAGCAATGATCTAGGGACTAGCATTGCAATCACAGGGATCCTTTTCCTTTACAAAGGAGGGATCTTACATTTATCGTATGGGAAGATCCCACTTTTTCAAAAACCACTCAAACAAGCTCAACTTTCAAAACCCAAGCATCTGCAGACTCACCAGCACCAATCTTGCACACCCACCAAAAATCGTTTCAAAATTCAAAACTTGAATTCATGCGGCCATTTCATCAAACACTTGGCAGACACAAATCAAACAAAATCAAAACACTATAGTGTGCATTGTTTTGAGCCTAATTGGTTCCCTATCTATCTCACAACCATCTCAGTAGATCATCTAGCAAGATTAACCAAGCACTGGCACCACTGTGAGCTTGCCAATATCATCAATGGTGAACAGCCGAAGCCACCCTTGCCACCCCAGTGTAGAGAACAATATAGGAAGGAAACTAGCCACGCCAACCTTGTCTGAGAGATCACCCATGCCTCACCGCCCCCTCTCGACCAGCCCTGCCTCGAATACACCGACCAGAGCACCCAGGAACGCCGCGCCCGTGCCTCTGCCAACCGTGTCGAGCATGCGCCAGAGCACCACCCTCGACCAAAGCCCACAGACCGCGCGCCGCCCTCACCGCGTGCATATACGAATCACCACCGACCCAGGAGACCGCCAGACATCCCCGTTCGCCGCCCCGTGACGCACAGCCATCGCTCGTCGTCGAAGACGCCGCCTCTGCCGCGCAGAGCGTCGCGTGTTCCAGACCAAACCCACCACCCCTACAAACGCATTAAAGCCGTAGAGCATCGCCAGGAGACCACCAAGCGATCGCCACCACCGGCCATGCCTCTAGCAGCCCGTATCCATGTCGCCACCGTCGCCCTCCCATGCCGTTCGGTCTCACCGTCGAGACTATAAATAGAGGACTCCCCCACTCGAATTCTTCACACCATTCCACTCCTCTCTCACCCAGACCCACCCCACCTCAGTCCCGGAGCAAGGCGAGCAGTGCATCGCCGGAATTTCACTGGAGCCCGCCGCCTCTAGAGAAGAAGGGCGCCATCAATTTCGTCCACCCCAGGAGCTGCCACGACCACCCCTGAGTTCGCTGTCGTCGACTTCGTAGTTCGCCCGCCTCGCCGACCCTCGCCTGCACCCCAGTGAGCCCCCAGCAACCCCCACTGGCCGCGCTAGGTTTCTGTCTCACCAGCGTTGCCCAACGTTGACGATGACTCTCAGTCGTTGGATTAGAACTAGATCGAACACCCCACATCGCCACATACCGCTTCGCACCCCCTGTCTCACTGACGAGTGGGGACAACCACTTAAGCAGCCCGCGGAAGCGCTACGCTTAGCAGGCCAGCTCGTTAACTTTTCCCGTGCAGCCCAGTTATTTGAATTAAACCTTTTCCATTTAATTTCAAACACACTTCTATACCCAATTTCAAAAATCAACCTAGGTCGATTCAGGGCACCAAATTGAATGAAACTAATTTTGTTAGAAAGGTTTGGGAATGCTGAATCCAAGCCCGTTGGATTAAAGTCATTTGGATCTAAAGATCACCCATGGTAAAAATAACAAGGCAGAAGCTTTTCTGCATTCAAACATTTTTCAAATTTAAACCATAATAGCTTTTGAGTTGATTCCAACTCTCAAAAATCACATTTAACCATACCTTTCAGAGTATATCAAAATATATAGGTTTACTTGCAGAAATAATGTTCAAGTAATAAAAGAATGCTACATGGGCATTTCTAGTCACTTTATTTAATTAAAATAAAAGGGTAAAACCTTATTAAATTGTGACACCACTTTAAATCATATTCCCATGGACTAAAATATGTGGTGATGACATGTGTCAACATGATCCTATGTTTGGTTTGGAGAATATTAAATCTTAAGTAGTTTTTCAATGAGTAGAAATTACTTTTCTAAAAATAAAAGGAATTAAACCAAGCCTTAATATTGTAATGTTAGAGATGATGTTAGATCATCTATAGGACCCTTGTGTGTGATGATTGCAAGTAGTTAATTATTGTTTGGTGATTGTGTACCTCGTATTTATTTATAGACGCTAGTACCGACCAAGGATACGAGGAGGAAGGAGGATTCTACGAAGAAGAAGCCGAGGAGAACTTCAACCACCACTCTTCTCAAGGCAAGCTAACACTTGCAATTATGAAAGTTAGATAACCTATGCAATGCACTAAGCATGCTTGGTTAGACATATTTGATGATACCCAATCCTAGTTTTATTTACAAGCTTTCTATTTTATTTCTTTATCAAAGCCATTACTTGGAGTTTACTTAAGTGACTTGTAGATTCTAGAAAGATATATGTGAAGGTTGCATAAAGAGCATAAAATTTGGCCTAAGCTAGATAATCTTGATATCATCCTAAGGCATGAGATTGAACTTAGTTAAAACTCCACTAGTTTACCACCCATCATTAGTGCTTACCCCCACCTGTAGATGCTAGTGCTAAGCATAAAACTTGATCAACTTTAGATGGGAATACTTGGTGGAAAAATGGTTATGAAAACCTTGGAATGATGGATCATTCTATTGAAATGTTTTGGACATGTGTTTCCGAACACTTGATGATTTTGGTGATGAAAATGTTGAGGCACGAGCCTTAGCCCTTTATAAAACGGATGGTTGTTTGGATGCGATACCATTCCAATTTTATCGTACAACCACAATACCCGAAGATTGGATAGGGCTTGACTAGAAACTTATATACCTTAGTATTAGTTCCCTCACGGCCAAGGTCTGAGCTGAGGCTACCTTGTGAAGATTGTCCACCTGTGCAGTACCCAAGATGACAGTTGATCATGGTTGGGAGGCCAAACTCACGGGAGAGGTGCTTATACTAGGGCGTGTAATTGAAAGGTTAGGATTGATTATCCGCATACTAAGTATGTTGAATTCAGGATTTGTTCCTGACGGATGTATCGAATGTTGTGGTGAAAGTGTACAATCTCTGTAGAGTGTCAAACTATTCGAATAGCCGCGTCCGCGGTTATGGACAGTTGGAGTGGCCATACTGTTCCCCCGTCAAACTTTTCAAAATGACTTGTGAAACAAAGTGAGACTTTGACTTGACCACAACCGGGTTGTGATATGAAATACAAGTTCCCATTTAGGTGTTATAAAACTTCAACTAGCATTCGTTGCTTCTAAACTTAGTAGAGATAAATCTGGCTTTTGCAAAACAACCCTAGAGCCTAGTTTCCTATTATCAAAAACCCCTTTCCCTTGTTAGTATTAGTTTGCGAGTACTTAAATAGTACTCATGGCTTTGTCCCTGGCTATTCCCATGGCCAGACTATGAAGAGGAGTACCTGGAGGATGGACCCCAGGAAGGTTACGACAACAAGGATCATCTCCCATCGTCAGCTTGCCTGTGACCCCGAAGATGGAGCTTCGCCTACGCTACCGTTATTATTACGTATTCCGCTGCTTGATGTTGTATTAAGAACTGGATCATGAGATCCCTATTTGTGTAAGAACTTATGTACGGTTGTAATGGATGATGTACTATGTTATCCAATTCTGTTATGTCTCGCAAAAATGGTAATCCTGGGATTGCGATGTATGGCATAACAGGCATCTGGGATTAAAAATCCGGGTGTTGACAAGTTGGTATCAGAGCCATCCTAACCATAGGAGACCCTAGTTAGACTGGACGTTTGAATCAAAAAATTAGTTTCAAAACCAAAGAAAACAAATATTTACAAAAACTTATTCTCATTCTTATCCGTTTGATTCTTTCATAAAAAATCATGTTCCTCAAAAACTCTTGCAAAATACATAAAATTTCGACA
The DNA here is from genome assembly GCA_916181665.1 of Avena sativa. Lineage (NCBI taxonomy): Eukaryota > Viridiplantae > Streptophyta > Magnoliopsida > Poales > Poaceae > Avena > Avena sativa. Next base: position 6,426,901 of record OV702282.1, on the reverse strand, counting down.
CACTTGATCACTCTACTAACTTACTCATCCTATATTCTTATAGATGGACGTGAAGTACAACAAGTTTTATTAGTTGGTGAATGGAGGAGACCTTATCTTTGAGAGGGATTTGGACCAGCTTTTGGAACTTCTGGAGCGTCCGCACCCCGAGTTCTTCGGAGCTCAGCTCAATGATCAAGGAGGAGAAGATCTGCAGTGGCTAATTGTTGCAAGTCTTAGAGGAAAGATTGAACCTCCCACTGCGGAAGGAATTCAGTTTACCTTAAGAGAGAACAAGTGGCTCGATGGACTTGCCAGGGCCATGCAGGAAGCTCTTTCCCGTCTGTGTGGGCAGAGCATCAATCAGATCAAGGGTACTCGCTTTGAGTTTTGCCCAAGGCGTGATGCAAATGGACAACCACTAGAAGCCCCATACCACCCTGAGATGAAGACTCAATTGGACCACCTTAACTTCATGATGTACGTTTGTCAGCAGGAGTTGGATAACTGCCGTGACTACTCCAACCACAAGTCTGCCATCATCAAGATGAAGGACCAAACCATCTCCATGCTAGCAAAGGATCGCAAGTCTCACCGTCGTCAGCTCGACAAGAAGGAGCGCATCATTTCCCGCCTTCGCCACCGCATCTCATCTTTGGAGGAGACCATCCACGAGAGAGACATGCAGTTGGAGGAAAGGGAGAATGCTGGAGAGGATTTTCGTGGAGACCCCTACTCCTATCTCAGCGATGACGATGATTTTCTGGAGGATTAGGCTATGGATTTCTTCACCGATGAAGACGATTTCGCCTTCATCGATGATGATGAGGATGATAAGGCCACAGATTCCGAGGAGTAGTAGCACTTGAGCACTAGCATAGTGAGTAGTATTCGGTCCCACTGTATCGTAGTTCTTAGAATGGTTCTTAAAACCATCTGTTTTTCTTTGTTGTGGTGTGTATTGTATCGTGTGCTATGAATGAATGAATGAAAAAGCAAGTTGCTATAAAATCTGAGTCAAACTTTAAAAAAATTTCAAAGACCCACAAACTTAGAAATTTCCCTCTTTTCTCATGATCTATCTCAATCTTCAGATGCCACATGGAGGAAGTGGTTCATCCCCGGACCCGATGTTGCAGATTCTGCAAATGTTGACTTCTGACCACGAAGCTGAAAGAGCGGAACGTGAAGAAAACCTAGCCACCCTTCAGCAGATAGCCCAGCTAGCCCACAACAACCAAGGTCATGGAAATCAGGACAACCATGGATCTAAGCTCAAGAATTTCCAGAATACCAACCCATCTGTTTTCACTAAGTCAGAAGAACCCCTAGACGCCGATGATTGGCTGCAAACCATGGAAAATAACCTAGAAGTCGCCATAGTGGAAGCCAACGAGAAAGTTCTGTTCGCCACCCACTATCTAGCCAGAGATGCCAGGGCATGGTGGAACAGTGTTCGCGCAATGACCGGAGGCCAGATGATGACCTGGGGAGAATTCAAGGTCAAGTTTAGCAGAACCCATGTGCCACCAGGTTTGATCAAGAGAATGAGAGACGAGTTCAGAGAGCTGAAGCAAGGAAGGATGACTGTAGTGGAATACCGTGAATTTTTTTTGTCATTAGCTAGGTATGCCCCGGATGAGATCGACACCGAAGCCAAGAAGAAAGAAAGATTCCTGAATGGTCTGCATGACGAGATGTAGACTGTGTTAGTCAATATCCCCTTTGCTGATATTGAAGCTCTTGTCGACTCGGCTATCCAGATGGAAGGAAAGATCAACCAAGCCAATGAGAACCGCAAGCGTCACATGATGCATCAACCAGGAACCCATCAGACCCCAAAGTATCGCCCCAACCCATCTCCAGGATTTGCCTCAAGAACCAACAGACCCCCGATGAACCGTCCGACCTATCCCAACCGTGGAAACCCTAGGCCCGGAGGAAATCACAACAACCCCGGCAATGCTAGCAATTTCAATCGTGCCCCACACAAATTCAACAACAACAAGGCTACCACCAACACCAACACTGCCCCTAGGACTGGAAGCAATGTTGTGCCTGTAGCAGCCAAGGACAAGTCGCACGTGACTTGTTATGACTGTGGAAATAAAGGCCACTATTCCAACGAGTTCCCCAACAAGAAGAATGCTATAGCCCCCAATGCCAATGTCCCAGCTCAGCAGCAGCGTCGTGTTCAGCGAGGAAGAAGATTTGCCCCAGGGAATTCACTCAACCGCAACGGCCGTCTTTTTCTCATGCATGCTGAAGAAGCTCAGGAAGCGCCAGACGTCGTGCTGGGTATGTTTTCTGTTAATTCAGTACTTGCAAGAGTGTTGTTTGATTCTGGTGCATCGCATTCATTTGTCACCTAAGATATTGCATGCACTAGTAAAATTCAACCAACCAAACTGAAGCATGTTATGATTGTTCAAATTCCCGGATCAACCACTAAGGCTAGGCAAATTTGCAAAGCCGTCCCTATCCGAATCCATGGCATAGATTTTTATGCAAATCTGATAGTACTAGGAATGGATTGGATGTCCAAACATAAAGGATTGATTGACTGTGCCAAGAAAGCCATAACCATGACCAGTACAGCCGGAATATCAGTCGAGCATATATCTGAAACCTTACCTCGTCAATTCAAGTGCAACAAGAGTATAACCCAACCTACCATTGACCAAGTTTGGATAGTCTGTGAATACCCCGATGTATTTCTAGATGTTTTGCCCGGTATGCCCCCAGATCAGGATATCGACTTTATCGTCGAACTAATCCCCGGAACTGGACCCATAGCCCAGAGACCCTATAGTATGAACACGTCAGAGCTCGCAGAACTGAAGAAGCAACTGGATTCCATGCTGGAAATTGGATTGATTCAACCAAGTGCGTCACCATGGAGATCACCTGTCTTGTTTGTAGACAAGAAGGATGGAGGTAACCGTTTGTGTACGGATTATCGGAAATTGAATGATGTCACCATCAAGAACAAGTACCCCTTGCCCAAGATAGAAGATTTGTTTGATCAGTTGACCGGTGCCAAAGTGTTCTGTAAGATTGATCTTAGAACTGGCTATCATCAACTCAAAATTCGTGCAGAGGATATTCCAAAGACTGCCTTTACCACCAGATATGGATTGTATGAGTATACAGTCATGTCTTTTGGACTAACCAATGCCCCTGCTTATTTCATGAATCTCATGAATAAGATTTTTATGGACTTCCTGGATAATTTTGTCGTTGTTTTCATCGATGACATTCTGATTTATTCCAAATCAGAAGAAGAACAAGAGCTACACCTAAGGACCATTCTTGGAACCCTTAGAGAGCATCAGCTCTATGCAAAGTTTAGCAAATGTGAATTCTGGTTACAGGAGGTAGGATTCCTCGGTCACATTGTATCAGCCGGAGGAATTTCCGTTGACCCTGCCAAAGTGAAAGATGTAGAAGATTGGCAAGCCCCAACCACTCAAACCCAAGTTCGTGCATTTATCGTATTGGCGGGATATTACCACAAATTCGTAGAAGGATTCTCTAGTATCGCCAGACCCATGACCCAATTGCTGAAGAAGGACAAGAAGTTTGAATGGACCGACAAATGTGAAGCGAGTTTTCAAGAACTCAATAGGAGATTGATTTCAGCCCCAATCTTGATCATGCCAGATATCACGAAGCCCTTCGATGTGTATTGTGACGCATCCAAGATCGGTCTCGGATGTGTTCTAATGCAAGAAGGCAAAGTTATATCGTATCTATCTCGACAACTGAAGCAACATGAGCAAAACTACCCCACCCATTACCTCGAACTCGCAGCCGTAGTTCTAACCCTGAAAACATGGAGACATTACCTGATGGGAAACCGTTGTGAGATCTATACGGATCACAAGAGCCTAAAGTATATATTCACTCAGAAGGAGCTGAATATGATGCAGAGAAGATGGATTGAGATAATCAAGGATTACGGCCTGGACATTCACTATCACCCTGGTAAAGCCAATCTGGTAGTCGATGCCCTTAGCAGATTACCGTGCCGCTTGAACTCCATGATTTTGAAGGAGCAACCAAGTTTGCACAAAGAGATGGAAGATTTTCGGATAGAATTAGTAAGTGAAGGATTTTTGGCTAGCATAGAACTCCAGCCCACTTTGATCAGTCAGATTAAAGAGGCGCAAAAGGGAAATGATAGTATTGACGGAATCAAGCGTCGTATCGGTACAGGCAAAGTACCCGGATTCACCGAGGATGAAGGAGTTTTGTGGTACAAAGGACGCCTTTGTGTACCAGCAGATTCTGAGTTGAAAGAAGTTATCTTGAAGGAGGCACATGATACTCTTTATTCTATCCATCCCGGAGGAACTAAGATGTATCAAGATTTGAAGGAGCAATTTTGGTGGCATAAGATGAAGAGAGAAATCGGAAGCTATATCGCCAAGTGTGATATATGTCAGCGAGTCAAGGCAGGACATCAAAGACCCGGTGGATTGTTGCAACCCTTGCAGATTCCGGAATGGAAATGGGATTTTGTAGGAATGGACTTTATCACTGGACTGCCTACTTCTAGTAGGGGAAATAACTCTATCTGGGTCATAGTGGACAGATTGTCCAAAGTCGCCCATTTCTTACCCGTCAAGACCACCTATCAGAGTTCGAAACCAGTAGAGTTGTACATCGCTAGAATCGTTAGTTTGCATGGAGTCCCCAAGAACATCGTATCGGATCGATGAACTCAGTTTACCTCGAGATTCTGGAAGAAAGTCCAAGAAGGTTTAGGAACCCGTCTAGATTTCAGCATCGCATATCACCCTCAGACCGATGGAAAAACGGAGGGACTAAATCAAATACTCGAAGATATGCTGAGAGCATGTGTGTTAGAATATGGATCCAAGTGGGAAGACTATCTGCCCTTCGCAGAATTTTCATACAACAACAGTTATCAAGCCAGTTTGCAAACGGCCCCCTTTGAATTCATGTACGGACGGAAGTGTCGCACCCCTTTGAACTGGTCGGAAGTAGGAGAGAGTCAGATCTTCGGACCCGACATCCTATGAGAAGCAGAAGAGAAGGTTCACAAGATTCGTGAGCACCTCAAGACAGCCCAATCCAGACAAAAGAGTTACGCCGACAAGAGACGTAGAGATCTCGCCTTCAAGATAGGAGATTTTGTTTATCTGAAAGTGTCACCATTGAAGGGAATGCAGCGTTTTCAACTCAAGGTAAAGTTAGCCCCTAGATATATCAGACCTTTCAAGATTCTAAACCGTCGAGGAGAAGTGTCGTATCAATTGGAACTACCCGAAGAGATGTCAGCCATGCACAATGTGTTCCATATCTCATTACTTCGCAAGTGTCTCGAAGTCCCCGAGAAGACCGAAGTGTTCAAAAATATCGACCATCGGACCATAGAGATCAATAATGACCTGACCTATCCCGAAGTACCCATCCGTATTTTGGAAGAATCTTTTCGAACTACCCGAACCCGAAGCATCAAGTTTCTCAAGATTCAGTGGAGCAATCACACAGAAGAGGAAGCTACCTGGAGCGCGAAGATCACATCAGGACAGAGTTTCCCGATTTCTTCAAATCCTAGGTAATATTTTCTTCCTTTTTCAAATCTCGGGACGAGATTTTGTTTACGGGGGGAAGGTTTGTAACATCCCAAAAATATTGAACTTGGATCATCAAACTCTAAGCATCAAAATTAGGGTTAACAAAAACTTTTCTAAATAAAGTTATGAATGCATGCATATGAGTATGCATTGAATTTGAAATTCTTTTGAACCACCTTGTTTGTGTGTTTCCTTGCTTGTAAAATGTTTCTTAGGTGAAATAAACATCATCTAAAACATTTCCCACACTTTTTCCAAAGACAAGCAAATCAAAACAAATAAAATAAAGGAATGGTCATTTTGACCAATTTAACTCCCATGCCTACTTTGGCTGTCTCAAACTTTCAGAACCTAACAGAAACTTCTCTGGATCTTTGCACCCCTTGATTGTACTCATAACAAAGTATCAAGGCCCACTTTGTGATCATCCAGAAACTTTCAAATGCATAATTTAAATGACAATTCAAAATTGAATCTTTATCATATGGGAAGATCCCACTTATTCAAAAAACCACTCAAACAAGCTCAACTTTCAAAACCCAAGCATCTGCAGACTCACCAGCACCAATCTAGCACACCCACCAATTTTTTTTTCAAAATTCAAAACTTGAATTCATGCGGCCATTTTATCAAACAATTGGCAGACACAAATCAAACAAAATCAAAACACTACAGTGTGCAGTGTTTTGAGCCTAACTGGTTCCCTATCTAGCTCACTACCATCTCAGTAGATCATCTAGCAAGATTAACCAAGCACTAGCACCACTATGAGCTTGCCAATATCATCAATGGTGAACAGCCGAAGCCACCCTTGCCACCCCAGTGTAGACAACAAGATAGGAAGGAAACTAGCCACGCCAACCTTGTCTGAGAGATCACCCATGCCTCACCGCCCCCTCTCGACCAGCCCTGCCTCGAAGACACCGACCAGAGCACCCAGGAACGCCGCGCCCGTGCCTCTGCCAACCGTGTCGAGCATGCGCCAGAGCACCACCCTCGACCAAAGCCCACAGACCGCGCGCCGCCCTCACCGCGTGCATATACGAATCACCACCGACCCAGGAGACCACCAGACATCCCCGTTCGCCGCCCCGTGATGCACAGCCATCGCTCGCCGTCGAAGACGCCGCCTCTGCCGCGCAGAGCGTCGCGTGTTCCAGACCAAACCCACCACCCCTACAAACGCATTAAAGCCGTAGAGCATCGCCAGGAGACCACCAAGCGATCGCCACCACCGGCCATGCCTCTAGCAGCCCGTAGCCATGTCGCCACCGTCGCCCTCCCATGCCGTTCAGTCTCACCGTCGAGACTATAAATAGAGGACTCCCCCACTCGAATTCTTCACACCATTCCACTCCTCTCTCACCCAGACCCACCCCACCTCAGTCCCGGAGCAAGGCGAGCAGTGCATCGCCGGAATTTCACCGGAGCACGCCGCCTCTGGAGAAGAAGGGCGCCATCAATTTCGTCCACCCCAGGAGCTGCCGCGACCACCCCCCGAGTTCGCCGTCGTCGACTTCGTCGTTCGCCTGCCTCGTCGACCCTCACCTGCACCCCGGTGAGCCCCCAGCAACCCCCACTGGCCGCGCTAGGTTTCTGTCACTCCGGCGTTTCCCAACGTCGACGATGACTCTCAGTTGTTGGATTAGAACTAGATCGAACACCCCACATCGCCTCATACCGCTTCGCACCCCCCTGTCTCACTGACGAGTGGGGTCAGCCACTTAAGCAGCCCGCGGAAGCGCTACGCTTAGCAGGCCGGCCCGTTAACTTTTCCCACGCAGCCCAGTTATTTGAATTAAACCTTTTCCATTTAATTTCAAACACACTTATGTACCCAATTTCAAAAATCAACCCAGGTCGATTCAGGGCACCAAATTGAATGAACCTAATTTTTTTAGAAAGGTCTGGGAATGCTGAATCCAATCTCGTTGGATTCAAGTCATTTGGATATATAGATCACCCATGGTAAAAATAATAAGGCAGAAGCTTTTCTGCATTCAAACATTTTTCAAATTTAAACCATAATAGCTTTTGAGTTGATTCCAACTCTCAAAAATCACATTTAACCATACCTTTCAGAATATATAAAAATATATAGGTTTACTTGCAGAAATAATGTTCAAGTAATAAAAGAATCCTACATAGGCATTTCTAGTCACTTTATTTAATTAAAATAAAAGGGTAAAACCTTATTAAATTGTGACACCACTTTAAATCATATTCCCATGGACTAAAATATGTGGGGATGACATGTGTCAACATGATCCCATGTTTGGTTTGGAGAATATTAAATCTTATGTAGTTTTTCAATGAGTAGAAATTAATTTTCTAAAAATAAAAGGAATTAAACCAAGCCTTAATCTTGTAATGTTAGAGATGATGTTAGATCATCTATAGGACCCTTGTGTGTGACGATTGCAAGTAGTTAAGTATTGTTTGGTGATTGTGTGCCTCGTATTTCTTTATAGACGCTAGTACCGACCAAGGATACGAGGAGGAAGGAGGATTCTAGGAAGAAGAAGCCGAGGAGAACTTCAACCACTGCTCTGCTCAAGGCAAGCTAACACTTGCAATTATGAAAGTTAGATAACCTATGCAATGCACTAAGCATGCTTGGTTAGACATATTTGATGATACCCAATCCTAGTTTTATTTACAAGCTTTCTATTTTATTTCTTTATCAAAGACATTACTTGGAGTTTACTTAAGTGACTTGTAGATTCTAGAAAGATATATGTGAAGGTTGCATAAAGATCATAAAATTAGGCCTAAGATAGATAATCTTGATGTCATCCTAAGGCATGAGATTGAACTTAGTTAAAACTCCACTAGTTTACCACCCCTCATTAGAGCTTACCCCCACCTATAGATGCTAGTGCTAAGCATAAAACTTGATCAACTTTAGATGGGAATACTTGGTGGAAAAATGGTTATGAAAACCTTGGAATGATGGATCATTCTATTGAAATGTTTTGGACATGTGTTTCCGAACACTTGATGATTTTGGTGATGAAAATGTTGAGGCATGAGCCTTAGCCCTTTATAAAACTGATGGTTGTCTGGATGCGATTCCATTCCAATTTTATCGTACAACCACAATACCCGAAGATTGGGTAGGGCTTGACTGGAAACTTATATACCTTAGTATTACTTCCCTCACTGCCAAGGTCTGAGTTGAGTCTACCTTATGAAGATAGTCCACCTGTGCAGTACCCAAGATGACAGTTGGTCATGGTTGGGAGGCCAAACTCACAAGAGAGTTGCTTATACTAGGGCGTGTAATTGAAAGGTTAGGATTGATTATCCGCATACTGAGTATGGTGAATTCAGGATTTGTTCCTGACGGATGTATCGAATGTTGTGGTGAAAGTGTACAATCTCTGCAGAGTGTCAAACTATTCGAATAGCCGTGTCCGCGGTTATGGACAGTTGGAGTGGCCATACTGTTCCCCCGTCAGACTTTTCAAAATGACTTGTGAAACAAAGTGAGACTTTGACTTGACCACAACCGGGTTGTGATATGAAATACAAGTTCCCATTTAGGTGTTATAAAACTTCAACTAGCATTCGTTGCTTCTAAACTTAGTAGAGATAAATCTGGCTTTTGCAAAACAACCCTAGAGCCTAGTGTCCTATTATCAAAAAACCCTTTCCCTTGTTAGTATTAGTTTGCGAGTACTTAAAGAGTACTCATGGCTTTGTCCCTGGCTATTCCCATGGCCAGACTATGAAGAGGAGTACCTGGAGGATGGACCCCAGGAAGGTTACGACAACTAGGATCATCTCCCATCGTCATCATTGCATGTGACCCCGAAGATGGAGTTTCACCTACGCTACCGTTATTATTACGTATTCTGCTGCTTGATGTCGTATTAAGAACTAGATCATGAGATCCCTATTTGTGTAAGAACTTATGTACGGTTGTAATGGATGATGTACTATGGTATCCAATTCTGTTATGTATCGCAAAAATGGTAATCCTGGGATTGCGATGTATGGCACAACATGCATCTGGGATTAAAAATCCGGGTGTTGACACCTTATCATTTGAAAACACTAAGTTTTTGTTTGAAAGTAATCACCCAAGGCATCTACCAATCATTGATTGAATATCCTTAACCCTTGTTCAACCACAGGTTTTAACTTAGAAAATTCGGATGAGGATATTCTTGATAGCTTCCATGTCTTGATGCTCAAATTGTCCATTGCCTGGGACACGGCTAAGTACTTAGATTTTTCACTCTGCAGAGGTGGTGCACTTTCCCCACAAGACTTTGTTTCACCAAGACAAGATCTTTCAGAAGCCTTCCTTAGACCAGAATGGACGCGTTCCAACCTTTCATCCCCTACCACTAACTGTCCATTTGGCTAAGTTATTGCAACCTATATGATCCAGGCAGAGCCCATAATGCCATATGGCTGCACTTGAAGCTTCTCAACATTTGACATCTCAAATCTCTTTGTTCCTGGGTGGCATTCCACAAGTGAGATACCAAGTTTTCCCCAGTATACTGGACTTGGTGATGCCCAAGTTTTTCCCAGCATACTGGACTTGCATAACCACTCAACACAAACCATTCTTTCCATTCCACCCAGGTGATTCATTCACTTAGTTGTTTTATTAAACAAAACACAAGTCCTTGACTTAGAAATATTCCATAGCATGAATATAATCCACCCTTGTTTGCTACTAGCTAGGCTAAGCATAATAATAGTAGGAATCTTAACTTAGGTAAATTCTACTAAGGTTTCATCTACTAGGATTTCCCATGGCATAGTTTATACTTAGCAAAATTTCCATGCAAGTCCTACTTATAAATATCACTATTGCATAGTGAAAATAATGGGACAAAAGTATGAAGAATCACTTGCCTTTTTGTTAGGGAATTATAAGTTCACTCCTTGATCTTGCAATACTCACACTCTTCAAATTCCACTACAATTCAATCAAGCAAGCAATATTCAATCTACCATTCAAGCAACCATCACATAAAATAATAAAAACAAGGCAATGCATGCAAACATGCCAAAGATTGTTTTATTTGGAAAAGTGGTTTCTAATAGGTTATAATCATTTGAAAACACCTATTGGTCATTTACAAAAGTGGTAAAACCATTTGATATTAAGTTAGTGAAAAATGGCCACTTTATGTCATTTTTGTTTTGCTAGAAAGGATTTAAATCCAAGTAATATTCTCTAGTGTTTGGCAAACACATTTCTAAACACAAATGTTATTGTTTTATGGTCAAGTGTTTAATATTAAAACCATTTGCAAAAGGTTTCACCTATAAACCATTTTTATACCAAATCAATATTTTATGTTGTTGAAAATGCTTTTTAGCAAAGTAATAATTTATAGGGTTCATCAAATATATTTTTAAATCCTAAAACTCGGTGTTTAGGGTCAGAGAGTTTAAATCAAATCATTTTCCAAAGGTTTTACTCAAAAAGCATTTTTAATGCATAAACCATATTTCCATTTAACTAGAAATGCTTTAATTCAAAGGTTTATTCCTTGGCTTCACAATATACATTTTTAAATCCATAAGTTGGTTTCTATGGTCAGTATATTAAAAACAATCCATTTGCCAATGATTTTACCATAAAAATATTGCTAGAATAATTTTTATATTCAAAATATACCTACACATGTTTCTGCAAATACAACCAATTTTCCACAAGCAATTCATTAAACAAAGTGCATGGTTGGATATATTTTGTTTTGTTGATTCCATTGATAAAAAATTTCCAAAATTTGGACGTGTGGATCAAAAGTTATGAATTTTACAAACTCTAACATCTAATAGAACATTTTCTGATTTTATAACAGAGTCAGTGCCACGCGTCTTGTTATTATTGGTCAAAAATGATTCGTGTGGATCGATTGCTTTAGACCGTAGGACTTAAGTGGGATCGTGCGGTTTTGATCTAGCATACCCCTTCGCGTAAATGAATCTATCTAAGCCACCGGATGAATATCTAACGGTGCAAAACAGATCGACCTCAAACGAGCGGCGCTGGCGGCGGTGGCTGGCGGCGGAGTGGCCTGGCAGTGGCATCGCCGACGATGAAGGAAGCGAGAGATGGTGGGGAGAAGCTCACCAGGTTCGCCGTGCTTCGCTGATGCTCAACGTGACCTTGCTTGATGAAGGGGCGCTCGAGGTCAACCGGAATTCCTTGCTGTATTTGTCGTCGACGTCTAGCGCTTGCTGTCATCGTCGAAGGCGAACCTACAGGTCATGCGCGAATAAATGGCGAGAATCAGGGAATGTGCGAGATGATGGAGATCAAGATGGCTTGGGCTAGAGTACAAGGCGCGCACGGGTTCGGACACTAGGGCTCACCGGAGTTGTGCTCACTGTCGGGTTCTAGCAGATGTTGTCGGAGACGAGTCTACGAGGCACAAGAGGATAAACGGAAGGCGTCAGTGAATGCGTACGAGAACAAGGTTTGCGGTAAAGTAATCCAGAGAGCGAGAGAGGGTCGGGGCTCACCGGGATTCGTCGACGAACTCGTTGGAGATGCGGCGGCGTGGGTCCAATTCGGAGCAGCCTGGGGGCTTTCTGATTCGGGGAAGGGGGAGAAATGGGGGGAGACAGAGGGGGTTAAGACAATACGGTCCAGGTTAATTCATTCGGCCAGAAACGGCGAGGCGGGAGAAGGGGAGGAAACGGTCGCGAGGTTAGGGATGACGAGCTGACAGGTGGGGTCGGCCAATCAGTGAGGGAGGGAGTCACGCGGTGGGGTCCAGCGTCAGTGACCGCACGGGTGTGCTCGTGGGTAAAAATGTTTCGCGAGGGGCAGGAGTGGGCTACGTTTGCTGGGCTGGACTGGGCCTGATTCTGGGCTGGGTTCGTTTCTCTTTTTTTTAATACAGAACCTTATTCTTTTTCTATTTTCAATTTCTGTTTTGATTTATATTCAAATAATTCAAACACTATTTGAATTCAAACCTTTGCCAAACTTTGTGTATATTCTAATACTGTTTATTAAAATATTCTAAAGTCAAATTTAGAATATCTCTTTTATTCATTTTAGGGTATATTAATTATTTAAAATAGGCCCTTGTCTTAATTCAAATAAGATTTATTAATGTTTTCAAACTCTATTTGAAAACTAAATTTTACCAAATCTTTTTAGTAGGTTTTATTTATTCAAAATGGGGTGGTAAATAATTTAGTTTGAATTATTTAAAGTATTTTATTATGATTATTAATCATTTAATTTAGTCAATTGTCTTTATTCAAATGGTATAGAATTTGGTTAATGCCATTTTATTTTATTTGAAAATTCTCTTATCCTGTTATTTTATTTGGATTTGGATTATAATTATTCCATTTTCTTGTGGACTTGGCCAAGTTTTACTTTGGTTTATGAATATTCCCTATTAATTATTTCTTTCTTTATTTCATAAAATCCATATCTTTTTATTTATAGATCCAAACTTGGTGATTCCAAATTGTAAAATCTAATTTAATATTTATTTATCCATTTAAATATCTTTAGGATTAATTGTTCACAATTTGGTATGTATTTTAGATAGGTGCTTTATTAGCTTTGGGAATTTAATTTCCTTACCTTATTAAATTCATAAGATTTTATCTATGGCTCCAAATTAAGTGAAACCAATTTCCATGGTGTTATGATATTTCTCTTTATCCCTTTTGATCATTTATAATTGTTTGTTGAAAAATCTTTATATGGATCAATTCCATAATCTTAGGGATATCTTTGAAATGACCTTCCTCCCTTAGGGTTTTTGAGTTTTGGTTTATTTTCTTAAGTGTTTAAATTTCAAGATGCATTTATGAAGAATGCATTTCACTTGATTTGAATTTAGTTGGATTCAAACTTTATTCAAAGTTTGTTCAAGATGGGTTTTGATGTTTCCATTTGGAATCAAAAAGTTTCTTTTCACCCTAAATTTCAACAATTATTTATTTTATTTATTTATTTTTCACATTTCAAAATTTGGAAAATTTTGGGATGTGACATGTTTATGAAATGGCCGAAAGAAATCAAGTTTGAAATTTTTGAATGAAATTTGGTGAGTGCTCTGGTCACATACTTGGTAGTATCTGGTTGCTTGGGTTTGGCAAGGTGAACTGGTTTGAGTGGTTTTTGAGAAATGGTGATCTTAGTACCTACGCTTGATTCAGTTTTGAATTGTCATTTGAATAGATTTGAAATATGTTTCTGTTGGTTTGCAAAATGGGCTTGGGTTCACTTGTACTTGTTCTAGCAAGGGTTGAAAAGAATTGGATTTGTTTCTGTTAGAAAACTTGGACTAGAAACACTCAAAGTGGTCTAGTGAACAAGTTTGGCAAAAATGACCATTTGCTTATATTTTTTATTTTTTATCTCTTCATTTGATTCTGCTTGGAAATGATTTAGATGATTTTGTTTTCATCTTTAAACCAATCCTTGCCATTCATAACAATCAAAGAAGTTATTGCAAGCATTCATGCATTTATCACATACACACATGCATTCATATTGATTTTAATTAACAAAAGTTTTTGTTAGCCCTAAACTTGGGTGATTGGAACTTGATAACCTTGATTAATATTTTTGGGATGTTGCAAAAATAACAATTATTAAAACAAATCTTGAAGGCGATCTTTTGATGTCAATGAAAAACACAGCAACGCTTTGTTTGTTTTTTATGAACATCATCACTTATTCTCTTGGTGGTTACTTAGGCCATTGCAGTTCATGAATTGTGTTGTCCTGTATGATATTTGACACCAACCAATTCGATATCCAATATCCAAGAACCACATTGTTTTACAAGAAAATAATACAACCATAACATGTATATCATCCATATAGCTAAGCTGGATATTTCCAGTCTTTTCTTTTTTTGGCAAATATTTCTGAGATTCTCTTTCATTATTTCCTTTCTCTTGTAAAAGAATCTATCAACATCAATGGTGGCACCATACGCATGACACATAGTCCAAAGCGTGTAACTCAAATACTAATATCTTTGGACTTGCACTTTGAAGCAGATCACTATCATCAAATGTGTGGCGTTCTTTCAAAATCCATTCTTTAGTTATCTTTTACTGTAGTAAACATTTTACCTACATATTTTATTCATCCTTATCATGAAAATTTTCATGATCAAGCTACTATAGCTTATAAAGGCGAATTGTGAGTATAATGTTACTTTCCAAAACCTTTTTGGAGTATTAGGATGTCTAGCGTCTCCAACCTTCGCAAATTCTCATCCAATATGAGAACATATATTTTTCTAAATTATACTCTATCATATTGCAACCAAAACATTATTTCATATATCGCAATATCTTCCACACATTATGGTTTCTAAAAAAATCCTTTCAGCTCCTAGATAACCTTGATACTAAATCAACTTTTGAATATCAAGTATCATGGAGGCAAACATGATATTTACATACTAACACTAGAATTGTTGCTCTTGATTTAATACTAATTATTAAACTTCATGGAGTTTGCTGAAAGTTTGTGTAGGGTTTCGTAGCATGGAAAACAAAAAATTTCTACCGGATGCACACAAACAAGCCAAGATCTATCTACTAGATTGTATCAACGAGTCGATAGAAGCACTCACCCTCAAACATTCCAAAGCGGTTAACGAGAGAAGATTCTCGTGGGTGATGTAGTCATACACTTGCCGATCTCAAGATCGCGTAGACAATCCTTCCGGCGCTGTGTTCCGGCAGCGCTTCCGCAGTTGGTCACACGTTCGGTACTCGATGAAGACCTTCCTCTCCCTTGTTCCAGCAGGCAGCGGAGGTTGTAGTTCTCCCCTCGCGATTCTATCAGCACGACGGCATGGTGTCAGAAGTAGAGGGAAGATCCCGCAGGGCTTCGCCTAAGCCGGTGCCCATTATGGTGGATCTAGGGTTTAGAAGACCGGGAAGAGGAGGAGATGTCGGTGGCGGCCAGGGCGGCGGCGCACAGGTTTAGGGAGGGCTAGGGCTTGGCCTTTGGGGAAGCCCTCCCCCTCTATTTATGAGAGGGGGGAAGCCTTGGGAGGGGTGGTTTTGAATCCAAACCCAAACCCAAGTTGGATTGAGAGAAGGACTCTTTCCTTCTTCCACTAGGAAACCATTGTTCCAGTTTGACTTTTCAAACTACCCGTTTGACTTTAAATTTAGAGCTTTAATTCTCTCATGCAAATGCCCAAACCAAGTGACCTAGGATATGACCTAGGATATGGTCCATTCCCCTTCCGGTCCGCTGCACCTTCTAGAACCTCTCCGATGAAAACATCGGAATCTTTCCCGAACTCCGGAGTCGGACTTTCCTTATATGAATCTTATTCTCCGGACCATTCCGGATCTCCTCGTGATATCCCGGATCCCATCCGAGACTCCGAACAACATTCGGTATCCCTACTAACTTTCCATATCTACTAAACAACATCGAATCCTTAAGTGTGTCTCCCTACGGTTCGTGAATTATGCGGACATGACCGAGACACTTCTCCGATCAATAACCAATAGAGGAATCTAGAAATTCATATGGCTCCCACATATTTCTACGATTACTTTGCGATCGAATGAACCACTTACATACGATACCAATTTCCCTTTGTCTCATGATAGTTTACTTATCCGAGGTTTTGATCGTCGGTATCTCTGCATACCCAGTTTAACCTCGTTACCGATAAGTACTCTTTTCTCGTTCCCGTGATATGTGATCCCTTGTGAGCCAGTCACATGCTTGCAAGACAATTGGATGACATTCCACCGAGAGGGCCCAAAGTATATCTATCCATCATATGGATGGACAAATCCCACTCTTGATCCATGTGCCTCAACACATACTTTCCGAACACTCAATGCCACCTTTATAGCCACCTAGTTACGGTGTGGTGTTTGATGTCATCAAAGCATCCTTCCGGTGATGGTGATTAGCATGATCTCATGGTCGAAGGAATTAGGTTACTATGTATCAGAAAGCTTATAGCAAATGAACTATTGAAATGACTTGATATTTATGCTACGCTTATCTATAGGAGTATGTCCATCATACCATTATCCTAACGATATGATCTTGTTGTTAACAACATCTCAATGTTCATGATCGGGAAACCACGATCATCTATTAACCAACAAACTAATATTACAAAGAGGCTTTACTAGGGACTCTAATTTAGTTTACAAATCACACAAGTATTAATGTTTCCGGTTAATACTGTTATAGCATGAATGTAAAAATTTATCATAAACACAAAGATATAATAATAACCAATTTTATTATTTCCTCTAGGGAATATCTCCAACAGTTTGTAATACGACTTTAAACTTTAGATTGACACTCAAAACAATATGATACCAATTCGTAAAGTAAATATCCAGAATTCTATAGTTCTATTATCTCAATTAAAACTAAGTACATGGTAAAAAACAGATGCCAGTGACTACAACAAATTATGCAAATTCACTTTGATTTATTTTATGATAAATTGAGTTCAACTTTAATCATATTTCTACTAGAACTCCCACTCAAAACCAACATCCCTCGAGTCGTTTTGGTGATTACTTGAACCAAATCCACTACACCAATATCGATCATCACATGAATTGGTGCAGCTTCAAAGGCGAGCATCAATATGGGCATCATATCAACCATATGACTCATGCTTGACCTTTAGGTCCATGTTCCGAGGCCATGTCTATACATGCTAGACTCACCAAGTAAGAACCTTAGTACCCACGTGTGTAAAACTGTCTTACACCCATTGTATGCGAACATAGAGTCTATCACACCCGATCATCACGTGGTGTCTTGAAACGACGAACTTTACTAATAGTGCATACTAAAGGAAGAACACATTTTTTTCTTAATATTTAAACGAGGGATCATCTTATAATGCTACTAAAGCACCATACAAGCAAAATAAGATGCAAACAAACATCATATGCTAAAAGTGATATGATATGGTTCTTGCACTTGATCACTATCTTGTGCATCGTGGTATGATCTTTATCATTCCTATATATGTAAGGCCAAGGTCTGCGGAGCTTACACTTTCGCATATTATAATTTCCAATAGTATAAATCCATACTAAAAATTATAATACCACCATATCATAGTACTTGCCCCGCAAAACCAAAAAACTAGACGTCTCTAATTTATCTTTTGCATGTTTTTACGTGGCTGAGGGCTTTTAGAGATAGAACCGTTCATACCTATGAACATGGAACCACAACAATGATAATCAAATTATTGGCAACTCTTTGTAAATCAGATATTGACTATAGTAGGAGAGACAGACACCCGCAAGCCACTTATGCAAAACTAGTTGCATGTTAAGCGTGGAGCAGGTCTCATGTGCGAGGACATGTAAAGTTTGTCTGAGCCTCTTCATCCCACTATGCCACCAATTTCCAAAATACACATAAGAAGCAATAACGTGACCATCAGCACCCACATACTCATATGTGTACTACCCGTGCAAAGCATCTATGCATAGATCCGGCTCTGATACCACTGTTGGGTTCGCAACATAGAAAACACATTTTTTCTACGATATGAACAACTAGCACCAGGATCTATCTATCTAGATACTAGCAACGGGTGGATATAAATCCATAGAGAACTTAATCTCGAAGACCAATAAAGTGTTATGAGATTGGTTCTCGTGGATGATGTAGTCGTTCACTTGCCGATCTCAAGATCGTGACGAAGTCCAGCCGGTCCAGCACCAACAAGTCCAGCACCGCAAAGCAGTGGTGCATCCGTGATCGCACACGTCTGGTACCCGACAACCTCCACGTCTTCTCTCCAGCAAAGCAGCGGAAGCAGCAAATCCTTGCTCCAGAAAAAGCCATCGGGAATATGTATATCGCTGATCGCAGACCATGGGGAAATTCTAGAGGGGGAGAGAGATCCTTTGCGGGGAGGTGTGAGATGAGAGGATGAGAGGGGGTCCTTTTATAGGAAGAGGGGGAATCTAGAAGCCATGGTATGGCAGCCATGGTGGGTGCCCTCGCCTCTTCCAAATTCATGTGGGTGGAGCTCCCACTCCCATAAAAAGACCTCCACTCAAAATTCCACTCACCTCCATTAAATTTCCACCAAATTTAATGCAAGCTCTCACTTAATAAAACTCTTTTATTTATTTTACTACCTCCATTCCGGTTTGTAAGGAAAATGCGTACTTCAAGAAAACAGTTTGATAGTAAATTTAGTTAATAAAATATAAAATATATTTAACAGAAATTATATCATTAGATTCATATTCAAAATATGCTTCCAATGGTATAATTTTTGTGACATATGATTCATATATTATTGACTAAAATTACTATCAAACTATTTTCTCGAAATACGTATTTTCCTTATAAACCGAAATGGGGGTAGTATTCAGAATTTTGTTAATTACATCAATTAACAAACATTTACATAAAACCCCTTGCTACATATCAATTTCACATGTAGAACCAGTTTCAGCAATTTCACCCGAAACAATTTCAATGTCCATTGAAATAATTCCAGCACTTTTATATTCTTTCTTTGGCATTTCATTTGCTCCAAATGGTGTCGTTATCCCTTAAGTGTGTCACCCTATGATTCGCGAATAATGTAGAAATTATCGAGACCCCTCTCTAATCAATAATCAGTAGCGGGACCTGGAGATCCGTACTGACTCCCACATATTCAACGATGACTTCTTGTGATCGTGTGAACCTTTTACATTTGTCACTAAATCCTTTTGTCTCGCGATATTTTACATGTCCGAGATTCGATCATCGGTATCCCCATACCTAGTTTGATCTCGTTACTGACGTGTACTCTGTTCTCATTCCCGTGATATAACATTCTAGTGATCCCCATCACTTGCTTGCAAGCTATATCAATGTGACACCACTGAGAGGTCCTAGAGTATATATCTCTGTCATTTGGATGGATAAATCCCACTCTTCATCCATGAGCCTCTACATAACACTATCGGAGTATCTGAACCCACCTTTATTGTCACCCTATTACGGTGTAACGTTTGATGCTATCAAGCTACTCTTCCTATTTTAGTGATTGACATGATCTCATGGTCTAAGGACTAAAGTTACTTGTAATGATGTTATAGCAATTTAAACATAATGACTTTGATTGTATTACTATATTTCGGATGAATTTTCATCACACCATTCCACCAATGTTGTGACCTCGTTATTAACAACATCCAATGTCAATGATCAGGAAACCTTGATCATCTTGTTAATCAACGAGCTAGTTTATATGAGAGGCATAACTAGGAACAATTTATTTGTTTATTAAATACACATGTATTAACGTTTCCAATTAATACAATTATAGCATGAGAAATAAACATTTATCATAAACAAGGAAAAAGATAATAACCATTTTATTATTGCCTCTCGGCCATATTCCCTTCACAACCAAGTTCCAACAAACCCCCACAAAGTCTCATAAGCACATCTCATCACATCATATCAAATAGTTCCAGAAAAATTTTTATATACTGGTGAGAGGTGGAGACTGTTAAGTTGAAATTTCACTTAAAACTTCATGCTACACTAGATTGTGTTGGGTTTGCAGCACAGAAAAAAATTCCTATGATGTGAACAACTAAGCAACAAGATCTATCTATCTAGATACAATCAAGGGGTGGATAAAGATCCATAGAGAACTTACCCTCGAAGAGCGACAAAGTGTTATGAGATTGAACTCATGGGTGATGTAGTCGTTCGCTTGCCGATCTCAAGATCGTGAGGAAGTCTAGCACAAGTCCAGCACAACAAAGCAATGGTGCATCTATGATCAACACACGTTCGGTACCCCGACAACCTCCGCGTCCTTGCTACAACAAAGCAGCGGAAGAAGCAAATACCTGTTCCAGAAAAGGCCACCGGGAACATGTATCTTGCTATGCCGAGACCATGGGGAATATTCTAGAGGGGGAGAGATCCTTCACGAGGAAGTGTGAGTGCGATGGGAGGGAGGGGTGCCTTTTATAGGGGAGGGGAAAACCCCTTTCCATGGCCGGCAGCCAAGGTGGGTGCCCCCACCTCGCCCTCATTCATATGGGTGGAGCACCCACTCACATAAACACCACCTCCACTCAAAATCCCACTCACATGTATTAATTTTCCACAAAAATTAATGCATCTCTCAATTAATAAAACTATTTTATTTATTTTATTTAGAAATTTTTTAATTACTTTAATTAACAAACATTCACATAAAACCCCTTACAACATTTCAATTTCACATGCAGAACCAATTTCAGCATTTTCACCCGAAACAATTCTAGTGTCCATTGAAATAATTCAAGTGCTTTGATATTGTTTCTCTGGTATATTATTTGCTCCAAATGGTGTCAGTATCCCTTAAGCGTTTCACCCTACAGTTCATGAATAATTCATACATGATCGATACCCCTCTCCAATCAATAATCAGCATCGGGGCCTGGAGTTTCGTACTGACTCCCACACATTCAATGATGACTCTTGTGATCGTGTGAACCTTTAATGCTTGTAATTAAATACCTTTGTAGCGATATATTACATCTCTGAGATTCGATCATCGGTATCCCCATACCTAGTTTGTTCTTGTTATCTACATGTACTCTTTTCTTGTTCCCATGATATAACAGTTTAGTGATCTTATCACTTTCTTGCAAGCTATGTCAATGTGATATCACCAAGAGGGCCCATAATATATCTCTCTGTCATCGGGATGGACAAATCCCACTCTTGATGCATGTGCCTCAATATAACACTTTCAGACTACCCAAACCCAACTTTATAGTCAACCTGTTATGGTGTGATGTTTGATGTTATCAAAGTACTCTTTCGATGTTAGCAATTAACATGATCCCATGGTCTAAGGATTAGGGTTACTTTATATGATGTTATAGAAATTTAAACATAATGACTTTGAACGTATTACTATACTTCGGATGAATGTTCATCACATCATTCCACCAATGTTGTGACCTCATTATTAACAACATCCAATATCCATGGTCAGGAAACCTTGATCATCTTGTTAATCAACAAGTTAGTTTATATGAGAGTCATAACTAGGAACTCTTTATTTGTATATTAAACACACATGTATTAATGTTTTCAATTAATACAATTATAGCATGCATAATAAACATCAATCATATACTTGGAATAAGATAATAAAACTTTTTTATTTCCTCTCGGGTATATTCCCTTCAGTCTCCCACTTGCACTAGAGACAATAATCCAGATTACATAGTGATGAATCTAACACCCATTGAGTTCTGATGTTGATCATGTTTTTACCTAGGGAGAATTTTAGTCAACGGATCTAATACATTCAGATCCATATGTACTTTACAAATCTTTATATTGATGCGCTCAGATCAATGTAGAGCTTCATTGGGAGACCCCAAGAGGAAGGTATGATGAGCACAGCAGCAAGTCTTCCCTCAGAAAGAAACCAAGGTTATCGAACCAGTAGGAGGAAGGAAACAACTCAAAGGTGTTGCTAGCAACTTGGAAACCTGCACAACACAAACTCAAGAATTTGCCCCAACGAACAATGAGGTTGTCAATCTCACCGGTTTGCTGAAAACAAAGGATTAACTGTATGGTGTGGAAGGTAATGGTGGTTTGCAGAAAGTAAACAGGAACAATGGAAGATGTATCAATGGTAAAGATTGGACCGGGGTCCATAGTTCACTAGAGGTGTCCTCCTTAAGATAAACAAACATGGCATGCTGAGTAAACAAATTACAGCAGGGCAATTGACAGGACAGAGCAAGGCATAACAATGCAATACTAGACATTCATGATCCTATGAGATTTTATTGGGCAATACAACAAGATACATAGACCGCCATCCAACTGCATCTATGACTAGTAATCCACCTTCAGGTTATCATCTGAATCCCCTCCAGTATTAAGTTGCAAGGAACGGATAACTGCTTTAAGCAAAGTGTGTAAGGTAAACAATTCACTTGTTCCATGAACAAGAGACCGTTGTTTTCTCCCTAGTAGCAACAGCACATCTACAACCTTAGAGATTTCTGTCACTTCCCTAGATTAAATAGAGGCATGAACCCACTATCGAGCATAAATACTCCCTCTTGGAGTCACTAGCATCTACTTGGCCAAGATAGCTACCAGAAACGGAGAGCATGCAAGATCACCAACAAAATAGACATGATAGAATCAATAAGATAGAACCATTAATCAATCTGACATAGTAATCCCAATATCCATCGGATCCCCGCAAACACAACATGCATGATTACAAATAGATGATCTTGATAATGAACGGAGCTCACAAGATCTAAACATGGCAGCACAAAGGAGGAGAAACAACCATCTAGCTACTACATGGACCCGTATTCCAAGGTGGAACTACTCACGCTTCATACCGGAGGCTGGCATGATGATGAAGAAGGCCTCCGGGATGATCTCCCCATTGGCAGGGTGCCTGTCACATCCCAAGATTTTCCAAATCTTGTAATGTGAAAAATAAATGAATAAAATAAAACTTTGTTTGATTTTCTGAGTGAGAAGATTTTTTTTTAATCCAACTGGAAATCTTCAAACCAATTTGGATCAAATAAATCCTAAAGGGATTTGAAAGGATAATCCTTTGATAAAGGAAAATAAAAATATTTGAAATTAATATTTTGGATCTTTTAAATAAAAATATTTGGTTTCAAAAGAAATGGAAGTTTTACAAATAAAGATTATTTTGTAAGCCAAATTAAAATTTGGCCAAGCCTTTGAAAATAAAATATTTCTATTTGATAAAAATAGTAAAGGTTTATTCAAAATAAATTAATAAGGATTTAATATCCAAGTTTTATTAATAAAGATTTTGCTATTTCCAAAACATCAAGACTTATTTATTTATTTATTTATTTAAAATAAGGTTTCCAAGTATTTTATATTCTCAAATAAAACCTACTGGTTTGGTTTTGAAAATTAATAGATTTCACAAGGAGAATTTAAATAAAACAAAATCCTATTTGATTTAATAAACATGGTCTATGTATTTAATTAATAATGGACCTATATATAAAAATATTATTTTTGGTTTTGGAATTTTGGTTTATGTTACAGAACAGAATCAAATTCAAAGTTACAAAGTTTGGTGATTGTTTGAATCAATTTGAATGCTTGTTTGATTGTTTGAATTTCAAAACAGAAATTAGATTTAGAAAAAAGAAAAAGATTCAGAACGGAAAAAAATGGATTTGGACCCAGCCTAGCCGGCCAAGCTCATCAGCCCAGCAAACGGCCCAACTCCCCCTCCCCGAAGAAAACACTTCGCACCTGGCAACTGACCCGTACAGACAATGACTAGTGGACCCTTCCCTCACTCCTTTTCCCACTGACCAACCGACCCCACGCAGCTAGCACACCTTCTTCCTCCTCGCGCTAACGATGCCTGCCGTTGCTGCCAATTACGCCGGCGTTGAATACGCATTGATTCCGCGCCTTAACCTCGTCGTGACTGCGTCCTATTAATCGCCAGCGTCTCCTCCTCCTTTCCCCTCTGTCGCCCCACCTCGACACGTCCCCAGGCTGCCCCATTTTTCGCCACACCACCCTCGGTCCGACGAGCTTCCACCTCCAATTCCGGCCAGTACTCGCCACCTCCTGCCTCACCAACCACGCACACATACTCACCACTCCCTGGCGCATCTTCCTGTGCCCTCAGTTCGCCCGCGCGTGTCCCCTAGCGTCGACAAGCACGACACAGAGCGTCGCCGCCGTCTGTCTTGTCTCCGTCGAGCTCCTCCGGTAAGTCCATACCGCCCCGAGCCTTCTCCTTCACGGTCGCGTCATCTCCGTGATCCCCTGCATCTGACCCCACACTCTGTTTGCCTCCTCGTGATCGACAGCGTCGCCTTCGACCGCGAACAGAACCGCCCGTCGCCAGACCTTACTCCGGCGAGCAATCCACCGTAACCCTGAGCGCCCCTCGACCCAAGAAGACCACGTCGAGCTTCCCCAGCCTCCTGCGATCTCGGTGAGCACCTTCCCATCCTTCCCCGTTTCCTGTTTTGCCAGCACCGCCACCGCCTGGCCGTACACCGCCGCTAGCCGCCGCCAGCGCCGCTGATTTTTGGCAAGCACGCTAGCACCGTAGGATCTTGATCCGACGCTTGCGATAGATCACTTAAGCAGCGAAGGGGTACGCTTTCTGAGCCGTGCGGTCTATTTAGATCCAACGCGCCGCAGAGCCGATCCGGACGAACCGGTACCAGCCAGTAACGTTGCGACACGTGGCCAGACTTTGGTTAGAATTGAATTTGAAATCTGATTAGAATGTGAATTTCAAACCTTTGTAACTTTTGATCCACACGTCCAAAAATTGCAAACTTTATATCGTTGGAATCAGTGGAACAAGCCCTAGCCAACCATGGAATTTTTTTTAGCAAATAGTATCTGTTAGCTTGTTTGTTTTTGCAGAAACTTTTGTATGCTAGTTTAGAATAGAAAAATGTTTCAAAAATGTTTTTGAGTTTGAAACCTTGGCAAAATGGTTTTTTGTGAACCTACTGAATCTAGGAACCAACCCATGGTTTTGAAAATGAATTTGGTGAAGTTTAGAATGGACTAATTGATTTAGCCCATTTCTAGCCAAATAAAAAATAATGGTTTTTGTTATGAAAATGTTTTTGGAGTAAAAACTTTGGGAAAATGTTTTGGATCAAACCTACTGACCCTAAACACCAAGTTTTGTGAAACAACAACTTATTTGGTGAACAACTTAAAGTTGTTGCTTTGATAAAAATGTTTCCACCACATAAAATAGTGATTGGTTTTAAAAATGGTTTTTGGACAAAACCCTTTTGCAAATGACTTTGCCACTTTGGAAAAATGACCACCTTGGACCTTACAAAGTTTAGGAGCCTAGTGGAGACCATCTTTGCAAATATAACCACCTCTTGCATGCTTACATGCATGACTTAGATCCCATTGTTTTATGTGTGTGATTTGTTTGATTGATTATTGGTTTGGAATGCTAGTTGATATTGTGTTTGCTTGATTGATTGTAGTGAAGTTAGAAAAGTGTGAGACTAGCAAGATCAAGGAGTGAACCACCATTCCCTACCAAAAAGGCAAGTGACACTATCATTCAAAGTCCTACTATTTTCATTATACTTAGTGGATTTTGAAACATGCATGAAAAGAACTTTTATACTTATGCTATGCTAAATCCTAATAGGATTCCCTATACATTCCTTAGTGAAACAATGTAGTTGTTACATGCTTAGCCATGCTATATTTTGAAAAGAGATACATGTTGAGATTTTATGAAGTTGAGAAAAGGACTTGTGATTTTATATAATAAAACAAGGACTCAATGAACCACCTGGGTGGCCAAGGATACTTTGAGTTTTGGAGAAGATGGCAACAAAAGGATCCATGTCTATGGCAATCTCTTTGTGTTGTGCTCCAAAGAAACCACCCAGGAAACTTAGAGATCGAACATGTTTCTCCAATTGTGGCTTTCGTGTGCAACCACATGCTATTATGGTTCTGGCTTAGTCAACTACATTGGGAAGACCCATGCATTGTCTTCAGGCTACTGGACATGAGGACCTGGAATCCTACATGGGTACTTGAAGACAAGCTAGAAATGGTGCATGGGAGGACTCTTTGGAAAGACTTCGTCACATTCTCAATCTGCCGGTACTCCATCTTGGTGAGCACTAATCCAGTGGCCACTGGTGGAAAAAGGATGGGATTGTGACATGTGGGTAAAGTGTACTCCTTCTGCAGAAGATAATAAAATCTAAGTACTTAGCCGTGTCCCCGGTTACGGACAATACTGAGCAACTAAAGTTTGAAGCTATGGGAGATCTCGACATTCTAATTTCTAAAAGAAAATTTTTAAAGACTTGATGCACTTGGGGGTACCAAGGAGCTCAAGAGACTTTGATGAAAACATGAACACTTGGGGTTACCAAGGAACTCAAGAGACTTTGATGAAAACATGAACACTTGGGGTTACCAAGGAACTCAAGAGATTTTGATGAAAACATGAACACTTGGGGTTACCAAGGAACTCATGAGATTTTGATAAAACTTGATGCACTTGGGGTTACCAAGTAGCTCAAGGGATTTTTGACAAAGACTTGAACACTTGAGTTTCTACCAAGGAGTTCAAGAAATTTTGAAAAGGAGTTTTGACAAAGGACCAAAACCATTTTGAAAAGATAGGATAAAGTATTGCTTTCTGCAAATGAGCCTTAAACCCTACTTGGCCAAAATTGCATGTAATGATAGGATCCACTCATATTATACTTAGTAGTGAAACTTGCCAATACAATTCAAATGTATTGACCCTTGTGGCTATAACTTGTAATGTTGCAGGTTTGATTGATTTTAGTGAAGATTGATTGATTAGGATTATAAAGTCTACAACCAACATCTGCCTGTGGCACTTTGAAGATGAAGGATCCCATGACTATAGTTATTCCGCTGCAATGTAATGTAATAGCCCAATGAGCTATGTAAGATGTAATAAAATTATGTTATTCCTGGTTATAAAGTTATACTATGACCCTTGTTTCTTGATATTACATCTTAACTATGGATGCTAGCTATTGATCCAGGGACTAGCATTGTAAACACAGGGGACTCCACCTTATATTGTGTAAAGGTTGGGACACTCCCTATACAGATGGTATCAGAGCATTGTGTTGCCTGTAGGATTTGTAAACCCTAGGATTGGACAAAAACCCTTAGAAGAATAGGAGTGTATTTGTTCCAAAAAGTTATTTACAAACAATCTTGTAAACTCTTTCCTCAACCAGTTTGGTTTCAACTCTACATCTCTTCAACTTCAACTAGATGGAAAAACCTACCCCATGGCCAAAGACTACACCATGTGCAAAGGACTTCTTCAACTTCTTCAACTCTAATGACTTCAACTTCTTCAACTCTAATGACTTCAACATCTTCAGCATATTCACCAAGGATTTCCAACTTGGATACCACTAAGGACTACAAGTGAGACAAGGAAATCTTGCTCAAGATATGGAGACTAAGGGAATGCAAAAATAAGAAGGAGATCATTTCACTAGAAGTTATTGTAACCAAGAGTTTTTCTCAAGGAAACCATGATCTCATGCAAGAAGAATCATAAAGGAAGGAAAGATCACAAGTGAACTGTAACACCCTCAGAATCGGCCCTATCCAAGTTTTAGCGAAACCCGCCAAACCCGCATAGAAACGATTCGAAGGTGCCCACCAGGCACTTTCGTGCGGGTGGAAAACGAAGTAATAACATTACACAACAGTCCTCGATGGGACCCACAGAACAGATATATATACAACACGACTCCATGAGTCAAGATTACAGATATACGGTACAAAGATCCAAATCACCTTGAGAACGATATAGCGTCCAGCTACGGACAAGATGCAAATGGGGCTAAGAGCCCTGAAGAATAACCAATGGCGTCCATAACCCTGCCCAGGCCAAGCCGGAAGGGTAACCCTGCTAACGGCGTCGATCCCAAAACCTGCTTAAACAAAAGGGGTGCCGACAAAGGGCAAAGGAAAAAGAGGAGCGTCAGTACTGAGGCCAGTACACGGCGAGGCTAGAATTCGGCGGTCCTCGCCTACATAGGTATGGTGGACTGAGCGGCAGCGGCAGCATGCACTGAACAACCTATAGAGACTCGATACAACTGGCGGCTATCAGAGAGGGGTGAGAAAGACCTATTCGGATCCAACCTGATACTAGCATCAAACAAACCCATCCTGGCGTTTCCCCCTCGAGACCAAGCGAGGAAGTCAACCGAGGAACTCACACAGTTGGCAGTTTTACTTATTCAGTTATAGTTGCGGCACTTTACTAGTCAGGTTTAGATAATCATCCTGATAAAGTAAGAAGTGGGCACTTTTAGTTAACCATTCCGTTATAGTGGCAACACTTACTAGTCAGATACAATTAGCATGAGATAACCCATAACCTAGCAGTTGTTGGTGCTTTTACTTAGCCATTCCGTTGTAGTGAAGCTGATTACTAGTCATATCGGATACAAGTCAATTTATAACAGTAAACTTTAGTTATAGTTGTCTATGATCAAGCACTGTGCTCCAAGTCGTCCATAACCGCGGACACGGCTTCTCGAAAAGATTTAACCCTGCAGGGGTGCACCAAAGTATCCACAGGCACTTCGACCCTTTTTGCCAGATCAGTTAACATACACCCATCGGTATGTCGGCGGGGCCTAAGTCACGACGTTCCCAGACCCAAAGCAAGTACGTGGGGGCCACCCCACCAAGTCGACACCCGTAACGAAGTCGGCCGGTCTCCGAGACGGACTTAGGGTTTGGGTAGACGGCAGTGAGCGACAGCAAATCCCCAAACGGGGACTGTCGACACCGCGAAAACGTGTCCCGATCCTAAACAGTACAGGTGCTATATGTCGCACAATTTAAATAAAGCAGTAAAGCATGGCATAAAACCTCAAACTAGTTTGTGGCCCCCAGTACAATACTTTGAAATCAGGTAATAATCAATGGGGGGCCCATATCTCCCCACCTGTGGTTAGCGCGCTCGATCTCGGAACAGGTGTCAAGAACTCGGGTCCTACGGGACACAAGTGGGCGTTCGGAAATCAAATATTATCTATCACCCACCGATGCCTCTGCTTACTTCCATTTTAGTTGTTAAACAGGAATTAAAGTGAACGATAAGTAAAACTATGATCATCTCCAACGTCAACCTGCGGCAATACATCAACAACTGTGGCACTGGACGACACGCAACAGCACTTGAGCAAGCGACTACGACGCGCAAGTCCAACTATCTACCAAACAACAGGTAATAGGATGTGTCCAAGGCAATATAAGGCTGCAAGGGATATCACAGGTACGGAAACTAAAGCATCGCAACACAGATAGCAATAGATCAACAGGAGGAAAGTAAATACTATAAAAGTAAGATAGGTAGAAAGGGGGAGATGCTCGTCTGAAAACATTGTCGAAGGTTCAACCGAAGATCGGGGCGAAGCTCACATCAACTCAACGGCCTTATCCGCGAAGAAGCAAAACACTAGAATAAACACCGGATGCAATATTTAATACAACGGCAGAAGATCGGCATGATTCATGTATGATGTATGACATGGAAAAGGTGCGATGCAATTGGGTCATATTAAGCGGAACCGGGGTCCCGACAATTAATTAGGTGGTTCATGTTATTTAGATCCCCCGCAATTTAAAGGTTGTCTTAACAAGGCAGAATATATATCACCGGTTCGCTACACAAATTTAAATGAGGCCGATATGAGACTGGATTTGCCCGCATATGGCCCCATATTTAATTATTAGGTGAATCGGCATAAGGCCCCCAAACCACATGATATGCATGCGAGATAATGATTTAATATGCAACAAATTATATAGATGGCATTTATAAAATAGGGTTCTCGGAGAGGGGTTCACACATTAGGGGTCTCGACGAACTTGAGGTTCTGGGGGGTTCGGGGTTCGGGGTCGGTCTCAGGGTCTAGGGTTCGACGGATCGGTCTCGACGGGATCGTTCTTGGATTACTGTGGTCGATCTTGTTGTTCGGGATGAAGCACTTGTCGCACCGGGGTCTCGGTGTCCGGGATGAAGTACTCGGCGTCTCCGCGTCGGTGGCCTTGGCGGTATCGGGTTCGGACTCCGGATCCGGGCACGGTCTTAGCGCTCCGTCTTCAGTGTCGTTGGCGAACTCGGGCTCGATACCGGGGGTCCTTCGGATCCCTGAGGCGATCTTGGCGTTCCGGGCATCTTCGGTCCGTCCTCGACCATCAGGGTCCATGACGAAGATCTTGGAATGGGCGCCACTTGGGTTCGGTGTCGATCTTGGCGTTCACTTGTACATGTGGCCGTCTCGTTGAGGGGTGGTCTTGAACGCGCGGCGGAGGGGGCTTGCGGCGTGGCCACGGCGGCGGCGATGAAGGCAAACGATGGTGGTTGGTGCTGCTCGCGGAGGAAGCTCGGGTAAGGCCCAGGGCGCTGGCTCGCGGACAGAGGCGTCGCTTGCTGGGGAAGGACAACACGGCGGTGCAGAGGGGCACGGGGCTCGCACGGGGAGGCGGCAACCTGAGACGGTGATGCGGTACTACGGGGTCGAGCTCGAACAGAGGAAGGCCGGACCGACGAGGGCAGCAAGGCAGGCACGCGGGGACGGGGACGCGCGAGTCGGGGTCGGGCTCGGCCGGAGCGGCGCGGCTCGGGCCCTGCAGCGGCGGCGCGAGCTGGCGAGGCGGGGAAGGCTCGAGCGGGGAGGCGGTGAACGGCGGCGACGTGCCGGGGCGGTGGCGAGAGCGCCTGGCGGCGAGCGCCTGGCCGGCGGGGCGGGAGCTGTTGGAGGCGCGTCGGAGCGAGGAGGTGGGGAGGACGCGGGCTTGGCGGCTGCGGGCGGTGGCGAAGAGGGGAAGCGGGGCGACGGTGAACGGCGGTGGGAGGCAGCGCGCGGGGCGGCGCTCGGAGGCGGGCTGCTCGCAGGGGCGAGGAAGGGCGGCGGAGAAGGGGAGAAGCCGGGGAGGACGCGGGGCGGGCTGCAGGAGGGGAGCGGGCGTGAGCCGGAGCGGGAGAAGGCGGGGAGCGGTGGCCGGAGGTGAGGGCAGCGCCGGCGGGGCTGGAAGAGAGAGGGAGGAGGGAGGAAGAAGAAGCAGGCGGGGCAGGTGGGGCGCGGGTCGCGTGCGGGCTGGCGCGGTGCTGCCGCGTGGGTGGGGTCCAGGGGGGAAGGGCGGTTCTGGGGTGGGGAAGCCTGGTCGCGCGCGGGGTCCGGGGTGGCCCCAGGCGGGGATCCCGAGGGAGCCTGCTGGTCGGGTCAGGGGGGGCCCCGCAGGCGCGTGGCGTGCGCGTGTGTGCGGGTGTGTTGTGTGGGGTGTGGGTTGGGTGCTGGGGATGGGGAGTGGGGTAGGATTAGGTGGCAGCGTCTGGTAGGCTAGGGGGAGGGGAGAGGGTGAGGTGGCAAGTGGGGATTGGGTGGGGTGAGGTGGAGGGGGTGTGTGGGTAGGTTAGCTGGTAGCTATAGGATTTGTCTAGTGGACCGTTTTATTTTTCTGGGGTGGTCGTTCGGGTCAATCGGCCCGTTCGACTGCCCCGCTAAAATAATAAATATTTTTATTTATTTCAAACAAGGCTTTTGTAAACCGATATCCGACAAAACAAAATAATCCGGAGACCCGGGTTTGGCGTTTGAATAAAAGACGGGGCGTTTGGAAAACAATTCGGCTTTGCGAAAAATAGTTTTAGACAAACAACGTATGATGATGACGATGCAATGCACAAATTCAACGCGATTTTCTAGTAGTGGTTTTGCGGGATGCCACATGAACCATATAGATGGACCACCATATTATAGTTAAGTCTAACACACCAAATTATGTGGTGTAACAAAAATATTTTGTTGCCTAAGTATGTGCTTGAACTATGTGTTTGAGTGAAATGTTTGGTTTGTGATTGCATGCACATTGCTTGTGTGAATTGTGATGTGTGTGATTAGAAATATTTACTTAGAAATATCTTGCCTATTCTAATCCTCATTCAACCCAAACAGATGACTACTCCAAAAGACTCCAACATCAAGGTTGATGACACCAACACCAACCAAGAGGACAGCATGAAAGAGCTCATAGCAACCCAGAACCAGTTGAACCAAGTGACAGCTCAATTCATAGCCAACTCTAGTGGAGAAGATCCAACCCTACAATGATTTTTGGAGACTCAAGGCTAATTGATGCTTAAGGTGACTGATCAAATGATCAAAATGGAAGAAAGCTATCCCAAAAGAGTCTTTGACAACAAGGATGACAGAAATGTTATTCTAGATGGAGCCCCAACTTGCATTATTTGTGGAGACAAGGATCATACTTCCAAGGAGCATGGAGATCAATGCCCCAACTGTGAAGAGAAACATCCTGTTGGACAATGTCCCACCTCTCAAGCTACTTGCTACCTATGTGAAGGAAACAACCATGTTCCTATCCAATGCCCCATCTATTCCATTGTGGAACAAAGGAAACAAGAAGGATCCAAGTCTACCAAGAATGTTGATGGCAAAGGAAAAGGACCACTTATACCTCCAAACAAGACAACCCAATTCAAAGGATCCAAGAAACCCAAGAAGCAAAAGATAGACAAAAGCCATGTGCAATGTTATAAATGTAAGGAAATGGGACACTATTCCGGTGAATGCCCAGAGAACCCGAAGAATAAAGAGATTTGCCAAGTGGTGTGCAACAACTGCAAAGAGCTAGGCCATTATGTAGCACCTTGTCCACAAGAGCCACGTAAAGAACTCAAGGACATCCACTGTTTCAATTGCAAGAACCCAGGACATTATGCAAGCAACTGTCCAGAAAAGATGAAGAACAAGTTGAACAAGCCTATGGAGAAACTCAACCTTGGCCCATGAGTCAAGTGCGGAAACCAAGGACACAATGCAAATGTTTGCTTAGAGAAGAATCCCCAGGACCCTAAGAAGGCCAATATGTAATTTTTGTTTGAAATTTTTTTAAGGGTGGTAGTACCCTAGTTGTTTTGAGCCTACTTGTAACCCTAACATTCCCAAATCTCGGGACGAGATTTATTTTCAGGGTGGTAGCCTGTCACATCCCAAGATTTTCCAAATCTTGTAATGTGAAAAATAAATGAATAAAATAAAACTTTGTTTGATTTTCTGAGTGAGAAGAATTTTTTTTTTGAATCCAACTGGAAATCTTCAAACCAATTTGGATCAAATAAATCCTAAAGGGATTTGAAAGGATAATCCTTTGATAAAGGAAAATAAAAATATTTGAAATTACTATTTTGGATCTTTTAAATAAAAAGATTTGGTTTCAAAAGAAATGGAAGTTTTACAAATAAAGATTATTTTGTAAGCCAAATTAAAATTTGGCCAAGCCTTTGAAAATAAAATATTTCTATTTGATAAAAATAGTAAAGGTTTATTCAAAATAAATTAATAAGGATTTAATATCCAAGTTTTATTATTAAAGGTTTTGCTATTTCCAAAACATCAAGACTTATTTATTTATTTAAAATAAGTTTTCCAAGTATTTTATATTCTCAAATAAACCTACTGGTTTGGTTTTGAAAATTAATAGATTTCAAAAGGAGAATTTAAATAAAACAAAATCCTATTTGATTTAATAAACATGGTCTATTTATTTAATTAATAATGGACCTATATATAAAAATATTATTTTTGGTTTTGGAATTTGGTTTATGTTACTGAACAGAATCAAATTCAAAGTTACAAAGCTTGGTGATTGTTTGAATCAATTTGAATGCTTGTTTGATTGTTTGAATTTCAAAACAGAAATTAGATTTAGAAAAAAAAAGATTCAGAATGGAAAAAATGGATTTGGACCCAGCCCAGCCCATGAGCCCAACAAACAGCCCAACTCCCCCTCCCCGAAGAAAACACTTCGCACCTGGCAACTGACCCGCACAGACAATGACTGGTGGACCCTTCCATCACTCCTTTTCCCACTGACCAACCGACCCCACGCAGCCAGCACACCTTCTTCCTCCTCGCGCTAACAACGCCTGTCGTTGCTGCCAATTACGCCGGCGTTGAATACGCATTGATTCCGCGCCTTAACCTCGCCGTGACTGCATCATATTAATCGCCAGCGTCTCCTCCTCCTTTCCCCTCTGTCGCCCCACCTCGACACGCCCCCAGGCTGCCCCATTTCTCGCCACACCATCCTCGGTCCGACGAGCTTCCACCTCCAATTCTGGCCAGTACTCGCCACCTCCTGCCTCACCAACCACGCACACATACTCACCACTCCCTGGCGCATCTTCCTATGCCCTCAGTTCGCCCACGCGCGTCCCCTAGCGTCGACAAGCATGACACAGAGCGTCACCGCCGTCTGTCTCGTCTTCGTCGAGCTCCTCCGGTAAGTCCATACCGCCCCGAGCCTTCTCCTTCACGCTCGCGTCATCTCCGTGATCCCCTGCATCTGACCCTACTCTCTGTTTGCCTCCTCGTGATCGACAGCGTCGCCTTCGACCGCGAACAGAACCGCCCGTCGCCAGACCTTACTTCGGCGAGCAATCCACCGCAACCCTGAGCGCCCCTCGACCCAAGAAGACCACGTCGAGCTTCCCTAGCCTCCTGCAATCTAGGTGAGCACCTTCCCATCCTTCCCCGTTTCCTGTTTTGCCAGCACCGCCACCGCCTGGCCGTACGCCGCCGCTAGCCGCCGCCAGCGCCGCTGATTTTTGGCAAGCACGCTAGCACCATAGGATCTTGATCCGACGCTTGCGATAGATCACTTAAGAAGCGAAGGGGTACGCTTTCTGAGCTGTGCGATCTATTTAGATCCAACGCGCCGCAGAGCCGATCCGGCCAAACCGGTACCAGCCAGTAACGTTGCGACGCGTGGCCAGACTTTGGTTAGAATTGAATTTGAAATCTGATTAGAATGTGAATTTCAAACCTTTGTAACTTTTGATCCACACGTCCAAAAATTGCAAACTTTATATCGTTGGAATCAGTGGAACAAGCCCTAGCCAACCATGGAATTTGTTTAGCAAATAGTATCTGTTAGCTTATTTGTTTGCAGAAACTTTTGTATGCAAGTTTAGATTAGAAAAATGTTTCAAAAATGTTTTTGAGTTTGAAACCTTGGCAAAATGGTTTGGTGTGAACCTACTGACTCTAGGAACCAACCCATGGTTTTGAAAATGAATTTGGTGAAGTTTAGAATGGACTAATTGATTTAGCCCATTTCTAGCCAAATAAAAAATAATGGTTTTTGTTATGAAAATGTTTTTGGAGTAAAAACTTTGGGAAAATGTTTTGGATCAAACCTACTGACCCTAAACACCAAGTTTTGTGAAACAACAACTTATTTGGTGAACAACTTAAAGTTGTTGCTTTGATAAAAATGTTTCCACCACATAAAATAGTGATTGGTTTTAAAAATGGTTTTTGGACAAAACCCTTTTGCAAATGACTTTGCCACTTTGGAAAAATGACCACCTTGGACCTTACAAAGTTTAGGAGCCTAGTGGAGACCATCTTTGCAAATATAACCACCTCTTGCATGCTTACATGCATGACTTAGATCCCATTGTTTTATGTGTGTGATTTGTTTGATTGATTATTGGTTTGGAATGCTAGTTGATATTGTGTTTGCTTGATTGATTGTAGTGAAGTTAGAAAAGTGTTAGACTAGCAAGATCAAGGAGTGAACCACCATTCCCTACCAAAAAGGCAAGTGACACTATCATTCAAAGTCCTACTATTTTCATTATACTTAGTGGATTTTGAAACATGCATGAAAAGAACTTTTATACTTATGCTATGCTAAATCCTAATAGGATTCCCTATACATTCCTTAGTGAAAACAATGTAGTTGTTACATGCTTAGCCATGCTATATTTTGAAAAGAGATACATGTTGAGATTTTATGAAGTTGAGAAAAGGACTTGTGATTTTATATAATAAAACAAGGACTCAATGAACCACCTGCGTGGCCAAGGATACTTTGAGTTTTGGAGAAGATGGCAACAAAAGGATCCATGTCTATGGCAATCTCTTTGTGTTGTGCTCCAAAGAAAACCACCCAGGAAACTTAGAGATCGAACATGTTTCTCCAATTGTGGCTTTCGTGTGCAACCACATGCTATTATGGCTCTGGCTTAGTCAACTACATTGGGAAGACTCATGCATTGTCTTCAGGCTACTGGACATGAGGACCTGGAATCCTACATGGGTACTTGAAGACAAGCTAGCAATGGTGCATGGGAGGACTCTTTGGAAAGACTTCGTCACATTCTCAATCTGCTGGTACTCCATCTTGGTGAGCACTAATCCAGTGGCCAGGATTGTGACATGTGGGTAAAGTGTACTCCTTCTGCAGAAGATAATAAAATCTAAGTACTTAGCCGTGTCCCCGGTTACGGACAATACTGAGCAACTAAAGTTTCAAGCTATGGGAGATCTCGACATTCTAATTTCTAAAAGAAAACTTTTAAAGACTTGATGCACTTGGGGGTACCAAGGAGCTCAAGAGAATTTGATGAAAACATGAACACTTGGGGTTACCAAGGAACTCAAGAGACTTTGATGAAAACATGAACACTTGGGGTTACCAAGGAACTCAAGAGATTTTGATGAAAACATGAACACTTGGGGTTACCAAGGAACTCATGAGATTTTGATAAAACTTGATGCACTTGGGGTTACCAAGTAACTCAAGGGATTTTTGACAAAGACTTGAACACTTGAGTTTCTACCAAGGAGTTCAAGAAATTTTGAAAAGGAGTTTTGACAAAGGACCAAAACCATTTTGAAAAGATAAGATAAAGTATTGCTTTCTGCAAATGAGCCTTAAACCCTACTTGGCCAAAATTGCATGTAATGATAGGATCCACTCATATTATACTTAGTAGTGAAACTTGCCAATACAATTCAAATGTATTGACCCTTGTGGCTGTAACTTGTAATGTTGCAGGTTTGATTGATTTTAGTGAAGATTGATTGATTAGGATTACAAAGTCTACAACCAACATCTGCCTATGGCACTTTGAAGATGAAGGACCCCATGACTATAGTTATTCCGCTGCAATGTAATGTAATAGCCCAATGAGCTATGTAAGATGTAATAAAATTATGTTATTCCTGGTTATAAAGTTATACTATGACCCTTGTTTCTTGATATTACATCTTAACTGTGGATGCTAGCTATTGATCCAGGGACTAGCATTGTAAACACAGGGGACTCCGCCTTATATTGTGTAAAGGTTGGGACACTCCCTCTATAGTGCCGGGAAGAGCTTCAGATCCCCCTGATCTAGGGACGATGCTGGCGGCGGCTACAGACTATTTCGTGGAAGATGGATCGGGTACTTAGGGTTTTGGTATCGGGGGCTTCTTATAGGTGAAGACGCGAGGCAGGGGCACCCGGGGTGACCGCACCCCCCAGGCACGGGCCAGGCTTGGCCGCGCGGCCAGGGGGTGTAGCCCCCTGGTGGCTCCCCTCTGTCTCGTCTTCTGGCTCCGTGTTCCCCACGGTAAAATATTGACTTTGGCTTTTGTCCCGTCCAATTCCGAGAATATTGATTTTCTACCTTTTCTGGAACCAAAAACAAAAGAAAACAAGCAAATGGCACTGTGGAATCTTATTAATAGGTTAGTCCCATAAAACATATAAAAATACCTCAAAGTGTAGAAAAAGCAAAGCAAAGTGGATACTAAACAAGCATGGAGCATCAAAAATTATAGATATGTTTACGACGTATCAAGCATCCCCAAGCTTAACTCCTGCTCGTCCTCGAGTAGGTAAGTGATAAAAAGAATAATTTTTGAGGTGACATGCACCATCAAAATCAAGATCAAACCATTTGCAAGCATTGAAAGCTGGGATCAAAGTACTCTAAACATGAGCATGAAACAAGAAGTTCTAACGATAAGACATAGTATCTATGCATGCAACATGAAAGGTTACAAACAAAGATTCATGAATAATATGCATTTA
Source organism: Avena sativa (assembly GCA_916181665.1). Taxonomy (NCBI): domain Eukaryota; kingdom Viridiplantae; phylum Streptophyta; class Magnoliopsida; order Poales; family Poaceae; genus Avena; species Avena sativa. The sequence continues at coordinate 6,388,837 of OV702282.1, read as the reverse complement.
AAACGTTTGTTTGTTTCACATATAGAAAACATAGCATAGTGGCATTCAACTTCTCTCTCATGGAGTAGCAAATAGATGCATAGGACACCTTCAAAGTTCATAAGAGTGACTAGATACAAATAGTTCAAGAACAAGTAATATCAACAATATGAATCAATCAATAAGTTTCGGGACAATACACATAGAACTAAGAATGGCCACTATGCTCTCTCAATTGGTTCCTAAGGATAGAAGGTGGAGACTCAATATAATGGTGGAAGAAAGGCACTTCATAAAGGGAAGCAGGGATTTCAAGTCTCATAAAGAGCTTCCAAAAATTATGGTACTTGTTAGCTTTCAGCTCTCATTGCCCCTATCATAAGCATCTTGAAGTGATTAAGGTTAAAGTGAACAAACTATGGAGTATATGCTTGACAAAGTATAAGTTGACAATCTCATGTCCCTTGAATATGAGGGTCGCTCCTCATGCTACTCAACTTTAGTCACCGGTAAGTTCTTGTCATAGTAGGTACATATGTATCATAGAGAACCTCCAACGGGGTACCCCTTGCACATGATAAAAGAGCTATCCCATAATAAAAATGACAAGGCAAGCAGACAATGAGCATCTCTGCAATCTTCTTATTTACCATGTGAAAATGGTGCTTTTTTCTCTCTTTCCTTTTTTCTCATATTTTTTCTTTTTCTCAATCTCTGTCTCTTTTTTTATACGAAGAATTCTTCATAGATTGCTCACTATGGTGATGATGCAATTTTCCACCATGATTAGGCATGGCTTAGGCTAGCGGCCTAGGCGTTTCTCTAACACACATAGATAACTTCATGGACTTATAAGATCCCCTTTCATTTCACATCAACGACATCCATAAATAAAAGAACATGATGTCAACTGGGTACAATGTACAAGTGAAATGTTGAAAGCGTTCCCCATGATGACATGGTTCTACTTATTCCAACGTATAAGTGCAAGCATATACAACATAGATGACACAATGGTTCAAGTTTATTAGGGGCAAGAAAAATAAAGTGTGTCATCAAGTTTTTGAGAGCTTTAATCACTAAGTTTTAACATAACAAAGAGACTTTAATTGGAAGGTAAATAAAAACAAGAATATACTTGGAATGGTGTAACACACCATTCATAGGAATTTATAGTGGACACTTTGGAATAACTTGGTTTCTTGGGAGTTGGATGCATGAGTAGAGCATACTCATACAAGTGGAGGCTAGCAAAAGACTGGGAGTGACCAACTAAGAGAGCAATAATGGCCATAATCATGCAGAGCGGCAAAACATTACTAATCAAAGCATATAGTGTTACTACAATCAAAACGTAAATGATAACAGAGGCTAAGGTGACTTGTTCATAGTCATAACATGGTGTGAGCATGTTCCAAGTCAACCCAAACAAATCATCAAAGGAGAATACCACAATACTATGCTTTTGTATGCTAAAACAATGCATGATTCCTTCAAGGCACATTAAGCAATCCTAATTGTTTGGAAAAATTCATGCTACACAAAAAATCACTAAGCATAAGGTCAAAATAACATCTAGCATGACATGATAAAGTCTAAGTCACAGTCAAAGCAAGCTCCTCTTGTACTACTAAGCAAGAACTTCCTTCTCCTTTCCAACACAAATCAACTTATTTGAAACAACACAGCGAGAACGGGGGTCCAAACTACTTTATTCAAGTTAACTAACTAAGCAAAAACCAAAACCAAAAACTAAGACGCTCCAAGAACAACACAACTGTGCATGAAACAATAAAAATGAATTGTCTAGAAAGACCTGAGTTTTTATTGATGAATAAGGGGATGCCTTGGGCATCACCAAGCTTTGACGCTTGTACCTCTTGGATATTTCTTGGGTTGACACGGGGTGGCATCCCCAAGCTTGAGCTTTTTTCCATTCTTCATCTCATTACATCATTCTTTCTCTACACCTGAAATTTTCCTTCATACAAAACTTTACACAATCTTCATTAGCAACATTAGTGTATTCAAAAGATAATAGACCTTTGGGTTTTAGTTTTAAAATAGAAAAACTTTTACTAAAGACACAAGCTACTGTAGCAATTCCCTCAAAGAGCTCAATTTCCCAAGAAGGAATCAATTAGAAACAAATGCAAATAATGGCAGAAATCTGTCAAAACAGACCAGCAGGTAGAAACCGATATTTTCTAAGACCTTCTGATGCTCAAATAAAAAAGTGTTGAACTAACGAAAGTTAGCTAACAACCTGGGGGATTTATTCAGAAAATTACAGCTCAATCCGACTTACAGATATTTTACACGAAATTTTTACAGTGGAGCACAAAAATCTGTTTCGGGACAGCAACTCCTGAAATCTTACTTCCCTCTCATTAGAGGTTATTCTTGGCACAAAAAGCAAATAAAAAGGATAAGGAAAGGTCATTACAGAATTAATGAATTACAAGACTCAAGAAAACTTTTGGGTTATCTCCCAATAAGTAATTTTCTTTAACGCCTTTAAGGTAGGCATAAGAAGCAAGTATCAAGTATTTTCAAATGAAGAAGCATTAACATCTAACTTTGATTTCAAAGGAGGAGCAAAAATAAACTTCTCTCTCCTCATAGGGAAGTGTTCAGTACCTTTCTTGAATGGAAATTGATATTTAATGGTGCCTTCTTTCATATCAATGATGTCACCAACAGTTCTAAGAAAAGGTCTTCCCAAAGTAATAGGACAAGAAGCATTGTATTCAACATCCAAAACATAGAAATCAACAGGTACATAAGAATTGTTAACCATAATAATAACATCATTTACACTCCCCATGAGTTTCTATTTAGCATTATCATTAAGTGGGACATCCAAATAGCAATCTTTCAAAGGTGGCAAATCAAGCATTTCATAAATCTTTCTAGGCATAATAGAGACACTAGAACCAAGGTCAAATGAAGCTTTCAGATCAAAGTTATTCACTTGCATATTAATGATGGGTTCCCAACTATCTTCTACTTTCCTAGGAATAGAGGCTTTGTTTTTCAACTTTTCTTCCTTAATTTTAATGAGAGAATCACTAATGTGTTTGGTGAAAGCCACATTCATATCACTAGCATCAGGACTTCTAGCAAGCTTTTGTAGGAACATAATAACTTCAGAGATATTGCAACCATCAAGATCAAAAGCAAACTTAGCATCACTGGTAGTAGACTCATTGGGTATAGGCATTATGGTAGGAGGAATAGGGACTTCTTGTGGTTTGGTGGCATCCATATTGGTGGTGGTAATAGTGCACACACTATTGTTTCTAGCAATTTCAGCTTCTCTTTCCCACTTAGCATGTAGTTGAGCTAACAGTCTAACATTTTCATCAATAGTAACTTGTATGGCATGAGTAGCAGAAAAGGTACTTTACAAAGTTTCAGGTTTAGCAGCCATTTTATTAATCAAAGAGGACTGTGCTTCAGACAAAGAGGAAATATTTTTCTCAGCACTCAAAAGCTTTTCCACCATAGTCTTGTTGAAAGTGGTTTGTTTACTAATAAAGTCTTTAAGCATGACTTCAAGTTCAGAGGGAGCACTTCTAGTATTGTTGTAGGAGTTTCCATAGGTATTGCCATTATTAGGAAGATAAGGCCTATAATTGTTGTTACTACCAAAATTATTCCTATAGGCAGTGTTGTTGAAATTGTTATTTCTAATGAAGTTCACATCAACTTGATGTTCTTGAGCAACCAAAGAGGCTAAGGGAACATTATTTGGATCAATATGAGCTTTTCCATTAACAAGCATAGCCATGCTAACATCAATCTTATCACTCAAAGAGGAGGTTTCTTCAACAAAATTTACCTTCTTACCATGTGGATCTCTCTCAGTGTGCCATTCAGAATATTTGACCATCATATTATCAAGGAGCTTTGTTGCAGCACCCAAAGTAATGGTCATAAAGGTACCTCCAGCAGCTAAATCCACGCATAAAAAGTCTGGATAATCATCCAAGCAGTCAGTCCATGAGTGGGACAATTCTTTACCAAATATTTCATTCTTTTCCAATCTTGAGCAACATGTTCATTATCAAGTTGTTTAAATTTCATTATTTCACTTCTCATAGATATAATCTTAGCAGGGGGATAGTATTTTCCAATAAAAGCATTTTTTGTACTTAATCCAGGAATCAATACTATTTCTAGGCAAGGATAGCAACCATTCTTCAGATTTCCTCTCAAGGAGAAAGGAAACAACTTGAGATTAATAATATGTCCATCTACATCCTTATATTTTTGCATCTCACAAAATTCAGCAAAGTTATTAAGGTGGGCAGCAGCATCATCAGAACTAGCACCAGAAAATTGCTATTTCATCACAAGATTCAACAAAGCATGATTAATTTCATCAAAGGTAGCATCACGAACAGGTGGACCAATAGGTGTACTTAGAAAATCATTGTTGTTTGTGCTAATGATGTCACACAACTTTGTGTTCTCAACAGAGTTCATTTTGGCAAAAGTGTAGCAAACCAACAGCAGCAGCATCTAGAGCAGAAATTAATTTTTTTTTGTGTTTTTTATAAGAGAAAGCAAACCAAACAAAACTAATCTTTTGGAGTTTTTGATAAAAATAGGCAAACAAAACCAAGAAAAAGAAACTAAGAAAAACAAAACAAAGTAAAGAGAAAGGTTATGGAGGACTCCCCTTGTGAAGCCGTCCTTAGCCTCCCTGGCAACAACGCCAGAAAACAGCTTGATGCGCTCAGAACAATGTAGAGCTTCGTTGGGAGACCCCAAGAGGAAGGTATGATGAGCACGGCAGAAAGTCTTCCCTCAGAAAGAAACCAAGGTTATCAAACCAGTAGGAGGAAGGAAATGACTCAAAAGTGTTTCTAGCAACTTGGAAACCTACACAACACAAACTCAAGACTTTGCCCCAACGAATAGTGAGGTTGTCAACCTCACTGGTTTGCTGAAAACAAAGGATTAACTGTATGGTGTGGAAGGTAATGGTGGTTTCCAGAAAGTAAAAGGGAACAGTGGAAGATATATCAATGGTAAAGATTGGACCAGGGTCCATAGTTCACTAGAGGTGTTCTCCTTAAGATAAACAAACATGGCATACTGGGTAAACAAATTATAGCAGGGCAATTGACAGGACAGAGCAAGGCATAACAATGCAATACTAGACATTCATGATCCTATGAGATTTGATTGGGAAATACAACAAGATACATAGACCGCCATCCAAGTGCATCTATGACTAGTAATCCACCTTCAGGTTATCATACGAACCCCCTCTAGTATTAAGTTGTAAGCAATGGATAACTGCTTTAAGAAAAGTGTGTAAGGTAAACAATCCACTTGTTCCATGAACAAGAGACTGTTGTTTTCTCCCTAGTAGCAACAACACATCTACAACCTTCGAGATTTCTGTCACTTCCCCAGATTAAATAGAGGCATGAACCCACTATCGAGCATAAATACTCCCTCTTGGAGTCACTAACATCTACTTGGCCAAGATAGCAACCAGAAACGGAGAGCATGCAAGATCACAAACAACACAGACATGATAGAATTAATAAGATAGAACCATTAATCAATCTGACATAGTAATCCCAATATCCATCGGATCCCTGCAAACACAACATGCATGATTACAAATAGATGATCTTGATCATGAACAGAGCTCACAAGATCTAAACATGGCAGCACAAAGGAGGAGAAACAACCATCTAGCTACTACATGGACCCGTAGTCCAAGGTGGAACTACTCACTCTTCATACCGGAGGCTGGAATGATGATGAAGAAGGCCTCCGGGATGATCTCCCCTCCGGCAGGGTGCCGAGAAGAACTTCAGATCCCCCCGATCTAGGGACGATGGTGGCGGCGGCTACAGACTGTTTCATGGAATATGGATCGGGTACTTAGGGTTTTGTTATCGGGGGCTTCTTATAGGTGAAGAGGCGAGGCAAGGGCACTAGGGGTGGCCGCACCCCCCCAGGAATGGGCCAGGCTTGGCCACGCGGCCAGGGGGTGTAGCCCCCTGGTGGATCCCCTCCGTCTCGTCTTCTGGCTCCGTGTTCCCCATGGTAAAATATTGACTTTGGTTTTGTCCCGTCCAATTCCGAGAATATTGATTTTCTTCCTTTTCTGGAACCAAAAACAGAAGAAAACAGGAAACTAGCACTATGGCATCTTGTTAATAGGTTAGTCCCAGAAAAAATATAAAAATACCTCAAAGTGTAGACAAAGCAAAGCAAAGTGGATATTAAACAAGCATGGAACATCAAAGTTTATAGATACGTTTACGACGTATCATCTATCTCCATCCTTTATATGCATGTTGGATGGAGTGAAACCGGTTCTTGATATGCTTCGAATTCTTGTGAGACCTCGGTTCCTTGGTGTTGGCTATGGCTCCATTGTTGTAAAAATATATCACCATTGGTTCCAATGAACTAGGAACCACACCTAGTTCCATTATGAACTCTTCATCCAAACCGCTTCACTATGCCGCTTCTGAAAAAGCAACATATTCCATCTCCGTTGTTAATCCCGCCACCATAGGTTGTTTGGAGCTCCTCCAACAAACTGTTGCTCAATTCATAAGAAATACGTATCCAGATTGAGACTTAGAGTCATCCGGATCGGTGTCAAATCTAGCATCGACATAACACTTAGCGACGAGCTCTTCTTCACCTCTGTACACGAAAAACATATCCTTAGTACTTCTTAAGTACTTAAGGATATTCTTGACCACTATGTAGTGTTCCGAACCTGGACAGATTGGTACCTGCTAGTTAAAATAATAGCATGTGCCACATCCGATCATGTACATAGCATGGCATACATTATAGAGCCTATGGTTGAGGCGTAGGGGATCTTATCCATTATCTCTCTTTCTTCCGTTGTAGCCGTACTTTGAGTCTTACTCAATGTCTTACCTTGTAACATAGGTAAGAACTCTTTCTTACTTCCATCCATACTGAACATCTTCAATATCTTGTCAAGGTATGTACTTTGTGATATCCCAATTAGGCCTCTTGATCTATCTCTAGAGATTTTGATGCCTAGTATGTATGATGCTTCACCAAGGTCCTTCATAGAAATTTTTCTGTTTAGATAACTATTAACATAATTTAAAAGATCTATATCATTTCCAATCAATAATATGACATCCACATATAATATTAGAAATGCCACAGAGGTCCCACTCACTTTTTTTATAAATACAAGCTTCTCCGTAAGTTTGGACAAATCCAAACCCTTTGATCACCTCATCAAAGCAGAGATTCAACTCTGGGATGCTTGCATCAGTCCATATATGGATCGCTGAAGCTTGCATACCTTCCCAGGATTCGTAAAATCCACAAAACCCTTTGGTTGTACCATATAAAACTCTTCTTCAATATTACCATTTAGGGGTGCGGTGTTGACATCCATTTGCCAAATTTCATAATCGAAAAATGCAGCAATTGCTAATATAATCCTAACCGACTTTAGCATTGCTATAGGAGAGAAAGTCTCATCATAGTCAACTCCTTGAATTTTTTGAAACCCCTTTGTGACAAGTCAAACTTTATAGATGGTCAAATTACCATCAGCGCTAGCTTCTTGAAAATCCATTTATTCTCAATGGACTTTCGATCGTGAGGTAAGTCCACCAAGGTCGAAACCTGGTTTTCGTACATGGATTCCATCTCGTATTGCATGGCTTATAGCCATTTGTTGGAATACAAGCTCATCATTGCTTCTTCAGACATCACAGGGTCATCATTTCCATATACCATGAAATTCATGACAGGATTTCCGTACAGTTCAGGAGCTGCATATGGCCTGCTTGACCTACGAGGTTCGGTAGGGTCCTCTATCGGAGTTTCAAGATCTTTATAATTCGGTGAAGTAAACTTCGGAACAATTTCCGGTGCTGCGCCACTTGCCGTTTCATGAAGAGAAGGTTCAATAACCTATTCAAGTTCTACCTTCCGACTACTCACACCTTTCACGAGAAAATTCTTCTCTAGAAAGTATCCATTCTTGGCAACAAAAACCTTGCCCTCTTATCTGAGATAGAAGGAATATACAATTGTTTGTTTAGGGTATCCTATGAAGATACATTTTTATGCTTTAGGTTCAAGTTTATCAGGCTGAAGCTTCTTTACATAAACATCGCATCCCCAAACTTTTAGAAACGAAACCTTTGGTTTGTTTCCAAACCGCAATTCATACAGTGTCATTTAAACAGATTTAGACGGTGCCCTATTTAAAGTGAATGCATCGGTTTCTATTGCATAACCCCAAAACGAAAGTGGCAAGTCGGTCAGAGACATCATAGATCAGACCATATCTAATAAGGTATGATTACGATGCTCTGATACACCATTAAACTGTGGTGTTCTGGTAGGCATGAGTTGTGAAACTATTCCACACTCTCTCATGTGTGTGCCAAACTCGTAACTTAGATACTCACCCCACAATCAGATCGCAGAAATTTAATCTTTCTATTATGATGATTTTCCACTTCACCCTGAAATTCCTTGAACTTTTCAAAGATTTCAGACTTGTGTTTCATCAAATAGATACACCCGTATATACTCAAATCATTCGTGAGGGTATCAAAATAACGATATCCACCTCGTGCCGACACACTCATTGGATCACATACATCGATATGTATGACTTTCAATAAATCTGTCGCCTGCTCCATAGTTCCAGAAAACGGGGTTCTAGTCATCTTGCCCATAAGGAATGGCTCACATGTATCAAGTGATTCCAAAAGTCCATCAGAATGAAGTTTGTTCATGCGTTTTATGCCAATATGACCTAGACGGCAGTGCCATAGATATGCAGATATATCATCATCAATTTTAATCCTTTTGACATCTACATTATGAATATGTGTATTACTAATATCGATATTCAAAAGAAATAAACCATTCATCATAGGTGCATGACCATAAAAGATATCATTCATATAAAACAAACAACCATTGTTTTCGGATATAAAGGAATAATCATCTTCCAATAAACACGATCCAGATACAATGTTCATTCTCAACACAGGCACCAAATAACAATGATTTAGGTTTAAAATTATTCCAAACGGTAGATGGAGAGGCAGTGTTCCAAAGGCGATTACATCAACTCTTGATCCATTGCCGACACGCATGGTGACCTCTGATGAGTGCATATCTGCATCATGTTAAAAGGAGCCAAAAACTACGCAAATTTCTTGTTGGCGCCAATAACACCAGATGAAAACCCAAAGCAATTGGAGGGTACAGAAGGGTTAACGACCAACTATACAGCGGAAAGAAATATTCCAGCCATATAGTTCCCGCCGTATAGTTGGCGCTGACACCGCCTCCTCAAATAGTTTCACCCCATGCAACTAGATCGGAGAGACGACATATAGAAAACCCAGAAATCGCCTAAACCTAACCTTCAGAAGGCATCTGGAAGAGGAACTCATCTACCGGGGATCCAACTTCGCCATGCGTAGATCTAGGAGGCTAAGGCATCGATCTTCATCATCAACCGCTGCATCTCCACCATATCCATCCATCCCATCTACATCTTGTCTATATCTTGTTGTAACTTCCGTACTCATTGTGGATTTATACAAGTACTATTCATTTATGATAGATTTCATTACTTTTGCCATGATGTTGATTACCTCCATGCCTGAGTAGATCATTAGTTCTTGGGGAGATGGAGAAACCCTAGCATGGGGCTGAAATAAGATAAAGTTTATTATGATATTCATCGATGTGACCATGTGTTAGATTGTCTACATCTTGATGTTGGGAGAAGTCGACCTCTCAATATTTTCCTCTTGTGGGGACTTGATGGAGGGAACTACTTGTTGGTAGATGGAGGGATGTTAGCACTTACAGTGACTATAAAGCTGTTGGCACCCCTTATGTATCAACTTGGGAATCGAGGAAACTCACAAAATATTATCCATACCATGGGATACCTCCTGCGGGATTATGTCCCTTAATAGCGCAGTAATTCAATTGATGTTGATTGTTGTCTTTTGTGGTTATGAGGATGATTTGAGTAGTGGTTGATGCCTCATTGTCCAAATACGGAGTTCCTCCCACACATACATAGTTGAAAATGTTCATGATAATAATCTTTACCTTAGCCCTTTATAATGCTAGTGGTGTATCCATTAATGCCTGAGAACACTTTTCCCCACTGAAGTTTCAAATCTCTTTTACATACGTGATACTTATTTTATGTATTCAGTTTATTTACTTTACATATTGTTCTCTTATATCAAAAACCCAAAAATACCTTTTTTTCATAATACTCGCATTTTATCTTGTCACTTAGAACTTTATTTAGCATTCCTATTTTCAATATTTATTTCAAGAATTCTTAGACTTCAGACTCCTGCACCCTATGGGATCGATATCTTTATTTAGAAACTAGCTACAAATGATATGTGCACTTGCAGTCATCAAGCTATTTTCTGGCGTTGTTGTAAGACCCCACCTTTGTAAAGGTAAAGGTCCCTGTGATTATAATGCTAGCATCCACAGTTTAAGATAAAGTACACAGATACAAAGGTCTTTATTACATGGTCATTCCAGAGATAACATTGTCTTTTACAAGTCCATAGCCATAGGCTAGTACAAGAGTTCATAACATAAGTAAATAAAGTAAAGTCTTCATCTTCATGTGCCACAGGCAAGCATGTTGAGTGTAGACTCATAACCCTAATCCTCATCAGAGTAACCTGCAACATCATAAGTTATAGCCTCAGTGGGTCAATACATTGGAATAGTATTGGCAAGTGATACCTCAGTAGAATAGTAGTTTCTAACTTCTATATGAATTTGGATAATTGTAGCTTAGTCTTGCTTTCCTCAAAATAGGTTTTGCCTATCAGTTGAAAATACTAAGTTTTTGTTTGATAAAAATCTCCTAAGGAACACAAGTGTGATACCAAGGTTGTCCAGTCACTGGGCCTTGTGTAACCATTGGTCCTTTTCCCTTGTTCAACCACAAGTTTTTAACTTAGAAAATTGGGATGAGGAGATCCTTGATGGCTTCAATGTCTTGATGCTCAAATTGTCCGTTGTCGGGGACACGGCTAAGTACTTAGATTTTCCTTCTCGAGAAGTGGTGCACTTTCCCCACAAGACTCGACATGCATCGAGACGAGATCTTTCAGAAGCCTTCCCTTAGACCAAATGGACGCGTTCCAAACCTATCACCCCCTACCACCTTCTGTCCATCTGGCTAAGTTATTGCAACCTATATGATCAAGGCAGATCCCATATTGCCATGTTGCTGCACTAGAAGTTTCTTAACATTTGGCATCTCAAATCCCTTTGTTCCTAGGTAGCTTTCCACAAATGTGATACACAAGGTTGTCCAGTCACTGGGCCTTGTGTAACCACTCAACATATCCCAAACACACCATTCCACCCAGGTGATTCATTTACTTAGTAGTTTTATTAAGCAAAAACATAAGTCACAAGACTTAGTAGAATTTGCATAGCATGTATATATATACCACCCTTGTTTTATACTAGCTAGGCTAAGCATGATAATATAGCAAGTATCTTAACTTAGAGAATATTTCTACAAATTCTACAACTACTAGGATTTTCCATAGCATAGCATATAAATACTTAGCAAATTCTCATGCAAGCCCTATACAAAATATCACTAGTGCATATTCAAAATAATGGGACAAAAACATGAATCACCTTTGTAGTTGGTGGAGTAGCAACAATCCTCACAATCACAATCACCACTAGCACCAAAATCTATACATAAAATGATAGCACCAAATTTACATTCAAATTAATCAAGAAAAAATATATGAATGCATGCAAATGCCATGTGATGATTTTTCTTAAACCAAACAAGACAAGTAAATAGTAATGAACACTAAACTAAGCATTTATACACTAAATAAACTCAATTTAATCTTTAAAACATTTTCTAAATAATTTTTATACCCAAAATAAGCCTACAAATGTCTCTGCATAAAATTATATTTTTACAGAAACAAAGTACAAAACTAAGCCCATAGAATTCTAGGATTTATTTTTGTGAATCCATTGATATATTATTTGCATTTTTTGGATAAAAATAAATTAAGTTATGAATTTTACAAATTTTAATCCAAATCTGGTTTTTAAATTGAAAAACAGGCCACGCGGCTGCTCCTGATTGATCAGTACCGCTTCGGGGTGGATCGCGCTTCCGCGCCATTGGATCTAATCAGATCCAACGCGCCAGATCTAAAGAAAATGTTTCGTGTTGGTTCTAATCTGGGCGCTACGATGCAGATCTAACGGTGCACGCTGCTCTGACCAATAAGTGGCGGCGCGAATGGCCACTGGCGGCGGCGGCGGTGATACGGTGATTCTAGAGGGGCTAGGGGCGGGGCAGTAGCTTACCAGTGTCGCACGGGTGCGAGTATGCTCAAGGTGGCTTTGGCTTGGATGGGGGAGGGCTGTTGCGGCCGTGGGAGCTCGCCGGAGTTTGCGGACAGTGTCGGGCTGGAGCAAACCGCGACCAAGGCGACGACCTAGGCCACCGCAACACAAACGAAAAGCATCAGCATGAGCACGAGGACAAGGCGCAACAGTGCATCTGAACCAGGGAAAAAGGGGTGTTCAATTTATACCATAATTGGTCGCCAGAGTAGGGGACAGCTTCGGGCACTTGCGGTTGTCGATGAAGACGAGGCTGTAGGCCATTAGAAGGAAAACCATGAGCAGCGTTAGACACGCGGGAGTGTGGCGAACACGACTGTAAGAGTGAGAGGGCAAGGGGCGGGGTGTCCTCATCGGAATCGATCGTCGGAGAGCGTCGGGGCAGTGGTGTCACAGCTCAAAATCCTAGCATCATGGTGGCATAGATGATGTGTCGAGTGAGGGGAAGCCTGGAATTTACTTTCCACTTGTCCTCCATATGTTCGGGTCTGCTATTTGACCAGTATCTAATAATATTTCTTACTTCGACCAGACGGGCACTAACGCATTACAAAGTGAGATAGTGGGGGTTCAAGTAGCAGGGCTGCGAGGGGCAATTACGCCGGAAATCAAGCACAATCAATCAAATTGAAACGAGGAGGAAACGGCAGAGAGGGGCGCGGGTCCTCCGGCGCGAGATAGACGACGGGGTCGACGTGGCAGTGGGGCCTGCCTGTCAGCGAGGTGGGGGTGTGCTTGTGCGCGAGAAAGAGTGGAGAGGGGGAGGTGGCCGGGTGGGCTTCACGGGCTGAATCTGCTGCTGGGCCGAACTGGTGACGCCGGCCTTTTCCCTTTTCTTTATTCTTTTTCTTTTTTATTTCAATTTTCAGAAAAGCAAATCAATTCAAAACCAAGTGAGTTTGAATTCTAATTTATTTTAGATTTTTGCAGTGTAAACCTTGTACTTATTTAAGTATAAAACCATACTGTTTAGTCCAGTACACTTTGGCACATTGAAAAAATAAAATAAAACCATGCCTTAAATGAATATAGATAATAGGCATAAAATGGTTTTATCTGGGATTTTGTTTTGAAAGTTTTTGTGTGATCTTTGCATCCCTTTTAAAACATTACTAAACCATCCAAAGCATTTTCATACTTTGAAAAGGAAAATAAAATAAGAGATAAAACCATTGCCTTATTTACATGAAATAATAGGTATCACATGGTTTTCTTATTTTGAAATCTTGTTTGAAATGACCAAATGTTTATGAATGCATGAATGATATGCAAACTTTTCAAATTATGATTTTTGGGACGTTACAAATCTAACCCCCTTAAGGTGAATCTCGCCCTCGATATTTGGATTGGCTAGCAAATAGGTGAGGGTGATCTTTCCGAAGGTCATCTTCTCTTTCCCATGTTGCTTCCTCTTTGAAATGATGATTACACTGAACTTTGCAAAACTTGATAGTCTTCGTATGAGTAACCCTTTGTGCAGTTTCAATAATCTTGATAGGTTTCTCTTCATTAGTGAGATCACTTTCCAACTGAACTTCTTCCAAATGTATAGTATCCTTCAAAGAAGTATCTTCCATCTCTGGATGGCATTTCTTCAACTGACTTATGTGAAACACATTGTGAACTGCAGACAATGATTCAGGCAACTCAATCTCATAAGCCACTTCTCCTTTGCGACTCAGAATCTTGAATGGTCCAACATACCTTGGTGCCAATTTTCCTTTGACTCCAAATCTCTTCACTCCACGAAGTGGTGATACTCTAAGATAAGCTCTATCACCTACCTCATAAGTGATTTCCCTATGCTTTGGATATGCGTAGCTTTTCTGTCGGGACTGTGCTATCTTCAATCTGTCTTTTACCAATGTTATTTTCTCTTCAGCCTCTTTGATTAACTCTGGCCCGAACAAGTTTCTTTCTCCAACACCACTCCATAGCAATGGTGTAGTACACTTCCTTCCATAGAGAAATTCAAACGGTGCCATCTCAATACTGGCTTGATAGCTGTTGTTGTAAGAGAATTCTGCATAAGGCAGACTTTCATCCCAACTAGCACCATAGTCTAGGGCACAAGCTCTCAACATATCCTCCAGAATTTGGTTGGTCCTTTCGGTTTGTCCATCAGTTTGAGGATGAAAAGCAGTGCTGAATTCTAATCTTGTTCCCAATGACTAATGCAGTTGTCACCAAAAATGCGAAGTGAATTGAGTTCCCCTATCAGACACAATACTCTAGGGGTACTCCATGCAGACACACAATCCTATTCATATAAATCTTGGCTAACTTAGCACTTGTATAGGTTGTCTTCACGGGTATGAAATGAGCCATTTTAGTTAGGCGATCTACCACAACCCAAATAGAATCATATCTTGATCTAATTCTTGGCAACCCGGTGATAAAATCCATGCCAATCTTGTCCCACTTCCAATCAGGAATAGGTAGTGGTTGTAACAATCCTGCTGGTTTTTGATGTTCTGCTTTTACTCTGCTACACACATCACACAAAACAATATGTTCTTTGATGTCCTTCTTGAGATTATTCCACCAAAATCTTTCCTTCACATCCATGTACATTTTGGTATTACCCGGATGAATGGAATATGGTGAGTTGTGTGCTTCTTGTAAAATCAGTTTCCGAAGTTCCGGATCTTGCGGTTTCCATACCATAAAGTACCATGTTCGTCTTCATGGAATCCTTTGGCTTTCCCTTTGCTAAGTTTTCCCTTAATCTCTTCAATTTCCTTGTCCATCTTTTGGGATTCCCTGATTTTGTCCAACAAGGTGGGTTAAACATCCAATGACATGAGATGTCCTTCCGGTACTATCTCCAACCTGAGATCCTTGAATTGGGCACACAGATCATCTGGCAAATCTCCCTTAGTAAGGCCATTCACATGAACCTTTCGTCTTAAAGCATCCTCTACAACATTTGCTTTACTGGGGTAGTATTGCAAACTCAAGTCATAGTCCTTGATGAGTTCTAGCCACCTTCTTTGTCTCATGTTGATTTCTTTGTGAGGGAAGATATACTTTAAGCTCTTGTGATCTGTGAACACTTCACAATGTTTACCCAAAAGATAATGCCTCCATGTTTTGAGTGCATGCACAACAGAGGCCAACTATAAATCATGAGTAGGATAGTTTACTTCATGAGTTTTGAGTTGTCTCGAGGCATAAGCCACAACTTCCCCTTCTTGCATCAGAACTCCACCTAATCCTTGGTGAGATGCATCACAATATACTTGGAAATCCTTTTCCAAATCTGGCAGACATAAAACTGGTGTTGTCACTAGTCTCTCTTGGAAACTGAGTTCACATTTTTCCGTCCAGTCAAACTTTTTATCTTTCTTAAGTAACTCCGTCATTGGCTTAGCTACCTTTGAGAAATTCTCAATGAATCTTCTATAGTATCCTACCAAGCCGAGGAAACTACGTACTTCTTTCACTGACTTAGGATATTTCCACTCAGTTACAGCTCACACTTTTGCGGGATCAACAGCTACACCATCTCCTGACACAATATGTCCGAGAAATCCCACTTCATTCAGCCAGAATTCACACTTGCTGAATTGGGCATACAGCTTATGCTCCCTGAGCTTCTCAAGTATCAAATGCAAATGTTCTTCATGCTCTTCTTTTCTCTTGGAGTAGATTAAAATGTCATTGATGAATACGACAACAAACTTGTCAAGAAACTCCATGAACACTTTTTTCATCATATTCATGAAGTAGGCTGGTGCATTTGTCAAACCAAATGGCATCACGATATACTCATACAATCCATACCTAGAGGTGAAAGAAGTTTTGGGTATGTCTTGTTCTCTAATCTTTAGCTGAAAGTAGCCTAATCAGAGATCAATCTTTGAGAACACACGGGCTCCTTCTAGCTGGTCAAACAGATCGTTGATTCTAGGCAAAGGATATTTGTTCTTGGTAGTCACCTCATTAAGTGAACGGTAATCTATGCATAACCTTTGACTTCTACCTTTCTTTTCAACAAACAAAACTGGTGCACCCCAAAATGAAGAACTTGGTTGAATAAATCCTTTATGCAACTGTTCTCCAAGCTGTTTCTTGAGTTTCTTCAACTCATCAACTGACATCTTGTAGGATCTCTTTGCTATTGGTCCTGATCCTGGCAGTAAGTCAATCAAAAACTCAACATCACTATCTGGTGGCATTCCAAGCAATTCCTCCGGAAACACATCTGGATACTCTCTCACAATTAGCACACTGTCTATGCTATCCCCCTTAAGAGAATTTAGCTTACTACCTTTAGATTCAAAGTTGGACTTGAACCTAATCCTTTTCTTATCCGGGGTAGTGAGTGTGACAGTATGATTGGCACAATCTAGTACTCCTTCATACTTAGTCATCCAATCCATTCCCAAAATTACATCCAATCCTTGGGAATCTAGGATTATCAAACTGACCGAAAACTTATAACTTCCGAACTCTATTACTAGATCATGACATCCAAGGTTCACTATCATCTCTCCACCCGGAGAGATTACCTTTATAGGACACCCAATGGTTTCAGTTGGAAGTCCATTTTTATCAACAAATGCTTTTGATATGAATGAATGCGATGCGCCAGTATAAAAAAGAACAAGTGCTGGAATAGAATTGAGCTTGAACTTACCAGCCATAGCATCAGACTCCTCATAGATATCCTCCACACTGATGTGGTTCACTTGTCCTTTCTGGAAAGGGTTAGGCTTGTTGACTCCATCAACTTTCTTTTCTGGGCACTCATTTGCATAATGCCCTATCTTCTTACACTTACAGCACTCAACCTGACTAAGATCTTTCTTAATAGGCTGACTTCCATTTCCACTTCCACTGTGGTGGCTCTTGTGTCCACTCTTGTGATTCTTATACTTGTCATTGCCATGGCTGCGATGATGCTTGTTGTCATGATGACGGTTGTGGTTGTGGTGGTTGTTGTACTTCCCATGTTTGTGGAATCCAGAACTTCCACTATCATCATGATGGGAACGCTTGTGAGACGATCCCGAGATGTGCTTATCAAAGTTATGCTTCCTCTTCCAGCCCTCAACCTGTTTCATCTTGTTTTCCAAGATAGTAGCCTTGTCACAAAGTGATTGATAGGTTGGGACATAGGCAACAGACAACTGCAGGTTTAACTCATCATTCAGTCCTTCGAGGAATTTCTCCTTCCTCTTAGCATCAGTATCAACCTCATCCGGTGCGTAGCGTGTCAGATTGTTGAATTCCTCAATGTATTCAGCCACACTGCGGTGACACTGCTTCAGATTGTGGAACTCCTTTTTCTTCAAGTTCATCACTGCGGTGTACGGAATCCATCCTCAAAAATAGCCCAAGTCACATCCTCAAGGGGAGTGGTGATCTGAAAGTTGTCCCACCAGGTTGCTGCCGGTCCTTCAAGGAGATGTGCTGCAAACCTGACTTTTTCCTCGTCGGTGCAGCCAACAGTCACTAAGTCCTTGTTCACTGAACGTAACCAGTCATTGGCTACCATTGGATCAGTTGTTCCCGAGTACTTTGCAGGCCTCACTCTCAGAAATCTGGTGAGCATGTCAAATGCTGGTGGATTGTTTTGATTGTTGTTGTTGTTGTTATTGTTTTTGTTGTTATTGTTATTCTGATTCTGATTCTGCATGAACTATATCATCATCTTCATCAGTTGAGCTTGATTTGTCATCAACTGTTGCGTCTCGAGGGTGACGTTATTGTTGTTGTTTGGGTTGGGGTTGGCACGACGTGGAGGCATATGGGGTTGCAATAAGGATAAGAATGAGATACCGATAGATGCTTAACATGCACAATACAACACATAGAAACAATCACAATAACCAAGATCAAAATAACATAGAGTTTTGAACGACATAAACAACAAGTTTTGAAAATGCAAACACACCATAGCAAGCCATCCACATGTTGGATGGTCATTGCGACTCAATAATCAAAGTATGATAGATAAATGATAGTCGAGTAGTCTATGCTACTCCTCCATGTCGACCTCCACATCAACAAGGGTAAGGCCTGCATTCTCCATGGCGGTCTTGTACTCATCTACATTAGTGGTCAAGGCCTCGATCTTCACGCGGAGTGGTATCTTCTGTGAGCGCAGCCTCTCGATCACCCCCTGCTGGTGCTCGAGCTCGAAGTCCTTGGCCTCTAACTCAGCCTTCATCTCCCTGATCTTCTTGTTTCTGTCTTGGACTCTTTTCTCCTGACTCTTGAATTTCTTGTCATGGCTCTCAAATTTGGCCTCCATTTTCTTGATGATCTCGTCTTGCTCCACGAAGAGCTTATCCTTCTCCCTCAGCTGGACCTAGAGCTCGTCGTTGCTAACCATGACGTTGGTCCTCTACATGTCGAGGTGTCTAATAAGACCCTCTAGGTCCTGAAGGTACAGACAAACTGGCTCAATCATCTCTCTAGTAGCGTCATCGTACTCTACAGCCTCACCCTCCTCGTCGCTTCTCCCAAACGGGTGAAAGTAGAGACCTCTAAGCTCGGTGGAGTGCCTCCCAACCAGGCGTCCAAGTAACTCTTGCATGACTACATCTAAGCCTCTCTCCTTGTCATCATGCATCAGCTTGGAGGTGATAGCCTCCATGGGTGGCTATGCCTGGCGTCCCGGCTGTGTGACTTTGAAGCCCCAAAGGTCCTTCCTCTCAAACTTGGTGAGCTGAAGTGTCGTGATACTAGTAAGTGGGAGGTTGAGCACACTAGTGAGCTCCTGTAACATCCCAGATTTTATTATATGATGTTACTAGAAGCATACAACATCCTTGCATCATTGCATCCTACACATTAAGTTGCATCAAAACACTACCACCAAAACCCAGACAAAAACCCTAATATTAATTCCTACCTATGAGCATTAATGAGGGAATCTTGTTTTGAACCTTCTAAAAACCAGGAAAAAATAATATCCTCTGGTTCTATGATGACCACCTTCTTTTTACAAAAATTTAGGTATTGGTTTCATTGTTTTTGGACTTGATATGCAAAAGTTATTAAAGAATTAGTGAAACATAAATGGAAAAGATAAAAGTATAAAAAAACTAACTAATCAACCTAACTAACCGGGCCAGAGAACCAGGCCCAATACCTATCTACCGCGCAACACGCAGCAAGCCTACAGCCGGCCCAGCCCGCGCCTGCCGCTGCCACCGACAGGTGGGCCCGCACTGTCATCTCCCACCTCCAGCAGGAGTCCCTGACGAACACGGGAGGAACCGAATTCAAATCCTCGCGATTTCTCTGTCCCTCGTACGAATCCGTGCCCCCTACTCCAAGAATCTCCCCCTCTCATAGCACTGCTTCGCCCCCCACAATTGTTTTCCTGTTTTACAAACCCTAGCTCTAGTATCGTCCTATTCCGATCTCGCCGGAGCCGTCCGCCATCAGAACTCGAGGTTGGTGACCTTCCAGAGCACCTCGAGCCCTGATCTTCCTTCCATATTACTCGCCTTGATCTACCAGGTTCTCACACCTAACTCGCCCCTTCCGAATCGCAGAGGATCGCTGGCAATTGCTCGTCGGAGCCCATCGGAACCGAGAAGAGGAACTGCCGACCGTGGGAGATAGAGGAGGAGAGGGTCCGCGCCGAGGCCGTTGAGAGGTTCGCCAACCCCATACGCATCGAGAGGCCATCTTCACCATCTTCCAAGACCACTGCAGCTGTCGGGACACCGACCACCGACGCCGTCCCACCACCGTCGCCTTCATCGCCACCACCGCCACAGGTCAGTCACGCTGCTCACGGCCGTCCGATTGAAATCATACGACCTAGATTAGAAGGGAGGGGCGAAGGGGTATGCGCCTATTGCATAGCGTCGTGTGGCACAGTCCGCGTCAGCGCCGCCTTGCTTAGTTGGCCCAATCAGATGCTGCCACATGTCGCGTTCTCGTTAGGGTTAGATTTAATTGGCAGATTGAGGTTAAATCTTGCGAAATTCATATAAAATCAAATACTTGGCCAAATTTAGCGTATCATATATCGTTGGATTCACAAAATTGTGTAGAACACATATCTGCAATAATATTACAAGTTTGCAGTAGGATTTGCTGTGTAGAATTTAATCTCTAGATTAGAGTGTTTAATCCATAGAAAACTAATTAAAACCCCGTTTTAGTTGATTCTTGTTGTGATGAATTTGTTTTCACAATACCTACTGAAAAAAATTATAAAACCTTGCTTAAGAACATTAGATCTGCTTCGGGGATAATTAGATGGTTGGATCTCCTTATGAGCCTATGAATTAGAATAATGATCCAAGTTAATTTAAACCTATGGGAAATCAATACTAGTAACATCCCTAACACAATTGCAATCCAATTAGACTACCTTGGTCAATCTATAAAACAAATCTTGCGTAATTACCATACTGCATGCATGCATATTATCTCTGTGGCTTATTTTGTGCAAGTAGTGATAGATCTATGTTTGTGTTTCGTTAGATTGTTCGGACTGCGCTGAGGAGTGCTATTGTGTAGAGTGCTTCTCGGATCAAGGCAAGTTACACCACTTGTTCATATCTTTTGTCCCGGTTTTGATTCTATGCATGTGATCTTCAAAATTCTGTAGTATGCATGTGTAGGATGTTCTAGTAGAATTTTTCCTTAGTATTATTTTGCAAGTGCGATGATTTTGTAGTATGCCATGAGTAGCTCTATACTTAGGATTTTTCCCTTCCTAATAGGTTACCCCTGTTTTGCTAAGTATTGCTTGCTATGCTATATATATATGTAAAGTACTATTGGGGGGGTTCGAAAGACAATGAATTTTTCTAAGTATAAAGGCTCTCTTGAGCAAACTTTTCTTCTCCAATCCACTTCAAAATAAAACTAAGTTTTCTTCTGGGCGGAATGGTTGTCGAGACAACGAGTGAGATTTTGTTGGAGGACGGCCGCCCAGGAATCAAAGAAGTCTACCATGTTTCAGAATTCAGAAGCTTCTAATGCAACCACAATACATATGGGCTCTATCTTGGCCTAGTACTTAGTGGGAAACCTCACCTGGGTACCAACATTTGGAGGTTCTTGGCACGGTTGGATCCAGAAGGTAGAGGGGCTACTAAGGGAAAGCCTCATCATGGTCTTGTCTGTAAAAGGACTTGATCGTGGATTGTGGGTAAAGTGCACAAACTCTCGAGAGTATTGCAATCTGATCGATCAGCCGTGTTCACGGAAACAGAACAACATTGAGCATCTCAAGGATGGAACCTCTAAAGGATCTTCCTCTCTCTCTTTCAAAACCTAAAGTTTTCTAAAAACCCAAGGCGTGAGTCATATCGCTATTGGGAGGGTTTGGGAACTTGGTGAGTAATATCCAAGTGTGAGGTTGTTTGGACACTTGGTGAGTAATATCCTCGTGTGCCATTCGACCATATATTACTTAAACAAAACTTTACATAGTAGGGAAAATTTTCTCTTCTTCTTTATACTTAAGAACTAGCTTTGAGCAAATAAACTCTACAGCCTAAACTAGCCTTGCATGTAGAGATAGTCTTTTCTTTACTTGGTGTAATTTGCCAATACATTCAAAGTATTGACCCAACTTAATGGTTGCACGTCTTATGTGCAGAATCCGAAGATTGAAAGGTGCGTTGGGACCGTGAGTCTACACTCGACAAGCCTGGGGCGTTGATGGACTCAAGCTGCTTTTATGTTTCCACTGTTATTTGAGCTAGCTTAAAGCTAAGAAAATTTGCAATAAATTCATACTCTGGATTCTCCGTGTGATAATGACTTTGTGTTTTACATGATATTCATCGACTGTGAGTGCTAGCTATTGATCCGGGGACTAGCATGTAAATCACAGGGACTTAGGACCTTTATTGATCCAAGGTCGCTACAGATGGTATCAGAGCACATCATTGCATGTAGGGCATGACCCTAGGATTGGAACCACCTTTAACATATGTGCCTTACTTGCTTTTCCTTCTAAGTTATTTTCGCACTTCTAGTACCTGGTTTGCTCTACTTGTTCAAGTATCTAATCTTCACTCTTCTAACTTAAGGATGACAAGCTTCCTCTACGACACCGTCGCGGACATCGAGCCCCTTCGCTTTGGTGGATGCCTAATGGACCTTCTCACGCGTTTGGACCTTCCCCTGCCAACAATCCAGGGAAGCACAATGAAGAAACTCCACAAGGACGGCTGTTGGGGAGTCAAAGTCATCCAGCCAGGACAAGAGCGAGGCAAGAACCCGGAGGAAGACATAGAAATCCACAATGTTAGCGACTCCTAGGAGAAGGCCCTTAGCATCAGCTTGTAGCAGCTCATTGGTCGCCTGTGCGGACGCCATCATGAGGCTCTGCAAGGACACTGCGGCGGCCTCTTTGGAAGATGAGATGAGGAAGGAATTCCCGTGGAGTTAACCTTTGAGGAAAGGACTTCTACCAAGCGCCGAAGGACCCAATATCAAGACTTGGAGTGCCACATCCATGACCTTGAAAAAGGTAGATTTCTCGAGATGTTAAAGAACGATGAGCTATGCCCTCTCGTCAAGGAGAAGGAGGAAATGATCAAGCAGCAGCAGGAGGCAATGAAGCTCCAAGAGATAAAGTTCCAGGACCAAGAGAAGAAGTTCGCTAACCAAAAGAAGAGGGTGATAAACAAGAACAAGAGGATTAGGGAACACAAGAAGGAGATCGATGGAACTGAAGTGCAAACCGAAGGCCTTTGCAAGATAATCAATGATGTGCGTGCTTCCAAGAGGGACTTGAAGCCGCAAAGAAGTCAAGTCTAGTGGAGGAACTACAAAGCGAGAAGGAGGGACTTCAGGAACAGATAGAAGCCACTACCAAGAAGCTGCAGGATGAGATAAAGAACCTCCAAGATAAGATTGAGGCCACCACAAAGGAGATGGAGCTGTACAAGACAACCCTAGAGCAGAAAGGCTACTCGTTCGAAGACGAGGAAGAGGAAGGCGTGGAAGATGTGTAATAGTTGGACCACCTTTAAAAATTCTATAGTAGAACGTTATTCGCAATTGTAATAAATACCAAGACATATTTGGTTTAGTTAAACTTGGATGATTTCTGTGTTAAGTTTGTGTTAATGTGTCTTGTGTGCCTTGTGTGCCTAGTGTGTTTTCATAAGGGTAGGAGTTTACTACTTAGTGTTTATGTCTACTTCTTAACTTGTCTCTCAAACCCCGCAGATGCCTCCAAGACGTTCAAACACCGAAATTCCTCCAGAAATTGCACAACTTCTGGCCACTCAGAACCAGCTGATCCAACTGCTCACTCAGAACATGCAAAACAACAACAACAACAACAACAACAACAACAACAACAACAACGCGCCACCTCCGCCACCGCCACCTCCACCACCACCTCAACAGGATCGCCTAACTCGGTTTTTGAGGTTGAACCCACCTACCTTCACTAGCAGCACTGAACCAATCATCGCAGATTACTGGCTCCATACGATTAACAAGAAGTTGGACACCGTGCAAGCTGTCGGAGCCGACAGGGTACGTTATGCCGCGCACCAGCTTGAAGGACCTGCAGCAGAATGGTGGGATAACTACCAAGTCACCCACCCGGATATTGATGCTATCACCTGGGATCAGTTCGAGCTAGTTTTTCGCACCCATCATGTGGCTGCTGGTGTCATGACTCTAAAAAGGCGCGAGTTTCGCGACCTACACGAGTTGCACCGTTCTGTCACCGAGTATGGTGAGATTTTCAACAAGCTAGCCCGTTACGCACCCGATGATGTCTCCACTGATGCCAAGAGGCAGCAGGAATTCTTAAGAGGACTCAATGATGATATATCCATTCAGCTTGTGGCTCAGATTTTTGACAACTTTCAGGAACTCCTGGACAGGGCCATTGTGGTTGAATCCAAAAGAAAGAGCATAGAAAACTGCAAGAGGAAGTCTAACCCCCACAAGCACTCTGTTCCGTACCAGAAGAAGCGCACTTCCTCACCACCACCTTATAACAATAATGGCCACGACCATAACGGTCATCACCATGGCAGCCACAAACACAATGGGCATAAAAACCGCAATGGGAATGGCAGCAATGGAAAGGATCTCAGTGAGGTGACATGCTTTAAGTGCAACAAGACAGGGCACTATGCAACCACTTGCCCCGAGAAAAAGAATGGCAATGGCAATGGGAATGGAAATGGACACAACCATGGCAATGGAAACGGAAAGAGGCCAAATCCGTTTGTCAAAGCCACGGTGAATCATGTCTCTATGGAGGATGCTTGTGACGCACCAGACTCCGTGATTGGTAAGTTCAAGCTCAATTCTATTCCCGCAGTTGTTCTTTTTGATACCGGCGCATCGCATTCATTCATATCAAGGGTATTTGTGGATAGAGGCAAGATACCTACAGAGACTATTAACACTCCTCTAAGGGTAAGTTCTCCTGGAGGAGAAATAGTGGCAAACTCTGGTTGACGGGGTTTAGAACTAAGGATTGGGACACACATCTTTCCCACAAGTCTAGTAGTTCTAGAATCACAAGGATTAGACATAATCTTGGGCATGAATTGGATGACCGAATATGAAGGAGTCATAGATTGTGCCAAAAGGACTGTCACGCTCACAACACCGGAAGGGAAGAGGATTCGTATCAAGTCAAATTTCGCGCTTAAGGAAGTCATGGTGAACTCTTTTAAGGGGGTTAGCTTGGAGGATATACCTATTGTGAAGGAATACCCAGATGTCTTTCCGGAAGAGTTACCCGGGATGCCTCCCGACCGTGATATCGAGTTTCTCATTGACTTGATGCCGGGCACAGGGCCGATACCTAAGAGACCGTACAAGATGGATGTGGATTAGTTGAAGGAACTCAAGAAACAGCTTAGGGAACAATTGGACAAGGGATTCATCCAACCCAGCGCGTCATCTTGGGAGCACCTGTCCTATTCGTGGAAAATAAGGATAAAACCAAGATGCTGGTTGTGGACTACCGCTTGTTGAACGAAGTAACAATCAAGAACAAGTACCCTCTGCCTAACATCAATGACTTGTTTGACTAGTTAAAGGGATCCAGTGTTTTCTCAAAGATCGATCTGTGATCAGGCTACTTTCAGCTAAAGATTCGAGAACAGGATGTGCCCAAAACAGCCTTCACCATAAGATACAGATTGTATGAGTACATCGTGATGTCGTTTGGTCTAACCAATGCCCCGGCATACTTCATGACCATGATGAACAAGGTGTTCATGGAATATTTGGACAAGTTTATCATGGTATTCATAGATGATATACTCATATACTCCAAGGATGAGAAGGAACATGAGAAACATCTGCGCCTAATTATGGAGAAACTAAGAGAACACAAGTTGTATGCCAAATTCAGCAAATGCGAATTCTGGTTAAAGGAAGTGGGATTCCTTGGTCATGTTGTGTCGGCAAAAGGATTTGCCGTAGATCCCAGTAAAGTAGCTTCCGTAACGGAATGGGAGTCACCCAAGAATGTGGGAGACATTAGGAGTTTCTTGGGCCTCGCAGGATATTACCGGAGGTTCATTGAAAACTTTTCCAAAATAGCAAAACCCATGACATAACTATTGAAGAAGGAAAAGAAATTCCTATGGACCGAGGCATGTGAAGCAAGCTTTCAGGAGTTGAAGAAACGCCTCGTAACGGCACCGGTACTGTGTTTGCCTGATATCCAAAAGGATTTTCAAGTCTATTGTGATGCTTCTCGACAAGGACTTGGAAGTGTATTGATGCAAGATGGGAAAGTGGTATACTATGCCTCTCGATAACTCAAGAACCACGAACACAACTACCCCACACATGATTTGGAACTTGTGTCTGTGGTACATGCACTCAAGGTATGGAGACACTACCTCATGGACAAACATTGTGATGTGTTCACAGATCATAAGAGTTTGAAGTACATCTTCACCCAAAAGGAGTTGAATATGAGGCAAAGAAGATGGCTTGAACTAATTAAGGATTATGACTTGGATTTATAGTACCTCCCTGGAAAGGCAAACTTGGTGGCCGATGCCTTAAGTCGTAAGGTTTATGTGAATGGACTTACCACAGGGGAACTTCTAGAGGATTTATACAAGCAATTCAAGGATCTCAAGCTAGAAATAGTTCTGAAAGGACACGTAGCGACTATGGAAATAGTGTCTACCTTCTAAGAGAGAATCAAGGAAGCACAAAAGGGAGATAAAGAGTTGGAAGAAATAAGATTCAAAATAAGTGAAGGAAAGATAAAAGAATTTCATCTGGACGAACAAGGAACCCTTTGGTATGGGAAGCGTTTATGCGTTCCCAATGACCCCGATATCAGGAAGTTGATTTTACAAGAAGCTCATGATTCACCTTACTCAATTCATCCAGGTAACACGAAGATGTACATGGATGTGAAGGGTAGATTTTGGTGGAATAACCTAAAAATAGAAATTGCCGAGTATATTTCCCTATGTGACGTATGCAATAGAGTTAAGGCCGAGCATCAGAAATCGGCCGGATTGCTACAACCACTACCTATACCCGACTGGAAGTGGGATAAGGTAGGCATGGATTTTATCACGGGGTTGCCCCTGACTCGTTCAGGATTTGATTCTATCTAGGTGGAGGTGGACCACTTTACCAAGGTGGCTCACTTCATCCCCGTAAAGACCACATATACAAGTGCTAAGATTGCTAAGATATACATGTCAAGGATTGTAAGTCTTCATGGTGTTCCCAAGGGAATTGTGTCAGATAGAGGCACCCAGTTCACTTCAAAGTTTTGACGATAGCTACATGAGTCTCTTGGAACCCGACTAGAATTCAGTACTGCCTTCCACCCTCAGACAGATGGCCAAACAAAAAGGGTGAACCAAATTCTGGAAGATATGTTGAGAGCTTGCGCACTAGACTATGGGTCTAGTTGGGATGATAACCTGGCGTATGTTGAGTTCTCCTACAACAACAGCTACCAGACAAGTATCAAGATGGCTCCGTTTGAAGTTCTATATGGCAGGAAGTGTAGAACCCCACTGTTATGGAGTGGAGTTGGGGAACATAGTCTTTTTGGACCTGAATTGATCAAGGATGACCAAGAAAAGGTACGACAGATTCAAGATAGGCTAAAGGTAGCTCAATCCCGACAAAAGAGCTATGCTGATTCCAAGCGCATAGATGTGGCTTATAAAATAGGGGACCGTGCGTACCTTCGAGTTTCACCACTACGAGGAGTTAAGAGGTTTGGAATCAAGGGTAAGTTAGCCCCACGATTCATAGGACCATATAAGGTTCTGGACCGTAGAGGTGAAGTAGCTTATCAGTTGGAGTTACCAGAAGGACTGACTATTCATGATGTGTTTCATGTATCACAACTAAAGAAGTGCCACCCAGAAATGGTCGAAACACCGCTAAGGGATACCGTTCCCCTGGAGGAGGTTCAATTGGAGAATGACCTTACCTATGAGGAAAAACTCATCACAATACTGGAAACAGCCAAAAGTATTAGCCGTACCAAGACTATCAGATTCTGCAAAGTGCAATGGAACCACCACTCCGAGGAAGAAGCCACGTGGGAGCGTGAAGAAGATTTGAAGGCAGAACATCCACACCGATTTGCTAGCCAACCCGAATCTCGGGGACGAGATTCTTCTTAAGGGGGGTAGGTTTATAACATCCCAGATTTTATTATATGATGTTACTAGAAGCATACAACATCCTTGCATCCTACACATTAAGTTGCATCAAAACCCTACCACCAAAACCTAGACAAAAACCCTAATATTAATTCCTACCTATGAGCATTAATGAGGGAATCTTGTTTTGAACCTTCTAAACACCAGGTAAAAATAATATCCTCTGGTTCTATGATGACCACCTTCTTTTTACAAAAATTTAGGTATTGGTTTCATTGTTTTTGGACTTGATATGCAAAAGTTATTAAAGAATTAGTGAAACATAAATGGAAAAGATAAAAGTATAAAAAAACTAACTAATCAACCTAACTAATCGGGCCAGCGAACCAGGCCCAATACCTATCTACCGCGTAGCACACATCAAGCCCGCGTCTGCCACTGCCACCAACAGGTGGGCCCGCACTGTCATCTCCCACCTCTGGCAGGAGTCCCTGACGAACACGGGAGGAACCGAATGCAAATCCTCGCGATTTCTCCGTCCCTCGTATGAATCCGTGCCCCCTACTCCAAGAATCTCCCCCTCTTATACCACTGCTTCGACCCCCACCGTTGTTTTCGTGTTTTACAAACCCTAGCTCCAGTATCGTCCTATTCCGATCTCGCCAGAGCCGTCCGCCGTCGGAGCTCGAGGTTGGTGACCTTCCAGAGCACCTCGAGCCCTGATCTTCCTTCCATATTACTTGCCTTGATCTACCAAGTTCTCTCACCTAACTTGCCCCTTCCGAATCGCAGAGGGTCGCCGGCAATTGCTCGTCGGAGCCCATCGGAACCGAGAAGAGGAACTGCCGACCGTGAGAGATAGAGGAGGAGAGGGTCCGCGCCAAGGCTGTTGAGAGGTTTGCCATCCCCATACGCATCAAGAGGCCATCTTCACCATCTTCCAAGACCACTAGAGCAGCTGGGACACCGACCACCGACGTTGTACCGCCACCGCCGCCTTCATCGCCACCACCGCCACAGGTCAGTCACGCTGCTCACGGCGGTCCGATTGAAATCATACGGCCCAGATTAGAAGGGAGGGGCGAAGGGGTATGCGCCTATTGCGTAGCGCCACGTGGCGCAGTCCGCGTCAGCGCCGCCTTGCTTAGCTGGCCCAATCATATGCTGCCACATGTCGCGTTCTCGTTAGGGTTAGATTTAATTGGCAGAATGAGGTTAAATCTTGCGAAATTCATAGAAAATCAAATAATTGGCCAAATTTAGCGTATAATATACCGTTGGATTCACAAAAATGTGTAGAACACAGATCTGCAATAATATTACAAGTTTGCAGTAGGTTTTTCTGTGTAGAATTTAATCTCTAGATTAGAGTGTTTAATCCATAGAAAAATAATTAAAACCCCGTTTTAGTTGATTCTTGTTGTGATGACTTTGTTTTCAAAATACCTACTGAAAAAATTATAAAACCTTGCTTAAGAACATTAGATATGCTTCGGGGCTAATTAGATGGTTGGATCTCCTTATGAGCCTATGAATTAGAATAATGATCCAAGTTAATTTAAACCTATGGGAAATCAATACTAGTAACATCCCTAACACAATTGCAATCCAATTAGACTACCTTGGTCAATCTATAAAACAAATCTTGCATAATTACCATACTGCATGCATGCATATTATCTCTGTGGCTTATTTTGTGCAAGTAGTGATAGATCTATGTTTGTGTTTTGTTAGATTGTTCGGACCGCGCTGAGGAGTGATATTGTGTAGAGTGCTGCTCGGATCAAGGCAAGTTACACCACTTGTTCATATCTTTTGTCCCAGTTTTTATTCTATGCATGTGATCTTCAAAATTCTATAGTATGCATGTGTAGGATGTTCTAGTAGAAATTTTCCTTAGTAGTATTTTGCAAGTGCGATGATTTTGTAGTATGCCATGAGTAGCTCTATACTTAGGATTTTTCCCTTCCGAATAGGTTACCCCTGTTTTGCTAAGTATTGCTTGCTATGCTACATATATGTAAAGTACTATTGGGGGGTTCGAAAGACAATGAATTTTTCTAAGTATAAAGGCTCTCTTGAGCAAACTTTTCTTCTCCAATCCACTTCAAAATAAAACTAAGTTTTCTTCCGGGCGGAATGGTTGTCGAGACAACGAGTGAGATTTTGTTGGAGGACGGCCGCCCAGGAATCAAAGAAGTCTACCATGTTTCAGAATTCAGAAGCTTCTAATGCAACCACAATACATATGGGCTCTATCTTGGCCTAGTACTTAGTGGGAAACCTCACCTGGGTACCAACATTTGGAGGTTCTTGGAACGGTTGGATCCAGAAGGTAGAGGGGCTACTAAGGGAAAGCCTCGTCATGGTATTGTCTGTAAAAGGACTTGATCGTGGATTATGGGTAAAGTGCACAAACTCTCGAGAGTATTGCAATCTGATCGATCAGCCGTGTTCACGGAAACAGAACAACATTGAGAATCTGAAGGATGGAGCCTCTGAAGGATCTTCCTCTCTCTCTCTTTCAAAACCTAAAGTTTTCTAAAAACCCAAGGCGTGAGTCATATCGCTATTGGGAGGGTTTTGGGAACTTGGTGAGTAATATCCAAGTGTGAGGTTTTTTGGACACTTGATGAGTAATATCCTCGTGTGCCATTCGACCATATATTACTTAAACAAAATTTTACAAAGTAGGGAAAATTTTCTCTTCTTCTCTATACTTAAGAAAAACTAGCTTTGATCAAATAAACTCTACAGCCTAAACTAGCCTTGCATGTAGAGATAGTCTTTTCTTTACTTGGTGTAATTTGCCAATACATTCAAAGTATTGACCCAACTTGTTGGCTGCACGTCTTATGTGCAGAATCCGAAGATTGAAAGGTGCGTAGGGACCGCGAGTCTACACTCGACAAGCCTGGGGCGTTGATGGACTCAAGTTGCTTTTATGTTTCCGCTGTTATTTGAGCTAGCTTAAAGCTAAGCAAATTTGTAATAAATTCATACTCTGGATTCTCCGTGTAATAATTACTTTGTGTTTTACATGATATTCATCGACTTTGAGTGCTAGCTATTGATCCGAGGACTAGCATGTAAATCACAGGGACTTAGGACCTTTATTGATCCAAGGTCGCTACAGCTCCACGAGACGAGAACCGAAACGAGTTCCCTTGAACTCCTCGGCAGTGTTGATAACAATGTTAGGCATCTATTGTATAAGATAGAGAAAGGTTAGAACCAATACAAGTAGAGAAAAAATCACAAGACAATAGAACACAAGCACATTTTTAACAATAAACACAAAAGTCATGGCATACACAAATCCAATACAAACACTAAGGTTCAACATAACTTAGATAGATTTTTTTGCGAGAAAAATGACAAGTGTGGTGGTCCAACTAGCGGAGTACGTTACAATTCTCACTCATATGCTAAGTCAATGATATCCTCCCTTAGACGTTTTATGGCGGTCTCTAAGTCTTGGGTATACTTCTTTTCCTCCTCGAGATCACTTTTAGTGTTGAGCATTCTCCACTTGAGTCTTTCACGAAGCTCATTGATAGCATTCCAAGCTGCATTTCTTGCAGAGTCAAAGAATGTGGTATACATTTCTGAGTTGGTGCCCATGTAGAATCCCGAATCTTTGTGGTTGTCTCCCTTGTTTTTGTACAAGTGAAGTTGCACCCACCAATATTCTTCTCCTTCATCCATTACCAAAAATCCTTTGTACACGGCCTCACCATGTATTCCCAAGCTAACCATAAGGGTCTTTAGTGCTTTGGGAAACTCCGTCTCACATTCTAAAGTCATGGTCATGAGTGGTCCCTTCTTGACGGCTTCGTTGATGGCGGCCATCTACAAATAGAGATGAGAAATAAGGTTAGGAAAGGTTTACGAGAAGAAAAGGACAACTGTGGAATTTTGCAAAGAGTTGCATTTTCCCTTAGTGGTTTTCTTAGTCTAGTCCAACCTATGGTCATAATCCTACAGGCAACACAGTGCTCTAATACCGTATGTAAGACCCCACCTTTGTAAAGGTAAAGGTCCCTATGATTGCAATGCTAGTCCCTGGATCAAATGCTAGCATCCACAGTTTAAGATGAAGTACACAGATACAAAGGTCTTTATTACATCATTCCAGAGATAACATAGTCTTTTACAAATCCATAGCCATAGGCTAGTACAAGAGTTCATAACATAAGCAAATAAAGTAAAGTCTTCATCTTCATGTTCCACAGGCAAGCATGTTGAGTGTAGACTCATAACCCTAATCCTCATGAGAGTAACCTGCAACATCATAAGCTACAGCCACTATGGGTCAATACATTGGAATAGTATTGGCAAGTGATACCTTAGTATAATAGTAGTTTCTAACTTCTATATGAATTTGGCTAAGTGTATCTTAGGCTTGCTTTGCTCAAAATGGGTTTTGCCTATCAGTTGAAAATACTAAGTTTTTGTTTGACAAAAATCTCCTAAGGAACACAAGTGTGATACCAAGGTTGTCCAGTCACTGGGCCTTGTGTAACCATTGGTTTTTTTCCCTTGTTCAACCACAAGTTTTTAATTTAGAAAATTGGTATGAGGAGATCCTTGATGGCTTCAATGTCTTGATGCTCAAATTGTCCATTGCCGGGGACACGACTAAGTACTAAGATTTTCCTTCTCGAGAAGTGGTGCACTTTCCCCACAAGACTCGACATGCATCGAGACGAGATCTTTCAGAAGCCTTCCCTTAGACCAAATGGACGCGTTCCAAACCTATTACCCCCTACCACCTTTTGTCCATCTGGCTAAGTTATTGCAACCTATATGATCAAGACAGAGCCCATATTGCCATGTGGCTGCACTAGAAGCTTCTTAACATTTGGCATCTCAAATCCATTTGTTCTTGGTGGCTTTCCACAAGTGTGATACACAAGGTTGTCCAGTCACTGGGCCTTGTTTAACCACTCAAAATATCGCAAACACACCATTCCATACAAGTGATTCATTTACTTAGTAGTTTTATTAAGCAAAAACATAAGTCACAAGACTTAGTAGAATTTCCATAGCATGTATATATATACCACCCTTGTTTTCTACTAGCTAGGCTAAGCATGATAATATAGCAAGTATATTAACTTAGAGAATATTTCTACAAATTCTACAACTACTAGGATTTCCCATAGCATAGCATATAGATACTTAGCAAAATCTCATGCAAGCCCTATACAAAATATCACTAGTGCATAGTAAAAATAATGGGACAAAAACATGAAGCACCACTTTCCTTGGTAGTTTGGGGAGTAGCAACAATCCTCACAATCACGATCACCACTAGCACCAAAATCTACACATAAAATGATAGCACCAAATTTACATTCAAATTAATCAAGCAAAAATATATGAATGCATGCAAATGCCATGTGATGATTTTTATTAAACCAAACAAGACAATTAAACATTATTGAACACTAAACTAAGCATTTATAGGCTAAATAAACTTAATTTAGTCTTTAAAACATTTTCTAAATAATTTTTATACCCAAAATAAGCCTACAGATGTCTCTGCATAAAATTCTATTTTTACAGAAACGAAGTACAAAACTAAGCCCATAGAATTGTAGGATTTATTTTTGTGAATCCATTGATATATTATTTGCATTTTTTGGATAAAAATAAATTAAGTTATGAATTTTACAAATTTTCATCCAAATCTGGTTTTTAAATTGAAAAACAGGCCACGCGGCGGCTCCTGATTGGTCAGTACCGCTTCGGGGTGGATCGCGCTTCCACGCCGTTGGATCTAATCAGATCCAACGTGCCAGATCTAAAGAAAACATTTTGCATTGGTTCTAATCTGGGCGCTACGATGCAGATCTAATGGTGCACACTGCTCTGACCAATAAGGGACGGCGCGAATGGCCACTGGCGGCGACGCTACTGGCGGCGGTGGTACGGTGATTCTAGAGGGGGATAGGGGCGGGGAAGTAGCTTACCAGCGTCGCACGGGTGCGAGGATGCTCAAGGTGGCTTTGGCTTGGACGGGGGCGGGCTGTTGCAGCCATGGGAGCTCGCTGGAGTTTGCGAACAGTGTCGGGTTGGAGCAAACTGCGAC
Source organism: Avena sativa (assembly GCA_916181665.1). NCBI lineage: Eukaryota > Viridiplantae > Streptophyta > Magnoliopsida > Poales > Poaceae > Avena > Avena sativa. Next base: position 6,354,736 of record OV702282.1, on the reverse strand, counting down.
GAAGGTGATGACCTAGGCCACCGCAACGCAAGTGACAAGGCGCAACAGTGTGTCTAAACCATGGAACAAGGGGTGTTCGATTTATACCGTAATTGGTCGCCGGAGTAGGGGATGGCGTCGGGAACTTGCGGTTGTCGACGAAGACGAGGTTGTAGGCCATTAGAAGGAAAAAAGGTGAGAAGCGTTAGACATGCAGGAGTGTGGCGAACACGACTGTAAGATTGAGAGGGCAAGGGGCGGGGAGTCCTCACCGGAATCGGTCGCCGGAGGGCGTCGGGGCAGTGGCATCGCAGCTCAAAATCCTAGCAGCCTGGTGGCGTAGATGATGTGCCGAGTGAGGGGAAATGACGAGGGGTAGTGGGGGTTTAAGTAGCAAGGCTGAGAGGGCAATTACACCGTAAATCAAGCACAATCAATCGAATTGAAATGAGGAGGAAACGGCAAAGAGGGGCGCGGGTCCTCGACGCGAGATAGACGATGGGGTCGACGTGGCAGTGGGGCCTGCCTGTCAGCGAGGTGGGGGTGTGCTTGCGCGTGAGAAAGAGTGGAGAGGGAGAGTTGGCCGGGTGGGCTTCGCGGGCTGAATCTGCTGCTGGGCCGAACTGGTGATGCCGGCCTTTTCCCTTTTCTCTATTCTTTTTCTTTTTCTAGTTTGATTTTCAGAAAAGAAAATCAATTCAAAACCAAGTGAGTTTGAATTCTAATTTCTTTTGGATTTTTGCAGTGCAAACCTTGTACTTATTTAAGTATAAAACCTTACTGTTTAGTCCAGTATACTTTGGCACATTGAAAAAATAAAATAAAACCATGCCTTAAATGAATATAGATAATATGCATAAAATGGTTTTATTTGGGATTTTGTTTTGAAAGTTTTTGTGTGAGCTTTGCATCCCTTTTAAAACATTACTAAACCATCCAAAGCATTTTCATACTTTGAAAAGGAAAATAAAATAAGAGATAAAACCATTGCCTTATTTACCTGAAATAATAGGTATCACATGGTTTTCTTATTTTGAAATCTTGTTTGAAATGACCAAATGTTTATGAATGCATGAATGATATGCAAACTTTTCAAATTATGATTTTTGGGGATGTTACAGTTGTTGCCGGGGAGCTAAGCGTTGTAGATCTTTTAGTTTTTGATTATTTACTTTTGTTTTGTTAAGTTTTGTTTTGAGTTACAAGTTTCCACCAACATGATGGAGTTCGATCATACGACTGGTGCTAACCCACTCAACTATTTTGGGAAGCCCTATGATATTTATAAAAGAGACAACTCCGACAAGAAGACAAGGGGGTTTGAAATAAATCCTCTACTGCTTGGTATTTTGCACAAAAATAAATTTACTCGAGATGAAGAAGATCCTAATCCATATGAGCATATTGCATGTTTCAAAGATATATGTGGCACTTTTCAATTAACGGGGTATACCTCCAATGAGGTAAGGGTTACACTTTTTAGTCGAACTTTGACAAGTACAACTCTCTCATGGTATAGATCTCTACCCTCATAATCCAATACTACTTCGGATAATTTAGCTTGCGAATTTCTATCCAAATATTATCCATTATCAAAATCTTTTGGAATCAGGCATCTTATAATGACTTAGAGGAACCGTCCTAATGAAGTACTATTAAGAGCTTATATAAGTTTTAAAGATTTACTTAATCAATGTCCTCATCATGATTTGCCTGAATGGTATTTATTGCATATCTTTTATGGCGGTTTAATTGAACCTAATAAAATTGAACTAACTCTTGTGCGAGAGGAGCTTTTATGGATTTACCTATAACTAAATCTTGGGCTTTACTTAATAGAATTCGTGATCATAGAGTTTCATGGAATTTTGGTCTAGGAAGTGAAGTAGGCATAGAAATAGATTATGAATGTATTCATGACTATAATAAAAAGGGCCATGTTAATGAATTATCTAAAGAGCTTTATTTAGATTTAGATCTTGTGTTGCAAGTTGTTAAGGCTTTTATAGAACACATCAAAGCTCCAAAAGAGGGTTCGGCCAAGTATGATCCACCACCCAAACCTGAGAAGAAAAGATAAGTTAAAACAACATTGCCCTCCCTAGAACCAATGAATGAGATACCTTTCCCTAACACTGCACAGAAGCATAATTTTGAATATGAACGGGTCAAGGAAGTACAGGAAGATAAAGAAGAGGGAAGTGTGCCAATAATTTAAGAACATCTGGATGAAACCAAAGACGAAGAGGTAACCAAGGAAGCAATCATGGCTATGTATGCACATTGTAACATAGTTGAACTTGATGAAGAGACTTCTATATTAGTTGAAGGTAAAACTAAGGTAAAAGATGTGCGTAAGCCTATTCTTCCCAGCATATTTAAAGAAACCTCGCATTACAGTTTATGTGATCTTGGCACAGAAGTTAATGTTATTTCCTATGATTTTTATTTAGAAATAAAAGAAGAGATAGCACCAGCTACAATAGAAAATACTGATATGACAATCATGTTAGCTAATAAAAATCTTACAATTCCAATGGGAGTATTTGAAGATGCAACTGTCACAATTGGCAATAAAAAAATTCCTATCGATTTTGTAGTTGTTGATATGCCAGCTGACACTCTTTGCCTAATCATATTTGTAAGAAACTTTTTGAGTGATGTAGGTGCCATAGTCGACTTCAAAATGGAGGTTGTATCCCTTAAGATTGGGAACGCGGAAAAAGAATTCCACTTTTCCAAAATTAAAGACAAACCTCTACACATACAAGAAGAAGAGAAAGAGAAGACTATTGAGGAGATGGCAGCTCTTTTCTTAAGTAATCAAGAAGAGAAATAAATGAAGACTCAAATTGTGAAGAAATAATTATGGAGGACATGACTATAAGAATTAGAAAGTGAATTTGATTCATTCCCCATTTTAGAACCTCCAACTGATGAGGCTTTTGAAGAGCCAAAAAAGAGAGGGGAGGAAGAATTACCACCCCTAGAATTAAAAAATCTACCAGATAATCTTAAATATAGATTCTTAGATGATACTAATAAATTCCCTATTATTATTAGTGCTAAACTTTCATGGGAAGAAGAATAAGAACTCATGAAGGTACTAAAGGAGCACCACAAGGCCTTTGGGTACTCAATGGACGACTTGAAGGGTATTAGTCCCATGATTGATGTCCATCGAATATTCGTGGAGGAAGGTGCTAAACCAGTTGCGGAATTTAATAGAAGACTAAAGCCTGAAATAAAGGAACTGGTAAGAAAAGAAATAGTACGCCTACTTGATGTAGGTACAATTTATCCTGTAAAAAAAGTGAATGGGTAAGTCCTGTTCATTGTGATCCTAAGAAAGGCGGCTTTATTGTTTAATTGATACCTACTAGAACTATTGTTGGACATAGGATGTGCATAGAATTCAGGAAACTGAATAAGGAAAGTAGGAATTATCACTATCATTTACCTGTCACATCCCAAATTTTAGATTTGGTACTGCATAACATTCATGGCATTGCATCATGATCATCCATGCAAAATTTTGGTTTGAAAAGGGTTTTGACAAAACAAACCACTTGCATTTGTGTTTTGACACCTACACATGAACGCTTGGATTTACCATGCTACTGTAAAAAACATCGTATTTCTGTGCTATGGAAGGCACAGGTGCATAGAGGGTTTCTCCACGAACCCGTAGCACTTTGATTCACCCAATTCGGAGCTTCGTAGCAAAAGTTACGCGGATCTGAATTTTGTCTAAAAACTTTGGACAGTTCTGTCAAATTTCCGATAAGGAAAATCGTCAGGAAAAAGAAAAGGAAAAGATAAAAAAAAGCAAAGCCGACCAGCTGGGCCGCCGACCCAGCCGGCCCAGTCAAGGCAGCAGCAGCCCGCGGCCGCCAGCCGGCCCACGCAGCAGTCGCAGCAGCAGCGCGCCCGCGCGGCGCGCACTAAGCGTCGCCCGCCAGCCGCTGACGAGCGGGCCCCGCTTGTCAGTCACCCGCCGTCACCGCCACGTGGGCCCCATTTGTCAGCACCTTCTTCTCCAAACCGTGTGCAACACAAATTCCTTCGGAATCGGGCCATTTCCGAACCGATTTCTTCGGGATTTTTGCCTATATCAATCTACTCGTTTCCCTCTACGAAACCCCCTAGTTTTCTCTCTGTCTCGCGCCGCCACCGACGAGCAATTGCTCGCTGGAGTTAACCGCCGCCGCCGCCGTCCGCTCTCGGTAAGCCCGCGCCGCCGCCGCGTCTCGCCCCTCCCTCGCCCCGCGAGCTCGCCGCCGCCTCACACTGACCCGCCTCCTTCCCATCTGCCCGCAGGACCTCGACCGGACGCCGCCCATGCTCGCCGACACCGCCGCCGAGTTTCAGCCACCCGCCGCCGTCGACCCCGCGCTCGCCAGCCGCCGCCTCCACGCTGACGAGCTCGACCCCGATGCCCTCGACACCGTACGCCGCCCAGCCGCCGTCGAGGACAGCCACCACCGCCGCCACAACCTCGCCGCCGCCGCCAGCTCCGGTGAGCTCTCCTCCTCGCACGCTCCCCAGCCGCTCGATCGTGATCCAACGGTCCAGATGGACCGTGGAAAGGTCAGCCCTGGCGGTTGACCAGTCAACCGCCACATCAGCTACCACGTAGGCGCGGTCAGCCAGTCAACTTTGACTGTGTAAATTTAAATTGATTTAAATTGGCAGAAATTAGCTAAAACTTGTAAAATCCATAACTTTAGATCTACTTGGCTAAAAATTGCAAATAAAATATGTGTGGATTCAGTGTCTCACGTAGAATCTTTCTGTACAATTGTTTTACACTTTTACAGCAAGGTTTTGGCCTGAATAATTAAATGAGTTAATGCCCTTTTTAGAGTAATTAATTCATAGAATAAGTTCTGTAACTCCAAAAATTGCAAATAAGATGTCCCTGGAATCAGTAGAACAAGGGGAATCTCTTAGTGAATTAAAAAGTTAGGCTTACAGTAATGTTTTTTACATTATATATTTAAAGGCTTACTGTAGTATTTTAATTACTCAGGGAGTTATATAAATCCTTTTTGAGAAATTCCAACTGGTATTGTTTCTCTTATGAGTTGCCTACGCAGTGGAAATTTTCCTAGATTTTACAAACAGTATGTTAGCAGTGGCTAATTATTTAGTCTCTAGCCCTATTAATTGAGCATTATAAATTGCATGCCTTGTTTTCTTTGCACTAAATAATTTCCACGCATGCATATAGTAGTTATACTGAATAAGATTATGTGATGCTACTGTAGCATTATTCAACTTGTCATGCATGCATCTTGCATCGTCTTTGTTTGCATATGATTTTGGATGGTTTGTTTATGATTGCAATTGTATCGTGTAGATTGTGACGAGTGCAACGTTTGCTCGTGTGTGGATTTTTCTTCCGACCTCTACAGCCAAGGCAAGTAGATGCTAATTTGTACATGATGTTGTCATACTATTTTCAATGCATTGTCGTGTATTTTGTAGATGCATGTGTAGGATATTACTATCGCTATGCTATGTCCTATTATGTGGTAGAGCTTTCCCTGTAGATGAACCACCGTTCATAGATGTGCTTAGCCTTGCTATGATGATCGAGGGCTGGGTTACATCACTGAAGTTGTTTCTAAACGAGTTGGTTTGCGAAAACTAAAAACAACTTAATCAATGAATCTCCTGGGTGTGATGGGATTGATAATTTTTGGTGGTATCATTGCGGAAAGGCACCCAGGTATCAAGAGAAAATGATTGGCTTCTTTATTCTATAGCTTACGTGTACAACCATGTGCCAATAATGAAATGGGCGGTTGGTTGGACTCAGTAGGTTGTGGTAACTCGAACCCACGTATCCAGAGATGTAGAATTTTGGTAGGTTGGACCGGTACGTGTCGGGTTTGGGGAGCTACTTCCCGAACGGTCTCTTCTTGTACTTCTCCCTATCATCACCCAAAATGAGAGTGATGGTACGAGCTGGGCTGGCCAAGTCACATGGGTAAAGTGTACTAACCCATGCAGGGTGTAAAATCTAATCGATTAGCCGTGTCCCCGGTTATGGACATCTGAGTTGCTTGATATTGATTCCATGACATGTTTCTCGCTCATTCCAATTTCATAATTTCTTTAATGTTGTTGGGATAACTTAATTGAGATCTTTTCAAAGAAAATCAAAAATTGTTTATGAAAGTAGGACAAAGGTATTTTCAAATGCAAGCTAGTCACAGTTCCACTTGCCAAATATGCATGTAGATGTTAGCACTATTGTCTCCTTTAATAGCTCTGCTTGCCATACATTCCATGTATTGACCCTTCGGGGCTGCTACGTTTCATGTTGTAGGATATTCCGATTCTATGTAATCGATTTAGGCCACGGTACTCCACTCGGCACTTGTTCACTTGTGGGTAACTTGAAGAATGGAGGATTTACTATATTTATGTTGCTACTTGAATAACATTGAGCTAGCCTTGAGCTAAGCTTTTATTGTAATAATGATACACTGGATCTTCGTTATTTAAGATACACGGATATTTTGCTATGTTATTCATCTTATTCTATTGTGAGCCAATGAACCGATCCAGGGATTGGCATGTCACGTAGAAGCTACGGTCTTTTCAGAACTGTAGTGTTACAAGATGGTATCAGAGCCCGTGTGTCGACTGTAGGATCGTGACCTAGGTTTGGATTAGGAAACTATAGAATTATTAAAGCTTATATTAACTCTGTCTTTCATCTTATGCCTTTCCCTCTCGTAAATTCTTACCATATGCTATTCTCACACTTTCCTATTTTAATTGATAGATGGGAGAAGTCAGGACCGAGTATGCAACCATGGAGTCACCAAGGCCCTTTGCAAGACAGTTAGCACAGCTCTCGCAGTCATTGGGATTGCCACTGCCCATGTTCAAAGGAAGAAGGTTGTACACCTATGGATATGGCAAGGATGCATGGGAGATCACCACCTTCATCTTCAGGGATGCCGCCTTGCCAAACCCTGTGCATCTGATCTACACCAAGACATACTGCAACTAGGGACTTGGAATAAACTTGGCCCTGCATGAAGCCATGTCACGCCAGTGCCATCTTGTCCGACACCTGCTGCCAGCAGACTCACCCTACCGTGACTACGGGAGGCGTGATGAGGATGGGAACGTTGTGGTTACCCCGGACGACAGGAACAACATGCCGCCCCGTCGGAGGCATATAGAGGATATGTAAAGGGAGAATGGAGCTCTAGCTGAGAAAGTGATGATGGTAAAAGAGATAGCAGACTTTGTCAGCAATGGTATGGTGGTCCAAGGACTAGAGATAGAGACCTTTCATGAAGCTGTGGATGTTCTGAATAATGCCCTGGTAGGCAGGGATGCAACCATAGCTCAGCTTAATGGAACTGTGCAGGAAAACAACCAGACCATACAACAGCTGCAAGGGACCGTCCAGAAAAGGGATCAAACTATTGAAGATATGGCAGCCCAGATTGCCGCTCTCCAAGCACAGCTGAATCCACCCCCTGATGATGACAATGGAGATGGTGGAAACAATGATGATGATGATGATGATGACAGTGGGAATGATGATGATGATGAGTAACAGGATGACGATGATGGTGGAGGAGATGAAGTTGCTGCAGCCGCATCAGAGAATGAAGAAGAAGAGGAGGATCCAGAAGAGGTGGAGTTCGAGATTTCAAGTGATGACTCAGGAGAGGTGTATACTCCGCCGCCATGGTTGGATCATGGACAGAAGCGCCAACGCATGAGTGCGAGGACCTACCGCAACCTCTTCAAGAAGTAGATAGAAGTCCACCAATTAGTCTTCGTTAGGTAAAATCGTTAGGATTAGTCTCGATCGATGTAAAACTTAATTACTGTTAGTTTAAGAGTGTTTAGTTGCTTTTATGTGTACTCCAATATCCCAGGATTATTTGTGCGAATTTTATGGAACAGTTATGGCAAGTTTGGTTAATATCTGATTTAATCATGTTGCGGTTTTCTACTGACACAGCTATACTGCACGAATTTTCATATTTTACTGCTATCTAGGACAAATCTGAAACAAATAGGACTGGTTCGAAACTCTCTGTACTGTATACACAAAAATCAGCAAAAATTCCTGACGAGTTTAAGTCAAGTAGAAAAATTCGTGAACGCTGCTGGACTGTTTTGGCAGATTCCTGTTTTTAATGCTTTGTTGACCTTTTGTGTAGACAACTAATGCCAACTCTTCTAAAAACTATTTCAGTAGATATATACTGCTAGCATAACCCCTAGGATGTTGCTGGATCATTTGTTTGTTGATGTGTTGCTTGCTTGAGATTGTCTATGATTGTTCTGTTGTTGTCTGGTCATAATGCATGGGTAGAATCCTGTTTTTGTAATCGATTCTTTCTAAGCTTACCTGTGCTGAACCGCAGATGCCTCCCCGCCGTCAACCCACTGAGTTGGAGTAGCTCATGGTAGCTCAGGCACAGCTGGCCCAAGTTATGACCCAGTTCATGGAAGCTCAATAACAACAACAACAATGGGAACAACCAGCCTCAGGGAGATGCTCTCACTAGGTTTCTGAGGGTAAGGCCAGCGAAGTTCTCGACTGCAGCAGACCCAATGGTTTCTCTCGACTATTTGCGTTCAGTCAATAAGGATCTGGTAACTGTTGGGTGCACGGATGCTGAGAACGTGAGATTTGCTGCTCACCTACTGGAGGGACCAGCCGCTTCGTGGTGGGACACTTTCCAGATCACCCACCCGCTGGACACTGTGACTTGGGCAATGTTTGAGGAAGGTTTCAAGACCAACCACGTATCTTCAGGAGTTCTGAGCCTGAAGAGAAAGGAGTTTTGTAACTTGCGCCAAACCAACCGCACCGTGGCTGAGTATATTGACGAGTTCAACAACCTGTCTCGTTATGCACCTGAGGATGTTGACACTAATGCCAAAAGGAGAGAGAGGTTCCTGGATGGCCTCAGTGATGAGCTTTCAGTGCAGCTACTGGTGGTTTATTGCCCCACTTTCTAGGAGCTTATGGACAAGGCCAGGATCTTGGAAGGGAAGCACAAGCAGGTGGAAAGCCGCAAGAGGAAGAGCAACAATCACCACTCTGGTTCTCACCACAAGTCTCGCACTTCTTATGATGGATACTCCAAGCATGGAGGGAGTGACCATGGGCACCATGGGAGCCATGACCGCCACAACCATGGAGGCGATGGACATCGCCATGATAGCCACAAGAGCAACTGCCACAGCCACAAGGGAGGACACACCCACCATTCTGGAGGACACAGTGGACAGGACCGCAACTGTGATCGTAGCTTCGTGAAGAAGGATCTGAGTGAGGTGACATGCTTCAAGTGTGGCCAGAAGGGACATTATGCTGACAACTGTCCGGAGAAGAAGGGACTGAAGCCAAGCAACAACCAGAAGGCCACAGTGAACCACATGAATGTGGAGGATATCCCACATGAGCCTGATCTTGTGATTGGTAAGTTTCCAATCAACACTCACCCTGCACTTATACTTTTCGATACTGGTGCTTCGCATTCATTCATATCAAGGGTATTTGTGGATAAGTATAAGTTACCTACGGAGTCTCTGAAAGGGTCTATTAGAGTGAGTTCACCTGGAGGGGATATGGTAGCTAGCGCGGAATGCCGCGACTTAACCTTGAGGATTGGAGCACACAATTTCATTGCACATCTGGTAGTATTGGAATCACAAGGTTTAGATGTAATAATGGGTATGGATTGGATGTCTATGCATGGGGGACACATAGATTGTGCACAGCGAGCGGTTTCGCTCAAAACCCCGGATGGTAAGAGGATTAGGTTCAAGTCGGTTGTGTGACCGGGAAGGTGTAAGCTGAATTCTCTTAAGGGGGTTAGCATGGATACTGTTCCTGTGATTAAGGAATACCCCGACGTGTTTCTGGAAGAGCTACCAGGAATGCCACCTAAGAGGGATGTGGAGTTTCTCATCGATCTGATGCCGGGAACAAGATGGATGTGGATGAGCTGAAGGAATTGAAGAAACAACTAAAGGAGCAGTTGGACAAGGGATTCATTCAGCCTAGTTCGTCGTCATGGGGTGCACCTGTTCTGTTTGTGGAGAAGAAAGACAGCAGCAAGAGATTAGTGGTGGACTATCGCTCGCTGAATGAAGTGACCATCAAGAACAAATACCCCCTGCCGAACATAAATGATTTGTTTAATCAGCTGGAAGGAGCAAAGGTGTTTAGCAAAATTGATCTGCGATCGGGTTATTTCCAATTGAAGATCCGGGAGGAGGACATACCAAAAACTGCTTTCACTACTAGGTATGGTTTATATGATTATACAGTTATGTCTTTTGGACTAACGAATGCCCTGGCATATTTCATGACCATGATGAACAAGGTATTCATGGAGTACTTGGACAAGTTCGTGGTGGTGTTTATTGATGACAAACTGATATATTCCAAGGATGATGCTGAGCATGAGAAACATCTGCGACTGATTATGGAGAAACTGAGGGAACACAAGTTGTATGCCAAATTCAGCAAGTGTGAATTCTGGCTTAACACTGTTGGATTTATTGGACACATGGTGTCAGGAGAAGGAGTCGCTGTTGATCCAAGCAAGGTGACTGCAGTAACTGAGTGGGAAGCCCCCAAGAATGTGGGAGATATTCGGAGCTTTTTGGGACTTGTTGGATATTACAGGAGGTTCATTGAAAATTTCTCCAAGATTGCTAAGCCAATGACAGAACTTCTGAAGAAGGAGAGGAAGTTTGAATGGACGGATGCGTGTGAAGCCAGCTTTCAGGAGCTGAAGCGTAGACTAGTGACCGCACATGTTCTGTGTTTACCATATCTTTACAAGGATTTCCAAGTGTACTGTGATGCTTCTCGACGGGGACTTGGGAGTGTGCTTATGCAAGATGGGAGAGTGGTGTCATATGCCTCGCGGCAGCTTAAACACCATGATTGGAATTATCCCACGCATGACTTGGAATTAGCATTGGTTGTGCATGCGCTCAAAGTATGGAGGCACTACCTAATGGGGAAACATTGTGATGTGTACACCAACCACAAGAGCCTGAAATACATATTTACATAGAAGGAACTAAACATGAGGCAAAGGATATGGTTGGAACTTATCAAGGATTATGATATGAATCTGCAATACCACCCAGGAAAAGCCAATGTAGTGGCAGATGCTCTGAGCCGGAAGGTCTATGCCAATGGATTGACTGTTGGGGAATTGCCCGAGGATTTGTGCAAGCAATTCAAGGACCTTAGACTGGAGGTAGTGTCAGAAGGATATTTGGCAGCAATGGAAGTCCAACCAATGCTACAGGACAGGATCAGGAAGGCTCAAGTAGGAGATAAGGAGATCGATGAAATAAAGGAAAAGATGAAGGAGGATTGAGCAAAAGAATTCTACGAGGATGAGCAAGGAACCTTGTGGTATGGAGATCGTTTGTGCATTCCCAACGATCCGGAGATAAGGAAGTTGATTCTGCAGGAAGCTCATGACTCGTCGTATTCCATACATCCAGGCAATACGAAGATGTATATGGATCTAAAGGACATATTTTGGTGGAACAACATGAAGGGAGACATCGCCGAGCATATTGCTTTATGTGATGTATGTAGCCGAGTGAAGGCGGAACACCAGAAGCCAGCAGGACTGCTACAGCCATTGCCCGTGCCGAATTGGAAGTGGGATAGAGTGGGAATGGATTTTATCACAGGATTTCCCAGGACCAGGTCGGGATATGACTCCATTTGGGTAGTGGTCGACCATTTGACCAAGGTAGCCCACTTTATACCGGTGAAGACGACGTATACGAGTGCAAAGTTGGCCAAGATTTATATGGATAGAATTGTGTGCCTACATGGAGTTCCCAAGAGCATTGTATCGGATAGAGGCACCCAATTTACCTCACACTTTTGGCGCCAGCTGCACGAGTCATTGGGGACTAGGTTGTAGTTTAGCACAGCATTCCACCCCCAGACTGATGGACAGACCGAGAGGGTAAATCAGATTTTGGAAGATATGCTGAGAGCTTGCACCTTGGCTCATGGTTCTAGTTGGGATGAGAATTTTCCATATGCCGAGTTTTCCTACAACAACAGCTATCAGACCAGCATCAAGACGTCACCGTTCGATGTTCTATACGGGAAACGGTGTCGAACACCATTGCTATGGGATGGAGTAGGATAACGTCAGCTGTTTGGACCTGATTTGATCAAGGATGCTGAGGAGAAGGTCGCCTTGATTAGGGACAGGCTGAAGGTAGCACAATCAAGGCAGAAGAGCTACGCTGACGCCAAGCGCAAGGAAGTGGTGTATGAGATAGGTGATAGAGCATACCTCAGAGTGTTGCTACTACGTGGAATTAAGAGATTTGGAATCAAGGGTAAGCTGGCACCTCGGTTTATTGGACCATATCGGGTCTTAGCACGCAAAGGTGAAGTTTCTTATCAGTTGGAGTTGCCAAAGGCTCTATCCGCTGTCCATAATGTGTTCCACGTGTCCCAGCTGAAGAAGTGCCATCCGGAGATGGTGGATACACCACTGAGAGACACAGTGCCACTAGAGGAGGTTCAGCTTGAGAGTCACTTGACCTATGAGGAGAAGCCAGTCAAGATACTGGAAACAGCAGAGAGGATTACCTATACCAAGATGATCAGGTTTTGCAAGGTGCAATGGATCCACCACACCGAAGAGGAGGCCACTTGGGAGCGTGAGGATGACATCCGAGAGGACCACCCACACCTATTTGCTAGCCACGCCGAATCTCGGGGACGAGATTCATCTTAAGGGGGATAGTCTTGTCACATCCCAAATGCTAGATTTGGTATGGCATAACATTCATGGCATTGCATCATGATCATCCATGCAAAATTTTGGTTTCAAAAGGGTTTTGACAAAACAAACCACTTGCATTTGCGTTTTGACACCTACACATGAACGCTTGTATTTACCATGATACTGTGAAAACATCGTATTTTGGTGCTATGGAAGGTACAGGTGCATAGAGGGTTCCGCCATGAACCCATAGCACGTTGATTCACCAAATTCGGAGCTCCGTAGCAAAAGTTACGCGGATCTGAATTTTGTCTAAAAACTCTGGACAGTTCTGTCAAATTTCAGATAAGGAAAATCGTCAGGAAAAAGAAAAGGAAAAGATCAAAAAAAGCAAAGCCGACCAGCTGGGCCGCCGACCCAGCCGGCCCAATCAAGGCAGCAGCAGCCCGCGGCCGCCAGCCGGCCCACGCAGCAGCCGTAGCAGCAGCGCGCCCGCGCGGCGCGCACTAAGCGTCGCCCGCCAGCCGCCAGCCGCTGACGAGCGGGCCCTGATCGTCAGTCACCCGCCGTCACCGCCACGTGGGCCCCATCTGTCAGCACCTTCTTCTCCGAACCGTGTGCAACACAAATTCCTTCGGAATCGGGCCGTTTCCTAACTGATTTCTTTGGGATTTTTGGCTATATCAATCTACTCGTTTCCCTCTACGAAACCCACTAGTTTTCGCTCCGTCTCGCGCCGCCACCGACGAGCAATTGCTCGCTGAAGTTAACCGCCGCCGCCGCAGTCCGCTCTCGGTAAGCCCGTGCCGCTGCCACGCCTCGCCCCTCCCTCGCCCCGCAAGCTCGCCGCCGCCTCCCACTGACCCGCCTCCTTCCCCTCTGCCCGCAGGACCTCGCCCCGACGCCGCCCGTGCTCGCCAACGCCGCCGCCGAGCTTCAGCCGCCCGCCGCCGTCGACACCGCGCTCGCCAGCCGCCGCCTCCATGCCGACGAGCTCGACCTCGACGCCCCCGACGCCGTACGCCGCCTAGCCGACGCCGAGGACAGCCACCGCCGCCACGACCTTGCCGCCGCCGCCCGCCGCCAGCTCTGGTGAGCTCTCCTCCTCGCACGCTCCCCATCCGCTTGATCGCGATCCAATGGTCCAGATGGACTGTGGAAAGGTCAGCCCTGGAGGTTGACCAGTCAACCGCCACATCAGCTGCCACGTAGGCACGGTCAGCCAGTCAACTTTGACTGTGTAAATTTAAATTGATTTAAATTGGCAGAAATTAGCTAAAACTTGTAAAATCCATAACTTTAGATCTACTAGGCCAAAAATTGCAAATAAAATATGTGTGCATTCAGTGTCTCATGTAGAATCTTGTTGTACAATTTTTTTACACTTTTACAGCAAGGTTTTTTCCTGAATAATTAAATGATTTAATGCCCTTTTTAGAGTAATTAATTCATAGAATAAGTTCTGTAACTCCAAAAATTGCAAATAAGATGTACCTGGAATCAGTAGAACAAGGGAAATATCTTAGTGAATTAAAAAGTTAGGCTTACAGTAATGGTTTTTAAAGAATATATTTAAAGGCTTACTGTAGTATTTTAATTACTCAGGGAGTTATATAAATCCTTTTTGAGAAATTCCAACTAGTACTGTTTCTCTTATGAGTTTCCTACGCAGTGGAAATTTTCCAAGATTTTACAAACAGTATGTTAGCAGTGGCTAATTATTTAGTCTCTAGCCCTATTAATTGAGCATTATAGATTGCATGCCTTGTTTTCTTTGCACTCAAAATAATTTCCACGCATGCATACAGTAGTTATACTGAATAAGATTATGTGATGCTACTGTAGCGTTATTCAACTTGTCGTGCATGCATCTTGCATCATCTTTGTTTGCATATGATTGTGGATGGTTTGTTTATGATTGCAATTGTATCGTGTAGATTGTGACGAGTGCAACGTTTGCTCGTGTGTGGATTGTTCTTCCGACTGCTACAGCCAAGGCAAGTAGATGCTACTTTGTACATGATGTTGTCCTACTATTTTCAATGCATTGTCGTTTATTTTGTAGATGCATGTGTAGGATATTACATCGCTATGTTATGTCCTATTATGTGGTAGAGCTTTCCCTGTAGAGGAACCACCGTTGATAGATGTGCTTAGCCATGCTATGATGATCGAGGGCTGGGTTACATCACTGAAGTTGTTTCTAAACGAGTTGGTTTGCGAAAACTAAAAACAACTTAATCAATGAATCTCCTGGGTGTGATGGGATTGATAATTTTTGGTGGTATCATTGCGGAAAGTCACCCAGGTATCAAGAGAAAATGATTGGCTTCTTTATTCTGTAGCTTACGTGTACAACCATGTGCCAATAATAAAATGGGTGGTTGGTTGGACTCAGTAGGTTGTGGTAACTCGAACCCACGTATCCAGAGATGTAGAATTTTGGTAGGTTGGACCGGTGTGTGTCGGGTTTGGGGAGCTACTTCCCGAACGGTATCTTCTTGGACTTCTCCCTATCATCACCCAAAATGAGAGTGATGGTACGAGCTGGGCTGGCCAAGTCACATGGGTAAAGTGTACTAACCCATGCAGGGTGTAAAATCTAATCGATTAGCCGTGTCCCCGGTTATGGACATCTGAGTTGCTTGATATTGATTCCATGACATGTTTCTCGCTCATTCCAATTTCATAATTGCTTTAATGTTGTTGGGATAACTTAATTGGGATCTTTTCAAAGAAAATCAAAAGCTATTCATGCAAGCTAGCCACAGCTCCACTTGCCAAATATGCATGTAGATGTTAGCACTATTGTCTCCTTTAATAGCTCTGCTTGCCATACATTCCATGTATTGACCCTTCGGGGCTGCTACGTTTCATGTTGCAGGATATTCCGATTCTAAGTAATCGATTTAGGCCATGGTACTCAACTCGGCACTTGTTCACTTGTGGGAAACTTGAAGAATGGAGGATTTACTATATTTATGTTGCTACTTGAATAACATTGAGCTAGCCTTGAGCTAAGCTTTTATTGTAATAATGATACACTGGATCTTCGTTATTTATGATACACGGATATTTTGCTATGTTATTCATCTTATTCTATTGTGAGCCAATGAACCGATCCAGGGATTGGCATGTCACGTAGAAGCTACGGTCTTTTCAGAACCGTAGTGTTACATTACCATTCATAGATCAAACTTTAGAGAGGTTAGCAAACCACACTCATTTTTCCTACTTGGACAAATACTCCGGTTTTTCCCAAATAGTTGTTCATCCTTATGACCAACTTAAAATGACTTTCATTAGTCCTTATGGTTTATATGCTTACCGACATATGCCTTTTGGTTTATGTAATGCTCCAGCTACTTTTCAAACATGCATGACTGCTATTTTCGCACACTTTATAGAACTGATAATGGAAGTATTTATGGATGAGTTTTCTGTCTATGGAACTTTGTTTACTAGTTTCTTGGATAATCTCAATAGAATCTTGCAGCATTGCAAATAAACCAATCTTGTTCTAAACTGGGAGAAGTGCCATTTTATGTTCAAAGAAGGCATAGTCCTTGGACATAAAGTATCAGGTAAGGGTATTGAAGTAGATAGGGCTAAAGTTGAAGCAATAGAGAGAATGCCACAACCAAGGAACATAAAAGGTATAATAAGTTTTCTTAGTCATGTAGGATTTTATAAGGTTCATTAGGAATTTATCTGGAATTTCTAAACCTTTAACGAATCTGTTGCAAAGTGGAGTAAGATTTAACTTTGATGATAAATGCCTTATTGCCTTTGATAAACTTTAATATGCTTTATCTCGTGCTCCCATCATTAAACCACCTATATGGGATACGACTTTTGATTTAATATGTGAAGCTAGTGATGATGCTATAGGAGTAACTCTGGGACAACACATAGGTTGCAGATTTAATATTATACATCATGCTAGTAGAACACTCAATAATGCTCAAAATAATTATCCTAAGGAAGAAAGAGAACTCTTTGCTGTATTTTTATCTTGTGATAAGTTCCATTCTTATATTGTTGATGCAAAAGTAAGAGTTTATACAGATCGTGATGGTTTAAAAGAACTCCTCAAGAGGAATATTCATAAGCCAAGACTGATCCGTTGGATCCTTTTACTTCAAGAATTTGAGTTGCGGATTATGAAGAGACAAGAAGCAAAGGTAGTGGATGCAGCATCTATATTTGTCCAGCAAGACACCGATATTATTGAGAGGAGCTCTAGTCCTGTTGATTTTCATTTCGAGATTATTATATGAACTAAGGTCAAATATTCCCAAGAAAAAGAAGTCCTTGTTGTTGGAGGAGCTTTTCCCTCCCGACAAAATAAACGGTAAGTGGAAGGTAAGTTTTATTACTCTAATAAGTTCTTTGTTTTCACAGTTTCTACTTCTAAATTTTTTGCCTTTGAATTCCTTTTGGTTTTTTGAAGTTTTTGAGGGGTTTCTGTAACTATACGGGCGCAACTATACGGCCGAAGAAAAATCTCCTGCCGTATAGTTTGTCGTTAAAGCTTCTGTATCCCCCTTGATAATTAATTTTTGGTGTGCAGTATCTATACGGACGCAACTATACTGCCAGAGAAAAATCTCCTGCCGTATAGTTGGTCGTCAAAGCTTCTATACCATCCACCCGTTTTCGTTCTTATAAAGTTTATTAAAAAATGCTTTATCGTTTCCTAGTCGGTAATCTAACCGACCTGGGTTCGAAATATTTGGAAATATCTGCCCGGAACCAACTATATGGTCGGAACTATACAGGCCGCGACCGTATAGTTGGTCGTTACGGAGCAGGACTCCTCCAAATCCGTGATTTCTTTTCCTAATCTATTTGGATTCTTTTCTTGGGCGTGAATTTTGTGTTTCTCGCGAGTTTTACCGACCTCTAAACCCTCTTATATACTGCCATTGTGTCTCTCTCTAATCACAAATCACCAGGAACAAATCTAGCTATGCATTATTCCGTCCCATGCCGTGGAAACCTATGGGGCTCATTGCTCCTAGGGACCTTTCTAGTAGCCCATGGATGGAAGATGGCAATGAGGAGGTGGAGAGTTTTAGCCCGGGGTACAAAGAGTACGCCGAGCCAATATTCGACAACAGCAACCCCGATGAAGGCTAGAGCGACATTTACATCTGTCGTGACGTCTATGATCCTCCAGGGATCAACTGGGCGGTGATGAAAAGAACTCAATAAGAGAGAGAAGGCCACAAACCGCACGGAAAAGAGCGGATGGAGATGGTCAAGTTCATCACCATAGACCCAAGGCCGCACAAGCGTAAAGAAATACCTAACATTGGTGCAGGTGCTAGCAAGGAACCGGCGTTGCACCGCTCGAGGCCTACCATTGGCGCTCGTATGAGGCTGAAACCTCAAGAGGAGTGGAGGAGCAGCTTCTACTTCCCTGATCCATCAATAATGGATGAGGAAGAAGAAGTTGTGCCCACAACAAAGGATCACGTGTGGGCACTAGAGATATATCAAAAGCAGGAGCTACTCCATCGCGTTGAAGTCCGTCACCGCCTCAAGGAGATAGAGAAGAAGGATGATCTTCTCCTAATGGTGACTAAGCTCGCGGATAGGGTGGACACTTTGCAATCTAATTTGCATAGGTCCTACATCCTCATCACTACTCTGGAGGATACCAACAAGAAGCTACGCACCGCGGTTCTAGATGCCATGGCGCCATAGTGACCTGCAATAAGACACGGTATCAAATAATCGCGAGGGATTATTTGATCCCGCCTGGCTTGATTCCAAGCTTGGGGACATCTTTAAGACCTTGTAATCTATCTTATAAGTTTTTATTTCTATTCTAGTTTTGCATTAGTTTGCGCTCATAAATAAAGTTTGCATCATTATAATTCCCTTTAGGAATAGTTGATCTCTCTTATGAAATTTTGAGTTTATTATCAAATATGGAGCATTATTGAGTTTGAGTTTGTCTTATTGGATATATGAATGGCTTGAGTATTACTTGCACTTGATGATAGCAATAGAAGTCTTCCACACCATTGGTATTAACGGAACATATAACGATAATTTGATCAATATGTAGGTCAATGGTTTGATTTAGAAAAAGGAGAGATTATATAATTAATTAAGTTTAAAAAGAAAAACCTTGAACAAAGGAGAAATTGTAAGTGCTATCAAATAGAGTGAGAACAAGTTGAGGTAGAATAATCAAGTTATAAAGTTGCTTCATATATATTTGGAATTTGGTAACTGAGATCGATAAACTTTGAATTCCTACATGAAGTGCAATATATGGCTAGATCCTTTGCGCAGCACTTAAACAAAAGTGTGATCATGAATATATAGAGAGAGAAAGAAGAAAAATAAAGATAAAGAAAAAGAGCGAATGTGCAAAGATCAAATAGGCATATACCACTATATTGTAGTAAGACAAAGAGATGTTTGAGATTTTGAATCCCAAGTGAACATGTTAATCCTAAAAACACTTGGGACTACCTCACTAACTCATTCTATTAAACCGAATACTTTAACGTCATGTTGAGGATAATCTTTTATGAACTATTAATTGCTAAGGTGAGAAAGCCTGCTAATATTATTCGGATGGTTCGAGTAAGGTACTATTTATGAACTTATTTATATGTATCCTTTATGATAAACACATGCTGCAACTGCCTCATTTATTTTAATGACTCAGCTTCATGAATATGAGGATCACATCCATTAATCTAAACTTGCTTTGGACGAGCAAGAGTCTAACCTTGGGGAAGTTGATGAGTGCATATTTGCATCATGTTTTATATTATTATTTTGCATTGTAGTGGTAGGATCTTGGTATTTTACAGCGTTCGCATGCACTTTTTATGTTTATTTTCACCAGGATCAGATCAGATGATGGATCCGATGGACACAATTCTTGAACCAGTTATATTAGAGTGAAAAGGAGCCAAAAAAATACGTAAATTGCTTATTTGGGAAATATTAATAACACCGGAAGAAAACTCGAAGAAATTGGAGGGTGCAAAAGGGTTAACGACCAACTATACGGCGCGAAGAAATATTCCGGATGTATAGTTCCCTCCGTATAGTTGGTGCTAACACCGTCTCCTCAAATAGTTTCACCCATGCAACTGGATCGGAGAGACGACATACAAGTCACCCAGAAATTGCTGAAACCTAACCTCCGGAAGGCATTTGGAGGGAGAACTCATCCACCGGGGATCCATCTTCGCCCTGCGCAGATCCAGGAGGCTAAGGCATCGATCTTCATCATCAACCGCTGCATCACCACCATCTCCATCCATCCCATCTACATCTTTTCTAGATCTTGTTGCAATTTCCATACTCGTTGTGGATTTATACAAGTACTATTCATCTATGATAGATTCCATTACTTTTGCCATGATGTTGATTTCCTCCATGTCTGACTAGATCATTAGTTCTTGGGGAAATGGATAAACCCTAGCATGGGATTGAAATAAGATAAAGTTTATTATGATATTCATCACTGTGACCATGTGTTAGATTTTCTACATATTGATGTTGCGAGAATTCGACCTCTCAATATTTGCCTCTTGTGGGGACTTGATGGAGGAAACTACTTGTTGGTAGACAGAGGGATGTTAGCACTTACAGTGACTATAAAGCTATTGGCACCCCTTACGTATCAACATGGGAATCGAGGAAACTCACAAAACATTATCCATGCCATGGGATACGTCCTACGGGATTATGTCCCTTAATAGCGCAGTAATTCAATTGATGTTGATTGCTGTCTGCTGTGGTTATGAGGATGATTTGAGCAGTGGTTACTTCCTCATTGTCCAAATAGAATGTTCATGATAATAATATTTACCTTATCCCTTTATAATATTAGTGGTGTATCCGTTAATCCTTGAGAACGCTTTTCCCCACTAAAGTTTCAAATCTCTTTTACATATGCGATTGTCACATCCCAAATTTTTGATTTGGTTCTGCATATCATTCATATCATTGAATCATGTTTATCCATACAAAACCGTCGATTGAAAAGGTCCGGCGAAACGCTATTTCCAAAACCCTATTCTATTTTGCTACGAGGCTCCTGCGGGAGGCTTTAGAGGATCTAGTGTTGCCACCCTTGTAGCCTAGTGGTTTCGCTCAAACCTTGGGCCTAGATTGTTCCTCTCGACTGTACGAAACCGTAGGAGCAAGAATCACTCGATTCGGAGTTCGTACGGAGAAGTTGCGGCCGTTCCGGTGAATCGTCGGAAAACGGTCCGAATTTCCGGACCGATTTCCGAGTCCGAAACCAACTCCGCTCTGTTTCAGCCTAGGATTCCGCATGGGGCCCTCAAAAGGACCCCACCTGGCCTCGGGAACCGCACCCACCCCGCCGCCTCCCTGCCCACCCCGCGATCGCGCCGCCTTCACCTCGAGAAGCGCGCCGCGCCGCCGCCTGGGCCCCGCCTCGCCGCCAGCCGCCTTCCCCGCTGCCAGGTTCGTCGCCGCCGCCGCCTTCCCTTGCCGCGCCGCCTCCTTCTCCTCTTCCCGCCGCCGGCACCCCCGCACCACCGTCGCCATCGCACCGCGCCACCGTGGCCAGCCGCCGCCCTTCACCGCGCGCCCCCGCGCGCCTCGCCGCCAGCGCGCCGCCCTTCACCGCGCGCCCCCGCGCGCCTCGCCGCCACCGCGGCCAACCGCCTGCCCCGCCGCCTGCAGCAGCCGCTGCCGCTTCCGCCTCCGCCGCCAGCCGCTGCAACGCCACCGCGCCAGCGCCCCGCGCCGCTCCCGCCTCCGCGCGCTGCGCCGCCTCCGAGCCGCTGCATGCCGCTGCCGCTGCTGTTGCGTGCGCTGCTGCGCGCACACGCACGCGCACACATGCACGTGTGCCGCCATTGTTGGAGATATGCACTAGAGGCAATAATAAATGTAGTTATTATTATATCTTTGTGTTTATGATAAATGTTTACATTCATGCTATAATAGTATTAACAAGGAAACATTGATACTTGTGTGATTTGTAAACTTAATTTGAAGTCCCTAGTATAGCCTCTATACATCACTAGCTTGTTGGTTGATAAATGATTGTGGTTTCCCTATCATGAACATTGAGATGTTATCAACAACAAGATCATATCGTTAGGAGAATGATATGATGGACATACTCCTATAGATAAGCGTAGCATAAAGATCAAGTCATTTCAATAGTTCAATTGTTATATGCTTTCTGATACATAGTAACCTAATTCCTTCGACCATGAGATCATGCATATCACCTTTACCGGATGGATGCTTTGATGACATCAAACACCACACCGTAACTGGGTGGCTATAAAGGTGGCATTGAGTGTTCGGAAAGTATTGGTTGAGACACATGGATCAAGAGTGGGATTTCTCCATCCATATGACGGATAGATATACTCTGGGCCCTCTCGGTGGAATGTCATCCAATTAGCTTGCAAGCATGTGACTGGCTCACAAGGGATCACATATCACGGGAACGAGAAAAGATTACTTATCGGTAACGAGGTTGAACTAGGTATGCAGAGATACCGACGATCATAACCTTGGATAAGTAAACTATCGTGAGACAAAGGGAAATTGGTATCGTATGTAAGTGGTTCATTCGATCGCAAAGTAATCGTAGAAATATGTGGGAGCCATATGAATTTCCAGATTCCTCTATTGGTTATTGTTCGGAAAAGTGTCTCGATCATGTCCGCATAATTCACGAACCGTAGGGAGACACACTTAAGGATTCGACGTTGTTTGAGTAGTTATGGAATGAATGAGAAAGAGACCGAATGTTGTTCGGAGTCTCGGATGGGATCCGGGATATCACAAGGTGATCCGTAATGGTCCGGAGAATAAGATTCATATAAGGAAAGTCCCGTTTCGGAGTTGGGGAATGATTCCGGTGTTTTTCATCGGGAATGTTCTAGAAGGTTCCGGAATGTCCGGCACTCCGGAGGGGAAGGGGTACATGAATGTGTCATTGCATATTGGAATGATTGCATCATGTACTAAGTGTCATCGCTGTTCCAAATAAAGGATTAATTCAAATCCTAGTTTGAAAAGTCAAATAGCTAGTTTGAAAAGTCAAACGGCTAAAATTGGAAAGAGGAAAAGAGGAGGAAGTGGGAAACCGAGTTGGGGAGGGAATCCCTCCTCCAACCGGCGGCGCCCCCTCCAAGCCGAGTTGGGGAGGGACTCCCCTCCCTCCCCTTGGCCTCCGGCCCCTCCACCTATATAAGGAGGGGCAGGGCTCCCTCCTAGCACACACAAGTACCTCTCCTCAAACCCTAGCTTGGCGCCTACCACCATAGCCGCCGCCCCCTAGGGTTTTGCCCTAGCCGCCGACTTGGGGTCCCCGGAACCCTAGCCGCCGGCTCTAGCACTTCCTCCTTGGTGTGTCTAAACCCTAGATCGCCAAGGAGCTCTCTCATACTCCACCATACTCGCTCCGGCTTAAGGCGAAGCCCTGCGAGATCTCCCCTCTACTTCCGGTACCACGCCGTTGTGCTGCCGGAATCGCGAGGAGAGTGCTACAACCTCCGCTGCCTGCTGGAACAAGGGAGAGGAAGGTCTTCGTCGAGTACCGAACGTGTGACCGACTGCGGGAGCGCTGCCGAAACGCAGCGCCGGAAGGATCGTCTACGCGATCTTGAGATCGGGAAGAGTACGACTACATCACCCACAAGAATCCGCTCTCGTTAAACACTTTGGAATCTTCGAGGGTAAGTTATTCCATCGACTCGTTGCTACAATCTAGTAGATAGATCGTGGCTTGTTTGTTTGTATGCGATAGAAAATTTTTGTTTTCCATGCTACGAAACCCTACAGTGGTATCAGAGCCATGTCTATATGTAGATCTGTTGCACGAGTAGAACATAATGGTCATTGTGGGCGTTGATGATTTTATTGTCGATTGCTTCTTGTGTACTTTGCATCTTGCGGTATGTTGGGATGAAGCGGCCCGGGCTAACCTTACATGACATCGTTCATGAGACTTGCTCCATGCTCGACATGCAACTTGTATTGCATAAGTGGCTTTGAGGGTGCCTGTTTCTCCTAGCATAGTTAAGATCCAATTTACAACGGGTGATTAACAATACTAGTATCAATGTTGTGGTTCTTGTTCGTAAGTTAGAACGACACTTATTGAAAGCCCCAAACCACGTAAAATATGCAAAGAAAGTAGAGGCGTCTAACTTTGTTTTGCAGGGGTGTGCAGTGATGTGATATGGCCATGATTGTGATTATATTTGATGTATGCAATGTTCCTTATTGTAAGTTGGCAACCGGCAGGAGCCATATGGTTCTCTTTAATTTATGTTAAGACCCACGTGTCTATTCAAAGTAGTTGTAATAGTTGAAGCCGGTGGATGACAACCATGGAGAAGCGTCATTGACCTTGATGCAATGCCGGTGATGATGGAGATCATGTTCGTGCTTGAAGATGGAGATCGGAAGCACAAAGAAGAAAGGCCATATCATATCACATATTATGAATTGCATGTGATGTTAATCCTTTATGCATCTAGTATTGCTTAGTAGACGACGGTAGCATTATAAGATGATCCCTCATGCACATGAATTTCAAGTCATAAAGTGTTCACCCTTAGTTAGCACCGTTGCTAAAGCTTGTTGTTTCGAAGCACCACGTGATGATCGGGTGTGTTAGATTCTGCAAGTGTATACAACGTGAGCAAGCCAGATTTGCTCATGCGGAAACTAAGGTTTGATCTTGACGAGCCTAGCATGTACAGACATGGTCTCGGAACACGGATCACCGAAAGGTAAAGCATGAATCATATAGTAGATATGATGAACATGACGATTGTTCGCCATTGAAACTATATCAACTCTCGTGATGATCGGTGTTGATGTGGTGGATTTGGTTCATGTGATCACTAAAACAATGTGAGGGATATTGTTTTGAGTGGGAGTTCACCTAGATTAACTTTATTATTAATTTGAACTCAATTTATCATAAACTTAATCTAAACTATTGCAAATATGTTGTAGATCAATGGCAGCCCCTACCATCAATTTTAATGTGTTCCTAGAGAAAGAAAAGTTGAAAAACAATGGAAGCAACTTCGCGGATTGGTTCCGCAATTTGAGGATTGTCCTCACAGCTGGTAATTTGACCTATGTGCTGGATGCACCGCTGGGTGACCCACCTGCAGCTGATGCTTCCGATGAAGTAAAGAATGTTTACCTCGCTCGGAAGAATCAGTACTCCATAGTTCAGTGTGCTATCTTGTATGGTTTGGAATCGGAGCTTCAGAAAAGGTTTGAGAATTCAGACCCATATGATATTGTCGAGGATCTCAAATTAATTTTTGAGACTCATGCGTCAATTGAAAGTTATGAGGCTTCTGAAAAGTTCTTTAACTGCAAGATGGAAGAGGGCAGCTCCGTCAGTGAGCATGTGCTTAAGATGTCTGGGCACGCAAACAAACTTCAAAGCTTGGGTATAGTGATTCCTAATGCTTTGGGGATTTACCGTGTCCTCCAATCACTACCACCAAGTTACAAGAACTTTGTGATGAACTACAACATGCAGAACATGAACAAGCAGTTGCCAGAACTGTTTGCTATGTTAAAGTCTGCAGAAGTGGAGATCAAGAAAGAGCACCAAGTGTTGTTGGTCAATAAGACCACCAAATTCAAGAAAGGCAAGTCTAAGCAGAAGGGACACTTCAAGAAGGGTGGTAAGAAAGTTACCACGCCGGCGAAGAAGACCAAGGCTGGACCTAAGCCTGATACTGAGTGCTTTTACTGCAAGGGAGAAGGTCACTGGAAGCGGAATTGCCCAAAGTACTTGGCGGATTTGAAGAACGGCAACATCAAGAAGAAAGGTATATCTGATATACATGTTATTGATGTGTATCTCACTAGTACTCTTAGTAGTGCCTGGGTATTTGATACTGGTTCGGTTGCTCATATTTGTAACTCGAAACAGGTGCTGCAGAATAAATGGAAGCTAGCGAAGAATGAGGTGACGATGCGTGTGGGAAACGGATCAAAGGTTGATGTAATCGCGGTCGGCACGCTACCCCTTCATCTACCATCGGGATTAGTTTTATACTTAAATAATTGTTATTTGGTGCCTGCGTTGAGCATGAACATTATATCGGGATCTTGTTTATTGCGAGAGTGTTACTTGTTTAAGTCCGAGAATAATGGTTGTTCGATTTATATGAGTAATATGTTTTATGCACATGCACCTTTGATAGATGGTCTATTCTTATTGAATCTCGATAGTGGAAATACACATATTAATAACATTGAGGCTAAACGGTTGAATTCAAGCGATAAATCGACCTATATGTGGCACTGTCGTCTTGGTCACATTGGAGTGAAGCGTATGAAGAAACTCCATTCCGATGGACTTCTTGAATCACTTGATTTCGAATCACTTGATAGATGCGAAGCATGTCTGATGGGTAAAATGACTAAGACTCCATTTTCTGGTATGATGGAGCGAGCTACGAACTTATTAGAAATCATACATACCGATGTGTGTGGTCCAATGAGTGTAGCATCGCGCGGTGGTTATCGTTATGTTCTTACCTTCACGGATGATTTGAGTAGATATGGGTATATCTATTTCATGAAACATAAGTCCGAAACTTTCGAGAAGTTTAAGGAGTTTCAAAGTGAGGTAGAGAATCAACGTAACAAGAAGATTAAATTTCTATGTTCTGATCGTGGAGGTGAATATCTAAGTTACGAGTTTGGCGAGCATTTGAAGAAATGCGGAATACTTTCACAGTTGACACCGCCGGGAACACCACAGCGTAATGGTGTGTCCGAACGTCGTAATCGAACTCTCTTAGATATGGTTCGTTCTATGATGTCACTTACAGATTTACCGCTATCATTTTGGGGTTATGCATTAGAAACAGCCGCATTCACTTTAAATAGGGCACCGTCTAAATCCGTTGAAACGACACCGTATGAATTATGGTTTGGGAAGAAACCTAAATTGTCGTTCCTTAAAATTTGGGGTTGCGAAGCCTATGTAAAGAAGTTACAGCCGGACAAGCTTGAACCCAAAGCGGAAAAATGCGTCTTCATAGGATACCCGAAGGAAACTATTGGGTATACCTTCTATCATAGATCCGGAGGCAAAATCTTCGTTGCCAAGAATGGATCCTTTCTAGAGAAGGAATTTCTCTCGAAAGAAGTGACTGGAAGGAAAGTAGAACTCGACGAGGTTGTCGAACCTTCTCTCGAAATTGCAAGTAGCGCAGCACCGGAAGAAGTTCCTGTGGTGCCTGCACCAATTAGAGAGGAAGCTAATGATGATGATCATGAAACTTCGGTTGAAGTTGCTACAGAGCCTCGGAGGTCAACGAGAACTCGTACCACTCCAGATTGGTATGATCCCATTATGAGTGTCATGTTGGTGGACAACACCGATGACCCCGAGACATATGAGGAAGCAATGATGAGCCCAGATTCCAATAAATGGCAAGAAGCCATGAAATCCGAGATTGGATCCATGTACGAAAACCAAGTATGGACCTTGGTGGACTTACCAGATGGCCGGAAGGCTGTCGAGAACAAATGGATCTTCAAGAAGAAAACAGATGCTGATGGTAATGTTACTATCTATAAAGCTCGACTTGTCGCAAAAGGGTTTCGACAAATTCAAGGAGTTGACTACGATGAGACTTTCTCACCAGTAGCGAAGCTAAAGTCCGTGAGGATTATGTTAGCAATCGCTGCATATTATGATTATGAGATATGGCAGATGGATGTCAAAACAGCATTCCTCAATGGAGACATTGATGAAGAGTTGTATATGATGCAACCCAAAGGTTTTGTCGATCCTAAAGATGCTAACAAGGTATGCAAACTTCAACGATCCATTTATGGATTGAAGCAAGCATCCCGAAGTTGGAATCAACGTTTTGATAAGGTGATCAAAAGTTTTGGTTTTATACAAACTTATGGAGAAGCTTGAATTTACAAGAAAGTGAGTGGGAGCTCTGTAGCATTCTTAATACTGTATGTGGATGACATATTGTTGATTGGGAATGATGTAGACCTTCTTAATAGTGTCAAGGAATATTTGAATAATAGTTTTTCAATGAAGGATCTTGGCGAAGCAGCTTACATATTAGGCATAAAGATTTATAGAGATAGATCGAAACGCCAAATATCATTGTCACAGAGTACATATTTGGACAAAGTTCTAAAGAGGTTTGGAATGGAAGATAGCAAGAAAGGGTTCTTGCCCATGTTGCCCAATACGACCTTGAGTAAAACTCAAGGTCCGACATCGGCAGAAGATAGATAAAGGATGAGTAAGACTCCCTATGCCTCAGCCATAGGATCTCTAATGTATGCCATGCTATGTACTAGACCCGACATTGCATATGCTGTTAGTTTGACTAGCAGATATCAAAGTGATCCAGGAGTGGATCATTGGACAGCGGTCAAAAACATCCTTAAGTACTTGAGAAGAACTAAGGATATGGTTCTTTCTTATGGAGGTGATGAACAACTCGTTGTTAATGGTTACACCGATGCTAGTTGGAACACCGATCCGGATGATTCTAAATCACAATCTGGATACGTTTTTATTTTGAATGGTGCAGCAGTTAGCTGGAGGAGTGCAAAGCAAAGCGTTGTGGCGAGATCTTCAACTGAATCGGAATACATGGCTGCTTCGGAAGCTTCACAAGAAGCGATATGGATGAAAGAGTTCATTACAGAGCTGGGTGTGGTTCCTAGTGCGCTGGACCCAATGTTTATCTACTGTGATAACATGGGCGCCATAGCCAATGCGCAAGAACCAAGGTCACACAAGAAGCTGAAGCACATCAAGCTACGTTTTCACGCTATTTGAGAACATATCCAAGATGGGGATATAAAGATTTGCAAAGTACACACAGATCTGAATGTGGCGGATCCGTTGACTAAACCTCTCCCGAGGGCAAAACATGACCAACACCAAACTGCCATGGGTGTTCGGTATATTACCATGTAATCTAGATTAGATGACTAGTGCAAGTGGGAGACTGTTGGAGATATGCCCTAGAGGCAATAATAAATGAAGTTATTATTATATCTTTGTGTTTATGATAAATGTTTACATTCATGCTATAATAGTATTAACAAGGAAACATTGATACTTGTGTGATTTGTAAACTTAATTTGAAGTCCCTAGTATAGCCTCTATACATCACTAGCTTGTTGGTTGATAAATGATTGTGGTTTCCCTATCATGAACATTGAGATGTTATCAACAACAAGATCATATCGTTAGGAGAATGATATGATGGACATACTCCTATAGATAAGCGTAGCATAAAGATCAAGTCATTTCAATAGTTCAATTGCTATATGCTTTCTGATACATAGTAACCTAATTCCTTCGACCATGAGATCATGCATATCACCTTTACCGGATGGATGCTTTGATGACATCAAACACCACACCGTAACTGGGTGGCTATAAAGGTGGCATTGAGTGTTCGAAAAGTATTGGTTGAGACACATGGATCAAGAGTGGGATTTGTCCATCCATATGACAAATAGATATACTCTGGGCCCTCTCGGTGGAATGTCATCCAATTAGCTTGCAAGCATGTGACTGGCTCACAAGGGATCACATATCACGGGAACGAGAAAAGAGTACTTATCGGTAACGAGGTTGAACTAGGTATGCAGAGATACCGACGATCATAACCTCGGATAAGTAAACTATCGTGAGACAAAGGGAAATTGGTATCGTATGTAAGTGGTTCATTCGATCGCAAAGTAATCGTAGAAATATGTGGGAGCCATATGAATTTCCAGATTCCTCTATTGGTTATTGTTCGGAGAAGTGTCTCGATCATGTCCGCATAATTCACGAACCGTAGGAAGAAACACTTAAGGATTCGACGTTGTTTGAGTAGTTATGGAATGAATGAGAAAGAGACCGAATGTTGTTCGGAGTCTCGGATGGGATCCGGGATATCACGAGGTGATCCGGAATGGTCCGGAGAATAAGATTCATATAAGGAAAGTCCCGTTTCGGAGTTGGGGAATGATTCCGGTGTTTTTCATCGGGAATGTTCTAGAAGGTTCCGGAATGTACGGCACTCCGGAGGGGAAGGGGTACATGAATGTGTCATTGCATATTGGAATGATTGCATCATGTACTAAGTGTCATCGCTGTTCCAAATAAAGGATTAATTCAAATCCTAGTTTGAAAAGTCAAATAGCTAGTTTGAAAAGTCAAACGGCTAAAATTGGAAAGAGGAAAAGAGGAGGAAGTGGGAAACTGAGTTGGGGAGGGAATCCCTCCTCCAACCGGCGGCGCCCCCTCCAAGCCGAGTTGGGGAGGGACTCCCCTCCCTCCCCTTGGCCGCCGGCCCCTCCACCTATATAAGGAGGGGCAGGGCTCCCTCCTAGCACACACAAGTACCTCTCCTCAAACCCTAGCTTGGCGCCTACCACCATAGCCGCCGCCCCCTAGGGTTTTGCCCTAACCGCCGACTTGGGGTCCCCGGAACCCTAGCCGCCGGCTCTAGCACTTCCTCCTTAGTGTTTCTAAACCCTAGATCGCCAAGGAGCTCTCTCATACTCCACCATACTCGCTCCGGCTTAAGGCGAAGCCCTACGAGATCTCCCCTCTACTTCCGGTACCACGCCGTTGTGCTGCCGGAATCGCGAGGAGAGTGCTACAACCTCCGCTGCCTGCTGGAACAAGGGAGAGGAAGGTCTTCGTTGAGTACCGAACGTGTGACCGACTGTGGGAGCGCTACCGGAACACTGCGCCGGAAGGATCGTCTACGCGATCTTGAGATCGGGAAGAGTACGACTACATCACCCACAAGAATCCGCTCTCGTTAAACACTTTGGAATCTTCGAGGGTAAGTTATTCCATCGACTCGTTGCTACAATCTAGTAGATAGATCTTGGCTTGTTTGTTTGTATGCGATAGAAATTTTTTGTTTTCCATGCTACGAAACCCTACAGCCATCGCCGCCGTACGCGCGTCGCCTTGCGCGCCGCGTTGACGATCTTGACCCGTGCGCTGACCGTTTACATCCTTGCAGGAAACACCACCGTCGCCGGAACCGCTCGCCGCACCGTACGGGACTCGCCGCCGTCCGTTTCGCCGTTCGTTTCCGGTAAGCCTGCAGCCACCGTCAGATCTCAGATCAGCGGTTCAGATCGTTCGTTAACCGGTCAGACTCAGGTGTTGACTAGTCAGACGCCCAGCCAGCGCCCAGTCAGCAGACGCTTTGACCAGTCAACAGACACAGTTGACTGGTTAATTTCGATAATCCTTTTAGTTGACAGATTTTGGTAGAATCTTGTAAATTGCGTAGTAATTAAACTGCTTGGCCAAAAATTGCAAATAAAATATGTGCAGATTCAGTGAGTCGTGTAGAATCTCGCTGTACCTTTGGTTCAGGCTTTTGCAGCAAGGTTTAGTACAGTTTAATTAGTCTAGTTAGTGGCCTTTTTGAAGTAATAAATTCGTAGAAAAAGATCCGTAGCTCCAAAAATCGCGTATGATATGTCCCTGGATTTAGTGGAACGAGGGGAATCTCGTCGTGAATTAAAAAGATAGGCTTACAGTAAAAACTTCTGCAGAAACTGTCTAGTGGCTTTCTGCAGTGTTTTAATTACTCGGGGAGTTTTATAATTCCTTTTTGAGTAATTCCAATTGGTACTGTTTCTAATCAGCGATGCCTATGCGGTAGAATTTTCCCAAGATTTTACAAACAGTATACTACTGGTAGTGAATTAATTGAGTTCTAGCTCTAGATTTGGGTATTATATTTTACATAATAGTTTTCCTTGCGCTAAAACTATTTTCCATGCATGCAATCAGTACTATTATAGATTAGGATTATGTGGTGCAGCTGTAGCACCAATTCACTTGTCTTGCATACCTTCATGCATCATATTGGTTGCATATGCTTGTGGATTGTTTGTTTATGATTGCAGTTGTATCGTGTAGATTGTGACGAGTGCAACGCTTGCTCGTGTGTGGATTGTTCTTCCGACCGCTACAACCAAGGCAAGTAGATGCTACTTTGTTCATGATATCGTCCTACTATTTTCAATGCATTGTCGTGTATTTTGTAGATGCATGTGTAGGATGATACTATCGCTATGCTATGTCCTATTATGTGGTAGGACCCTCTTTGTAAATGAACCACCGTTGGTAGATGTGCTTAGCCATGATATGTTGAACGAGGGCTGGGTTACATCATTGAGACTTGTTTCTAAAAGTATTGGTTTGTGAAAACTAAAAAAACTTAATCAATGAATCTCCTGGGTGTGATGGTGAAGGGTTTCACGGCATAGTAAATCAAAATTTTCTACGGAGCGAACAGAGGGAAAGCCAAGATCTAATCTAGGAGATGCAAACAACGAGAGAGATTGGATTAGATCTTCATACCCTTAAAGATTCGCACAGCGGAACGTTCGTCGGAACGTGGGTGATGTAGTCGTACTCGCTTCTCCTCCTCGCGATCCGATCCGATCTAGCACCACAAGTGGCGGTGCCGCCGTGAGATGCACACGTGCAGCACCTCGACGTCTCCTCCTTCCTCGGACCAGCAAGTATGGTGGAGAGATAGATTGGATCTACAACACGACGGCGTGGTGTATATGGTGGAGAATTTCTGCAGCAGGGCTTCGCCTACAAACAGTCGGGAGGGAGAGAGGAAAGCTAGCAAGGCGGCTAGGGTTTGGAGGAGAGGTGTGGGGGGTTGGTGCGCCCCCACCCCTCTTTATATAGAGGGGGGGCGCAGCCCTAGCCCCTCCCCCAAGCCCAAAGGATAAGGAGTGGGGGCATGGACTCTCCCCTCTTCTAGAAACCCTATCTCTAGTTTAAACGATTTAAACTCTCTAGGATCGGTTGGGCCCTATGGGGCCTTGTGCCCCTGGCCCAATGCGGCCAGGACACTCCCTCATAGGCCCATGCCCCCTCTCGGAAGGTGGGGCCATGTTGGTCCCCTTCCGGAAGGTTCTAGAAGCTTCCGGTACAATACCAATTAACCCGGAACAATTCCGAACTCCAAAAACTGCACTGCCTTATATGAATCTTATTCTCCGGAACATTCCGGAACCTCTCGTGATGTCCCGGATCCCATCCGAGACTCCAAACAAAAATTCATAAACCAATTATCCAATCTATCCTAGCGTCAAGACACGTTAAGTGTGTGACCCTGCGGGTTCGAGAATATGCAGACATGATCTTCTATCAATAATCAACAGCGGGGTCTGGGCACCCATATTGACTCCCACACATTCATCGATGATCATATCGGATGAACCACGATGTCAGGATTCAAAAAATCCCATAT
The DNA here is from genome assembly GCA_916181665.1 of Avena sativa. Taxonomy (NCBI): domain Eukaryota; kingdom Viridiplantae; phylum Streptophyta; class Magnoliopsida; order Poales; family Poaceae; genus Avena; species Avena sativa. The sequence continues at coordinate 6,321,660 of OV702282.1, read as the reverse complement.
ATATATTCCCTTCGTCTCGCGATATTTTACTTGCCCGAGATTCGATCGTCGGTACCGTCATACCTAGTTCAATCTCGTTCACAGCAAGTACTTTACTCGTTCCGTAATCCGATATCACTTTGTGACTAACTCCTTAACCACATGCTTGCAAGCGGTGTTGATATCGATTACCGAGTGGGCCCGAAGTATATCTCTCTGACTTGGGAGGGACAAATCCCATCTCGATACATACAACCCAACAGATACTTTCCGATCACCTGAGAGACACCTTTATGATCACCCTCTCATAGGATGACGTTTGATGACCTCAAAGCTTTCTTCCGATACCAGGGAGTTGTATTATCTCATGGTCTAAGGAATACAATATTTGACATAAGAAAAGCTTCGCAAAGACGAACACGATGGCACAATCTAATTGCTTTGCTTAGTTTGGGTCTGTCCATCATATCATTCTCCAATGAAATGATCTCATTATCAATTGACAACTCATGTCTATGGTTAGGAAACCTTAACCATCATTGATCAATGAGCTAGTCCTTAGAGGCGTACCAGGGACACGGTGTTGTTCACAAACCACACAAGTATTAATGTTTCCGCTTAATACAATTCTAGCATGGAATATAAACTTTATCATGAACAAGAATTATAATAATAACATCTTTATTATTGCCTCTAGGGCATAATTCCAACAGTCTCCCACTTGCACTAGAGTCAATAATCTAGTTTACATCTGGCAACAATATCACACCATGGCACTGAGGTGCTGATCATGTTTTACACGTGGAAGAGGTTTAGTCAATGGATCTGCGACATTCAGATCCGTATGTACTTTGCTAATCTTCAGATCTCCATCTGCTATATAATCTCGGATTATATGAAACTTGCGGTTGATATGCTTAGTCTTTGGATGATATCTTGGTTCCTTAGCGAGTGCTATGGCGCCAGTGTTGTCACACAATATCTCCAGTGGGTCCAATGCACTTGGAACCACACCAAGCTCGGTGATGAAGTTTCTGATCCAAACTCCTTCACTTGACGCTTCTGCAGCAGCCATGTATTCCGCTTCTACTGTAGATCCCACGATCACGCTTTGCTTGCAGCTTCTCCAGCTCACAGCTCCTCCATTCAAAATATAAACGTATCCTGTCTGAGATTTAGAATCATCCTTGTCGGTGTCAAAACTAGCGTCGACGTAACCTTTTACGACAAGCTGTTCATCACCCCCATATACTAAGAACATTTCTTTAGTCTTATTTAGGTACTTTAGGATGTTCTTCACGGCTGTCCAGTGTTCCACTCCTGGATCACTTTGATATCTGCTCGTCAAACTAAGAGCATTGGACACATCCGGTCTAGTACACAGCATGGAATACATGATGGAACCTATGGCCGAGGCATAAGGCACTTTGCTCATAGCTTCCCTATCATTTACCGTAGCTGGACACTGAGCCTTGCTCAATATCTTACCTGACAACATAGGTACTGAACCTTTCTTTGCCTTATCCATTCTGAACCTTTTCAGAACTTTGTCTAGGTATGTACTCTGGCTTAATGCTATCAGGCGTCTTTGTCTATCTCTATAGATTTTGATGCCCAATATATAAGCAGCTTCACCTAGGTCTTTCATTGAAAAACACTTTTTCAAATAACTCTTCACATCGTTAAGCATGTTGATGTCATTTCCAATAATCAATATGTCATCCACATATAGTACCAGAAATGTCACCGAGCTCCCACTCACTTTCTTGTAGATGCAAGATTCATAAAAATTTGGAACAAATCCAAAGCTCTTGATCACTTGATCAAAACGAAGGTTCCAACTCCGAGATGCTTGCTTCAGTCCATAAATGGAACGCTGAAGTTTGCATACTTTATCAGCATCCTTAGGATTGACAAAACCTTCGGGTTGCATCATATACAACTCTTCATCAATGTTGCCATTGAGGAACGCAGTCTTGACATCCATCTGCCATATTTCATAATCATGAAACACAGCAATTGCTAATAAAATCCGAATGGAGTTAAACATCGCTACGGGAGAGAAAGTCTCATCGTAGTCAACACCTTGAACTTGTCGAAAACCTTTTGCGACAAGCCGTGCTTTATAGACGGTAACATTACCATCCGCGTCCATTTTCTTCTTGAAGATCCATTTGCACTCAACGGCCTTTCGGTCGCTAGGAGGGTCTACCAAAGTCCATACTTGGTTTGCGCTCATGGATCCCAATTCGGATTTCATGGCTTCTAGCCATTTCTCAGAGTCTGGGCTCATCATCGCTTCCTCATAGTTCGTAGGTTCACTGTCTTCTACTAACAAGACAGTCAAGACAGGGTTGTCGTACCACTCAGGAGGGGCACGCGACCTTGTCGACCTGCGACGTTCAGTAGCAGCATCGTCCGAAGCTTCATGATCCTTGTCATTAGCTTCCTCTATTGTTGGTGCAGGCGGCACTGGAACAATTTTAGGTGCTGCGCTACTCTCCAATTCAAGAGAAGGTTCAAATAACCTCGTCAAGCTCTACTTTCCTCCCACTCACTTCTTTCGAGAGAAACTCCTTCTCAAGAAAGGAACCGTTCTTTGCGACAAACACTTTGCCTTCGGTTCTGTGATAGAAGGTATACCCAATAGTTTCCTTAGGGTATCCTATGAAGACGCATTTCTCCGCTTTGGGTTCGAGCTTGTCCGGCATCAACTTCTTGACGTAAGCTTCGCATCCCCAAACTTTAAGAAACGACAACTTAGGTTTAGCACCAAACCACAGTTCATACGGTGTCATCTCAACGTATTTAGATGGAGCCCTATTTAAAGTGAATGCAGCGGTTTCTAATGCATAACCCCAAAATGATAACGGCAAATCAGTAAGAGACATCATCGATCGGACCATATCTAATAGGGTTCGATTCCGGCGTTCAGACACACCATTGCGCTGTGGTGTTCCGGGTGGCGTGAGTTGTGAAACGATTCCACTTGCTTTAAGATGCGTGAGAAAATCATAACTCAAAATATTCACCTCCACGATCGGATCGTAGAAACTTAATCTTTCTGTTACGATGGTTCTCCACTTCATTCTGAAATTCCTTGAACTTTTCAAATGTTTCAGATTTATGTTTCATTAAATAGATATACCCATATCTACTTAAGTCATCGGTAAAAGTGAGAAAATAGCGATATCCACCGCGCGTCGAAACACTCATCGGTCCGCATACATCGGTATGTATGATTTCCAACAAGTCCGTTGCTCGCTCCATCATACCGGAGAACGGGGTTTTGATCATGTTGCCCATGAGGCATGGTTCGCATGTGTCAAATGATTCAAAATCAAGAGACTCCAAAAGTCCATCAGAATGGAGTTTCTTCATGCGCTTTACACCAATATGACCTAGACGACAGTGCCACAAATAAGTAGTATTATCACTATCTACTTTGCATCTCTTAGCCTCAATGTTATGGATGTGTGTTTCATCCCTTTCGAGATTTAGAAGAAATAAACCATTCACTAGAGGTGCATGACCATAAAAGATGTTACTCATATAAATAGAACAACCATTATTCTCCGATTTAAATGAATAACCGTCTTGCAATAAAAACGATCCAGAAATAATGTTCATGCTCAACGCAGGCACATAATAACACTTATTAAGGTTTAAAACTAATCCCGAAGGTAAAACTAAGGAGAGTGTGCCGACGGCCATCACATCAACTCTTGATCCGTTGCCAACGCGCATCGTCACCTCATCCCTCGCAAGCCGCCGTCTATTCCGTAGCTCCTGTTTCGAGTTACAAATATTAGCAACTGAACCGGTATCAAATACCCAGGCACTACAACGAGGGCTAGTAAAGAAAACATCAATAACATGTATATCAAATATACCTTTTATGGTGCTAGCCTTCTTGTCTGCTAAGTACTTCGGACAGTTGCGCTTCCAGTGACCCTTGTCCTTGCAATAGAAGCACTCAGTGTCTGGCTTGGGACCAGACCTGAGCTTCTTCTCAGCAGGGGCATTGCGCTTGCCGCCGCCCTTCTTGAAGGGCTTCTTAGCTCCCTTACCTTTCTTAAAGGTGGGCTTGTTGACCATCAACACATGATTATCCTTCTTGATGTCCACTTCCGCAGCCTTCAGCTTTGCGAAGAGCTCGGTGATCGTATCAGTGGAACCAATCTGATTATGAGTCACTACAAAACTTTTGTAGCTGGGAGGGAGTGATTGCAGAACCCTGTCAATCTTGAGCTCCTCTGGAATCGTGCATTCCAGTTGCTCAAGGCGTTGAGTGTAGCCCGTCATCTTAATGGCGTGCTCACTAACGGAACTCCCTTCCTCCATCTTGTAGTTAAAGAACTTCTTGGAGATCTCATATCTCTCAGAACGGGCTTGAGTCTGAAACATGGTTTTCAGCTCCTCGAGAATCTCAAAGGGCTCGGGATAGGTTTCAAAACGATTTTGAAGTTCCGGTTCCATAGCAAACAACATGGTGCTCTTAATCACACCATAATCATCTTTGCGCGACTGATAGACAGCTTTCTCATCAGCCGGCGCAGTTGCAGCAGGGGGGTCATCTAACGCTTTCCCAAGGACATAGTCCTTTTGTCCGCCACACAGAATGATTCTTAGATTGCGGAACCAATTGGTGAAGTTAGACCCATTGTTTCTAAGCTTTTCCTTCTCAGCAAAAACGTTGAAGTTGAAGTTGGATTTGGCCATGTGATCTACAGTATTTGCAAGTACAATTTAGACTATGTTCATGATAAATAGTTTAACTTAATCAAATTACTAAATGAACTCCCACTAAATTCAACATCCCTCAAGTTGTTTAGTGAACACGATCCAAATTCACCACACCTAATCCGATCATCACGAGAAGAGATGTGGTTTCAATGGTGGACAACAAAGTGTCGATCATATCATTCATATGACTCATGCTTAACCTTTCGGTTCTTGTGTTCCGAGGCCATGTCTGTACATGCTAGGCTCGTCAAGTTAGACCCAAGTATTTCCGCGTGTGCAAAACTGGCTTGCACCCGTTGTATGTGAGCGTAGAGTCTATAGCACCCGATCATCACGTGATGCTTGGAAACGACGAACTTTCGCAACGGTGCATACTTGGGGAGAACACAGTTTTTATCTTGATCTTTAAGTGAGGAATCATCTTATAATGCTACCGTCGCGATCTAAGCATAATAAGATACATAAAGGGATAAACATCGCATGCATATAACTTTATGTGACATGGTATAGCCAATCTTCGCGCAATGATCTCCATCTTGTGCGTTCCGGCATGATCTCCATCACTCCACCATGATTGCATCCACCACGAATAGCAACTACAACTATTGCTAACTACTTAGAGATAAAGTAAAGCTATTGCATGGCGTATAAGAAGTTTACTCGCAGGTCATACACAATTATAAAGACAACCATATGGCTCCTGCCGGTTGTGTACTCATCGACATGCAAGTCGTGAAACATTACAAAACATGATCATCGCATACAATATACACATCACATCTTGGGCCATACCATATCACAGAAAACACTCCCTGCAAAAACAAGTTAGACGCCTCTACTTTGTTGTTGCATGTTTTACGTGACTTATGGGAGTAGATGCTAAGAACGATTCTTACCTACGGAAAGCCACAACGGTGATATTATGGTTGCCAAACTCCGGTGTTAATCCCATGACAACTATAGTGAGAGAAACTGACATCCACCAGCTGCATGTGTGGAACAAGCCACACGTCAAGTGCGGAGCCGGTCTCGCGAACGATGTCGCGTAAGGTTGGCCTGGACCGCTTCAATCTCACTATCCCGCGTCATAAGAGGAACACAAACAAGAGACTTGCAACAGAAAACATCAACGCCCGCAACAACCATGTTGCGTTCTACTCGTGAATCACATCTACGCATAGATCTAGCTCTGATACCACTGAAGGGTTTCGCAGCATAGTAAATCAAAATTTTCTACGGAGCGAACAGAGGGAAAGCCAAGATCTAATCTAGGATATGCAAACAACGAGAGATATTGTATTAGATCTTCACACCCTTAAAGATTCGCACAGCGGAACGTTCGTCGGAACGTGGGTGATGTAGTCGTACTCGCTTCTCCTCCTCGCGATCCGATCCGATCTAGCACCACAAGTGGCGGTGCCTCCGTGAGATGAACACGTGCAGCACCTCGACGTCTCCTCCTTCCTCGGACCAGCAAGTATGGTGGAGAGATAGATTGGATCTACAACACGACAGCGTGGTGTATATGGTGGAGAATTTCTGCAGCAGGGCTTCGCCTACAAACAGTCGGGAGGGAGAGAGGAAAGCTAGCAAGGCGTCTAGGGTTTGGAGGAGAGGTGTGGGGGGTTGGTGCGCCCCCACCCCCTCTTTATATAGAGGGGGGCGCAGCCCTAGCCCCTCCCCCAAGCCCAAAGGATAAGGAGTGGGGGGCATGGACTCTCCCCTCTTCTAGAAACCCTATCTATAGTTTAAACGATTTAAACTCTCTAGGATCGGCTGGGCCCTATGGGACCTTGTGCCCCTGGCCCAATGCGGCCAGGACACTCCCCCATAGGCCCATTCCCCCTCCCGGAAGGTGGGGCCACGTTGGTCCCCTTCCGGAAGGTTCTAGAAGCTTCTGGTACAATACCGATTAATCCGGAACAATTCCGAACTCCAAAAATTGCACTGCCTTATATGAATCTTATTCTCCGGACCATTCCGGAACCTCTCGTGATGTCCCGGATCCCATCCGAGACTCCAAACAAAAATTCATAAACCAATTATCCAATCTATCCTAGCGTCAAGACACGTTAAGTGTGTGACCCTGCGGGTTCGAGAATATGCAGACATGATCTTCTATCAATAATCAACAGCGGGGTCTGGGCACCCATATTGACTCCCACACATTCATCGATGATCATATCGTATGAACCACGATGTCAGGATTCAAACAATCCCATATATATATTCCCTTTGTCTCGCGATATTTTACTTGCCCGAGATTCGATCGTCGGTACCGTCATACCTAGTTCAATCTCGTTCACAGCAAGTACTTTACTCGTTCCGTAATCCGATATCACTTTGTGATTAACTCCTTAACCACATGCTTGCAAGCGGTGTTGATATCGATTACCGAGTGGGCCCGAAGTATATCTCTCCGACTTGGGAGGGACAAATCCCATCTCGATACATACAACCCAACAGATACTTTCCGATCACCTGAGAGACACCTTTATGATCACCCTCTCATAGGATGACGTTTGATGACCTCAAAGCTTTCTTCCGATACCAGGGAGTTGTATTATCTCATGGTCTAAGGAATACAATATTTTACATAAGAAAAGCTTCGTAAAGACGAACACGATGACACGATCTAATTGCTTTGCTTAGTTTGGGTCTGTCCATCATATCATTCTCTAATGAAATGATCTCATTATCAATTGACAACTCATGTCTATGGTTAGGAAACCTTAACCATCATTGATCAATGAGCTAGTCCTTAGAGGCGTACCAGGGACACGGTGTTGTTCACAAACCACACAAGTATTAATGTTTCCGCTTAATACAATTCTAGCATGGAATATAAACTTTATCATGAACAAGAATTATAATAATAACATCTTTATTATTGCCTCTAGGGCATAATTCCAACAGATGGTATTGATAATTTTTGGTGGTTTCATTGCGGAAAGGCACCCAGGTATCAAGAGAGAATGATTGGCTTCTTTATTGTGTAGCTTACGTGTACAACCATGTGCCAATAATGGAATGGGCGGTTGGTTGGACTTAGTAGGTTGTGGTAACTCGAACCCGCGTATCCAGAGATGTAGAATTTTGGTAGGTTGGACCGGTGCGCGTCGGGATTGAGGAGCTACTTCCCGAACAGTCTCTTCTTGGTCTTCTCCCTATAATCACCCAAAATGAGAGTGATGGTACGAGTTGGGCTGGCCAAGTCACATGGGTAAAGTGTACTAACCCCTGCAGGGTGTATAATCTAATCGATTAGCCGTTTCCCCGGTTATGGACATCTGAGTTGCTTGATATTGATTCCATGACATGTTTCTCGCTCATTCTAATTTCTTAATTGTTTTAATATTGTTGGGTTAACTTAATTGGGATCTTTTCAAAGAAAATCAAAACTGTTTATGAAAGTAGGACAAATGTATTTGCAAATGCAAGCCAGACACAGCTCCACTTGCCAAATATGCATGTAGATGTTAGTACCATTGTCTCCTTTACTAGCTCTACTTGCCATACATTCCATGTATTGACCCTTCGGGGCTGCTATGTTTCATGTTGCAGGTTATTCCGATTCTGAGTAATCGATATAGGTCACGGTACTCCACTCGGCACTTGTTCACTTGTGGGCAATTTGAAGAATGGAGGATTTACTTTATTTATGTTGCTACCTGAATAATTTGAGCTAGCTTTGTGGTAAGCTTTTATTGTAATAATGGTACTCTGGATCATCGTTATTCATGATACACGGATATTTTTGCTATGTTATTCATCTTATTCTATTGTGCGTCAATGAACCGATCCAGGGATTGGCATGTCACATAGAAGCCACGGTCTTTTCAGAACCGGGGTGTTACAGCGATACTTATTTTCTGTATTCAGTTTATTTACTTTACTTATTGTTCTCTTATATCAAAAACCCAAAAAATACCTTTTTACATAATACTCACATTTTATCTTGGCACTTAGAACTTTATTTAGCATTTCTATTTTTAGTATTTATTTAAAGAATTCTGAGACTTTAGACTCCTTCTCCCTATGGGATCGATATCTTTATTTCGAACTAGATACAAATGATTTGTTCACTTGCGGTCATCAACCTCATCCATTGCTAGTGGTCACCTGTTTTATAGCCCCTGATTTGAGTTACATATATTAGCAACTGATCCAGTATCAAATACCTTGGTGCTACTGTGAGTACTAGTCAAGTACACATCAATAACATGTATATCAAATATACCTCTGTTCATCTTGTCGGCTTTCTTGTCTGCCAAATACTTGAGACAGTTACGCTTCTAGTGGACAGTCCCCTTACAATAGTATCACTTTGTATCAGACTTAGGGCCAGCCCGGGTCTTCTTCTCAGGCGCAGCAACAGCTTTTCCGCCTTTCTTAAAGTTACCATTTTGTTTAGCCTTCTTGTCCTTCTTGAAACCAGTGGTCTTATTGATCATCAACACTTGATGTTCTTTCCTAATTTCAACTTCAGCAATCTTAAGCATAGACATAAGCTCGGGGAGAGTCTTCATGTCATGCATGTTATAGTTCATCATGAAGCTCTTGTATAATGGTGGCAGAGATTAGATAACATGATGTATTCCTAAGTCAATGGGAATCGTTATTCCCAAGGACAAAAGCTTATCGGTACCTAGACATTTTGAATACGTGCTCACTAACGGAGTTGTTCACCTCTATCATACAGCTAAAGAACTTTTTTGAAGCATCATAACTCTCCATAACAGCATGGGTATCAAAAATCATTTTCAATTCACCCATGGTATCAAAGGCATTGTCATTCTTGAAATGCTTTCAGAGTTCTGACTCTAGCCCATGCAGTATGCCGCAATGAACAATGTTGTGGTCCTCTGGACTACTTAAGTAAACATTATTTACTTCCTCGGGAGCATCATCAGGTGGTTGGGGGCCTAGCGGTGCTTCTAGAACATGTTGCTTTTGTGCAGCAGTGAGGAGAATCCTCAAGTTCAGGGCCCAATTGGTAAAGTTGCTACCATTCGTTGCAAGTTTCTCTTTCTCCATGAACACATTGAAATTAAAATTAGGTGGTTCCATCTACAAAAGAATTTCAAAGTTTATTTATACTAAGTTTATGATAGATTGACTTCAACTAATCCAAATTACAAATGAACTCCCACTCAAAAACAACATCCCTCGTGTCTTTTTGGTAATTACATGAATCAGTTCCACTACAACAAGACCGATCATCACATGAATTGGTATAGCTTCAAATGCGAGCATCTAGATGGTCATCATATAAACCATATGAGTCATGATTTACCTTTCGGTTCATGTTCCGTGTCCATGTCTGTACATGCTAGGCTCGCCAAGTAAGAACCTTAGTATCCACGTGTGTAAAATCGTCTTACACCCGTTGTATGCGAACGTAGATTCTATCAAACCCGATGATCATGTGGTGTCTCGAAATGACAAACTTAATTAACGGTGCATAATAAAGTAAGAACACATTTTATCTTGATATTTAAATGAGGGATCATCTTATAATGGTACTAAAGCGCCGAACAATCAATATAAGATGCAAACAAACATCATATGCAGAAGTGATATGATATGGTTCTTGCACTTGATCACTATCTTGTGCATCGTGGTATGATCTTTATCATTCCTATATGTGTAAGGCCAAGGTCTACGGAACTTACACTTTGGCATATTATAATTTCCAATAGTATCAATCCATATTACAAATTATAATACTACCATATCATAGTACTTGCCCAGCAAAACCAAAAAACTAGACGCCTCTAATTTATCTTTTGCATGTTTTTACGTGGCTGAGGGCTTCCGGAGATAGAACCGTTCATACCTAAGAACATGGAACCACAACTATGATGATCAAATTATTGGCAACTCATTGTAAATCAGATATTGACTATAGTAGGAGAGACAGACACCCGCAAGCCACTTATGCAAAACTAGTTGAGTGTCAAGCGTGGAATAGGTCTCATGTGCAAGGACATGTAAAGTAACTCCAGTATGCTTCATCCCATTAAGCCACCAATATCCAAAATACACATAAGAAGCAATAACATGATCATCAGCGCCCACATAACCATATGTGTTCTACCCGTGCAAAGCATCTACGCTTAGATCCGGCTCTAATACCACTGTTGGATTTGCAGCATAGAAAACAAAAATTTCCTACGATGTGAACAACTAAGCACCAAACTCTATCTACCTAGATACAATCAAGGGGTGGATATACATCCATAGATAACTTACCCTCTAAGAGTTACAAAGTGTTACGAGATTGAACTCATGGGTGATTTAGTCAATCGCTTGCCGATCTCAAGATCGTGAGGAAGTCCAACACAAGTCCAGCACCGCAAAACAGTGGTTCATTAGTGATCGCAGACACGTTTGGTACCCCGACAACCTCCGTGTCCTCGCTCCAGCAAAGCAGCGGAAGCAACAAATCCTTGCTCCAGAAAAGGCCACCGGGAACATGTATCTTGCTATGTCGAGACCATGGGGAATATTCTAGAGGGGAGAGAGATCTTTCACGAGGAGGTATGAGTGAGATGGGAGGGAGGGGTGCCTTTTATAGGGGAGGGGGAAGCCCCTTGCCATGGCCGGCGGCCAAGGTGGGTGCCCCCACCTCTCCCTCATTCATATGGGTGGATCACCCACTCACATAAACACCACCTCCACTCAAGATCCCACTTAGACGTATTAATTTCCCACCAAAATTAATGCATCCCTCAATTAATAAAACTATTTTATTTATTTTATTCAGAATTTTGTTAATTACTTTAATTAACAAACATTCACATAAAACCCCTTGCAACATTTCAATTTCACATGCAAAACCAATTTCAGCAATTTCACCCAAAACAATTCCGGTGTCCATTGTAATAATTTTAGTGCTTTGATATTATTTCTCTAGTATCTTATTTTATCCAAATGGTGTCGGTATCCCTTAAGTGTGTCACCCTACAGTTCACGAATAATGCATACATGATCGATACCCCTCTCCAATCAATAATCAGAAGCGGGGCATGTAGTTCCATACGGACTCCCACACATTCAACGATGACTCTTATGATCGTGTGAATCTTTAACTCTTGTAACTAAATTCCTTTGTCTCGTGATATATTACATGTATGAGATTCAATCATCGGTATCCCCATACCTAGTTTGATCTCGTTACCGAGATGTACTCTTTTCTCGTTCCCGTGATATAACATTCTAGTGATGTTATCACTTGCTCGCAAGCTATGTCAATGTGATATCACCGAGAGGTCCCAGAGTATATCTCTCGGTCATCGAAACGGACAACTCCCACTCTTGATCCATGTGCCTCAATATAACACTTTCAGAGCACCCAAACCCACCTTTATAGTCACCTTGTTACGGTGTGACATTTGATGTTATCAAAGTACTTTTCCGGTGTTAGAAATTAACATGATCTCATGGTCTAATGATTAGGGTTACTTCGTATGATGTTATAGAAATATAAACATAATTACTTTGATCGTATTACTATACTTCGGATGAATGTTCATCACATCATTCCACCAATGTTGTGACTTTGTTATTAACAACATCCAGTGTCCATGGTCACGAAACCTTGATCATCTTGTTAATCAATGAGTTAGTTTATATGAGAGGCATAACTAGGAACTCTTTATTTGTTTATTAAACACAGATGTATTAAAATTTACGATTAATACAATTATATCATGCAAAATAAACATCTATCATATACTTGGAATAATATAATAACAACTTTATTATTGCCTCTCGGGCATATTCCCTTCAGATTGCAACTTGAATAGTGGACTACGCCTTGAACTACAAGTTTGGTGTGCACTAGTTTCACACAAAGTCTAGACAGATAAAGGGCTGCCACAAGGCTTCCTCGTGGTTTTGAGCTTATGCGTCATACTCCATGGCCTTTCATGAGTTTATTAGAGAGTACCCAACTCCCACGGACGACAAAGTTTGACAGTCAGAATCATATAGGTGTATTCTTCAGAAGATCTCCTGCGGGACAACATCTTTGCTTTAAACAAGCCACTTAGAACACATTATGATAAATACCAACCTGACATGTAGAATAGGAGAGTATTGCATCTATACAAAGTGGTAGTATAATGTAAGGATACTCTCCTCCCAGCTGACTAGAACTTGTCTCCCAACTCTACTTCACGGAATCTCCAATCACATAGAGTGGGTTACCACTATGGGGAAAGTCAAAGTGTGGGTCTCAAACACATCTGCCTCGATGCATTATCTATCACATTATGTGATAGACCCTTTGTGAAGGGATCTGCCATATTTTTATATGTTTGTATATAATCCAACGCAATAACTCTAGAGTTTCTCATTTTCCTGACAGATTTCAATATCCTATTCACATGCCTTTATGACTTTATATTGTCCTTAGAACTGTTTACTTTGATGATCAAAATTGATTATCACAGTTCATAGGAATTACAGGTATTGGTTTTTCAACCACAGTCATGTCCATCAAGAGCTCATGAAGCCACTCTGCTTTAACAATAGCCGTGTCTAATGCTATGAGTTTTGATTCCATATGACCTCATTAAGATGGTCTCCTTGCAAGACTTTCAGGAAATAGCGCTACCACCAAGTCTAAACAAATAACCACTTGTAGCCTTAGTCTCATCCGCATCATAAATCCATTTTGAGTCACTATACCCTTCAAGTACCCTTGGATACCCAGAGTAGTGAATCCCATAGCTCACAGTGCCTTTCAAATAACGCAAAACCCTTTCAAGGGCTTGCCAATGAACATCTCCAGGATTTGACACAAATCGACTCAACTTTCTTACAACAAAGGAGATGTCAGGCCTCATAGCGCTGTCTAAATACATAAGTGAGCCAATAATTTGAGAATATCTCAGCTGATATTTAGCATCCTTAGGATCTCCCAGATTCTTTCTAACCAACACGCTAGTATCATACGGTGTAGGAGAAGATCTCCAGTTGCTATATCCAAAACGATCAAGATCTTTTCCACATAGTGAGACTGAAGCATTGTTATCCCACCATCATCATCTTTCAGCATCTTGATGTTCAATATCACATTATCCACTCCTAGATCTTTCATCTCAAAGAAACGATATTGAAAGTCTTTGACCTCCTTGATAACATCAGGATTGGTCCCGAATATCAGTATATCATCAACATACAGACATAAGATGACTCCATCGCCTCCACCATGGCGATATTACACACACTTGTCAGCTTTTTTTTTACAACAAAGCCTTTAGCAGTTAAAGTTCTTTCAAACTTATCATGCCACTACTTAGGTGATTCCTGAATACCATACAAAGACTTCATCAACTTGCACACCTTTCCTTCTTTACCATCTACCACGAATCCATCCGTATTATCCATATAAATTTCCTCATCTAACTCTCCATTAAAACTCATATGCACTTAGGCTACTTGAGAGGGAGTGCTTCAAGAGCGTCTCCGCCCCTTGAGTCCCTTGAGGAGGAAACCATAGAAAAATGCATATCATGTTTGCTCCTCGAGGACGCAACCGTAGGTCTTGCACAAATTTGGGTCGCGAGAGGGGAGTGTCCTCGTGAGCCGCCCTGTGAGTCCCTCGAGGAGGAGACCGTAGAGCAAATACATATCCTACTGGCTCCTTGATATGTCAGAAACGTATCTATAATTTTTGATGTGCCATGCTTGTTTAGTATCTGCTTTGCTTTGCTTTGTCTACACTTTCAGCTGTTTTTATATCTTTTCTGGAACTAACCTATTAACAAGTTGCCACAGTGCCAGTTGCTTGTTTTCTTCTGTTTTTGGTTCCAGAAAGGCAGAAAATCAATATTCTCGGAATTGGACGGGACAAAAGCCAAAGTCAATATTTTATCGTGGGCGTCAAGAAGACCAGAGGGGAGACGGAGAGGCAGCCAGGGCCACCACACCCCCCCCCCCCTAGGCAAGGGTGGGCCCTACCCCGTGCCTAGGTAGGGTGTGGGTGTAGGGGTTCGTAGCATGGAAAACAAAAAATTTCTACCACATGAACACACAATCAAGATCTAATCTATGATCAAGCCAAGATCTATATACTAGATTGTAGAAACGAGTCGATAGAATACTAACCCTCGAAGATCCAAAGAGGTTAACGAGAGCAGATTCTCGTGGGTGATGTAGTCGTACACTTCCGATCTCAAGATCGCGTAGACGATCCTTCCGGCGCTGCGTTCCGGCAGCGCTCCCACAGTCGGTCACACGTTTGGTACTCGATGAAGACCTTCCTCTCCCTTGTTCCAGCAGGCAGCGGAGGTTGTAGCACTCTCCTCGTGATTCTGGCAGCACGACGGCGTGTTGTCGGAAGTAGAGGGGAGATCTCGCAGGGCTTCGCCTTAAGCCGGAGCGAGTATGGCGGAGTATGAGAGAGGCCTTGGCGATCTAGGGTTTAGAGGCACAAAGGGGTGAGCTTGGCCGGCGGCTAGGTAAAACTAGGGTTTTCCCCAAGTCGGCTAGAAGAGGAGACCTAGGTGGCGGCAACACTTGGAGGTGGTGGCGCCAAGGGCTAGGGATTAGGTGTGAGGGGTAGAGGGGCGCCCTACCCCTCCTTATATAGGTGGGAGTGGGCGACTTGGGAGGAGGGAGTCCTCCTCATACTCCCCTTCATGGCCGGCGGGTGGAGGGAGTGGGACTTCCTCCCCAAGTAGGTTTCCTACTCTCCCTCCACCAAGCAAACTTCAGATTTGACTTTTCAAATTGGCGTTTGACTTTCAAACTTCGATTTGATTTCTCTCTTTATATTTCCCAGCCAAGTGACCTAGAACATGATGCAACCATTCCACATTGTCATGACACATCCATGTACCCTTCCCCTCTGGAGTGCCGAACCTTCCGGACCCTTCTAGAACATTCCTGGTGAAAACACCGGAATCATTCCCGAACTCCGAAACAGGACTTTTCCTTATATGAATCTTATTCTCCGGACCATTCCGGATCTCCTCGTGATATCCCGGATCTCATCCGAGACTCCAAACAACATTCTGTCTCTTACTCATCATTCCATAACTACTCAACAACATCGAATCCCTAAGTGTGTCTCCCTACGGTTCGTGAATTACGCGGACATGATCGAGACACTTCTCCGATCAATAACCAATAGAGGAATCTGGAATTTCATATGGCTCCCACATATTTCTACGATTACTTTGTGATCGAATGAACCATTTACATACGATACCAATTTCCATTTGTCTCACGATAGTTTACTTATCCGAGGTTTTGTTCGTCGGTATCACTGCATACCTAGTTCAACCTCATTACTGATAAGTACTCTTTTCTCGTTCCCGCGGTATGTGATCCCTTGTGAGCCAGTCACATGCTTGCAAGCTAATTGGATGTAATTCCACCGAGAGGGCACAGAGTATATCTATCTGTCATATGGATGGACAAATCCCACTCTTGATCCATGTGCATCAACCCATACTTTCCGAACACTCAATGCCACCTTTATAGCCACCCAGTTATGGTGTCGTGTTTGATGTCATCAAAGCATCCTTCCGGTGATGGTGATTAACATGATCTCATGGTCGAAGGAATTAGGTTACTATGTATCGGAAAGCTTATAGCAAATGAACTATATTAAATGACTTGATCTTTATGCTACTCTTAACTATAGGAGTATGTCCATCACATCATTCTCCTAATGATATGATCCTGTTGTTAATAACATCTCTATGTTCATGATCAGGAAACCATGATCATATATTAACCAACAAGCTAGTTTAACAAGAGGCTTTACTAGGGACTCTTTTATGTTTACAAATCACATAAGTATTAATGTTTCCGGTTAATAAAATTACAGCATGGTATGTAAACATTTATCATAAGTATGAAGATATGATAATAACCACTTTATTATTGCCTCTTCGGCATATCTCCAACAGTCTCCCACTTGCACTAGAGTCAGTAATCTAGTTTCAAACCTTTGTGCATTCAACACCTATGGCTTTCCAGTGTTGTATTTACACGATTGCTAGTGGTCAACTGATCTCCAGATCCGACACTTTCAGGTCCGTGTGTAATTGCATGTCTTTGCGTCTCTACGCATCACTCATTCTTTAATGAGATGGCTTTGTATAAATTTGGTCCTTTGGTGAGACCTTTAGTTCCTTGGGGTTAAAACATGTTGATAATATTGTCGTACAATATATCTTCATAGTACTATCCCGTTGTGAACTACGCCTAGTTTGATAACAAACTACTTGACACAAATGCCCTCTTTTGCCGCTATAACAGCAGCCATATACTTAGCCTTTTGTTGTAGTATCCGTCACAATGTCTTAACTTTGGAACTCATCCAAAATCATTATGGAACTTACTTTCCATCATATTGTGCCACCCTTAGTTTAGATTGAGATAAACTTAATTTGTACTTTGTGACAAAACTAGTATCAATGTAATACTTTTGCAATGAACTAACCATCTATTTGTCACTTCTACAAAATAATATATTCTTAGTTCTTTTAAAAGGTCATAAGAATATCTTTACTATCGTCCAATAATCATCTTATGAATCATTCTGTTATACGCTCATAACATTTAGAGCATAGGACATATCTGGATCACAGCATGATTGATAAAATACTCTTTGTAATTTTATCTATCAAGTATCAAAAATACTTAAATATTTATTCAATCCTTCTTGTAGTTTCTATATTGAACTCATTCAATATATCATCTATGTACTTCTGGCACAACCATATTGGCGTCACAATTTATCGATATAGACATTGATGCCAAATATTCAGGTTTTGCCTAAGCCTTTCATCGAGATGAAATTCTTATTCTATGTTAATAAAAAGATACATCATTTCTAATCAACAATGTGTCTTCCACATAATGTATTAGAAACATGTCTTAGCGCTCCCACTTAATTTCTTGCAAATGCAAGCATCTTCATCGTCTCCGATGAAATTAAACTCTTTTAACAGTTTCATCATAGTAAAGATTCCAACTCCGCGATACTTACTTCAACCATTTGAAGTTTGCATATGCTTTTAGCATCCTTTGAATTAACAAAACCCTTTGAACCGTGTCATGCACACGTCTTAGGTAACCATTCTATTAGAAGAACTTGTTTTGTTTATTCAACTATCACATAACAAAATTATATGTAGTGGTTTCTACATTAATCCGTCTAGACCAAATATCGCTTAATGAAAGATCAGATCTTGTCATAGTCAACTCTTTGAACATTGTCGTGAACTATTTCATGTTACGTCGATAATTTCATAGATGTGAAACATCCATGTCTATATCTTTATAGATCCAAATATGACTGTAAGGTCTTGTACCTTTCCAGAGGGTCTTTCAAGTTCAAAGCTTGATCTCTCGTATATGGAACTATCACGGATTTTATGGCTTCAATCCATTTGACGCAGTTAGGGCCCATCATCGCTTCTTTGCATGTAGTCGGATCATTATTATCAAATAATGATTTAACTCTCAAATCTTGGTATTTGATTGTTTACCCTACCTACTTGTTTCAATAGGAAATTAGACCTCCGTGACCACAACCTTTGAGGCACGTGAGCCATGAGCATTGTTGCTGCCTCCGGAACACTTTTCGGCGCTACGCAACTTTGCACATATAGCTAAGGTTCTTTTAACCTTATCAAGTTCTATTGTCCTCCCACTTAACTTTTCATGGAAAATTCCTTCTCGAAGAAACTTGACGTTCTAAGCGACAAACATTTTTGTCTTTGGTGTTATGGAGGAATACTCAATGATTATGCAAAATAACATACAAAGATATGCTCATTCGATTTTGTTTGCAAACATCTTTCTTATGCATAGCATACCAAATTTTTTTTAAGAAAGGACAACTTGGGTTTTATCCCAAACCATAACTTTATATGGTGTCAATTCAACAGATTATGATGGAGCTCTTTTCAGTGGAAAAATGGTAGTCTCTAAATCTTTTAATCTTTAAAATATAATGGCAGTTTTATGAATTACACCTTTGATCTTACCATGTCAAACAAGGTTTAATTACATATCTCGAACGCTCCATACTCTTATGGTGTTTCGGGAAATGCAAATCCACGGAACGATTCCTTAAATCTTAGGTGTTTTATGCTAAACTTGTAACTCAAATATCTTCCTTTATGATCTTATCATAAACTATTTATATTCTTGTTACAATGATTTTGCACTTCATCTTGAAAGTCTTTGAACTTTTCAAATGTTTCATACTTCATCCTTATTAAGTAAATATTCATATATTCACTCAAATTTTTGGAGAAAGCATATGAAGTTGAAATCCATCGCTCTTGACTACACATAATGGACTTCATACAACAATATGTAGAAGTTCCAATAAGCTAGTCATTCGTTCCCTTTTGGCCTATGAACGAAGTTTTAATTATCTCTAGGAAAGTTTCACAAGTGTCATTTGATCAAAATATCAAAAGACTCCAAAATTCCATCCACATGGAGTTTCTTCATGTTTTCTTTCCAATATAATTTAAACGGCGATGTCACTTCCTAAGTGATCTTTCTTATCAATTGTCTTTCGACATTTTTAGCAATTGTTTTATGGATGTGATTTATCCAACAAGATTTGTAAATCATCCATCTTTTATGGATTACGGCAATTAATTGAACAACCCTTTTGTTCTCATAATACCTGATAAAACAAATCTTGAAGGCAAGCTTTGATGTTAACGAGAAACACATCAACACTTTATTTGTTCTCGATGAACATCATCACATATTCTCTTGCTAGTTACTTAGGCCATTGTAGTTCATGAATTGTGTTGTTTCGTATGACGATTCACACCAACAAATTCAGTATCAAATACTTAAGAACCACATTGTTTAATAAGCAAAGAATATAGCCATAACATGTATATCATCTATATACCTAAGCTGAACAATTCTAGTCATTTCTTTTCTGCCATATATTTCTGAAATTCTCTTTCAGTATTTCCTTTTCTTTTTGAAAGAATCTATCAACATCAATAGTGGAGTCATACATATGACACATAGTCCAAAGCGTGTATAATTAAATACCAATGTCTTAGGACTTGCACTTTGAAGTAGATCACCATCATCAAATGTTTGGTGTGCTTTCAAAATCCATTCTTTAGTAATCTCTTGGTGTAGTATATATTTTAACTACATCAAATATTCACCCTTCTCATGAAATTATTCATGATCAAGCTAATTTAGATTATAACGGTGAATCGTGAGTATAATGTTTCTCTCCAAAACCTTTTGGAGGATTAGGACAACTAGTGTCTCCAATCTTTTGTAAATTCTCATCAAATATGAGAACATAAACTTTGCCATATTATACTCTACATGTTGTAACCAAAACATTATTTCAGATATCGCAATATCTTCCATACATGATTGTTTCTGAAACAACTCTTTCAACTCCTAGATTACCTTGATATTGAAACTATCTTTCCAATATCAAGAATCATGGAGATAAACATGATACTTATATACTAACACTGGAATTGTTACTCTTGATTTAATACCAACTATTAAATTTCACGGAGTAATTGAAACTTACTAAAAGTTTGCAATGGGACTTTTAAACTTTAGATTAACACTTCAAAACAATACGATACCAGTTCGTAAAGTAACTAACCAGAATTCTGTAGTTCTATCATCTCAATTATAACTAAGCGCAAGGTGGTAAACAGATGCCAATGACTACAACAACTATGCAAATTCACTTTGATTTAATTTATTATAAATAGTGTTCAACTTTTAATCAAATTGCTATTGAACTCCCACTCAAAACAATATCCCTCATATTGTTTTAGTGATCACACGAACCAAATCCACCACATCAAAACCGATCATCACGAGAGTTGATGTAGCTTCAATGGCGAACAATCAACATGTTCATCATATCTACTATATGACTCATGCTTTACCTTTCGGTGATCCGTGTTCCGAGACCATGTCTGTACATGCTAGGCTCGTCAAGATCAAACCTTCGCTTCTGCATGAGCAAATTTGGCTTGCTCACGTTGTATACACTCGCAGAATCTAACACACCCGATCATCATGTGATGCTTCGAAACAACGAGCTTTAGCAACGGTGCTTACTAAGGATGAACACTTTAAAACTTGAAATTGTGTGCTTGAGGGATCATCTTATAATGCCACCATCGTTAACTAAGCAATACAAGATGCATAAAAGGATTAACATCACATGCAATTCATAATATGTGATATGATATGGCCTTTCTTCTTATTGTGCTTCCGATCTCCATCTTCAAGCACGAACATGATCTCCATCATCACCAGCATGGCGTCAAGGTCAATGGCGCCGCTTCATGATTGTCATCCACCAGCATCAAATATTACAACTACTTTGAATAATAGACACGCGGGTCTTAATGGAATTTAAAAGAAAACCATATGGCTCCTGCCGGTTGCCAACTTACAATAAGGAACATTGCATACATCATATATAATCACAATCATGGCCATATCACATCACAGCACACCCTTGCAAAACAAAGTTAGACGCCTCTAATTTTCTTTGCATATTTTACGTGGTTTGGGGCATTCAATAAGTGTCGTTATAACTTATGAACAAGAACCACAACGTTGATGTTTGAACTATCAAGTGCCCGTTGTAAATTGAATCTTTACTATGATGGGAGAGATAGACACCCGCAAAGCCACTTATGCAATACAAGTTGCATGTCGAGCGTGGAGCAAGTCTCATGAACGATGTCATGTAAGGTTAGCCCGGGCCGCTTCATCCCACCATACCCCAAGATGCAAAGTACACAAGAAGCAATTGATAATAAAAGCACCACCGCCCACAATGACCATTGTGTTCTACTCGTGCAACAGATCTACATATAGACACGGCTCTGATACCACTGTAGGGGTCCGTAGCATGGAAAACAAAAAAATTCTACCACATGAACACACAATCAAGATCTAATCTATGATCAAGCCAAGATCGCAGTTGGTCACACGATCGGTACTCGATGAAGACCTTCCTCTCACTTGTTCTAGTAGGCAGCAGAGGTTGCAGCACTCTCCTCATGATTCCGGCAGCACGACGGCGTGGTGTCGGAAGTAGAGGGGAGATCTCGATGGGCTTCGCCATAAGCCGGAGCGAGTATGGTGGAGTATGAGAGAGGCCTTGGCGATCTAGGGTTTAGAGTCACCAAGGGGTGAGCTTGGACGGCGCCTAGGGAAAACTAGGGTTTGCCCCAAGTCGGCTAGAAGAGGATACCTAGGCGGCGGCAACACTTGGAGGTGGTGGCGCCAAGGGCTAGGGATTAGGTGTGAGGGGTAGAGGGGCGCCCTACCCCTCCTTATATAGGTGGGAGTGGGCGACTTGGGAGGAGGGAGTCCTCCTCCTACTCCCCTTCATGGCCGGCGGGTGGAGGGAGTGGGACTTCATCCCCAAGTAGGTTTCCTACTCTCCCTCCACCAAGCAAACTTCAGATTTGACTTTTCAAATTGGTGTTTGACTTTCAAACTTCGATTTGATTTCTCTCTTTATATTTCCCATCCAAGTGACCTAGTACATGATGCAACCATTCCACATTGTCATGACACATCCATGTACCCTTCCCCTCTGGAGTGTCGGACCTTCCGGACCCTTCTAGAACATTCCTGGTGAAAACACCGGAATCATTCCCGAACTCCGAAACAGGACTTTCCTTATATGAATCTTATTCTCCGGACTATTCCGGATCTCCTCGTGATATCCCGGATCTCATCCGAGACTCCAAACAACATTCGGTCTCTTACTCATCATTCCATAACTACTCAACAACATCGAATCCTTAAGTGTGTCTCCCTACGGTTCGTGAATTATGCGGACATGATCGAGACACTTCTCCGATCAATAACCAATAGAGGAATCTGGAAATTCATATGGCTCCCACATATTTCTACGATTACTTTTTGATCGAATGAACCATTTACATATGATACCAATTTCCCTTTGTCTCACAATAGTTTACTTATCCGAGGTTTTGATCGTCGGTATCTCTGCATACCTAGTTCAACCTCGTTACTGATAAGTACTCTTTTCTTGTTCCCGCGGTATGTGATCGCTTGTGAGCCAGTCACATGCTTGCAAGATAATTGGATGACATTCCACCGAGAGGTCCCAGAGTATATCTATCCGTCATATGGATGGACAAATCCCACTCTTGATCCATGTGCCTCAACCCATACTTTCCGAACACTCAGTGCCACCTTTATAGCCACCCAGTTACGGTGTGGTGTTTGATGTCATCAAAGCATCCTTCCGGTGATGGTGATTAACATGATCTCATGGTCGAAGGAATTAGGTTACTATGTATCAGAAAGCTTATAGCAAATGAACTATATTAAATGACTTGATCTTTATGCAACGCTTAACTATAGGAGTATGTCCATCACATCATTCTCCTAATGATATGACTCTGTTGTTAATAACATCTCTATGTTCATGATCAGGAAACCATGATCATATATTAACCAACAAGCTAGTTTAATAAGAGGATTTACTAGGGACTCTTTTATGTTTACAAATCACACAAGTATTAATGTTTCTAGTTAATACAAATATAGCATGGTATGTAAACATTTATCATAAGTATGAAGATATAATAATAACCACTTTATTATTGCCTCTTGGGAATATCTCCAACAGTGGGCCCTCCGGCCGCCTCCCAGCCTCGCCTCCTGCGCCTATAAGAAGCCCCCGATGCAAAAACCCTAGATAATCCATCATACTTCCAAAAAAACCTCTGTAGCACCGTCGCCACCGAAGGGGAGATTCGGATGACAGAAAGTCTTTGTTCTGGCACCCTGCCGGGACGGGGAAGTGCCCCCAGAGCCATCTCCATGGATCTCCATCGCCATCTTCATCACCATTGCTGATTCCCATGATGAGGAGGGAGTAGTTCTTCCTCGAGGCTAAGGGCTCTACCGGTAGCTATGTGTTCATCTCTCTCTCTCTATGCATGATCTTGTGGTCATGAGCTTTGTAATCAAGTAGATCTACCTTGCTACTCAAGTGCTTCATTAGATCTCTGCTCTCCCCATGTGTGTGAAAGTGACAGCGTGCACGCCATGGTGGCACTTAGGCTTGATTCTACATAAATACTCTTTGTGCTTTAATAGATCTATGCTTTTCCCCACGTGTGTGAAAGTGACAGCGGGCATACCGTGTGTGGCACTTTGGCTAGATTGAATATTTGTTATGAGTTATATTTGGAGTTGGATGTCTCTATGAAATTGTGGTGTTTGTTGGAACCATCTAGTGCTCAGGGTGATAGTGTGGGGTTATCTAGATTGGGGAAGGCAGACTTTGAAGAGTTCTGTTATAGCCCTACCGATGATTAGAGTGTCCAGCCGGAGAGTAGTTAAGAGTAGTATCATGAAGAGAGGATATTTATATGAGAGAGTGTTCACTAGTGAAAGTATGATCCCTAGGCCTTGTTTCTAAGTATTGAAACACTATTTGCATCTAGATCTGCTGCATGTTTGCTTGCTTTAGTATTTACCTCACCGTCAAGCTCTTTTCTGGCACTCACACACGTTACCCCATGTCAACAACAAGTCAGAAACTATTTTCTGGCACCGTTACCGCTTGTATTTCACTATCTCTTCACCAAACTAGTGCACCTATACACCTGACAAGTGTATTGGGTGTGTTGGGGACACAAGAGACTTCTTGTATCTTGATTGCAGGATTGCTTGAGAGGGAATACCTTTGACCACTTCCTCGCTGAGTTCGATAAACCTTGGGTAATCCACTTAAGGGAAACTTGCTGTTGTTCTACAAACCTCTGCACTTGGAGGCCCAACAACTGTCTACAAGAATAGAAGTGCGCAGACATCAAGCTCTTTTTCTGGCGCCGTTGCCGGGGAGGATTTGGTATTTTACCTTCGCTCCATGCCATAAGCTCTTTTCTGGCGCCGTTGCCGGGGAGGTAAGGTAAAAGGTACTCACATCCTCTTGGTGTGTGAGTGCTCGAAGTTATTTCCTTTAGATTCTGCAATTTTGTCTTTTTGTTTCTTGTTTTTACTAGTTAGGCTTAATGGAAAACAACAAACAAATTAGAGAGCTTTACAGTATTTATCTTGAGTTAGGACATGAAGTGTTTGAAGAGAAAATTAAAAAACCTATGGAGCTTTATTTGCATGCTAATAGCAATGTTATTAGTATGAATTCTTTGGACACCATTATTGCTAATGTCTAAGCTTGGGGAGGATAGTTTTTATGAAAATGATCTTTTTAGTTCCCCAGCTTTGGAAGATAGCTATTCTATTGCTTATGATGATACCAAACCTCCAATATATGATGATTACAATGATGAATATGATATTTTCAGTCCACCTACTATTGAGGAGAAATTTAATTGTGATTACAATCTGCCTCCTATATTTGATGAATATGGTGATGAGAATAGTAATGATAGCTATTTTGTTGAATTTGCTCCCACTACAATTAATAAGAATGGCTATGCTTATGTGGAGAGTAATAATCATTTTATGCATGTGTCTCATGATAAGAATGCTTTATGTGATAGTTATATTGTTAATTTTATTCATGATGCTACTGAAAGTTATTATGAGAAAGGGAAACATGGTTTTATGTATCTCAAAAATATTAAGTTTCCCCTCTTTCTGTTGAAAATTTTGAAGTTGCACTTGTTTTGATTTCCTATGCTTGTTGCTTTGTTCTTTCATGACTTGTTTCTTTACAAGCTTATTTTTCATAGGAAGTGGGTTAGACTTAAATGTGTTTTGAATTTGCTTCTTGATGCTCTCTTTTACTTCAATTCATATTTCTTATGTGAGCATCTTCTCAAACTATCATGCCTAACTTAAAGGCGTTAAAGAAAAGTACTTGTTTGGAGATAACCCAAGAGTTTTCTTGAGTATTGGAAGTTATTACTTCTGTAATGACCTCTACTTATCCTTTTTGTTTGTTTTTTGTGCCAAGAATGACCTCTAATAAGAGGGAAGTAAGATTTGGGGAGTTGCTGTCCCGAAACAAATTTCTGTCCTCCACCATAAAAATTCGTGAAGAGTCTCTGTAAGTCAGATTGAGCTGAAAATTTATTAACAAATCCCCCAGTACGTTAGCTAACTTTCGTTAGTTCAACACTTTTTGATTTGAGCAACAGAAGGTCTTCAAAAAAATCGGTTTCTACCTGCTGGTCTGTTTTGACAGATTTCTGCCATTATTTGCATTTGCTCCTTATTGATTCCTTTTTGGGTTATTTTTGGGAAATTGAGCTTTTTGAAGGAGTTGCTACAGTATCTTGTGTCTTTAGTGAAAGTTTAGCTGTTTTTAAACTAAACCCAAAGGTCTATTATCTTTTGAATACACTAATGTTGCTAATGAAGATTGTGTGAAGTTTTGTATGAAGAAAAATTTGCAGGTGTAGAGAAAGAATGATGTAATGAGATGAATAATGGACAAAATCTCAAGCTTGGGGATGCCACCCCGGTGTCACCCCAAGAAATATCCAAGAGGTACAAGCGTCAAAGCTTGGGCATCCCCTTCTTCATCAATAAAAATCTCAAGTCTTTCTAGACACTTCGTTTTTATTGTTTCATGCACAGTTGTGTTGTTCTTGGAGCATCTTAGTTTTAGTTTTTGGTTTTCGTTTGCTTAGTTTTCTTGAGTAAGTTGGTTGGTTACACCACACTTCTTTTTTGGAGAGAGACACACTCTGTTTCCATTGCCTAGAACACTCTAGTTTTCACTCTTATTGTTTTTGTGAGTGTTCACTTTTGCTAAGCACTGCGTTCAGCCTTAGTTTTCTTGTGCTTTTAGCTTAGAACTTTTAGTTCTTCTTTGTGGATTTGTGACACAAGCTCACTGATCTTTATTGATTATTATCTTTGTGAGTTGTTTCAAATAAGTTGATTGGTGTTGGAAAAGAGTAGGAAAGTTCTTGCTTGTAAGTGCAAGAGGAGCTTGCATTGACTGTGACTTAGACTTTAGCATGACATGCTAGATGTTGTTTTGACTTTATGCTTAGTGATTATTACTGTAGCATGTCTTGTTCCAAACAATTGGGATTGCTTAATGCGCCTTGAAGAAATTATGCGTTGTTTTAGCATGCAAAAGAATAGTATTGTGGTATTCTCCTTTGATGCTTTGTTTGGGTTGACTTGGCACATGATCGTACCATGTTATGACTATCACAAGTCACCATTAGCCTTTATGATCATTTAGTCCTTGACTTGTAGTACCACTCTATGCTTTGATTACTAATGCATTGTTGCTCTGTATGATTATGGCCATTATGCTCTCTTAGTTGGTTGCTCCCAGTCTTTTGCTAGCCTCCACTTGTATGAGTAAGCTCTACTCATGCTTCCAACTCCCAAGAAACCAAGTTATTCCAAAGTGTCCACTATAAATTCCTATGCATGGTGTGTTACACCTTTCCAAGTATATTCTTGTTTTCAGCTATCTTCCAATTAAAAACTATTTTGTTATGTGAAAACTTAGTGATTAAAGCCCTCACGAACTTGATGGCACACTTTATATTCTTTGCCCCTAATAAACTTGAACCATTGTGACATCTATCTTGTATATGCTTACACTTATACATTTGGATTAGCAGACCGTGCTGTCACGGGGAACGTTTTCAACATTGCACTTGTACTTTGTACTCAGTTGATATCATGCTATTTTGTCTATGGATGTCACCGGTGTGAAATAAAGAGGGAGCTTGTAAGTCCATGGAGTTTGTATTTTGCGTTAGAGAAACGCCTGGGCCGCTAGCCTAAGCCATGCCTAATCATGGTGGAAACTTGCAGCATCACCATAGTGATCTATCTATGAAGCATCCTCAATAAAAATCTATGCATATAGTAAATAAAAAGATCGTTGAGATGCTCATTGTCTTCTTGTCTTGTCATTTTGGTTATGGGAAAGCTCCTGTACCATGTTCAAGGGGTTCCTCCTTGGCGGTTCTCTAAGATATGCAAATACTTACAATGACAAGAACTTACAGGTGACTGAAGTTGAGTAGCATGAGGTGTGGCCCTCGTATTCAAGGGACTTGAGATTGCCAAATTATACTTTGTCAAGCATATACTCCATAGTTAGTTCACTTTAACCTTAATCACTTCAAGATGCTTATGATAGGGGCAATGAGGGCTGAAAGCTAACAAGTACCATAATTTTTGGAAGCTCTTTTTGATACTTGAAATCCCTGCTTCCTTTACAAAAAGGCCTTTCTTCCACCACTATTGAGTCTCCACCTTCTACCTTTAGGCACCATTAAGAGAGCATAGTTGACATTCTTAGTTTTATGTGCAGTGTCCCAAAGCTAATTGATTGATGCATATTGTGATATTACTTGTCCTTGTGCTATTTGTTTCTAGTCACCCTTGTGAACTTTGAAGGTGTCCTATGCATCTATATTTCTACTCTATGAGGGACAAGTTGATTACCACTATGCTATGTTTTCTGTATGTGAAACAAACAAACATTTTTTAATGCATGTTATTCATGATCTTTGTTTGTAGCCTTTCATGTTGCATGCATAGTTACTTTGTCCTATTGTTAGAACTCCATCTTTCATGCACATGTTTAGAGTTCTTTGTTCCTAGCTTTCAATCCTTGAAAATGGTTTGATCTTGGTTTCGATGGTGCATGTCACCTCAAAATTATTCTTTTAGCACTTACCTACTCGAGGACGACCAGGAGTTAAGCTTGGGGATGCTTGATACGTCGAAAACGTATATATAATTTTTGATGCTCCATGCTTGTTTAGTATCTACTTTGCTTTGCTTTGTCTACACTTTGAGGTGTTTTTATATCTTTTCTAGAACTAACCTATTAACAAGTTGCCACAGTGCCAGTTGCCTATTTTCTTCTGTTTTTGGTTCCAGAAAGCAGAAAATCAATATTCTCGGAATTGGACGAGACAAAAGCCAAAGTCAATATTTTACCGTGAGCGTCACGAAGTCCAGAGGGGAGACGAAGAGGCGATCCAGGGCCACCACACCCCCTAGGCACGGGTGGGCCCTACCCCGTGCCTAGGTAGGGTGTGGGCCCTCCGGCCGCCTCCCAGTCTCGCCTCATGCGCCTATAAGAAGCCCCCGATGCAAAAACCCTAGATAATCCATCATACTTCCAGAAAAACCTCCGTAGCGCTGCCGCCACCGAAGGGGATATTCGGGGGAGATAAAGTCTCTGTTCCGACACCCTGCCGGGACGGGGAAGTGCCCCCAGAGCCATCTCCATCGATCCCCATCGCCATCTTCATCACCATTGCTGATTCCCATGATGAGGTGGGAGTAGTTCTTCCTCGAGGCTAAGGGCTCTACCGGTAGCTATGTGTTCATCTCTCTCTATGCATGATCTTGTGGTCATGAGCTTTGTAATCAAGTAGATCTACCTTGCTACTCAAGTGCTTCATTAGATATCTGCTCTCCCCATGTGTGTGAAAGTGACAGCGTGCACGCCATGGTGGCACTTAGGCTTGTGTCTACATAAATAATCTTTGTTCTTTAATAGATCTATGCTTTTCCCCACGTGTGTGAAAGTGACAGCGGGCATACCGTGTGTGGAACTTTGGCTAGATTGAATATTTGTTATGAGTTATATTTGGAGTTGGATGTCTCTATGAAATTGTGGTGTTTGTTGGAACCATTTAGCGCTCAGGGTGACAGTGTGGGGTTATCTAGATTGGGGAAGGCAAACTTTGAGGATTGTTGTTATAGCCCTACCGATGATTAGAGTGTCCAACCAGAGAGTAGTTAAGAGTAGTATCATGAAGAGAAGATATTTATATGAGAGAGTTTTCACTAGTGAAAGTATGATCCCTAGGCCTTGTTTCTAAGCATTAAAACACCGTTTGCATCTAGATCCATTGCATGTTTGCTTGCTTTAGTATTTACCTCACTGTCAAGCTCTTTTCTAGCACTCACACACGTTACCCCACGTAAATAAATTCAGAAGCTATTTTCTGGCACTGTTACAGCTTGTATTTCACTATCTCTTCGCCGAACTAGTGCACCTATACACCATACAAGTGTATTGGGTGTGTTGGGGACACAAAACACTTCTTGTATCTTGATTGCAGGATTTCTTGAGAGGGAATACCTTTGACTACTTCCTCCCTGAGTTCGATAAACCTTGGGTAATCCACTTAAGGGAAACTTGTTGCTATTCTACAAACCTCTGTACTTGGAGGCCCAACAACTGTCTACAAGAATAGAAGTGCGTAGACATCACTCCTCGAGGAGGAAACCGTAGGTATTACATAAATTTGGGCCGCTAGAGGGGAGTGCCCTTGTGAGCTGCCCCATAAGTCCCTCGAGGAGGATACCATAGGGAAAACGCATATCATGTTGTATCTTTGAGGAGGAAGCCATAGGTCTTACATAAGTTTAGGCCGCTAGAGGGGAGTGTACTCGTGAGCCGCACCGTGAGTCCCTCGAGGAGGATACCATAGAGAAAATGCATATCATGCCTCGAGGAGGAAACCATAGGTCTTACATAAATTTGGGCCGCTATAGGGGAGTGCCCTCGTGAGATGCCCCATAAGTCTCTCGAGGAGGAGACCGTAGGACAAATGAATATCTTGTTGGCTCCTCGAGGAGGAAGCCATAGGTTTTACATTAATTTAGGCCCCTAGAGGGGAGTGCCCTCATGAGCCGCCCTGTAAGTCCCTCGAGGAGGAGACCATAGGGGAAATGCATATCATGTTGTCTCCTTGATGAGGAAGCAGTATGTGTTACATAAATTTGTCATGCACTTATTGGTTTCCGTATATGTGTTGTATGAGGATTTCAAGCACCAAGAACTGTGGGTGATGTGAATTTATCGCTAGAGCTAGTCCGTAAGTCAGAGATCGACACTTTAGGCCTTGGAGTTGACGGGGAATGGCTTAGTGATAAACAACGTGCCTAGCACAAACTCGTATGGCACATTGTAACACCCTCAGAATCGACCCTATGCAAGTTTCAGCGCTTCCCGCCAAACCCGCATAGAAACGATTCAAAGGTGCCCACCAGGCATTTCGTGCGGGTGGAAAACGAAGTAATAACATTACACAACAGTCCTCGATGGGACCCACAGAACAGATATATATACAACACGACTCCATGAGTCAAGAATATAGATATACAGAACAAAGATCTAAATCACCTTGAAAACGATAGAGCGTCCAGCTACGGACGAGATGCAAATGGGGCTAAGAGCCCTGAAGAATAACCAATGGCGTCCATAACCCTGCCCAGGCCAAGCCGGAAGGGTAACCTTGCTAACGACGTCGAAACCTGCTAAAACAAAAGGGGTGCCGACAAAGGGCAAAGGAAAAGGAGGAGCGTCAGTACTGAGGCCAGTACACGGCGAGGCTAGAATTCGGCGGTCCTCGCCTACATAGGTATGGTGGACTGAAGCGGCAGCGCAGCATGCACTAAACACCCTATAGAGACTCGATACAACTAGCGGTTATCAGAGAGGGGTAAGAAAGACCTATTCGGAACCAACCTGATACTACCACCAAACATACCCATCCTGGTATTTCCCCCTCGAGACCAAACGAGGAAGTCAACCGAGGAACTCACACCGTTGGCAGTTTTATTTATTCGGTTATCGTTGCAGCAATTACTAGTCAGGTATAGATAGCATGAGTCATCCTGATATAATAAGCAGTGGGCAGTTTTAGTTAACCATTCCGTTGTAGTTGCGACACTTACTAGTCAAATACAATTAGCATGAGATATCCCAAAAACCCAGCAGTTGTTGGTACTTTTATTTAGCCATTCCGTTATAGTTGCAATACTTACTAGTCAGATACAATGGTCGCAAGCGACAACCCAAGCAAGCAATTGTTGGCAGTTTTATTTAGCCATTCCATTATAGTGAAGCTGATTACTAGTCATCATAAAGTCAAATTTATAGCACTACTTTAGTTATAGTTGTCTATGATCGAGATACTGTGCTCCAAGTCGTCCATAACCGCGGACACGGCTTTCAGAAAGTTTTACCCTGCAGGGGTGCACAAATAGCAACACACACTCGATCAACCTCGGAAAAACCAAATCAAAACCCAACGAGGCCTTCACGACAAAGCAATCACCAGATTCAGAAATATTTCAGGGGGCCACCCCATTAAGCTACCCGCAACGAAGTTAGCTGACTTCGAGACGGACTCAAGGTTTGCGTCAGTGGCTGTAAACGACTGGGAACCCGAAAATGTGACTAGGCTTGTCGATACCGCGAAAACACTCCGCTTTCCTAAACAGTACAGGTGCTCCTCGCACAATCGTAAATAAAGCAGTAAAGCATGGCATAAGTACAGGATAGTAAATAAAACCTCAAACTAGTTTGTGGCCCCAAGAAATAAGAATGAATCAAGCTCTGGCTCAAGAGGGGTCCCATAATCCTCCCGGATGTGGATAACGCGAATATTTAAGGAACAGGTATCAAGTACTCGGGGTCCTACGGGACACAAGTGGACGGTTAACAACCGAATAACATCTATTGTCCACCTGTGCCTCTGCATTACCTACTTCAATTTTAGTTGTTAAACAGTAATTAAAGTCTTGATCATCTCCAACAATAAACACACGGCAGTACTCCAACAACTGTGGTACTTGACGACACGCAACGGCACTCGAGCAAGCGATTACGACGCGCAGGTCCAACTATCTACCAAACGACGGGTAATAGGAGGTGTCCAAGGCATATAAGGCTGCAAGGGATATCACGGGTACGAAAACTAGAGCATCGCAACACAGATAGCAATAGATCAACAGGAGGGAATAAATACTATAAAAGTAAGATAGGTAGAAAGGGGGAGATGCTCGCCTGAAAACATTGCCGAGGGTTCATCCGAAGATCGGGGCGAAGCTCACATCAACTCAACGGCCTTATCCGCGAAGAAGCAAAACACTAGAATAAACACCGGATGCAATATTTAAGATTACGGCAGAAGATCGGGCATGATGCATGTATGATGTATGACATGGCAAAGGTGCGATGCATTTAGGTAATATTAAGCGGAACCAGGGTCCCGACAATTAACTAATAGGTTCATGTTGTTTAGATACCCGCCATTTAAATGTTGTCTTAACATGGCAAAAGATAGCACCGGTTCGCTACACAAATTTAAATGAGGCCAATATAAGACTAGATTTGCCCGCATATGGGCCCCATATTTAATTAGTAGGTGAATCTGCATAATGCCCTCAAACCATATGAGATGTGTGCAAGCATGAACAATTAATATGCAACAAGTCTTATATATAGCATTTATAAAATAGGGCTCGGGAAAAGGTTCAGACATCTGGGTTCGGAAGATCTTGGTTCCGGGGTTCGGGGTTCGGTCTCAGGGTACAGGGTTCGACGGGGTCGGCGAGGTTCGGATACAAGAGGCGAACTTGGTTGGCGTCGGGGGCACATCGGATCCGCCCTGGTCGGTGCCGATCTTGTCGTCGATGGCGAACTTGAGTGGATCGGGTACCGGGGTCTTCGGATCCATGAAGTAGATCTTGTCGCACGGTGTCCGGGGTAGACGAACTTGGCGCATTCGCATCGGTGATCTTGGCGTTCGGGTTCTCGACTTCGCATCCTCAAGGAAGTACTCGTCGTATCCGTGAAGAAGATCATGTCGTCGGTAATCTGTCGTTGGCGTTGTGGTTCTTGTTTTATTCCTTGATGGTGATCTTGGATTGGCACCGATCCGGTAAATGGATCCTGGAATATCTTGGAACGGCCTCGAGGTCATCTTATTCTTGGTTTGGCCCCTATGCTGCCACAACCTACGGGAACACCAACAACCAACTTGTGCCTCTGCACCTGCGCCGGAACCCACACATACACGATGTTGTAGTCCTCCTGATGGACAGAAAAAGATGGCGCAGAACGTTGAGGATGCGGCCTCGGCACCAGCAGCAGCCAGCGATGGCATCCAAGGCAGCGGACAGAGGCGGGGGTGGTGGAGGTCGGCTCGAGCGTCGCGCAGGGTAGTAGGGGCGTCAGGCTCCTGCAGAGGCGCGCGTTGGCCAGCGCTGAGCGGAAGGGCGGGGTCATGCAGGTCGGGTCGATGAGCAGTGAGGGCCAGCGGGCGGCGGCGGATCCAGGGCGAGGAGAGGAACCGACGGCGGCCAGAGCTTGGAGGGAGGGCGCTCGCAGCATGCCGGACATGGACGGCAGAGGAGACGACGCGGGCGGCCGGAGAAGGACGACCGCGGCACGCTCGAGAGGAGGCTGCGCTCGGGCCTGGCGAGCCTGCAGGTCGGCGTCCGGTGGGCGCGGCGGCCCTGCTCGCGGGCGGAGACGACGGCAAGATGGCGGCTTCGAGGGTGCAGACGCGGGTCGTGGCGCAGGGCTCCGACGACAGGGGCGACGCTGCGGGGAGCTCGACGCGGAGCAGCGCGGTGAGGCACAGCGGGGCCGGTGACGAGGAGGCGCGGGGGGGACAGAGGCGGGACGGAGGGCCGAGAGGAGCCCGACGGCCGGAGGGTGCTGAGGGCGGCGGCTCGATGAGGACGGGGAGGCCAAGCGGCGGAGGAGGCGCTTGGGGCCGCGGGGGGGGGGGGTCCGACGGGCGGCCGGAGAGGGGCGCCGGCGGGCGGTTGATGCAGAGAGGCGGCCGTCGGAGGGGAAGGCGAGCCCCGCGCGCGGCCTGGAGGGAGGAGGAGAGGCGGCCTCGGCGGAGAGAGAGGAGAAGGAGGAGGGGGCGTGCGGGGCACAGCGGCGGCGGCGCCCTCCTGTGAGGAAGGAGGAGGACGCGAGGGGGAACAGGGGTCGGGGAGATCGAGGCCAGCGGGTGGAGGTGGGATCGGGAGATGGTGAGTGCGGGTGGGGTCGGCTGCGGGGTGGGACCGGGGAGACAGGGAGAGAGAGAGAGAGAGGGGTTTTGGGCAGGCGCGTGCGTGCACTGTGTGTGTGTGCTGTGGTGTGGGGAGAGGGAGAGAGTTGGGGCAGATGAGGTGGCAGCGTGTGATAGGGTTAGGGGTGAGGGTTGGTGAGGTGGCGAGACGGGGTTGGCCGGGGTGAGGTGGAGGGGCTGGGTAGGAAAGATTTAGGTTGTTTTAGGATTAGATATTTTAGTCTAGGGTTTTCTTTTATTTAAAATAAATTTTGTAATTAGTTTTAGATGACTAAAAGATCCGACTGGAACGACGGTTTGGTTTGAACAAAGGGGGAGGGTATTAATATAGAAAACAAAGTAGGTCTTTTAGCAAAATAGTTTTAATCAATTAGATGTATGCTGATGTCATGATGATGCAATGCACAAAATCAACGCGATTTTCTAGTAGTGGTTTTGCGGGATGCCACAATTCGACACCACTAACAATGGATCTCGCCCTCGAGATCCGCCTCATGGTAGGGGGAAGAAGGCCGACGGTCTGATCCTTCGTTCTTCGTGTAGATCCTCGCGACACCACTGACAAGGGTTGTTCCCCATTCGTCGAGAGAACACTCCGGAGAAACAAAGATGAAGGTAAAGGTCTCAAAAGGGTAAGGCCACCTCTAACTTTCGCGGAAGGAGTATCACTGCAATGATCCACCATTCCATGTGCAAGAGCGAATGATAAGAGTAGTCGGATGGTGATCAGTCCATCGCGCACCCAAAGCATTACCCTGCACATGAATAGGAAATTATGCAACCAACTCTCGGAATTCAGACTGAAGATCTCGACAACGAGGTTCAGAAACAAAGGAGTGATGCAGACTCTGCATCGGATCTGACATAGATGATGTCGTCGCATCGGAAAACACCGGAAGGCACAAACAAGGAATAAAGAATGGTACCACAGTAGACGGATTCCTCAGACAGCATGAACACCGGATGGTAGAACACCGTTATCAAAGGAGGAAGCGAAACCCTGAAGGTACGACGGAACCCAACCACGATAAATCCTGGACTCGAAGAGAGAGAAGAGAGCGGATTCAAAACACGCAGAGGTGAGAGGAGAGCAGCAGAGGGGTAAGGAGTAAAATTAGACCTAATCAGAACTATCCAACCGATTTTCAAAAAAATAGTTTTGACACTCTACTTCGGCCGTTAGCTAGGTTATCCTACAGGCTGGACTTGTGGGGTATCGTAACTGCTAAGCTCTGATACCACTCTGTAACACCCTCAGAATCGACCCTATGCAAGTTTCAGCGCTTCCCGCCAAACCCGCATAGAAACGATTCAAAGGTGCCCACCAGGCATTTTCGTGCGGGTGGAAAACGAAGTAATAACATTACACAACAGTCCTTGATGGGACCCACAGAACAGATATATATACAACACGACTCCATGAGTCAAGAATACAGATATACAGAACAAAGATCCAAATCACCTTGAAAACGATAGAGCGTCCAGCTACGGACGAGATGCAAATGGGGCTAAGAGCCCTGAAGAATAACCAATGGCGTCCATAACCCTGCCCAGGCCAAGCCGGAAGGGTAACCTTGCTAACGACGTCGAAACCTGCTAAAACAAAAGGGGTGCCGACAAAGGGCAAAGGAAAAAGAGGAGCGTCAGTACTGAGGCCAGTACACGGCGAGGCTAGAATTCGGCGGTCCTCGCCTACATAGGTATGGTGGACTGAAGCGGCAGCGCGGCATGCACTAAACACCCTATAGAGACTCGATACAACTAGCGGTTATCAGAGAGGGGTAAGAAAGACCTATTCGGAACCAACCTGATACTACCACCAAACATACCCATCCTGGTATTTCCCCCTCGAGACCAAACGAGGAAGTCAACCGAGGAACTCACACCGTTGGCAGTTTTATTTATTCGGTTATTGTTGCAGC
Source organism: Avena sativa (assembly GCA_916181665.1). NCBI lineage: Eukaryota > Viridiplantae > Streptophyta > Magnoliopsida > Poales > Poaceae > Avena > Avena sativa. The sequence goes on along the minus strand of OV702282.1, from coordinate 6,285,164 downwards.
AATTACTAGTCAGGTATAGATAGCATGAGTCATCCTTATATAATAAGCAGTGGACAGTTTTAGTTAACCATTCCGTTGTAGTTGCGACACTTACTAGTCAAATACAATTAGCATGAGATATCCCAAAAATCCAGCAGTTGTTGGTACTTTTATTTAGCCATTCCGTTATAGTTGCAATACTTACTAGTCAGATACAATGGTCGCAAGCGACAACCCAAGCAAGCAATTGTTGGCAGTTTTATTTAGCCATTCCATTATAGTGAAGCTGATTACTAGTCATCATGAAGTCAAATTTATAGCACTACTTTAGTTATAGTTGTCTATGAGCGAGATACTGTGCTCCAAGTCGTCCATAACCGCGGACACGGCTTTCAGAAAGTTTTACCCTGCAGGGGTGCACAAATAGCAACACACACTCGATCAACCTCAGAAAAACCAAATCAAAACCCAACTAGGCCTTCACGACAAAGCAATCACCAGATTCAGAAATATTTCAGGGGGCCACCCCATTAAGCTACCCGCAACGAAGTTAGCTGAGTTCGAGACGGACTCAAGGTTTGCGTCAGTGGCTGTAAACAACTGGGAACCCGAAAATGTGACTAGGCTTGTCGATACCGCAAAAACACTCCGCTTTCCTAAACAGTACAGGTGCTCCTCGCACAATCGTAAATAAAGCAGTAAAGCATGGCATAAGTATAGGATAGTAAATAAAACCTCAAACTAGTTGTGGCCCCAAGAAATAAGAATGAATCAAGCTCTGGCTCAGGGGGGTCCCATAATCCTCCCGGATGTGGATAGCGTGAATATTCAAGGAACAGGTATCAAGTACTCGGGGTCCTACGGGACACAAGTGGACGGTTAACAACCGAATAACATCTATTGTCCACCTGTGCCTCTGCATTACCTACTTCAATTTTAGTTGTTAAACAGTAATTAAAGTCTTGATCATCTCCAACAATAAACACACGGCAATACTCCAACAACTGTGGTACTTGATGACACGCCATGGCACTCGAGCAAGCGACTACGACGCGCAGGTCCAACTATCTACCAAACGACGGGTAATAGGAGGTGTCCAAGGCATATAAGGCTGCAAGGGATATCACGGGTATGAAAACTAGAGCATCGCAACACAAATAGCAATAGATCAACAGGAGGGAATAAATACTATAAAAGTAAGATAGGTAGAAAGGGGGAGATGCTCGCCTGAAAACATTGCCAAGGGTTCATCCGAAGATCGGGGCGAAGCTCACATCAACTCAACGGCCTTATCCGCGAAGAAGCAAAACACTAGAATAAACACCGGATGCAATATTTAAGATTACGGCAGAAGATCGGGCATGATGCATGTATGATGTATGACATGGCAAAGGTGCGATGCATTTAGGTAATATTAAGCGGAACCGGGGTCCCGACAATTAATTAATAGGTTCATGTTGTTTAGATACCCGCCATTTAAATGTTGTCTTAACATGGCAAAAGATAGCACCGGTTCGCTACACAAATTTAAATGAGGCCAATATAAGACTAGATTTGCCCGCATATGGGCCCCATATTTAATTAGTAGGTGAATCTGCATAATGCCCCCAAACCATATGAGATGTGTCAAGCATGAACAATTAATATGCAACAAGTCTTATATATAGCATTTATAAAATAGGGCTCGGGAAAAGGTTCACACATCTGGGTTCGAAAGATCTTGGTTCCGGGGTTCGGGGTTCGGTCTCAGGGTACAGGCTTCGACGGGGTCGGCGAGGTTCGGATACAAGAGGCGAACTTGGTTGGCGTCGGGGGCACATCGGATCCGCCCTGGTCGGTGCCGATCTTGTCGTCGATGGCGAACTTGAGTGGATCGGGTACCGGGGTCTTCGGATCCGTGAAGTAGATCTTGTCGCACGGTGTCCGGGGTAGACGAACTTGGCGCATTCGCATCGGCGATCTTGGCGTTCGGGTTCTCGACTTCGCATCCTCGAGGAAGTACTCGTCGTATCCGTGAAGAAGATCATGTCGTCGGTAATCTGTCGTTGGCGTTGTGGTTCTTGTTTCATTCCTTGATGGTGATCTTGGATTGGCACCGATCCGGTAAATGGATCCTGGAATATCTTGGAACGGCCTCGAGGTAATCTTATTCTTGGTTTGGCCCCTATGCTGCCGCAACCTACGGGAACACCAACAACCAACTTGTGCCTCTGCACCTGCGCCGGAACCCACACATACACGATGTTGTAGTCCTCCTGATGGACAGAAAAAGATGGCGCAGAACGTTGAGGATGCGGCCTCGGCACCAGCAGCAGCCAGCGATGGCATCCAAGGCAGCGGACAGAGGCGGGGGTGGTGGAGGTCGGCTCGAGCGTCGCGCAGGGTAGTAGGGGCGTCAGGCTCCTGCAGAGGCGCGCGTTGGCCAGCGCTGAGCGGAAGGGCGGGGTCATGCAGGTCGGGTCGATGAGCAGTGAGGGCCAGCGGGCGACGGCGGATCCAGGGCGAGGAGAGGAACCGACGGCGGCCAGAGCTTGGAGGGAGGGCGCTCGCAGCGTGCCGGACATGGACGGCAGAGGAGACGACGCGGGCGGCCGGAGAAGGACGACCGCGGCACGCTCGAGAGGAGGCTGCGCTCGGGCCTGGCGAGCCTGTAGGTCGGCGTCCGGTGGGCGCGGCGGCCCTGCTCGCGGGCGGAGACGACGGCAAGATGGCGGCTCCGAGGGTGCAGACGCGGGTCGTGGCGCAGGGCTCCGACGACAGGGGCGATTCTGCGGGGAGCTCGATGCGGAGCAGCGCGGTGAGGCACAGCGGGGCCGGCGACGAGGAGGCGCGGGGGGACAGAGGCGGGACGGAGGGCCGAGAGGAGCCCGGCGGCTGGAGGGTGCTGAGGGCGGCGGCTCGACGAGGACGGGGAGGCCAAGCGGCGGAGGAGGCGCTTGGGGCCGCGGGGGGGGTCCGACGGGCGGCCGGAGAGGGACGCCGGCGGGCGGTTGATGCAGAGAGGCGGCCGTCGGAGGGGAAGGCGAGCCCCGCGCGCGGCCTGGAGGGAGGAGAGGCGGCCTTGGCGGAGAGAGAGGAGAAGGAGGAGGGGGCGTGCGGGGCACAGCGGCGACGCCGCCCTCCTGTGAGGAAGGAGGAGGACGCGAGGGGGAACAGGGGTCGGGGAGATCGAGGCCAGCGGGTGGAGGTGGGATCGGGAGATGGTGAGTGCGGGTGGGGTCGGCTGCGGGGTGGGACCGGGGAGACAGGGAGAGAGAGAGATAGGGGTTTTGGGCAGGCGCGTGCGTGCACTGTGTGTGTGCTGTGGTGTGGGGAGAGGGAGAGAGTTGGGGCAGGTGAGGTGGCAGCGTGTGATAGGGTTAGGGGTGAGGGTTGGTGAGGTGGCGAGACGGGGTTGGCCGGGGTGAGGTGGAGGGGGCTAGGTAGGAAAGATTTAGGTGGTTTTAGGATTAGATATTTTAGTCTAGGGTTTTCTTTTATTTAAAATAAATTTTATAATTAGTTTTAGATGACTAAAAGATCCGACTGGAACGACGGTTTGGTTTGAACAAAAGGGGAGGATATTAATATAGAAAACAAAGTAGGTCTTTTAGCAAAATAGTTTTAATCAGTTAGATGTATGCTGATGTCATGATGATGCAATGCACAAAATCAACGCGATTTTCTAGTAGTGGTTTTGCGGGATGCCACACACACATGTAGGATAAGTTATGAATGCACAGAGAAAAATGAACTTGAGGCAAAAGGCGAGTAGCAAGGTTGGCGCATGGCGCAAGATCAAACAATAACCAGGGAGGTCAAAGCTTATTACAATTCCGCTGTAATCCAGCACGCGGTCTCACATGAGATAAGTCTGGGGATGATGAGAGTCTGATGTCACCTTCAAAAAGGTAGGGTGGGAAGTTGCGCCACTAGGATAGGTTTGTCCATCTCACTAGTGCCTGGAGCTGCCTCATGAACCAGAGGCTATCAGATGCCGGTGGGAGGCACTCGGCGTCGCTGGAGCGCTGGGAGCAGTCCACTAGGACGTCGAAAGCCCCCGATTCCTCATCATCCCCGCGAGCTTCTTCAACGTGGGCGAGTCCTTGAGGGGATTGTTGTCATGTAGTCGATCATCCTGGAAAGAGGGGGTTGGCATCGAGGTGGTCTTGGTCAGAGCCGAGCTAGGGTTCCATCTCCTCCTTGTGTTGCATTCCGGTAGAGCTCCATGTTGATACTGTGTTTAGAGTTTGGTGAAATGCATGCAAATAGTAGACACAAGATAAGAAGTAGGACGCATTTTTTTGAGAGTACGCCAAAGGCGTACCATAATTTTATAGAAGGCAAAAATTTTGGTATAAGACGACTACCACTCACTGTGAGCAATGAGGGTAGTACGTACTCCGCTTCACTCCATGGCTAGTTCGAAGACCGCCAACACAAAAAAAACAAGTACAACACAAAAGAACATGTCCTATACTAAGAAACAAAGTCGCGTCTCGACCAACCGTGGAACCCTCTTAAGACATAAACTTCACCTTGGCGCTCCTTGTCGACGCACCATCCAGCAAGAAGAGTAGCTGAAGGGACTCGAAAGGCCATGATAAAGGCATAGTCATGGACTTGCCTACAATGGCATGCATTGCACCCCTGAAGCCCAGCCTTGGACAACGGTGAGCATCGGACAAGCGCAACCAGAACCTCCGCACCTTGTATCCAAACGCGATGATCCCAACAGAGTGACGACGTCGAGGATGCCTCCATCGTGTTGATCCAACTCCAGATCTAGGCTTTCGCCCGGAGACATCTACCAAACCGAATGAGAGTGAATGAAGTGCTGACACACCTCAGCGATGCCAGGAGGGGAACGACACCCACGAGCATCGTCGTCACCGACACTGACCAAAGACAGGCAGGATTTTCATCCGATTCGTCGAACACCATCGCTCGCCCCACCGGATTGGGGCACACCGTCCATGTTGGCTCACACCACCACCACCACAGCACCTTTGCCATCATAGCCAAATTGTTATGGTCCACCAACGACCCGCACAGACGGGAATCACCCATCTTCCACCACCCACAAGACCGAGAAACCCACAACCCCGAGCTTCTCCCACCTCATGCACGGTCAAGGGCTCGCCACGGGCCGCTGTCGCACCAGCCCCATCACCCAGATCGAGCCCACGTATGCCCCGGTTTGGCCCGCGCTAACGCCGCCTCAAGGAGCTCCATGTCGGTAGCACCACGCCGACCGCACCTTCAAAGCCTCCTCCATGGCCTAGGAGGCCGCGCCGGGACTAAGTCCCGCTCTAGGACCTCGCAGAACCAAGGACCCGCTCCAGGGTCCTGCTCCAGGCCACCGGATTGGACGCCCTCCATCGCACGTAGTCGGCTCGTCCGGGGTGCGCCCTCCTCCCTGCCGCCCTTTGACGACCGGGTGCTGCCACCACCGCCGCTGGTGGCGGCAGCCAGGAGGAGCACGGTCGGGGTCTGGTCGCTAGGGTTTCGTCCACCCGGGGTCCCCCCGTGTGCTAACACGGGAGGGAAGGGGGTAGCTAGTTTTAAGTAGGGTTCTCTTTAATATTCACATCTCCGGGGAGAATGTGATTATATAGTAAACCCGCGGAGCCGGTTCGAGTAGGAGTCCAAGTCCAATATATCGGAAGAGGGAACACAGATCCCGGGCAAAGAGAGCAAGTTCCATTTTGTGGAAAATGAGGCACAAGAGTCAAGTCAGTACAGCAGTATTCAACGAAGAAACAGAAAGTGGTGACCGCCACCTAGACATATCCATGCGAATTAACACGTGACGCGTCGACGTTCCGGCCAGTCGGTGCCTCTATATAATGCAACCGGCAAAGAGCAAGGTCCAGCAGCAGCCCACATACCAACACACAAACAAAGCTACCGCTTTCCACTATCATCCTGATCTGCTACTACTTGGGTACGTCGACGACGATGGCCTTCCGCCTTGCGCTGGTGGCAGCGCTGCTGTGCGCCGCCGCCGCTGCCGCGGCGGCGCAGCAGGCGAGCAACGTGCGCGCGACGTACCACTACTACCGTCCGGCGCAGAACAACTGGGACCTTGGCGCCCCCGCCGTGAGCGCCTACTGCGCCACCTGGGACGCGAGCAAGCCTCTGTCGTGGCGGTCCAAGTACGGGTGGACGGCCTTCTGCGGTCCGGCCGGCGCCCATGGGCAGGCGGCGTGCGGGAGGTGCATCCGTGTGACAAACACGGCGACGGGGGCGCAGATCACGGCCAGGGTCGTGGACCAGTGCGCCAACGGCGGGCTGGACCTGGACTGGGACACCGTCTTCTCCAAGATCGACACCAACGGACAGGGCTACCAGGCGGGACACCTCACCGTCAACTACAAGTTCGTCGACTGCTAGGAACTAGGATTTGCTGTGCCAACAAATGCTATATATGCACAGAATAAAGAAAGCTACAAGGACTACGTACGTGCTGTTAAATAAAAGCTAGCACATGATGCTGCATTGCCGTTGCAATGCATACTACTGTACGTGTATACATGGATCGCAATAAAGTGGAATGAATCAACTCTCCGCCTAGTATGATGTAGCTTCTTGCATAGTAGTACATCGATCATATGGATACCCAAGTCATGGATAAGATGCGCATTTATTACCAACCAACAACCAATGCCCTCTCGTCTTTGTCTGCCCGCCTATGAAACAGATGCAGCCCGCGTAGTCCAAATTGCACTCTGTAGCGTACGACTTTCGTGAGAATTGGCCAAACTGACCCCTTATTTTAAGATCCATTCAACAATAATCCTAGTCCAAAACTTCAACCATATCTGACCTTTTACACATCGCATAGTGATTCCCAAATCTTTAAGGAAACCTTGCCTTTTTTTTCTCAACCTCAATGGAGCCTGCGCGCTGATCCAGGCAAATCAAGTACTCCATCATATTCATATTAATTTGTTACTGAATTAGATGTATCTAGCTGTAAAACATGTCAAAATATATCTATTTCTAAGACAATTAATATGGATCAAAAGGAGTACAGTACATGGAGTATAATTTTAGCATAGTTTGTGAATTCACAGGCTTCCCCGCCGGTATTCACTTTCCAAAAAACTGAAGCCTGAAGCGTGTCAAAGCCTCATGGACTACTATAGTTGGCTTGGCGGTGGAGACGTTCTTCAATGTTCTGATGATTTGAGTTCCTCGGTGGTGTGTGATCTGTTTGTCTTGTCCTGGACATGCCAACACGTGATTCTGGGTGTGGTTGAATTGCTTCTTTTGCCTTTTTATAACTAGCAGCCTTGTATGTGTGATACATGCATGTTTATACTACAGCGATGAACTGGTACGTGAGCAGCTAGGAGACATATGTGGCGGTGATCGTTAAAACTCACCTAGTGTTTTGTTCCCCTCGACGTTTGACACTGTCGCCCCGCTTCATCTTCAGTGGACTTAGGCATTGGAATTGTGGTGGACCACGGTGCCTGACCAGCAAGAGTGCTACTGTCCTTTACTTGGGTTATTTTTCGGTGTCTTTTGTAGATTTGTGAGGTGGCATCTATATCATAAAACTAGAATAAGATCCTTCATGTCCTATCCTCGCTTCGGTAGTGGTGTGTCTGGCTTATCTCCTGGGATCTAGTCGATTTCTATTTGTTGGTGTGGTTTCTTGTTAGTCTCTTCCAATCTATGTTTGTCCTTATTGGAGATGGCTGCTGCTTTGGTGTGTTGGTTTTTGGGGATCTTAGCATGACACCTTTTTTTTTTACTACAAAAATTCTATTACGACAAACTTTGTCCGGCTCTGGTGATGGAGGGGCAATGGCGGTAACGCAACTTTGGCTTGTGCTAATTTAAGTTAGTCTGTCGCTAGCTAGTTTTATTACATTTCTGCCTCTTTTAATGATGTTAATCATTATTAATAGATATGTGGAATTTTCGTAAAACAAATTGTAAGCGGGTGATGAGATTAAATCCTGCTCTGTCATGCATGTGATGTGGATGTAGATTAACCGCCAATTTTTTTTTAGCTCATTTGGTCAATCGAGTCATTCTTTGTGCTCCTGATCGAAGGAAAAACCCACAGCCACCATCAGATGAATCAGTTAAGATCAATATCGATGGTGACTTTTCAGAAGACCCATCAGATGAATCAGTAAAGATCAATATCGATGGTCCCTTTTCAGAAGACAGAAGACATGGAGGCTGGGGCTTTGTAGCTAGAAACCGGCAGGGAGAAGCCAGAAGCGTGGGAGCAGGGGCAATTCCACACGTTGCTAGCTAGTGCGGCAGCCGCTGAAGCTCAAGCATGTATGCAAGTGTTGTATGTAGCATCTAACTGGGGAATGCTGAACATTTCCATCGAGAGTGATGCCCAGAATCTGGTACGAGCCGTCAAATCGAGGGATTTTGATCTTACTAAGTGATTTATAGGGACATTTTAAATTTCCAGTAACTTAAAATAAATTACTGTTCATGGTCTTATAATAAAGTAGCTAGTGCCCCTGCGGCGATAGGATCTAGGGGAGAGAACCAATGCCGTTTGTGACAGGAGACAGTACCAGACTATGTAATGGTGTTGTTGGCCAGCAATCTTGCTGTGCCTTCAAAGTAATGGAATCGGTGAGTTTCAGTAATAAAAAAAAACATCAAGTGGTTACATGTGATGTACATCGTCATCATGCATATACGCACCCAGGTCCCAGCTGCTGCGCGCACGCATGTCTTTTTCGTCAATGCATGGGACGTACGGGTCAAGGATTGCAACCCATCGCATGACCAAACTGGATTTCTTCTAGATGCGGCGTCCAAAATCCTGGCGTGATTGACCAGCGCGAGGTATACGAGTGGAAAATCTTGCCGGAAGTCCAAAGACGGTCCAAAATATCCACTAGTACTAGAAGATTGCGGTGGAAATTCGACCTGGGTCGATCTGGATCCGTCGCATTATTGCGGCCGATCGAGCCACGACATCAGCTTTTGTGGAATAAAGCTGGAAGAAGTCTGGATCAGACCACGAGCACCGCTATACCTTTGGAACCTAAGAGATCCAAGTTTCTTAACAAACTCTGACCGCCTAGTGTATGATTTTTCCTTTTTTCCCCTATAGTACAAAATCTACATTTAGGAAAAGATTTATCACATCATGAAATGCTAAAGCCAGATTTGTTACAACACTTGCTTTCAAAACATTATATTTACCCATGATTCAAATTAATTGTTGCAAATACATTGAATCTAGTCATATTTTTTTATGCGAAATTTTCAGTACGTACAAAAAGTGCTAAAAGTAATAAAAATTATAAATAGATCTTTGGGCCACCTAGTGACTGTTACAAACACTGGCGCGAGACAAAGACACGCTGCTATTCTCGTCCTCCATCACCGAAATCGGAAAAAACTTATCATAGTAGAATTTATTGTAATAGACAGACAAGAAGTCGTCGTGCTAAGATCCCAAAAGACCAGCGTATTAGAGGTGCATTTATCACCAATGATGAACCTCACTGAGAATGGCCTTTACTCTACCAACTCCGCTTACAACACTCAGTTTTTCGGGGCCACTAGCGCTCCCATAAGCTCTTCGGTTTGGAAAATTTGGGCTCCCCCTAAGGTTAAGTTCTTCGCCTGGCTTGCCATTCAAAAAAGGCTTTGGACCGCTGACCGACTTGAGAGAAGAGGGTGGTCGAACTGTGGGGCTTGCCCCCTATGCAAAAGTGAGCCGGAGTCGTGGATCACCTTTTTATTCATTGTCGGTACACCATTAGGCTTTGGACCTCCGTCAAGGCTTGGCTCGGCCTCTACTTCATCAATCCTGACGCTTGGCAAGCACAATCTATTCACTCTTGGTGGGCTACCATGACGAAGCGTAAGGACATGGCTTCGCTAACCCTTCTTGTGTCATGGGAACTATGGAACGAGCGAAATGCCCGAGTCTTCAAAAACAAGCACGCTCCGCCACCGATCCTTTTAGACAAGATTAAGCTAGAGGCACATTTATGGGTGCTTGCGAGCGCTAAACGCATGAGTAATTTGATGCCGCGAGAGTAGTCAGTTGTTGTACTTGTAAATTTCTATTTGCTTTTGTACGCTCTTTGCTTAATTAATTGAAAAGAGCAAAGCTTTTGCCCTCGTCTCAAAAAAAAATTGTAGATTCCAGTGTGGCAGGGTCGTTTCCCCCGAGTCTTGTCACGTGACCCTATCGCCAGGGCGCCAGGCCTGTCCCTACCCGTTACTTCGCTTCCCTTGGATCACCAATCGGATCGGGAGCCACTCTGCCGGGCGCGATTCGACATGATCACGTGAAGTCCATCGCCCATCGAAGCAGACCCGTGCCATGCCATCCGCGATTGACCAAGCACCACGTGTCAAGTCCAGGTATACCAGGAAAGCGATTGTTTCAAGCATGTTTTTTCTTTCGGTAACTTACTAGTGACTACTGTATTAAAGTATTAATCAATCTGATTTTTCTTGCTTCTAGTTTAACTGATTATAGCGTCCGAAGACAACAAAAGACTAATGTTTGTTAAATTAATAGATCATATAGAGGATTTTTTCCTAAATTTTTGAAAAGCAACACGAGCACTTCGAGAAATCCAGATGAGTAGGCGCTAGTTCTTGTGGTGGAACAGACTAATGTTGATCTAGAAAATAATGTCGGTATAGAGGACAATATTTATATCAACGCAAATGATGACAATGTGAGAATCATGATGATAAATCTGCTAATATTGATGATAAATTAGAACCAGTTAGTGTAGATATTTATAATCTGAAAAATTGGGGTACTTTTGATAACACGGCAAGGGACATATTAGTGGAAAAAAGTTCTATGAGAGAAGAAGATATCATTTTTCCTCTAACTGGTAAAATATATTTTTTTTATTTTCATTACTCTAGATACATGAGCAATGCAGAGATAGCGTGGTTGAAAATGTCTAGTTTATTCCAAACATGTTGATAAAGTGTTCCGTTTTTCATGCAAGTTGTTTAATCCTATTAACCACATGAGTTTCTTGGCACGTGATGGGTTTAATGATTGGGAAACATATCATCAATAGGCTTAAAGAACGTGAAGTTAGTGTCAAGCATACTACGAGCATGATATCTTGGAACGAATTAAGAAATAGACTCAGCAAACATGAATCAATTGATAAGGAGTTGCAGCATGAGATCACAAAAGAAAAGAGCTTCTAAGACAATTTTTGCTAAGATAGTTGTTGTTGTGAAATTTCTTGGTAAACGTAGTTTGACATTTAGAGGATCCAATGAGCGACTTAACAATGATCATAATGGTAATTTCGTAACTTGTGTTGAGATGATTACAGAATTTGACATAGTAATGCAAGACCACATCAGACGGATTCAAAGAAATAAGATTCATTATCGTTATCTTAGTCACAAAATTTAGAATGAGTAATAATGATTTGGTAACTCTATGCATCGAGAAGAAGTTAGTGGACGAGATTGATATTGATTCCATTGTCACGAGATTTTGCTTCCAGGAATTTTCGAAGGAAATTTTAAGGTATTATGTAAACATTTTTATTTTTATATAAATATTATAGTTAAGAGTATACTTATAATATTTATTTTTCATCAACTCATATATGCATAAAAAATATAATAAAAGGCCTAAAATTTTAGTTTCATCCCGAGCTCCTGAAATCTCAGGACCGGCCTTGATTGGATGGTCCTTCAAATTTTAGAAAGAACATACTCGAGAGTTATTTATTGCCTTTGACGGGATCTTCGATTGTTGCCACGAGGCTCCTAATCCTTTGCCTTCACCTGAAAATTAAAGAGGTGCGTCTAAGAAGGGCGATAATGGCAGCACGTCTTCAATTCGTGGTAATATTTGCAATCACTCGTACCTGTATATAATATTTATTATTTTTTAGACTTTTTGTACTCTCTTCGGACCAATATATTAGGCACACACGTTGTTTAGAAACAATTTTGATCATTAATTTCGGTCAACAAATTTTACATAATATGTCACAAAAATTATAAGATTCATCTTCAAAAAATATTTCCAGTAATATATTTTTTGGGATATATATTACATATTTTATTGACAAAAAGACTACATGCGTGCTTACTGCTTAATATACTAAACCGGAGGAAGTATTGTCGTGGATGATTATTAATGGATTGGTGCAATTTCGCAAAAGAAAAAGCATCTGCGGCGCAGCTGTAGTTACTGGATCTTGGCCTTAAATTATATCACTTCGGCATATGGGGATGAACAGTATGATATGTGATTGGGAGTATAAGAGCTGAGGGAACAGAGAAATGTGGTAGCCGACCGGATACAGCCGCAGGGCAAACCAGGCGCACCTGGCCTGGCCGAGCCCCCGAGGGCCCGTGAAGCCCCACCGCCATACTGCAGCAAGGGGACTGTCGTCCATGTCAACCCCACACTAGCCCCTACTGACCCGTCCACCAGGGGAACAACTGCCACCGTCGAACCCTGCCGTCAAATGGCAGCACCGTCATCACCGCGCTCACCCGGGACTCCCGGACCACCATCGGTCTGAGGAGCAGTGTGTCGCTCCCGGAGCCGCCTCCAACGGAGGGACGCCTGCGCAGACCACCTTCCAAGGCCGCCGCCCCGGCTTCCACACTCGAACCCGCAAGGCGACAGTCATCCGCATGGCGGGGCCACTGGCATAGACGCGGGAGGTCGGCCGGACACAAGGAACGATGACAGAAGGTCAACATGCATGGCAGGAACGGCATCTCCGTATTGCCCGCGCGTTGTGCCCCCGCAACCCTAGCGAGAGTAAGCCAGACCGCCACCAAATACAGGCCCTCCTAGGCGGACCTAGTGCCCCAACCATCCAGCCAGGGGATCAGCAAACGGTGTCCGCAGTTAGGCCCGCCAGGCCCAGATCGGGCCCACACTGGCCCAGATCTGGCCCGCGTAGCCCAGCCGCCACCGTGCAGATCTGCGTCCGCCGCCACCCTTCAACGTCGTCCCCTGCCCACCTGCGCCCGTCCAGCACCCCGCCGCCTCTGACCAGCCACCACCGGTCGAGCCCACGCCACCACACACCGCGCCGCCTCCCCCACCATCTCTGCAAAGGAGGACGACCACAGCCCGCGCCACCCATGGCCCCCGTCGCCTAGATTCGACACGACACCGCCCACCCGCCGCCCGTTGCGAGGAGGCTCGCCAGCGCTCCGCCTCGCCGCGGCCCCCGACGAAAGGACCTCGCCCTGGCCCGGCGGCACCAACCCGCGACCGCCCCCACCGAGCAAGAGGACGCAGGGGCCCCGCCGCCGGCGGCACCTACCAAGCTTTGCTCGGTTGTGCCCCCTGGCAGCGGCGAGGAGGGAGGAGCGAGGTGGAGGAGGGTCTGACGGCGGCAGGTTAGGGTTGCCTCCCCGTCGCCTCGCGGGGGCGGCACGGGAGGTTCCTGTCGTTTTTTCGGCTGCTGGCGAGGGGTAAATTCTAACGTTGTCGCGGTGCCTCACAAGCCGCCTGTCCACAGTGCATTTTCTCTCCCGGAGAAAATTACAAATAACCACCACATTACAGGCTAGGGTTTCAAAAAGCAACCACTTTACGTTAGGGTTTCAAAAACCCACCGGTTCAGAGTTCGTTCGTTGCAGAAAGCACTGGTACCGGTTTGACGCTGGTTTAATGACAAAACTGACAGGACGGCCCCACCTGTAAGGATGACGTGGCTCGCGCAGACGGCTGCGGGCAGACGGCCGTTAACGGCGCTGTCGGAACCCTAACCTCCCGTTTCGGACACGGGTCAAACAAACCAGACCACACGCTCGCACACTTCCTCTCTCGCGCGCGTACTGAATCCATGGCGGCGGCGATTTCTCCTGGCTCTAGATCTCCGGCCGGCGGGGGCGCTGGAGGCGTACCTGGCGGAGAAGATGGCGGTGGAGACGGCGGCGGTGGGTACGAAGTCGAGGTGCCGGGCTTCCTTGTGGCGGAAGGGAATTGGTGCGGTAGCTCGAACCCATCGACGGCGACGTTTGCATCGCCGGAGAAGCGGGCCGCCGCCTCCTTGGCAAATCGTTTGAAGGAGGACCTTACCCAGAGCAGCCGTTGGACCAGTGCATTCGGAGGCGGCATTGAGTAAGTCATTCGCATCCATCTAATCTGCCACTGCCATTTTGTACTGAAAAATAGACAATTAAATTCTCCTATTCTGAATATATGCAGTTTGGATGATGATATATGGGATATAAGGATCAATTTAGATGGCAAGGACAATTTAGAGCGCACTTTGTCTGAATCAGATGTAACATTCCTCAATTTGCTAGCTCTAATAGAGACAGAGGGCTATGGGATTAGTGACAACATATATTATGTGAAAGAGAAGGGTATAGGGATAGCTGGGATGGACTTACTAGATGGGCATAGTAAGGTGCGGCAGATGGTTGAACTTTATGAGGATAAGAGATCTGTCAGCTTGACTGTAATTAAAAGAGGAAGCACACTTCCATCAAACATCAACACTGCTGCAGTTGAAGAGCAAATCCCAATTTCAGAAATTGGAAACCCCATTGTTTACACAGTTGATGATGATGGGGTTGTTTTACCAAGTCAAGAATGTACACAGTTAACTGAAGATCCTGAGTGCATGTACTTTCTGACACAACAGAGCAACAATGTTGAGAATGATCATGAAAATGATCATGAGAATGACCTGCAAATCTTAGAAGTGGGTGATGGTGATGGAGGGTACTTATTCAATGAACAGGGAACAGAGCACATTGTTGATGAAGAACAAGAAGATATGGAAGAGGATGAACAAGAAGATATGGAAGAGGATGAAGATTCAGAAATGGAAGATGATGAAAATTACACTCCAGAGCATATAAATGAAACTGAATCAGATGAGGATGAGCCAAACCATGATTTGAATAAGAGAAAGAGGGGTGCCTTAGAGCATGAGTCTTATTTTGCAGAAGAGCCTGAAGATTTATTTAATGCATCTGATTGCTCAGATGTTGACAAGGATGAGCCAGTTACTGTGAATAAGAAGAAAGAACCAGTAAGGAAGGGGCCTACTAGCAGATCACATTGCAGTCAGCAGAGTACATCAACACCAGACTGGCTTCCTTCTGATGATGAAGGGCCAGATGGTGATTTGGATCCAGAGGATGATGATGGATTTGAGAAATTGTCATGGGCTCTGCCAAAAGGAAGGAAAAGCAGGGCCAAAAAGAAACAGCCAAGGGTGTGGTATGATGAGAGAAGACTACAACCTGAAGAAGGATTGTGTCTTAGGATGTGCTTCCTAGATGTGTACCAGTTCAGGAGAGCAGTGCAAACACTTCATATTGCACAACTTAGGAACTTCAGGTACCATAGAAATTGCAAGGACAGAGTGATAGTAAAGTGTGCTCAAGAAAAGTGTCTTTTTTTATGGTTGGTTCTCAGATAAAGAATGAGAAATCATTCTGCCTGAGAAAGGTGCACTTCGAGCACACTTGTGGCACAGTAGGTGAGCACTGCAAGGTCACAGGCAAATGGGTTGCAAAGATTTGTGAGCCCAGCATTAGAATTGATCCAAGGACAAGCATTGAGGCTGTGATGGAGACAACCAAGGAGAAATTTGGTGTAGATGTTCCTAAAATGATGGCATACAGGGCAAAGAGGAAAGCTTTACAGGTTGTGCTTGGTGATCAGGTGGAGCAATACAAGAGGCTAAGGGATTACTTGCAGACAGTGCTTGACACAAATCCAGGCTCCAGATGCATTGTGACCACAAAAATTCTGGTAGAGCATCCAAGTACCAACCCTAGATTTCATGGATTGTTCTACTGTCTAGGTGCATCTGTACAAGGATTCCTTAATGGTTGCAGACCATTTATAGGTAATTTACATGATATATTTTCTCTTTGCTAATTAATGAGACATATACACATTATGACATGGCATACATCTATTCATTTGTAGGTCTAGATGGCTGCTTCATTAAGCTGACCACAGGCCAGCAGATTCTCTGTGCCACTGGAAGGGATGGGAACAACAATATCTTCCCTATTGCTTTTGGCCTGGTTGACAAGGAGGAGACAGCTACATGGTCTTGGTTTCTCACCCAACTAAAGTATGCTATTGGTGGTGAGGCAGGCAAGTTTGGGTACTATACCATAATTTCAGACAGGCAGAAGGTATTGCATAGTTATTTACATAGTATACATTTCTTATTTTATTGTCAGTTGCATAGTTATTTACATAGTTAGAAATCTTTGTGTAGGGTCTACTTAATGCAATCAACCAAATATTCCCCAACTGCCCACAAAGATACTGCTTAAGACACATTTATGCAAACTTTCAAACTGCTGGGTTTAGAGGTGAGGAGCTCAAGAAATACATGGATGCAGCCTCCTATTCTTACACAAAGCATGGTTTTGATGTTGCCATGGCTAACATGAAGGAGGAGAGTGTGGAAGCTTGGGAGTGGTTAATGAAAATACCAGTTGCAGCATGGGCCAGATATGCCATGGACTATAATTGCAAAACAGACTTAGTGGTTAACAATTTAAGTGAGGTTTTCAATAGGTGGATTCTTGACATTAGAGGGAAACCAGTGAGAACAATGTTTGATGGCATAAGGAAAAAAATGATGGTCAGGAATGAAGGCAAGAGAACAGGAGCTGCCAAGGCAAGATGGGAAATCACACCTACTTATGTAGAAATGCTAGAAGAAAATAAGAAATGGTCAAGAATGTATAGATCAAGAAAGGCTGCTGAAGGTTTGTGGGAAGTTAGCCATGGGGAAAAATGTTATGCTGTTAACTTGACAACTATGACATGTGGATGTAACAAATGGGACATGACTGGCATCCCTTGCAATCATGCTATATCAGCCATCTACAAGTCATTCCAACACCCTGAAGATTTTGTTTCTGATTTCTTCAAGAAGCCTTTGTATGTTGAGGCATACAAGCCTGTGATTTACCCTGTGCTAGGTGAAGATAGCTGGACAAGGACTGATACACCTGATATTGATCCACCAGTCTTCAAGATCTCATTGGGCAGGAATCAGACCAAGAGGAGAAAAGGAAAGTATGAAGTTCCAGAACCAAAGCAATCATCAAGGATGGCACTATAACCTGTAGCAATTGTGGAACTCTTGGGCATAGATACACTAGTTGTGGTGCCCCTCTAAAGCCATCTCTGGTGATGAGGAAAAACAAACATAAGGTTTGTTTTCTATTTTAACCATTCTCTGTAATTTCTATGTTTTAACCATTCTATGCATTTTCTACAAACACTGTCTTGCTTGGATGCAGGAGAACAGGGCAGAGCACTCTGAGTCTTCTACATCAGCTGCTGCTACTAGGAGGACAACACCTGCTGCAAGGAGGGCAACACCAGCTCAAACAGCACCTGCTGCAAGGAGGGCAACACCAGCTCAAACAACACCTGCTGCTAGGAGGGCAACACCAGCTCAAACAGCACCTGCTGCTAGGAGGACAACACCAGCTCAAACAGCACCTTTCAAAGCTCCAAGGCCAGGTCCTGCTCAAAATGAAGCAAGTGGTACTTCCAGTAGGCCTGTAAGAGCAAGAAAGCAATCATCAAGGATGTCAGGTTACCTCACAGCAAGCAATATTGACAACCTTACCTTGAGTGATATCAAGAAAGGGCTGTTGTGAACAATGCAACTTGTGGTTGTGAACTATGTTGGTACTATGTGTGGTTGTGAACTATGTTGGTACTATGTGTGGTTCTGAACTATGATACTTGTGGTTGTGAACTATGTGTGGTTGTGAACTATGTTACTTGTGGTTTTGAACTATGTTGGTACTATGTGTGGTTGTGCTATGAAATGCTTGTGTAGATGTTGTCATGCTAGTATATTAAATTATTGATCATGGTAGATGTTAAATTATTGATCATGGTAGATGTTAAATTATTGATCATAGTATAATATAACATTGTATCCAGTACCACAAAGCATATTCACACAAACTGAATGGTTCAACACATGGAGGGTTCAACTAAACAAATACAGGGTTCAACACATGGATAGTTCAACTCAACAAATACAGGGTTCAACACAAGGATAGTTCAACTCAACAAATACAGGGTTCAACTCAACAGACTCATACATCTACCTAAACATAAATATGCCAACTGAACACACCATTACACAAATATGCCAACTAAACAGACCATCACTCCTCCTCCTCACAAATTGCCTTGATTCTCTTGACCTTGTCCTTGTTAACAGCATTGGCCTTGAAAAGGTCATGCATGGAGTACTCTAACTTTTTCTTTTCATCCTTCAGATTAGCTCTTTCCTCATACCACTTCTGTTGTTTCACCTTGAATACTTGTGCCTGTGATTTGAGCACATTCTTCAGTTCCTCCTTGGCATTCTTCAGCACCTCTACTTCATTCTTCAATGCAGCTATGTGCTTATCCATCTGCTCAGCATCATATTGCCCACTCATTATCTTAGCATAGTTTTCTGCTATGACTTTTTTCTCAGTCTGAGCTATCCACTTCCTCTCAGTCTGATCTATCCACCTATTACCTTCCTCTAATAGGGTTGCATGTTTCTTCTCCAATTTCTCCTTCTCTTCAGATAGAGCCTTCATCATCTTACTACTCTCATACCTCTCTTCAATTCTTGAGTTGTGGCTGTCATTGTACATTCCCCACAACTTAGACAATGCATGCTGCAAACTATCATCCCACTCTGGATCTATCCACCTTTGAAAGCCACAATTCATGACCTGCTGCACATGTATATGTTTAGAATATAATCAGTACTCACAATGTATCTAAATGATCCAGGATCTATCTAAAACACCATTAGGTTCTGTACATGATTGTTCTAACAGGTTCAGGCCATTACAAATGGAGTGAACAAGTAATCATTATTTATCTAAATACAGAGAGATAAATACAGAGAGATTCAATGCACATGATTTAATATAGAGAGATTGGACATGATCCAGCAACATATATGTTGAGAACAAATAATCATTATTTATCTAAATACAGAGAGATTCAGTGCACATGATTTAGTATAGAGAGCACTTGATCCAGGAACATATATGTTGACAACAACTACTCATTATTTCTCTAAGTATAAGAGAGATTTAGTGCACATGATTTAAAACAAGTACTCATGATTTATCTAAATGTATGAATCAGTTAATCAAATTATCGAGCCATGATAAAAGTACTGAGGGAAAGCAAGGACCTGAGTACTCACATTTTCCACTGAGCATAGATAGAACCTCCTCCCTGTATCTTTGCCCTCAAATGCAACACATCGACGTGGTTTCAGATTGTGACCGGAGCAAACGAGTGGGGCATCATCATCAATGACATAATATCCCTCGTCAAAAAGATGATTCGGTGCGTAGTCAAGCGGACAGATCTACAAATCGAACAAATCATCCACAAATCAGAGCTCAAATCAAACAATTTCAAAAAAAAAACCAAATCAGTAACCAGAGGAGAAAAGTACTCACATCACCGAGGAGAGATTCACCGGATGTTTCGCTCTCGTTCCAGCTCGGCATGGTCTACGACGGCGGCGGCGGCAGGTGACCAGCGGCGGCGGCGGGCGAGCTGATAGGGAGAAGAAGCAGAGGACTGCGGCGGCGGGCGAGCTGATAGGGAGAAGAAGCAGAGGACTGAGGCGCGAGCTGACCAACCGTTTTGTCTAGACAGCGCCGTTAACGGCCGTCTGCCCGCAGCCGTCTGCGCGAGCCACGTCATCCTTACAGGTGGGGCCGTCCTGTCAGTTTTGTCATTAGACCAGCGTCAAACCGGTATCAGTGCTTTCTGCAACGAACGAACTCTGAACCGGTGGGTTTTTGAAACCCTAACGTAAAGTGGTTGCTTTTTGAAACCCTAGCCTGTAATGTGGTGGTTATTTGTAATTTTCTCTCTCTCCCGAAACATCTTGAGCATGAATAATGGTTCTACAGTATCATCAACTGCAGTCCTGACTTGCCCATTATCAGCCTCACGTCCCTACTTCCTAACGGGCAAAACTCCATTCACAATGTAGGAAATAAATGTTAGTCTACCATTACGCCAACGTCACACTTTGCTACAAGAACAAGCAACAAATTTCAACCTGGGGAGCTTGCCGAAGGATAATTTGAGAACAGCAGTATCAGACAGTACCTCGTTCGAAACTTCAGTATGGTTACTGTAGTCTCAGCCTTTTTATTTAAACATGTCATGTTCCTTTTCTTGCTTTTGCACAGAATCTCCATAAGTGGCTAAGACACGTAAGTCTAACTACAGACAAGGGTATCTAGTGGTAAATCTACAAAAGAATGAATATGACCAGCTTGCTACATACTACTCTTTTAGTACTACAGCGAAAACTGCGTATTCACGAGCCATTGCGTAAAATCTCCCCGCCTTCTGTTGCTATCTAACTGTGGATGTTGCACTGCTGCAAGTACGTGTTGTCGTAGTTAAGGTATCTGTTCCAGTAGTCTCTGTATTTGGGGACGGAGATCTCCAGCCAGGGTTTAAGGTTCCCGCTGTAGTGGATGACAGCTGCGCTCTCGATTTCTTCTCTTCTCGTGTTGCCATTCCGGCCAAGCCCAAGAACATGCCACCGGTGGTCAAGAGGCACTGTTTGGTTGTAGAAGACAAGCTGCCCCACTGGCAAGCTTCCCGCCTTCCATAGTCTCCGCCTTTTGCCCTGTAAATCAGTAAATAAAGAGAAATAATGGGTTCAGAAACAACAGTGGAACAAAAAAACTTGCACGATAAAAGGTCATAATAAGAATACTTTCTGTAAGAACCATCTTCCTTTAAAACTGTTCTTGTACAGACTAAATCTTTTCTACAGGGGGTAGACCAAAACGAAATGAATAAAGTAGTGCTTGTCTACCAATAAAGAATAAAACCACTAACCGAACTCAGGCAAAGTATAATAAGGTTGTTTTCTGAGCTGCATCTTGTATTTGGGCAAGTACCAGGTACTTCAAAATTGAATTCAAGATTACAGAAAATTTCAGATCATACAGGCTAGGAACTCTTCATTTTGACCTGGTCAGCAATGTAGGATGGTACAAGCTTACAAAGTCTTGAGCTAGGCCAGGCCACTAAAGTTGTTGCTCTCCTAAAAACACACTCAAAGTTTCTGGTGCTAAACTAAGATAGACCAGTACCAAGCAAGAGACCATAACTCCTGGAAACATCTACTTAAAGATAGTCTATCCTGGAAGCCCGCCAGTATTTTAAGAAAGGAAACGAGTCAGTTTCACCAATGACTGCAATATTTTTTTCCTAACATTGTACTTCAATTTAATTAGTGCCAAATGAATAAAACATAGTTTGCCAAACTTATCCAATAATCTGACTTTATGAAGGGCCTAGTAAATGGTACAATTCAAGGTTGACCCAAATTGGACAGCTCATGCTAATGCATATGTTAGCTTGTACCAAATAAGTGCATGGAATGTAGTTAAGATAGGTTGCAATATGCTTTACTAACAGGCAATACTAATGTGATATAAAAAGATATGCAACTTACCGCCTGAAACCATTTATCATAAGTTGCAGTTAAACCCTTATTGCGCCATTCCTTAAGGTCAAAAATGTTCATCCCAAATGCATATATGCAAGCCTTTGCATCAAATTTGTTCATGATACTTTGATCAGAAAAATTAACAAGGTTGTCCAATCGATGGTAACTATTGCCAGAACTGCATGTCTCCAGAGCACCATTTATTTTACCCTTCATATCTATCTCCCACAATTTGCTTAAGTCTTTTTGGACTACAACATCATGGTCCAAGAGTAAAACTTTGCTCAGAGAGGGGAATACTTCAGGCAAGTAAAAGCGCAAGTGGTTAAGTGCAGAAGTGTATCTTGGATCTCGAATGCCCTTCTGCTTAAATCTGGAACTGAAATCAGCAGGGAGCCATTTCAACTCATCCAGGCTTTCAATTCGAATTGTTGCGGGACTTGGTGGGTTTGTCAGAAACCACATCGTCATTGCGGGAAAACTCAATGCATCAGTTACAATATGAAACACCATCCTTTTTGGATTCTGCAAGATAAGACAAGTCAAATCAAACGGAGTTAATACACGAATAAAATGCAATAAATTGCACCGAATACGTTCCACCAAAGCATTCGAAATGCAGTCCTCAGCATGTGCACATGTTCATAGTACCCCATAAGTAAATGAGATCATCAAAGAAAAACTGTACATAAACACGTGAGCGGTAGCAAGTTTAACAGAACAGATAACTGCACAAGTGCACATAAAAATATCATATAAGCATAAAGAAGTGGAAGTAGGAAGGGGGAAAGAAGAACATTAATGTTCACAGCAACAGTTACCCACAAACTTGGTTCCATAAACACAAAGGAGCAACACACCAAAATAAGCATTGCAATTGCAAAGCATATCCAATTCCCGCTAATTCGTAAACAATAATGTAATGTATTAAAGCTCTATGGATCTAAGGCCTAACCTTTGATGCAGCAATTGTAGAGTTGATAACCACTGCACTTGCTAGTACATTGTCCGAGAATATGGCATAATGATGGAGATCACCCATCAGCATGCTGAATCGTTTCGGAAACTCGCGTTCCTTAGGATCCAGAGAAAAATATTCTGAGGTAAGTTGCATTGCTAGGCAGTGATGTCCTTTAGGTAGGGTCCTCACAGCCACCTGCTCAAGGAATGATGATTCAGTTTGATGAGCTCTGACCAATTCTTCGCTGTTATATGTCATTGCACGTAGCTTTGATGCCATATGAGAGCAATGCGGGTACGCTCTGTGTGCTTTGGATAAGGTCAATTCCATCGCCTTCATTTTCTGCAATGCACTGAACAATGGTTTTGATCTCAGTCACAAGAATATATTCATCAGCTATAACAAGAGCATAACTTTATGATTTTCTCATGTGCCCAAACTACTGCACGAGTTAATCCTGTGTGCAGGTACAGCTTACCTCCCAGATAATCGTGAACCACCACTAGAGTGGCTTATCGCCCTTTCGATCTCTTTCATCCGCATTTTCAACTCCCGGATCAAATGTGCGCTGCCATGTGGAGAAGCAAACTGTAAATAGGCCCTGGCCATAATTAGCTGGTCTTGCATCATCCATATCTTCTCCTTGGTGCTCGGGGGTGATCTGGATATTCTTTCATCTTCCTCTGCAGCTATTACATCAGCTTGCCCTTCTATCTGCAGAAAAGCCAACTAACATCAATTTCTCATAGGTGCATTTGATTGAATCAACGAGCCTAAATCTACAACCCCATTCAAGGAAATATTCCCTCCATTCTATAATTCTTTTCGTGGTTTTAGTTGAGGGGGTGCTATTAATTATTTCAGAAACATGTAGAACGCTGAATAATCTCCCACAGGGGACTGAAACAAAAGTGTAGATCCTCATTGCAGAGCGAGGAAACGTTAAATAAACCCTTCAACAACAAGCCAAATCTTCTACTGTACCTACTTTACTTTACTTTTCCCTGGCAAAAGCTTAGTCATTTCCTACTAGTAGTTATGCCTCATCTTTAGATGACTCCATTTGACAGAGCACAGAAATTCTACACTGGCACAACTCTTGATGAAATTGAACAAACAGCAGATCAAAACATCCTACTCTACAAAAAACATCACATCCGAGCAAACTAATATAACCAAGCGACAATTACAAGAGTGTTCTACGAAAAAACAATTACAGAGTGTTACATTGACAAATGCAGCAAACACAGACAAACATATATATGGTGAAGTTGAAATTACTTCTTCGGGCAGGACGTTCAGTTTCGTGACGTCTCCAATCTGCAGCCTCTGCAAAGAAAAAAAACGAACACCAAATTAACAATTCGAGAAGACGACGAAGAAAGGAAAGGAACTTGAATGGGTAGCAATTGGATGCATATTAGGATCGGGGTCGCTCACATCCTTGGCCGACAAGTGGGGCCCACCCGTGCGCTCCCCACCTGCACACAAGGAACCAAATTAAACCCCAACCCGCAGACAAAGCCGTCGCCGCCATCAACGGAAGCAGCCACGCCACGTCCGATTCGACAGCAATCGCGAACCACAGGCAGGAAAGAGGGATTGGGTTGAGCGGAGCGGAGCGGGAGGCTCACCGGGGCTGGAGCGGGAGTGATGGTCGGGGAGGTTGAGTAGGAGGAACACGAAGCCGCAGGCGGTCGCGATCAACAGGAGCCACAGCCACAGCGCGGTCACCTCCTTCCTCCCGGCGGCGCCGCCGCCGACCGCTCTCATCACCGGCTCCCCGCGGCGCCCGCGAGGAGGAGAAATCGATCTCCGCGGGGGATCGCCGGGCTGCCGCCACGCCTCCACCCACCGCCCCACGGCGCCCGTGCGCTAGAAGCTTTTCTCGACTTCGACTGGCTTGCCTTAGTTACGGCTACCGCGGCGAGTGGCGCCGCTCCTGGCACTAGCAGTAGTTGAACTGTAGAGGCATAGAGGAGGGGACGAGAATAAGATGGGGGCCCGTTTCCCTGACATGTTGGGTCGTATGGATGGCCTGGTGCACTGGGCCCGCAGTCAGTGTGGATGGTGGGCCGAGTGTTGTGTGGGAGAGGGGTCGGGTGACTCGGGTCGATCCCGGCGCCTGCGCCGCGTGGCTTTCATGGCAGGAACAGTTGTCAGTACGCGCTTCGGTGAATCCTCTTTTCCCTTGGTTTTCATCCTTTTCCTTTTTTATGTTAGTTTTTTCTTTTTTCACCCTTTTCCTTTTTTATGTTAGTTGTACTATGAGACATTATTATCGTGTAGAAATGATGGTTTTTTCTGGAGATCTGATGCATTTCCTTGTAGGAGCAATCATGCCTGTTCTGCGTGCATCTGCCGCCACGCAGGGTACAAGATTTCACACTGGGTTGTGTTGTTCAATATGTGTTTTAATTTTCAGAGAGATAGAGAAAAGAGAAAATCTCTTTTTTTTAAATACTAGAAAAGAGAAAATATTTCTTATTTTGAAGAGCAGTGTTTTGTTTTGCTCTTAGAAAAGAAAAAGAAAAATTATTGTTACTGAATATAGGACTGTTGAGTTTATACATGTCTATGTACTAAAGTTTCATGATGAATATATAAAAAAAGAACATGGGACGAGGGCAAACGTGCTTTTGGCCAAAAGCAAAACTGTTTAAAATATAAGATGTTTTAGGTTTGTGAGGGAGAGTAGAATAAAGATGTTTTAGCAAGCTATAAATTAGTTTGCTATAAAAAGTCCTATGCTAGAAAACCATGGAAGCACGGGTGTACAAATTCACCATATGTCTCATAAACCCTTGGAAAGTTGTAATGTCACGATAATGGAGAGACAAAAGCTAAACGGCTAAACCAGAAAAGACAAGCACCATAGAATATCTTTTTAATGGAGTACTACAAGTGGATCTATATCACAGAAGATGGTTGCTTCTATATTGTAAATATAGACATCAATGGCATCGAAATACATGTTAACAAAAGGGTAAAACACTTGATTGGTTCTTCTGTGCACAGCCCGGCTAATGGATTCAGAGCCGGCCTATAGGGTAGGATAGAGGGGGCTCGCCCTAGGGTCCCTAGGAAGTAGGGCCTACATACCACTATACTTTTACTATTAAGGCCTGATAGTTTAGAGTAATTTTAGAAAATACATATGGTCCAATCTATAGCATGTATCATGCCTCTACTCGAACTATGATTATCCTAAAAAATATACTACAATATTATTAAAAAATGCCTATCCATACAATGATTTCTCTCTAGCCTCTTTGAACACCTGTGTATTTAGGAAGGCCAGAGAAAAATCATGGCATCGAAAGTAACCGTGGTTTGATAGAGTTATGTGTTGCACCATTAGTCTTCACTAATAAAAACTTACAACCTTGGAAGAGCACATAAGTGCAGACCTAATATGCTTTTCTAAGGTTGTAAGTATTTATTATTGAAAACTAATGGTGCAATTACATAACTCTACCATACCGCAAGCTGCTCTCCTCCGATTCCTAATAATTGTATTTGTGCCCATCATATGTTTGAGAGGTCGTATAATCCATATTAATATTTATTTAATGTCATCTATGTCTATACTCTTGTACTCATTTTGCACATGCATATTAATCAGTAACTCCCCTGTTGTGTGATTAATTCTAGAGATACATATTTATATGGATGTGCATATAACGAGTAATTGGTAGAAATAAGTATCATGTTATATAGTCTGCTCGATCAATAGAATAAATAGTTTTGAATGTCTTCACTAAGATTGCAAATACCATGGATGTATCAAATATATGAATTATTCAATTTTCTATTGAATTATAGTAATATTTCTCTAGCGAGAACTTTAATATTTTTAAATGTTTTTTTGTGTGAACAAGTAGTGAAGGTGGACAAACATTGTTGAATATTATGCTTAAATTTCAAATAATCTTTAAAATTTTGGCATAAATATTACGCAAAAACTATACTTTAAGAAATTTTCTAGAGTAGGAGGGCAATGGCCGCCCTTGACCTAGGAAACTTCTCCACTGTGAACAAGGGAGCCTTGGCATCGTAACGCCCTAGGGCCCCTAAAATCAATGGACCAGCCCCGATTTTGACTGTTGTAGTTTGCCTTGTTGCGATGACTATCATCTTATCCAAAATCATTTATCCATGCTCTGCTACAAGATGCCTTATGCCGATAGCGCCACATTACCGCCTTTGCGCTCGGCTCTCTCTCTCTCTCTCTCTCTCTCTCTCTCTCTCTCTCTCTCTCTCTCTCTCTCTCTCTCTCTCTCGCCCCTTACTCCAACCACGGCGGTCAAAACCTCTTCTAGTATGACTCCAGCTGTTCGCACCGGCCGCTTTGTTGAACTAAAGCCTTGAACCTTGACGGCTACTACCCCCCCCCCTCCTCCAACAGAATTATCCAGGGTGACATGACCGCGCCGTCGATGGTCTAGTGGCGCGCTCCTCACAACTATTTAGTCCGAGCTTCTACGCCAAGCTATCCGGCACCGTGCAACCTCACATGGGTCGAAGGTGAGGAAGGCAAGATGAAGGACAAGGGAGGAGGCACAGGGGTGGATTGTTTTTTGCGAAATTGATTAGTGGAACCGGATTACGGCCAAGTCCAACCATACAGTAAACTAATGGATTGAAATCCCGCTATTATCGTGGTACGTTACAAACGCGAACCTAACAAGTTGTTCATAGTGTATAGCTAATGAAAAAAACTTTGTATCTTGGTTAACGGGTGAATAAACCAGTCGAGATCATATAAAGTACTTTCTCTGTCTCAAAATAGATATCAGAATTTTGTTTAAAATTAGATGTACTATATGGTGAATAGTATTTAGATACATTTAAATTTAGACAAATCTACGACATCTGCTTTGAGACAGGAGTAGATGCGGTTGTCTCAGCATATCAAGTATTTTGGAAGAGAGGGAATAATAGTAACTTTAGTTTTTTGCTTAAACTTGAGTTTAGGATTTAGGGTTTACGATATAGCAGATTTCACATCAAGTATTTTGGAAGAGAGGGAATAGTAGTATCTTTAATTTTATACTTAAACCTGTCATAAATATCGCGGTCTCATCTTTTTTCCATTGGCATGGCACACTATATCGGGGGAAGAAACATTGAATTTTACGGAGCATTCACGTGTATAGTGCACATGTGCTGTCTTTGCAGCGGCAGCTTTCATCCCATCCCAGTACTCAAGGGCAGAATGGACAAAAATAACCCAAATTCGAAAGGATTTCACGAAATGACCCATCTGGAAAACTATTTCACTGGACTAACCCTTTTTGTAGCGCCTAACAGCAAGGCGCTACACTCTACAGTGTAGCGCCTTTGAGCTAGGCGCTATGCCCCCTGCCAGCGTGGCACCGCCTGGCCCCTCCCTGGCCCCACCCCGCCGTGTGACGCCCAGGCGCTATGCCTGGGGCGACTAACGCCCAGGCGCTATGCCTCAGGTGTAGCGCCTATCTGATAGGCGCTACACGTTAATGTGTAGCGCCTAGCAGAAAGGCGCTACACCCTGAGACATAGCCTCTCGGGCGCAGCCCCCCTCCCCACCCCTCCCCATTCACTCCCAGCTCGACCCAAGGAAGGAGAACAGCAAGGAGGCGCCCCCTTCTCCCCCCCCCTCAAATCTCTCACATTGGAAGCTTTATTTGGTGGATTTGTGCCTCTCCCCAGCTGCTAGAGGTACCCTCCCTCATTCCCCTTCGTTTTGACCTTTGGAAATCTTTCATTTTGGTTGGACTTGGCTTGAAACCCTAGAAATTTTATTTGGAGAGAAATGTTTGGAAATTTGTTAGATTCATTGGCAAATGTTGGTTATAAAGATGTGTATGAAGCATTTAGTTAGGTTTAGGGTTGTTGAAATGACATTGTTTGGTTTATTGGAATGTTATGGCTAGGTTTAGGGTTAGGGTTAGGGTTATGGTTTGCTTATGTAAGAGAGGGTGTTCTTGTTAGCTTTATGGTTTGGTAATGTGTCTAGTATAGTTTTGTTTATCTTGTCATGGTTAGTTAATGAACATATTCTCCTATGTGTTAGGGATGGCAAGCATTGTTCATGTTCATCATGTGGACAAGGATGCCTTTTTGAAAGGCAACATAGAACCGGACCCGGATGAGCTAGATATTGTGTTTGAGCGTAGTCCCACCTATGCCGAGGTCTTGGAGCAAGTGAGGATTGAATTGAAATGGATGGACCCATGTGATGTTATTGAGTTGGAGGGAAGACATAATGTGGGTTTTGGAATGCATATCCGTTGGAAGACCATGCGTATCTTCTCCGAGGATCGTTGTCTTGCATACAAGGAGGTGGTGGCCGAATCACTAGACAAGGCTCTTGAGCTATTTGCCACCAAGAAGGTTGATAGTTCATTGCCTTTGGACTTGAACCGCCGTGCTTCCCCATTGGATAGTAGGAGTCCTCCACCCGTGGAGCAAGAGCTATGGATTGAACCTCATTTGAGCCAAACATTGAGCCCGATTTCAAGACACCAAGACGAAGTGTTGGAAGAGGACAATGATGATTGTGAGGGTGAAGATGATGATGATGTTGAACTCCATGACAACAATGTTGGTGATTTGGAGAAATATATCACTCAACATGACATGGACCGTGAACTCCCGTATTCTCGAGGCTATGCTTCGGACTCGGATGATGATGGTCCCGAAGAAGAAGTTGACGAGGAGGGGTTCACGGCTAGAGAGGCCGAAATCCACCATACCGTATTGGGGCGGGACCATCGGGTGCCTTTGTTTCGTGATCTTAGTCTCACAGATGAAGCCACGGTTGATGGTGGCAAAGGCATAGTGCTTGGACCAAGGACAAGTTCTTACCGGGATGGCAATGAAGTGAATAATGGCTTTTGCAAAGGATCAAGGTTTAAGACCTTGTTGGAATTTAAGCAATGGATAAAGGACTTCTCGGTGAAGCATCATTGTCCTTACACGGTCGTGCACTCGGATATCAAGAAGCGTTACACGGTGAAGTGCGAGGCGGAAGGATGTCCTTGGATTGTGCGTGCTAGACCATTCAAGGGAGGTCCCGATTGGCACATATCTAGTTGCGTATCAACTCACATGTGCCGAGGCCCGAAGGTGGATGGCAAGGATGCAAAGCATGAGCACCGACAACTCACCTCCGAGTTCCTCGCTTATAGGCTTTCGAATGACATCGCGTCGTTTCCAATAATGAGCATCAAGCAGGTCATGGAGTTTGTGAAAGCCCTCTTTAACTATGAGGTGAAGTACGGGAAGGCATGGAAGGCTAAGCAAGCCGCATTCAAGATGTTGTACGGTGATTGGGAGGAATCTTATAACCGAATCCCAAGGTTGTTGGGAGCGATGGCCGATGCTAACCCGGGCATGGTTCATGTGGTTGAACCTTTGGGGAACAAGACAAGGATTGTAAACGGAAGAACCGTTCGAGTTTTTGGCCGTGCATTTTGGGCTTTCGAGCAATGTGTTCAGGCATTTGAACATTGTAGGCCGGTCATCTCCGTTGATGGCACCTTTTTGACCGGTCAATTCAAGGGCACTATCTTGATTGCAATAGCCAATGATGCCAATAACCGGTTGATTCCTTTGGCCTTTGATTTGGTAGAGGTGGAAAATAATGATAATGGAGTGGTTCTTCCATCTTTTAAGAACCAAAATATTAACCCCTCATAGGGAAATATGTGTCATCTCGGACCGTCATCAAGGAATTCTTAAAGCGGTGGACCAACATATTCCCGGGCATGCTCCGTTGCACCATCGTTGGTGCATGAGACACTTTTGTTCAAACTTCTATAGGGCATGCAAGAGCAAGGATTTGGCCGATGATCTACAAGATTGTTGCCTCGCTTTCACGGAACGTCGTTTCTCAAACTTGTACAACAAATTGCTCTTCAACAAAGAGCTCGATGCGGGTGGTCGAGAGTTTCTCGATAGGAGCATAGGAGAAAGAACAAAGTGGGCACGGGCATTCGATGACGGTGGCCGGAGGTACGGTCAAATGACAAGAAACATGGCAGAGGCCTTCAACAAGTTGCTCAAAGGTGTCCGTGCATTGCCCGTCACGGCAATAGTCCGTTATACATTCGACATGATGAATGGGTATTTTCTTAAATACTCAGAGGAAACGGACCGGCAGATTGCGGGGGACTACAAGAACAAGCACAAATACAAGTACCCACCTAAGGTTGATGATTGGATGCAATTTCAGACAAAGAAAGCGGATGCCCAAGTTGTCACGGAGTATGACAACGACGAGCTAATTTACCAAGTTATGGAGCCTGGAGGTACAACGGCTGATGGTGTCCAACACGGAGGCCGAGCTTTCAAGGTCTCACTCAAGACTTGTGAGTGCACATGCGGAAGGCCATCATTGCTTCATCTTGCCTGCTCGCACTTGCTCGTCGCGTCTCGCCGTCGACATTTGGATTACAATAATCCGCTCACGGTGAGAGAGGCTGAGTTCTCCATTGAGACTACTAAGAAGACATGGGCTCCTAGATTTCATCCATATTTGGACCAATCAAAATGGCCGGAGTACCATGGGATTCAACTATGGCCCGATCCGAAATGGAAAGTGATTAAACGTGGAAGACGCAAGACAAAACGCTTTAGGAGCGACATGGATGGATGGGGCCGTGGTGGTGCTCGAGAAACGGGCAATGACCAATTCCAAGAGCCTCGTGAGAGAGCCCGGTGTGGAACATGCAATGGTGAAGGGCACAATGCAAGAAAGTGTTCTCAAAGGAAAAGAGCAAAAGGAAATGAAGCAAGCACTAGCCAACCAAGTGGTAGCCAACAAGTCCCAAGCCAACCAAGAACTAGCCAACAAGCTCCAAGCCAACCAAGAACTAGCCAACAAGCTCCAAGCCAACCAAGAACTAGCCAACAAGCTCCAAGCCAACCAAGAACTAGCCAACAAGCTCCTAGCCAACCAAGAACTAGCTAACAAGCTCCTAGACAACAAGCTCCTAGACAACAAAGAGGTCGATCACTTGGGCTTAGAAGAGGAAGAGGGCGTGGCGGTTTTAACCCGTCTAGTATGTTAGGTTACTTGGCAGGACCAAATCCTTATGTTAATAGGTACGGATGGAATATTCATACTTGCACCCTTATGTTACTACCTACTATGCTTATTTCATTGAATCAATTATTGTTCACATTCATTACATCCTTTACTAACTTGTAGCTTTTGTTCTTATAATAGGTATGGCGACTCGTCCCAACAAGGGCAATGATGGGGACGGTGTGAACTACTCGGCTATCTGGGCGAATGCTATGAAGGTGGTGGAAGAGAGGAAGAGGAAGGAGAAAGAAGAAGAGAAGAAGAGGAAGGAGGAAGAAGAAGAGAAGAAGAGGAAGGCATTTGAAGAGGTAGTTCAACTTGCTCGAGACTTGGCGAAGAAGGAGGACGAAGAGGACGAGAGAAAGAAGAAAAAGGAAGAGGAAGAGAGGAAGAAGAAAAGGGAGAAGGAAGAGGAAGAGAGGAAGAGGCAAAAGGAGAAGGAAGAGGAAGAGAGGAAGAGGCAAAAGGAGAAGGACGAGGAAGAGAGGAAGATGAGGGCCAATGCTAGGCCACCTTGCGCCGACCAAGAGGAAAGGCCACGGAAGGCGTTTCGTACTTCTGAGGCCCATGGGAAGGAGGTTCCTATTTGTTGGTGTGGAACCGATTGCACTGTTAAGGAATCCCAAGACTACTTATCCGATAGTTGGGGAAAGAAGTTCTTCATGTGTGCCAACTACAACCGCTCTCCCGAGCGTAGCCGCAACCCATACGACAAGCCACGGGTATGCTCAAAGCTTTTTAGTTCTTCATGTGTCCCAAACTATTCCATAGCATATCCTCTAACATGCACTATTTTTTGTAGTCTCCCCCTCCGGTATGCAGGTACTACACTTGGATAGACCTTGAGCAACCTCAATCCAACAAGGCTATCCAAGAGATCGATTTTGCCATAAGAAGAAGTCGCTTCCAAGAACGGCTGCGTGACGAGGACATGGCGAGGAAGCGCAAGGAACGTAATGACGAGATCCGCAGGAAAGAGGAGGAAGAGGAGCGCAAAGCTAAGGAGGCTCGTGCTGCGGAGAGGGAAAGGCTTCGTCAAGAGGCGTGGCGTTCCATGGAGGAAGAGGAAGAGAAGAAGAGGAAGGGCAAAGGACCTATGCTTTAGAACACCATGTTTGATGTTGTTTGAGATGCTTAAGGGCAAGAACTATTAGTGTGATGTCGAACTATTAGTATGTAAAGCCCCTTAAGGGCAAGAACACCATGTTTGAGATGCTTCTATTTGAGTATGTCATGAACTGCTATTCCTCGTCTTTTATTTGCCTTGTGTAATGTTTGTCATGTTAAAGTCTCAGAACAGGGAAATGTTTGGTCTGAACACAGTTTCAAGGCATAGCGCCTAGCAGAACGGCGCTACACAAGCATAGCGCCTGTCTGCTAGGCGCTATGCTAGCAGATTTCGTCTGCCCCCCCCAAACTAACAGAGAGCAAACCAAGAGTTTGCTCGGGGAAAAAGTCTAAGTCCGAGTGTAGCGCCTGTCTGACAGGCGCTATGCTATGAGGTGTAGCGCCTATCAGACAGGCGCTACACTCGGACTTAGACTTTTTTCCCGAGCAAACTCTTGGTTTGCTCTCTGTTAGTTTGGGAGGCAGACGAAATCTGCTAGCATAGCGCCTAGTAGACAGGCGCTATAGAAGCATAGCGCCGTTCTGCTAGGCGCTATGCTAGCAGATTTCGTCTGCTCCAGAATTACCAGGAGCATACACCCTGACATATGAGGCAGCTACACCCTGACATATATACATGAACATATATACTCAAATAACATATATACTCAAATAACATCAATATAATCTCAAACAACACCAACTAATTGTCATACATCAACATAGTCTCAAACAACATCAACGTAGTGCCAATACATGAACATATCAACATCAACATAGTGCCATACATCAACCCATACATAGTCTCCAACCTAGTGCATTCTCCATATGAGGCAGCTACATGTAAGATTGTATGGCTATGAGAAATGCATGGGAAACAGAAAGCACTAAATGCATGTAAGGTTGTCCCATACCTCATCTTCCGAACGAATCGCCGAAGTGGTGTCATCCTCAACATCATCCTGAAGATGGGCCGACGGATCAGTAGTCGACTTGGACCTAGAACCAGACGGGGTTGTGTACTCGGGATCGCGGCAACCTAGCACGTTAGATAAGCGACGCATCTTTTGGGCCGAACGCTGTAACAAATAACAACATAAGTCAAAACAAGAACATGCCTATCTTGAGGAAGTCTCGCATCCATACCTTAAGGAAGTCTCGTATCATGCCTTCTCCCTTTTTCCCCTTAGGGGCAGCAAAAAGAATCGCCTCGGCATCGTCGGCATATTTCTTTACCTCCGTTCTCTACAGAGTCAAGAACAAGAACATGTTAGGCAAGAAAGAGATGAGAGTGCAAGGAAAGTAATGCGAAGGCAACGATAACTTTACCGCAAAGTTGAGTGAGGAAGAAAGCGGGATGTCGGTCCCCTCCCTGACCTGCCGGTTGTATTGAGTGTAGGCAAGTTCATCGAACTGGACTGGCTCCTCCAATATTTCTTCCTCATAGGACGGCGGGCAAATGGAGACACGGGTACTACCAAGAAACCAATGGATGTAGTTGTTAAATGCAACTGGGCAATGTGCTCTTCCATTATTCCATTCCGTTCGTCGAGCATTCTCCACACAAATGAGGAAATCCATGACGTGCCTCCTATGATGGTGATCCCAATTCTTGATCTTCCTCTGCCTCTTTCTGTCCAACCTGAACAACAACAAAGAACCATGTTAGTACCATACAAAGAAATTGAGCACAAGTTCTCATGCTAACTAACCGATGAAGCTCCTTGTCGGTGTCCTTCCACACGGGAGGGTTGCACTGAAACAACCCGAACTGCCTCATCACCCGTTGTGGCATATGAAACTCAACCGCCCAATTGCAAATCAATGGGCAGCACATGAGCCAGAGAGATTGTTCCTCCAAGCACTTCGGGTTAATATCAAACCCGGGAGCAATACCAAACTCGTCCCCACAACCATAAGGCTCCCACTCCACCTGCAACATATCACAAGAACATGTTTGGTATCGATTTTGACTCGTGAAGTAAATATTATGGATAGTGACGTATAGATAAACATCTACCTGCTCGGGCGTAATCGCATCAAACTCGTTCGTGTACTTGAGGTACATGGCATCAACATCGCTTGTCATCTCCGATACCACGTCCCACTTGTAAGCCCAAATCGGCTGGCGTAGAGGGTTTCTATTATACGATGGCCAAGGATGGTGGCCCACCTCTTTGGGACGACCAACTGGTAAGCGTTCCCAGCTCCATATCGAGAGAAGAACCATAGCACCACCTATTCCGGCAGATTCGCCTGCCCTACGACAGGCATCGTCCAACTGCAAGTGAAAAAAAACGAGGTCAGTATAGCATATGTGTGGACTCGACATATACAAATGAATGTAGAGTGCACATGTGATTACCTGCCGGTACAAGTAGGCAAGAGCCGCCGAACCCCAGCTGATATTGCTATCCCAGTTTGCTAGTGCCTTGAGCCACATCCACTGAGCGGTCCTACCTCCGCTGTCAGCAAACAGAGTCCTAGAAAGGACATACCACACGTACACACGAGCATGTGTCTCGATCACCTCAACCTCGGCGGGGTTCGGGCATTCACTAAAGTTAGACACGATCCACGCATATGTCGCGCCTGCTGGGACTCTATCTTTGCTCTTATCTTCAAGTTCTTCAGGAGCCATGCCAATAAGTAGCTCCATCGCATTGCGCCACCCATCGGAATCTGTGCTCATACAGAGAGGCTCCCCCGCGATAGGAAGTCCAAAGATCATGGAAACATCCTGAAGAGTAGGAGTGATCTCGCCGGTCCGAAGGTGGAAAGTGTGCGTCTCCGGCCTCCACCGGTCGACAAGTGCGGTGATAGCAGCCGCGTTGAGGTTCGGCGTCGACCGGCTCACAAGCGTGATGAAAGGGAGGAGGCCTAGCCGCTTGATGTACTCGGTGTACCGCTCGTCGTACGGCATGTCATTCGAAGACGCGCCATGAGACCGAATCTTGAGGGGACGAAGCCTCTGCATACATACAAGATCGAACATTATGCTTTTTCCAACAAAATTGAATCAATAGAAAAATAAAAGCAAAGAAGTTCAACCATGGTTTTATTACCATATGCTTCTCCGCCATCAAGTATGCCCGGTGTTGATGATCATAGTAATCCTCAAGTAGCCACACCATCCTACATATATATTCCAAACATCAATAAAATGTGTGTGGTATGTAGAATCCATATATGGTAGCATATTATTCAAACATCCATACAAATCCATATACAACCATCATATACAATGCAAATCAACAACACACTTCCATTCACCATAAAATACAACTAATATATAACTACAAGTAACCAAAAACATGCACAAACATGCCATATTATGAATCCAACTAAACCTAGGGTTTGAGAATAATGTGCAAGATTGATTGGATGAAAGAGAGGGAAAAGGAGGGGAATACCTTGAGGGAGGGATGGGGAAGCAAATCCACGGTGAAATCTATTAGATCTGATGGATTTGAGGAGTGGATTTGAGAGAGAGGGGAGGCGGAACCGCCGACGCCCTGTGTGTCTGTTCTATCTTCCTGGGAGTGAATGGGGAGGGGTGGGGAGGGGGCTGCGCCCGAGAGGCTATGTCTCAGGGTGTAGCGCCTTTCTGCTAGGCGCTACACATTAACGTGTAGCGCCTATCAGATAGGCGCTACACCTGAGGCATAGCGCCTGGGCGTTAGTCGCCCCAGGCATAGCGCCTGGGCGTCACACGGCGGGGTGGGGCCAGGGAGGGGCCAGGCGGTGCCACGCTGGCAGGGGGCATAGCGCCTAGCTCAAAGGCGCTACACTCTGTGTAGCGCCTTGCTGTTAGGCGCTATAAAAAGGGTTAGTCCAGTCAAATAGTTTTCCAGATGGGTCATTTCGTGAAATCCTTTCGAATTTGGGTTATTTTTGTCCATTCCGCCGTACTCAAGCGAGTTGCTCCCTGTGACCTCAGCATCTCACGTGCAGTTCTATCAGGAAGAAGCTGAAATCATCGCTGATTAGGTTCGTCACGTGGAAGCCACTTTACTGGGATTGAGGGACTATATGTCCCTTTCGTTGCGTATCAGGAGCTGTTCCATTAATTAAGCCTCGGGACGGCGAAGTACTACAAATTACTCGTGTGGGCGCCGGGTCATCCGCTGTGTGGCTGGTGAAGTAAAGTGCAGATCTGTTTGTTCTCTTTCACAGATAGCCAGGAGTCACGTGGTGCATACCATATATCCTAGATTCGAAAAGAGAGAGCAGGACGTTTCAAAAAGAGAGAGAGAGAGCAAGGAGTTTTGTCATTTTTGTGTTTTTGTGTAGCTAAGTGTAGGCAAAAATTGAAACCAGCCAAACCGGTCAAACCGGAAAGTTACAGTCTAATTCATTTTTCTTCACAAATAAACTCTAAAGTTTGGATGTAGTATAAAAATTTGAACTAGCTCAAACCGGCTAAACCAGCCTGCACAGGATTATGTATAGCTCAAAATACACATTATTTTTAATTGATACTAGCTTACACATTTGTGGTATACATGGCTGTGTCCGGATTTGTTTTCAGAATTATCTAAAACTCAGAAATATGATTTTCGGTTCTCAAAATAAAACGAAATCACTAACGCTCATGTTGCACCAAATCTCCACTCGGCTTGGCATGCGAATAAGTTTACCCAGAGCACAGCGTGGGCTGCCGCCTGCGGTACCCAGGGCGTCCGTTGGAGTGCGCGGAGCAAAGAGACATGTCGCGGTTCACGCGAGGATCCATTGATTTGTTTACCCGCTCCAAACTCCTCTGGCCCTCTTTCAAAAAAAAAATTGCTCCTCTGGGCCCGCCGGAGCACGGACCGTCGGCCGTGAGATCCGCCGCCGCGTCAGACGAGGAACATTGCCAAGACGCAACCTAATCAGGGCCCGCAGGCCTAAGCCAATCCTGCAATGCATATTGTTCTTTTCTACCACACCTGTGAATTGAATTTGAGGGTGTAGATGAACCAGACTAAATGAAACGGTTATTTACTCGCTGTACAGCAAGTTCTACCTACATGAGTTGGTCAGCTCGGTTGAGATCCCTGTATGGTGATGAGTTTCTAATCTCATCTGCATCACTGCTAGCGTCAGATTCACCTCCTAGCCCACGGCCGTCAGAACAATCCGAATCCATGTCACGGCGAAAATTATGAGCAGAAATTACAGAGTGCTCGTGGTCTTTATCCTCGCTCTGATCATCTTGATAGTCAGAACCTTCAGCATCCTCTTCGCTGTAGTCATCATGTTCATCAGGATCATCATCGTCATCGTAACTAGACTCACCGTCATCCTCAGCAGTGGAGCCGACAACCGGGCCGTCAAAGCTTCTGAGATAAGACTCGTCGTCTTCATCCTGCATAGACAAAGAGTGGAAGGTTATAGATTTTCAAGAACCCATTGAGCAAAGGGGCTCAATGGACCAAATGCACTCACCTCTACATCTTCATCCTCGCTCGAATACGCAGAATCTAGTCTGGCGTACAGCTCCTCGTCTCCTTGGTCCTTGACGTCTTCAATTTGGACCTGAAAATAGTGGATATTTGTCATGGAAGGCATCTTCAACATGAAGAATTTGTCAAACTGAATCATACTGTACATACCAGCTCTGATCTGAGCTGATTCACCCTTCTATTTAACTTGCCAATATGACGATTGATGGCCTGTCACGAAGAAAAATGGTGTCACAAGAAAAATATTGGATAAATGAAGGTGTATCATTACTGGTCAAGAAGGTAGGTATGTCATTTTGGAAAAAGAATGAAAGTTTGTTTTCCGGAAGACATAGAGCTACTTTTAGATCTCTAATAAGATCAGTTTTTTTATTGCTGAACTTTATAATGCAGGTTGAATTTTTAGTACACATTCTCAACCATCCAAGAATCAAAACAGTACCTCCATTCGCTGTAGTTCAATGGACCGAGCTAAGGCCTTCCTCTTTGATAAAAGATTCCTGGGTCGTAGCATGGAAGGCCGTCTATAGTCCTTCCCACGAAACACAACAATGGCATAGCCTTTGGAGACCTTGTCCACAGAAACTAAAACACCCCCACTCTCGACTTCAAGTGACAGTGCTGTCCTCTTGACATCTGCAAAAGACTTTGATTTCACTAGTATTTTTACCAGTTCCCTGTATTTCCAGTGCAAGTGCATATTTTCGACTGTGCCATCAAAAACTCCTCTTCTTCCTGGAAGTGTAAGCACAATAGAACATAAGAACGTATATGAAGTTGAAATACGACTATAAGGACTCTATGATGAGATTAGATCACATAATACTGAAATAGATGAGCAAATTAGAGCAAACGATATACTGATCCTTCGAAGAAGGAATGGAATTGCAAGGAAAAGGCTGTTACTGAAATAAGTATAAAATAAAAGCTGCGGTACTATAGGATAAAAAAAGTGCCACTAAACATGCAAGTAGATTTTACCAAGGAGCAGAAATGCCTTCATTCTTAGACCAAGTTTCCGAAACATGAACCTCTCTTCATCTGTTATTGTTTCGGGTGGTTTGGTATCTTCAGTAGGCTTCAAGCCTGACTCGACTTTTCCAAGAACTCTTTGAGCTTTTGCTATCCTTTTCTCTGCCTGTGTAGAAATAAAACGAAATTCATTCAGTTCATACATCATAAAATTGGATCTTCAGTGCATTTCATGTGATGCAAATATTTGAACCACATCAGCTTAGTTGAATAGATGCATATTGAATGCAACTGAAATTGTACTCTTATTAACTCTGAAAAACGAAAATAGGTCCAGTGTGTAGCCATATAGGTAGACTTCACTGCTAGTTGACAAGGTATATTCTTAACAAATATTGTTGAACTAGTGTTGCAGTATGATGGTTTTGTAGTGTATGCTGCCAAATTCTTTTTACAGGAAATTGTTTGTTCACAAGAGAACCTAACAAAGTGATACTACTATTCAAAGAGTTGTCACTTACAATTGCAAGCTTCCACTCTAGCTTCCTTACAAGGTCAGCATGCTTTGCAGCTTCTACAGTTCTTGTCATCTTGTCCATGTGATTTTCGTCCAGTTCATTTCCATATTTAGAGTTAGCTTCAAGAGTCTCT
Organism: Avena sativa; assembly: GCA_916181665.1. Taxonomy (NCBI): domain Eukaryota; kingdom Viridiplantae; phylum Streptophyta; class Magnoliopsida; order Poales; family Poaceae; genus Avena; species Avena sativa. The sequence continues at coordinate 6,245,501 of OV702282.1, read as the reverse complement.
CCAAGAGTACCAGCTACAGTGGGTTCTACAAATGCCTCAGCGCTGGAAGCAAAAGATAGTCTTGGATTTAGCCGTGCTTGCTCCTCATCTAGTAGGGCATTCATTGATTTTTCCCTCTCTAGCAGTGCATCTGCGAGTTCTGTGGACAAGAAATCTTTCCCTCTGTAGAAGACTACGAAGTCATTGTTCCTTGAAAGCATTACCCCACCTGTTAATTTCTGGTACAGACCAACAGAACATTAGCTAGTTACAAATAGAATGAACGAAATGGTGAGAAGTTCGATAAGTTTAAGGCTCCCCTATATCAAATGGAGATTGCCCAATTGTATTGGATAAACTTTCTCTGAAGGTTTAGATTCAAATATACAGGATATGTGGGGTACATTTGTATACAGGTAAAAGTAAGGGGGAAATAATCCGTATAGAGGAAGCCAAACCTGAAACATATCATGGCGAATATAATATGCATGGTGTGCTGATGTTGCTTCTTATGATGCAAGCGTTCAGTTTTAGGTACCTCACGATCAGAATATTTTATCCTACTCTACCTCAAATCCCATCTAACATTACCAAGGCGGTCATAATGGCCACCAAAGGTGGAACAATATTGACCACAAGATCACTCTAGTGATTTAGTCATGTCTTCCCTTCAATCACCAGAATATTACTCTTTGCCCAACTAGTCACTACCATCAACCACAAGTAAAAACATAAAACCAACTCCCTCACATTACGAACTACAAGGAACCTTCTGAAAATCAAACATCCAGCCCGAGTCTTTGTGTGAACAGTGCAAGTGTGCAACAAAAGACAGAGTTTAACATAAAGAGCCATATCATTGCTATCATTTCATGTGACAAACCTGTACACTTCGATGCATTACTAGTGGGATGTTGATTGTATGTGTTCTCGGTTATGTTTGTTTACTGTAAATGTTAAAGCTTTGATTCCAGATTCCATGGTTCTCAACTTCTCATCCATAAGGTCTCTCTAAAATCTATGGATTCTCAATAAATTGTATAGCTTGGGGCATAGAACAGCATTCATAAGGGATATTCAAACAGAAAAGCTGAGAAATCGAATATAGACTCCAAGCCTCAAGGTGCACAAAATTAGTGTAATATCTGTGAATGGGGACTAACACGTTTCAGTTGCACGTAAGAATTTGTGTTATGTTGTTCCCAGCGACCAATGAATATTTCTTATTAACATCAAGAAACTTTCCCTATATAAAAATTGAATAAGGAAAATGATAAATTTGCTAATAAGAAAGAGTTGATTACTTTGATATCTTCAGCCATTCTCTCGCTGGTAGTAAGCTGCACTCCTCTTTTCAAAGCAATCTTTGCAATGGAACTTCTCTCCCATAACTTCACCATAGCGGCTGCTAATCCTTGAAGTTGTCTGCTTCTTCCTAACATTCATCAGTAGGGAAGAAACATCACAAAAATATAGTAAAATTTGGCAAAGAAAATAAGGAGCTAACTGAAACAACATAATATTAAGGTACCGAGAGCAAAATGAGGAGGCAGTCCACGACCAAGACGTCGTAAATTGGTAGTATCCTTTCGGCTAAGAGATCGACGTACTCCATATGGCAGAACTCTGAAAGGGGGTTTGTAACCAGGTACAGTTGCAGGAAGCAAATCTGCATCTACTGGCAATGGTTTGGATCCAGGCCAGTCACTGTATCTTGGGCCAAGCTCATCCAACAGCTGGTCAATTTCTTCTTCATATTTGATTTCCGGGACTGATTCAACAATCTCTTCTTTCTCAACATTAGATATCAAAGCTCCATTACTATCTGGCATGCCATTTACGTTCTCTTTATGTAGCAAGGTAGGGATAGGAGGCCCTTTAATTGACGACTTTGTACCAAAAGCCTGCCAAGTCCTATTTGTTCCCTTTGTAGTCTCAGGTACGTCATAGGCTACTCCCCTGTATAGAGAAACAGAAGTTCCTGACCTCCAAATTACCAGCCCCCCTGTTTTTCTCTAACCAGAATCAGTGAAAAAACAGATATTAGATTGGAAAGACCTAAACTCCTAAAATGTGTATTGACTGGCACTAGCAGGATTTATGTAGAGATAACAAAAGAAACTACAAGACCAAATGTCACATGAAGAAATTAATCAACACAATGAAATGATATATAGTGCTTTCTTTACTTGTACTTGTTAGCAGATCTGTATTAACCTTTGTTTCAGTTAATCTCCTCGTAGTCAACGGGTTGTTTTTCTATCTCTGTTAAATCCTAGAAATGTCAATATATCATGTCCTGATTTGTACATGAGCCAAACTCAACTGCACAAGTACTCTGTTAAATCTTAGGAATGATTTTTCACTAAGATCAGGATTCAGGAAGCTTGCGCAGGCTCTGCACGATTAAAATCTTCATTCTTCAGTTTGTCACTCTTAGGAAATGGCTTTGGAGGCGATTTAGCATGCTTAGTAGTAAGTATTGCTCCTGCAATAAGGTACTCCCTCCGTTTGAAAATATAAGATGTTTTAGGTTAGTAAAGCTAATGTATGTAGACACCTTTTAGTGTATAGATTCATTTGAACCTACACACTAAAAGATGCCTAGATACATTTACTTCACAAACCTAAAACATCTTATATTTTTAAACCTGAGGGAGTAGTTAGAATTACACAGGGATAACTGTACAGTGAAACACATCCAGGTTCAAATTTTGCAGCTCATCTCCAGCTGAAGTCTCGAACCGCATAGTAGATAGTACACACAGCATTCTTAAGAACCCTCCCATCAGTTCCATCCTAAAACTAATTCACCTTACAGACATTGATACAAGTTGCAAATCACAACAAATCTCGAGTATCAATGGACTACTCCCTCCGATTCATATTAATTGTCGCTGAAGTGGATGTATCTAGACATGTTTTAGTGCTAGATATATCGATTCAACGATGATTAATATGGATCGGAGGGAGTACTAAATTGGTAGAAGTGTAACAGCAATCAAGCATTCCCACCAATAAGAAGCTAAACTATTACTACCAAAGACCATTTCGATGCAACTAGGCGATTCTGGTAAAATCTAACACACACCTCGATTATCTCGTGGAAGAGGCGCATGTTGAGGGCGGGCGTGCCGTTGACCTTGACCCTGACAACCTCATCCGTCCTCCACTTCTCCTTGATCTTCGCCACGATCTCCCGCGTGACCCCGGCGCCGCCTACCTGGGTCTTCGACTTGATCCTCATCGCCGCGTGCCGCAGGCGCCGAAGTTCGGGTTCAGGCAGCGTAAGTTCCGCCATCCACGCCGGCGACCTCGCGGCGCGCGCCGCCGCCTCGGGCGGCGGCATCGGCCGCTCCCACGGGAACCGCGCGTCCACGAGCGAGGACTCCGCGTCGTCGTCGAACCCCCCGCGCGCGTTCGGAAGCACACCATCGTCCGCGTGGAAGACGTCCTCCACGGAGCCCCGCCGCGGGTGCCGAGAGACGGTGGCGGGGGCGGTCTGGGCCTCGGGCGAGTAGCCCGCGCGCTGGAGGCGGCGGAGGATGAGTGACATAGTGGAGCGTCCGGAGTGGCGACTAGTGCCTAAGGATTCCTCGTCGTCGGAGTCGGAGGTTGGGGAGGGCTCCGGGCGGAGGTCCAGCGCGGGGGCGGGTGGGTGGAGGCCGCGGCAGGGCCGGGACCAGACGGAGAGCCATGGATATTGAGCGGGTGAGGAAGAAAGGGAGTTGGAGTTGAGGAGGAGGTGTCTGAGGCGAGGCGGGTGGCGGACATGAAGGACGGGGGAGAAAGCCATGGATGGAGGTGGTGGATGATGCCGAGTGGAGGGAGTGGAGAGGGAGGGTTTAGGGGATTGGGGATATTTTTGTTCAGTTCACGGGTGACTTGGGCATTTTCCACCGCAGGATCTTTAGTCGACGCTTTCGATCAAACGTCCAGCTTCGATGATTTTGAGACTCTCATGAGCAGAAAGTGTCTTTGGCTCCTCTCACGAGTCATGACAACATTTAAAAAAAAAACATATATTAATATTACAAGATATTAATTACATGGTCTCTTCAACAAAAACGTATTATCCTAGCGGTCATACGGATGTAGACAACATAAAAAATTTATAAAAAGGAAATATCCCGCTAGAGTGACTCGTTCATTAAAACATCACTACCACCACCAAGACAACATCAGAAGTTCAGCTTATCCAAAAACGACGTCCTAAAAAAGGAAGCAGTGCAAAAACACCGTCATCGGCCGATCATAGATCTTAGGTTTTCACTCTAAAAAAAGTCAACGCTCTCAAAACAATACTTTCAACAAACCCATTGCCAGGCACAACCAGTTAAGACCAGACACTGGGTTCTCACCCTGAAATGTAGAACTGTGAACATCTCATATACAATCGCCCCACTCGCATGTAACTGCTACAAGTCACGAGTCACCAAGACAATTCCTCATCACCACCCAGACTCAAACCACCATTGTCAGTCCTGAGATCTCGGTCTCCATGACATTCTTCGTCAGCACCATGAAACGAGAAGACGTCCCATGATATTAACAGTCAACAGAGCTTCAAAGCACACCCTCTGGACCCAAATGGCCAGAAAAAAACATGCTACGCATGACCGAAAACCTTCCAATCCATCAATCTTCAGGCATGATACGCCCATCGGAGTCCGCCGACAAAGACTTCCGGAACTTGACACTCTGACCAGATCAAAGAGGGAAGACATCAATCAGATCTTCGTCCTAGCGCGAGAGGAACCCAAGGACCGCCACATTTATTCACATGACTCGCAGCCCCGACGCTACCAGCCATCATCTAGCAAAAGCAAGCATCAAATGAGATGGAAGCCTAGCGCCTGGCTGTAGAAATCATCGACGAGAAACGCGAGATCTTGACAACACAAGCCCTGGCTGGCCCCTCTAGCCCGATCATGACCCATACGCCAAGGACGTGGCTAGATCGATCTAGATCTTGGCACCAGAACACACTTCAGCGGCTTCAGTGCGACCATACTAGCGACGCGTCGCCTCCTCCTCCTCATCGCTGCTCCGCTGGAGAGTACCGCCCCATGCCCTTTGCCGGCGCCCCACCACCCTCCCATGGAACGCCGCTGAGTGCCACGTCGTCTACCCCGTCGATTTGACGAATAGGCGCCGCCACCGCCGCCGGCAGCCGACAGCCGCGGCTAGGAAGAAGGAGATCGGGGAGGGTGCTTGGGATCGAGGGAGGGAGATCCTCCAGAGACGCTCGAGAGGGGAGCAACTCGGGAGGACAACAGCTAGGTTTAGAACCAGTGATTTGCCCCACCATCAACTTCTTGTCACCGTCCTGACAACATTTCCTGTATATGAAGCAAAGTTAAACACTTGAATTTCCTACAACAAAACATTTTTCTTCCCACCATCCATTTTCAATTAATTGTATAGTAGAAACAAAGAATTCACCACACAACTATTGGAAGGAGATGAAAAACGCACCATTAGCGAGTTGGCACACTAATAGGAAACTGGTTTGAGAAACAAGATGTGCTCGGTACCAATGCTGTCGTGACACTGTGTGCCTGAGATCGAATCCCATATTGAACGATTTCCTAGTGTCTCACCTCTAATTAGAAAATCGTGCGGCCCCTCCCCTGCTTTGTTAAAAGAAAAAAAATACTTGTTTGCAAGTATTCCACCTACAAAGACTCTCTACGGGGCAAATATAGCAAAACATGAATGTTTTAATGCGGGTGATGAGTGTCATTTGGGGGATCAAAATCCCCAATCCCCTAGGGTCGACACCCGTTCGATTAGGACGTTGTGTGCCGTCAGATCTCGACCAAAGAAACTTCTCTCCACATAAATACAACACGGAAATGGAACACCATGCGGACGGCGACTCCACAGCTCGCTTGCGAGGCATGAGCGTGACCCTCCAGTGTGACATGGCCACCGCCAAAAAAGACAGTCATTGCAGCAGTCGACCCTATCCCCACCAAACCAAGCCAGTAGCACTTCGACGCTTGGTCCTCGTAGCTTCTTAGCACTGCTGGTGTCGCGCCTTGGTAGCAGCATCGCTAGACGCTTGTAGTGGTGTTGCCGACCTGCTCGTAGTAGTGTCGCTGGCCTATGGTAGTACGTTCACCGACCTATAGTAGCAAGGCAGATGGTCTGTGGTAGCAAGTTCCCTGGTCTATGGTAGCAAGGCAAACGACCTCTGGTAGCAAGTTCTCCGGCCTATGGTAGCAAGGCAACCGACTTCTGGTAGCATGTTCGCCCGCCTATGGTAGCACGTGTGCCGTCCTATGATAGCATGGTCGGGAGAGACCGCGATGCTCCACCGGCGGCGGACACGATTTGGGTCAGGGAAGAATGTGGTTCTAGGCCCGTCGCCTCTTACCATAGTCCCGATATGAAACAATACCATGGTAAGGCAGGAGCAGCGAGATCCCAACAAGGCGGTTGTACGGTTGGGGAGAGAGAAAGGCAGTAGAGGTCCATGAAAGAGACGATGCTCTCGGGGAGGATGAAGGAGAAAAGCAACTAGCAAAAGGAACGGTGGAGTGGAGAGATACACAGGAAATAAAGGGCATGTATGCCCCCATGTGTGGTTTTGGTAATTAATGACAATTTTTATGGACTAATGTGTAAATTGAGTTTCACTTATAGGTTTGTCCATTGGCATCGCTTGGGCCATGTGTTGGTCTCAAGGTTGGAAGATGAAGATATGTCCAAGGGCTTTGTGCCCATTGGAATCATGAAGAAAGAATGAGCTTGAAGGTCGATCAAGGCATGTGCAAAGAGTTGCATCAAGATGGATCAACCTCAAGTAAGGATGAATAAGGACGAGCTCAAGATGCGCCATCTCTAGAAGATCTCATGCTTGAAGCTTGCCATCCTCGTGCTCATGGAATGATGAAGACAAGTTCAAAGAAGAGGTTTCCCCATGGAGTATGGGGGAGCATTTTGCAAGTCTTCATCAAGAAAGAGCGAGCAAGAGCAAACAAGAAAGGTGTTCCCACTATAGAAGAACAAGACGGTCTACATCAAGTTCAAGTGGGACGCTCAAGGCAAAGGTATGTTGATAGGGCTTCTCTTTTGCCGGTCTTGTGTTGTTAGTTGGGAGACCGGGTTTAGGATAGATAGCCGTACTATCAAGAGGGGCTCTCAAGCGGGTGTCTCGTTTGCATCGTTCGGAGAGAGCTCAAACCTTTGCATTCATATCATCATCTTTCTTGGTTATTATTTGATTCTTGTCCATGAGAGGATCTAGAGCTTGTGGTCACCATCATAACAAGCTCTAGCTCATCATCTAAGGATTTCACTTGCATATCTTATTGCGGTTTTTGATCTTGCGAGTTTTCCGGCTCCACACCTTGGGGGATAGATCACATATATATTCATGATATTTCTCCCAAGGTGATACCCAATATTTCCTTGGCCGTAAGATTTTCTTGTAGAAGAAAGAAACTTGTCTTCTCTAAGTGCAGAAGAGTGTTCTGATATTTCTATATATACGCGCATGTGCTGTACCTTTCAGCCGTACAGTTTATATATTTTCAGCTATAATTGTCCATTTTTGGATCTTCCATCGAAGTTTTTCAGACCTGAAATTATGTGAGCAGCAGAAATGGCCTTGCAAGTGTGTGGATATGCTGATTAACATTTAAATGTATTATGGATTATTCTCCTGTATGACATTCTACTGATGAACTATGGTCGCAGCTGATGAATGCAACTTTAATAGTAGCCACCACTTGTGTGTGTACTATACTTCTGTATGCTGCAAGAGTACAACTTCTTGGGGAACAACTACCAAAACTACGAGAGTAGAGAGGTGGCGGAAGAGAAGTGGAGGAGGCACGGGAGGAAGAAGTGGAGGAACTTCCTCGTGATCACCACCTTGTTGCTCTTCATGATAGGTTATGTGCTCTACTTCATCTATCTAGAGCTCCGTCGTTGGAGTTGTAATGTGATTGTGAACTTGTACTTGGAGGTATGAACTTGTGGCACAAACACTTGTTGTTGTGTGAAAATTTGGCACTTGTTGATTCTAGTTGATGTATGAACTCGTATGTCGCATTGATGTGTAATGTACTTGTATTCATGTTGGTTCTATTATGCTTTGGCCAATTGCAAGTTTCTGAAAAATTTGTGTTGTTTATACTGTATTCTGGACTGTATATATATACTATTATTTATAGTGATCTGTAAAACTTGAATTTCAAAAATATTATAGGAGGCGCATATAGGAAACTATAGGAGGCGCATATACTATAAATATACGAGGCGCATTGTAAAATATATGCGAGGCGCATATGATATGGGCCTCCTATACTTCACATATGCGAGGCGCATATGATATGCGCCTCGCATAAAAAATAGGCGAGGCTCAATGCTAGAGGCGCATACGATATGCGCCTCGCATATGCTTTTAGGTGCGCCTCGCATAAGGTTTTCTCTAGTAGTGCCCTCTATTTATGAGAGGGAGGGGCAGCCTTGGGAGGGGTGGGTTTGAATCCAAACCTAAACCCAAGTTGGATTGAGAGAAGGACTTGTTTCTTCTTCCACTAGGAAACTATTGTTCCAGTTTGACTTTTCAAACTTCCCGTTTGACTTTAAATTTAGAGCTTTATTTCTCTCTTGCAAATGCCAACACAAAGTGACCAAGGATATGATCCAATCATTCCACATATCCATGACACATTCATGGACCATTCCCCTTCCGGTCCGGTAAACCTTCTAGACCCTTCTAGAACCTCTCCGATGAAATCATCGAAAACTTTCCCGAACTCCGGAATCGGACTTTCCTTATATGAATCTTATTCTCCGGACCATTCCGGATCTCCTCATGATATACCGGATCCCATCCGAGACTCCGAAAAACATTCGGTATTCCTTATTAACATTCCATATCTACTAAACAACATCGAATCCTTAAGTGTGTCTCCCTACGGTTCGTGAATTATGCGGACATGATCGAGACACTTCTCCGATCAATAACCAATAGAGGAATCTGGAAATTCATATGGATCCCACATATTTCTACTATTACTTTGTGATCGAATGAACCACTTACATACGATACCAATTTCCCTTTGTCTCACGATAGTTTACTTGTCCGAGGTTTTGATCGTCGATATCTCTGCATACCTAGTTCAACCTCGTTACCGATAAGTACTCTTTTATCGTTCCCGTGATATGTGATCCCTTGTGAGCCAGCCACATGCTTGCAAGATAATTGGATGATATTCCACCGAGAGGGCCCAGAGTATATCTATCCGTCATATGGATGGACAAATCCCACTCTTGATCCATGTGCCTCAACCCATACTTTCCGAACACTCAATGCCACCTTTATAGCCACCCAGTTACGGTGTGGTGTTTGATGTCATCAAAGTATCCTTCCGGTGATGGTGATTAGCATGATCTCATTGTCGAAGGAATTAGGTTACTATGTATCAGAAAGCTTATAGCAAACGAACTATTGAAATGACTTGATCTTTATGCTAAGCTTATCTATAGGAGTATGTCCATCATACCATTCTCCTAATGATATGATCTTGTTGTTAATAACATCTCAATGTTCATGATCGAGAAACCACGATCATCTATTAACCAACAAGCTAGTATTATTAAAGAGACTTTACTAGGGACTTTAATTTAGTTTACAAATCATACAAGTATTAATGTTTCCGGTTAATACTGTTATAGCATGAATGTAAACAGTTATCATAAACACAAATATATAATAATAACCACTTTTATTATTGCCTCTAGGGCATATCTCCAACATGAACAAGTGGTGAAGGTGGGCAAACATTGTTGAATATTATGCTTAAATTTCAAATAATCTTTAAAATTTTGGCTTAAATATTACAAAAACTATACTTTGAGGAATTTTCTGGATTAGGGGGGGCATTGACCTAGGAAACTTCTCGACTGTGAACAAGGGAACCTTGACATCGTAATGCCCTAGGGCTCCTAAAATTAATGGACCAACCCCAAATGGATTTTGACTGTTGCAGTTTGCCTTGTTGCGGAGGCTTTATCACTTTGCACCACTTATTGGGGCAATTTTTTCACATAACCAAAACCATACAATTTTTTGCACAAAACACCAACTTTTCATGTAATTGTTTGCACATAACCCAACTAGCATAATTAACTTGTTTGGCACCGAATTAGGGCGATAGGTGTGGGGGTTTGGACTAGCACGGCGTGGTGATGAAGATTGGCGACAGTCGATGCAGCGAGCATGGTGGAAGCGATGACAGAGAAGTGGCGACGTGTAGCTTCCGACTCTTCGAGCTTCTCCCCAAAGGGAGCTACGCGGCGATCTTCCTCCTCGAGTCCTTCATGAGTGAGAAACCACGACTCTGGCTCGCGCTTGCCGCCAGAACAGCCTGCCATCTGCCAGTCGCTTGTTGCTCCGGCGAGTGCCCATGTAGCTGTCTGATGCTATCTCGTAGGCCGCTCTGAACAATGTTGAGAGATGCTCTGGCGCACTAGTTGTGGTTTTTCATAATGACGGTTCACCATAGGCGGGTGGCGCCCATAGTTCCCGCACCCACTCACAGCCACAGGGTGAATCGGTGGGGACAAATCGGTAAAGACGACAATTTTTTATTTTCTTCTGAAATGACGCTTTTCTCTCCCCGATGACAGACACGTCCTTTCTTCTAGGGGACCCAACAGCCTAATTTAGTGTCAAACGAGTTAATCGGGCTATGTGGGTTACATAAAAGGTTGGTATTTTGCGCAAAAAATTTGTCTGGTCGTGGTTCTATGAAAAATTCCCCAATAAGTGGTGCAAAGTGATAAAATCTCCTTCCATCTCATCCCAAATCCTTTATCCATGCTCTGCTACAAGATGCCCCATGCCGATAGCGCCAATAGCGCCACATTACCGACTTTGCGCTCCACACCAATAGGCAGGAGCAGCGAGATCCCGACAAGGCGGTTGTGCGGTTGGGGAGAGAGAAAGGCAGTAGAGGTCCATGAAAGAGACGATGCTCTCGGGGAGGATGAAGGAGAAAAGCAACTAGCAAAAGGAACGGTGGAGTGGAGAGATACACATGAAATGAAAGGGCATGTATGCCCCCATGTGTGGTTTTGGTAATTAATGACAATCTCTATGGACTAATGTGTAAATTGAGTTTCACTTGTAGGTTTGTCCATTGGCATCGCTTGGGCCATGTGCTGGTCTCAAGGTTGGAAGATGAAGATATGTCCAAGGGCTTTGTGCCCATTGGAATCATGAAGAAAGAAGGAGCTTGAAGGTCGATCAAGGCATGTGCAAAGATTTGCATCAAGATGGATCAACCTCAAGTAAGGATGAAGAAGGACGAGCTCAAGATGCGCCATCTCTAGAAGATCTCATGCTTGAAGCTTGCCATCCTCGTGCTCATGGAATGATGAAGACAAGTTCAAAGAAGAGGTTTCCCCATGGAGTATGGGGGAGCATTTTGCAAGTCTTCATCAAGAAATAGCGAGCAAGAGCAAACAAGAAAGGTGTTCCCACTATAGAAGAACAAGACGGTCTACATCAAGTTCAAGTGGGACGCTCAAGGCAAAGGTATGTTGATAGGGCTTCTATTTTTCCGGTCTCGTGTTGTTAGTTGGGAGACCGGGTTTAGGATAGATAGCCGTACTATCAAGAGGGGCTCTCAAGCGGGTGTCTCGTTTGCATCGTTCGGAGAGAGCTCAAACCTTTGCATTCATATCATCATATTTCTTGGTTATTATTTGGTTCTTGTCCATGAGAGGATCTAGAGCTTGTGGTCAACATCATAACAAGCTCTAGCTCATCATCTAAGGATTTCACTTGCATATCTTATTGCGGTTTTTGATCTTGCGAGTTTTCCGGCTCCACACCTTGGGGGATAGATCACATATATATTCATGATATTTTCTCCCAAGGTGATACCCAATATTTCCTTGGCCGTAAGATTTTCTTGTAGAAGAAAGAAACTTGTCTTCTCTAAGTGCAGAAGAGTGTTCTGATATTTCTATATATACGCGCATGTGCTGTACCTTTCAGCCGTACAGTTTATATATTTTCAGCTATAATTGTCCATTTTTGGATCTTCCATCGAAGTTTTTCAGACCTGAAATTATGTGAGCAGCAGAAATGGCCTTGCAAGTGTGTGGATATGCAGATTAACATTTAAATGTATTATGGATTATTCTCCTGTATGACATTCTACTGATGAACTTTGGTCGCAGCTGATGAATGCAACTTTAATAGTAGCCACCACTTGTGTGTGTACTATACTTCTGTATGCTGCGAGAGTACAACTTCTTGGGGAACAACTACCAAAACTACGAGAGTAGAGAGGTGGCGGAAGAGAAGTGGAGGAGGCACGGGAGGAAGAAGTGGAGGAACTTCCTCGTGATCACCACCTTGTTGCTCTTCATGATAGGTTATGTGCTCTACTTCATCTATCTAGAGCTCCGTCGTTGGAGTTGTAATGTGATTGTGAACTTGTACTTGGAGGTATGAACTTGTGGCACAAACACTTTGAAAGAACATTTCTTAATCCCTAGTGTTTTGTGTGTTAGATAACAATATCAAGGATCATTTAATGTGTGTTGAAGTGTTGCAGCTCAGAACTCTGCCTTTTGGGGCGGATAATCCGGCCCCACCAGGGGCGGATAATCCGCCCCTCCCTCTGCCCAAGCAAGCGCAAGCCCCAGAAGGGGGGGCGGAATATTGGCAGGACTTTCCGGCCTGGCCGGATAATCCGCCCCTCAGGGGGGCGGATAATCCGCCCCTCCTGCTCATCGCCAAGGCGCAAGCCCCAGAGAGGGGGCGGAGTTTTGGCCGGACCTTTCGGCCTCGCCGAATAATCCGCCCCTCAGGGGGGGCCGGATTATCCGCCCCCCAAGATCTTCTCCAAGTTTTTCCAAGGTGCAAGCCCCAGAGAGGGGGCGGAGTTTCCCCCGGAGAATCCGCCCTTGGGGCGGAGTTTTCCCAGGGGGCGTATAATCCGCCCCAAGTAGGGGGCGGATAATCCGCCCCCAAAGTTGTGCAACGGCCAGATCTGGGGAGGGGGTATTTAAGCTAGCCATCCCCCTTCTGCCAGAACTCTTGATTCATCTCGAAAAAGAACAGATCAGATCTGAAAACTTCGTACAAGAGTGCTCCACCTAGATCCACCCAAAGTCCCCATCCCTTGGGGAATCGAAGGAGGAGAACTCGATCTTCATCATCAGCAATCAAGCGCTTCATCTCCTCTCCATTCATTTGGAGAACCTCCGATCTAGTATTTCTTGCAAATATCTAGATCCTCGTTTTTGTTTATATTGATAAACCTTGTTTTTGTGACAGCTTGTTGTCATCCCGGGAGCCCCCAATTCGGTTGTGGGTGTGTGCCCCGATAGTGTTGTAAAAGGCACCGGTTCCCGCCTCGAAGGGATCCAATAGTGGAGAAGGTGGATCAGGCCTCTCGTGGCGAGATCCATCGGAGAATAGGGTGAGGCCTATTGTGGCGTGGTGGTCTTAGAACCGCCCACCCCTCCAACGCAGATGTACTTCCCTTAACAAGGAAGGAACTGCAGTAAAACAAATCCTTGTGTCTCCGCGTGCTCCACTACGGTTTCCTCGCTCCTCTTTTACGTGCTTAGTGGTTAGGGTTACATATAGGGAAATTCTCGTAGTTGCATATCTAGAGAATTTACTTTGTGTCAAGCCTAAAATTGAAAAAGTATTAAAAATTGGTTAGCACCTATTCACCCCCCCTCTAGGTGCCCATACGATCCATTTCAATTGGTATCAGAGCCTCGGCTCTTATTTCGGGCTTAACCGCCTAAGAGAAGTATGGGTTCCAATGGAGATGGGAGTGATGCTCCGGAGGTAGTCACCATGAACGATCTCAAGACGTTGGAAACAACCTTGGTGAGTTCAATGGAGGCTAAGATGGAAGAGATGCGTCCATTGATAATGCGTCTCTCCACATCCGCAGCATCACCTCCATCTAACTCTGAGGATACCACTCCGCAATCCAAGGAAACGGGTAAAACTGTTTCCAAAGATAACGAAGTGGTAGGTGATGATACTAGTAAGAGATCCTCCTCGAAAAAGGATAGCGGTAAGGATGGATACAATGAGGTATCTCATGTGTATTCCCCTGATCCGCCTATTCCTCACCCACACATACATAATAGGGGTGATCCACCCAAACTGTCAGCTTCTACTTTCTCTCAATGGCAATTTTTGATGAAATCTCATGTGTGCAGTTCCTCCATAGAGTTGTGGAAGATCATCGAAAATGGTCTTCACGTTGGAAATCCTAACAATCTCACAAGGAGAGAAGTGGTCGATAGCCAACTCAATGCTACAGCTCTACACATGATACAGCTTGGTGTGGGCGATAAAGACATGCCACACATTCAGCATCTTAGCACAGCTAAAGAAGCTTGGGATGCTCTTACCGAGCTCTTCATTGGAAATGAAAGTATGAGAAGGAATAGATATGATGCCTTGAGCAATGAAGCTGAAGGATTTTATATGCTGGATCGGGAAGACCACGAGGACATGTATAGAAGGCTCAAGGCAATAGCTACAACCTTCAGAAACCACGGTGCAGCTCATGTTGATGATGCTTGGATCAAGCGCAAGTATGTCAGTGCTCTTATGCCATTTGAGCCCACAGATTTGAAAAGTCTCCAAGGTAGGCATAATTATCACCTCATGTCATCCAATGAGGTAATGCAAGAAATGGCCGCATTCAAAGTGGTTGCCAAGAATGCCGAAGATGCTCGTGCTCGAGCTATGGGGATGCAAAAGGGGGTCAACATGGCTTTGAAGACTAGTGTGATTGATCATGATGAATATGCGGTAGACGGCCTGGACTGTCCCGAAGATATAAAAAGGATCCACAGACAATACTTGGCTCTTTATGCAAGAAACTTTTGGAAAGATCCAGCCAAGGCTAAAGCTGAACTAGATCGCAAAAGTGGAGCCTATGGAAGAAAAGAAAATGGTCCCAAGCTGAGAACATGCTTTAATTGTGGTGACTGGCTGCACTTCGTAGCTGAGTGTCCATATCAAAGTAGAGAGGATAATGGAGGAAGACTCATTTTCAAGGACAAATCAAAAGCTCCACGTAAGAAACAGTTTGTAAAGAAAAATGCTCCTTTCAAGAAGCAACCAAAGATTGTTCTAGTAGCTCAAGAAGAATATTCATCGGGGAGTGAAGATGAGGACGAGGACGATAGCTCTCAAGAGGTGGCTACTATAGCCACCACATCTACATCAACATCACTCTTCGACTCTCCAGACGAAAACATCATCAACAAGAATCCTACTTGTCTCATGGCAAGAAGCTCCGAGGTAACTTCTTCTAACTCTTCCTTTCCCAAGGCTATGATAGACATGGATGATCCTGCTAGTCTTAAGGTTAAAGAAGAGATTATTGCCTTGGATTATTTCTATACTAACTTGCAAGGTGAGCACAAAGTTCGTTTTGAGGCTCTTATGGATCAGCTGGCCCAAAACGAAGCACTCCTCGAAGAAATGGGCAGAATTGAAAGGGAGGATGCAATGGAAATTGCATCCCTAAAAAATGCTCTTGAAGAAGAAGAAGAAGCTCGGGTCTCTCTTGAAGAGAGGCTTGAGTCTATGGAAGAGTCACATGAAGAAATTCTGACTAAACTCGTTAAGGAACGTGACAATGCGGTCACCAAGGCAAAGAAGTTAAAGAAGGAAAGGATTGACTTTGGGGCTGCTCATGATAGACTCTCCGAGGAATTGGAGAAACTTGACAATGCTCACAAGGCGTTGAAAAACGAGTTCTCTATCCTCAATGAGTCACATGATCAGCTTCAAAGTCGATTGGCCGAATATGATACTCCTAGCTCGTCCAAGTCAACATATAGTAACGAAAAATGCTAGTGTGGAAAAAGGAGTGATCAAGGACATCACTACAAAGGACAAAGGTGTGCTTGATGAAGTCCTTGACAAGCAAAGGTCAAATCATGGTAAAGAGGGACTTGGGTATGTCACCAAGTCCAAGAAGAAGAAAACCAAGAAGAACAAGACCAAGAATGTGCAATTAAAGACAAGCACTGCTGAGAAGGTTGTCACAAAAGACAAGACTAATAATATTGGTTTTGCAGGGTCTCACAATCCGAATTATGAACTCTTTTGTGATGATTATGGTGATGTTTATGCTTATTATGTTGGTCCTTTTGATGAATATATTGCTTGGTCTATTTGGGTCCCAAAGACCCTTGTTACTAACATGAAAGGACCCATTGAAAAATGGGTACCTAAAACCAAGAAGTAATTTTCTTGCAGGGCTATGCTTCCGGTGGGTCGAAATGGGTACTGGATAGTGGCTGCACTAGTCATATGACCGGAAGCAAGGAGATCATCACGGAGATGTGTCCAAATCTTGATAATATCACAGTCTCCTATGGTGATAAGTCTAAATCTCAGGTATTGGGTCTTGGCAAGGTTGTGGTTGCCCACGATATCTCTCTCGTGGACGCCATGCTTGTTGAGACCCTTGGCTACAATCTTCTTTCTGTTCGTGCCCTTGGCAAGATGGGTTTTGCTGTTTTTATCGATGATGATTTGGTGGTACTCTTATGGAGCAAGTCTCTAAAGGTCGCTTTCGTTGGATACGTCGAAAATGACCTGTATGTGGTGGACTTCTCGGGGAAAACCACTTCGGGTCCGATGTGTCTATTCGGAAAGGCCGACGTGGGCTGGCTATGGCATCGCCGTTTAGCCCATGTCAACATGAGAACTTTGCAAAGTCTCCAAAAGGGTGGCCACATTCTTGGACTAAAAGACAATGTCTCTTTTGCCAAAGATCGTGTTTGCAGGGTCTGTGTTGAAGGAAAAATGCATGATTCTCCCCACAAGAGGAAGACTATTGTGTCATCGAAGAGGATCTTGGAATTACTCCATGTGGATTTATTTGGTCCTCCTTCTCATGCAAGTCTTGGTGGGAAGAAATATTGCTTGGTCATCGTCGATGATTACTCAAGATATACATGGGTATATTTCTTCAAGCTGAAAAGTGAGACTCAACAAACTGTCATCGACTTTGCCAATGAAGTTCAACGTCAACACAATGTTCCCATCTTGGCAATTAGAAGTGACAACGACACAGAATTCAAGAACTACACTTTAAACGAGTTTCTTAGCGAAGAGGGGATTAGACACCAATATTCCGTTGCGTACACCCCTCAACAAAATGGTGTAGTCGAGAGGAAGAACCGGACTTTGATGGATATGGCAAGATCTATGCTAGCTGAATTTAAGTCTCCTTATAATTTTTGGGCTGAAGCCATATCCACTGCTTGTCACTCATCAAATCGGCTCTACCTTCGGAAGATCTTGGACAAGACCCCATATGAAATACTTACCGGCAACAAACCCAACATCTCATACTTCAGGGTATTCAGGTGTAAGTTTTTCTTTCTTATTAAAGGTGTCCGTTTGTCAAAATTTGAATCCAAGGCTTTAGAAGGTATTTTTGTTGGTTACGGTGCCGAATCCCACACTTATAGAGTCTACAACAAGCTCACTGGGATTGTTGTAGAATCTTGTAGTGTGGAGTTCGATGAAAATAACGGCTCCTTTGTAGGGCAAGTTGATGTTTGTGATGCAGATGTTGAAATACCCCAAGATGCCATAAGAAGAATGGGCGTGGGATTTTTCCGCCCCATTGAGGAACCCCTTGTGGCGGATCGGGAAGGACAATGCTCCACACATGTGGAGCCCTCATTTACACAAGATCAACAAGCTCCTACTGTTGGAGACAATCCTGCACCAACACCACAATCTACTGAAGATCTTCTGTCCTCTGGACAAGCTGGTAGTCCCAGGCCGGACTATCCGCCCCCTCCAAGGGGCGGACAATCCGCCCCTGGCACTCCAACTCGTACCAGGGGATCCGAAGGAGAAATCAACATCTCTGAAGCTCCCAGGCCGGATTCTCCGGCCCCCAGGGGCGGATTATCCGGCCCTGGTTCTCCAACTCCAGTCAGGCTTTCTCAGGAAGATGGTTCTGGTACTTCACCTCCCAGGCCGGATAGTCCGGCCCCTCCAAGGGGCGGATTATCCGGGCCTGAAGAAAATGTTCAGCAACAATCTTCTGGCAGTACCGGTGACCAAGATCAAGGGCAATGCAGTAATCAAGTCAAGGATACAACAATTGAATCCACTCCTCCGAGAAACAATAAGGATATTGAGGCTCGTCGCAAGGCTCGTGCTGATCGCAACCTTGAACTAAGAGGTCACACTCTTGACAAGGTAGTTGGTGATCTACGACGAAGGGTATCCACTCGAAGAGAGCTTGCTAGCTTCTGTGATCATTAAGCTCACATTTCCATGGTTGAACCAAAGAAGGTTTTTGATGCTCTTGAAGACCCCGATTGGGTTGTTGCAATGCATGAAGAATTAAACAACTTCGAACGCAACAAAGTTTGGAAGCTCGTAGAAAAGCCAAAGGATTGCCGCAATGTTATCGGCACCAAGTGGATCTTCAAGAACAAACAGGATGAAAATGGCATTGTTGTGAGGAATAAAGCACGACTCGTGGCTCAAGGATTCTCTCAAGTAGAAGGAATTGATTTTGGCGAGACCTACGCTCCTGTAGCTCGCCTTGAGTCCATCCGTATCCTTCTTGCATATGCATCCCATCATAATTTTAAATTACAACAAATGGATGTTAAGAGCGCTTTCCTTAATGGTCCTCTACATGAGTTAGTATACGTCAAGCAGCCCCCGGGGTTTGAGGACCCCAAATTTCCGAACCATGTCTACAAACTCGATAAGGCGCTCTATGGCCTTAAACAAGCCCCACGTGCGTGGTATGAGCACCTTAAAGAGCTTTTGCTAGACCGTGGATTCAAAGTTGGGCAAATCGATCCCACTCTTTTTACTAAGAAGGTCAATGGGGAGCTTTTTGTATGCCAACTTTATGTAGATGACATTATTTTTGGCTCTACAAACCAAGCTTTTAACGATGACTTTTCAAAGCTTATGACTGACAGGTTTGAGATGTCCATGATGGGTGAGCTCAGGTTTTTTCTTGGATTTGAAATAAAACAACTTAGAGAGGGAACCTTTATTAATCAAGCTAAGTACATCCAAGACATGCTCAAAAGGTTCAAGATGACGGATCTCAATGGCGTTGCTACCCCAATGCAAACAAAGTGTCATCTTGAGCTCAATCCCAAGGGTAAAGATGTGGATCAAAAGGTATACCGATCCATGATCGGCTCTCTCCTTTACCTCTGCGCATCTAGGCCCGATATCGTGTTAAGTGTAGGAGTGTGTGCAAGGTACCAAGCCGCTCCTAAAGAAAGCCACTTAGTGGCGGTCAAGCGAATCTTCCGATATTTGGTTCATTCCCCAAATTTTTGGTTATGGTATCCCAAGGGTTCAAGTTTCTCTCTATGTGGTTACACCGATTCCGATTGGGCTGGTGAAAAAGATGATAGGAAATCAACCTCTGGTGCATGCCAATTCTTGGGCAGGTCTCTAGTGTGTTGGTCATCAAAGAAACAGAATTGTATTTCACTCTCAACCGCCGAAGCTGAATATGTTGCTGCTGCAAGTGCTTGTACTCAATTGTTATGGATGAGGCAAACTTTAAAGGAATATGGTGTCAATTGTGACAAAGTGCCTCTTTTATGCGACAATGAAAGTGCTATCAAAATTGCTTACAATCCCATGTAGCATACGAGAACAAAACATATAGAGATTCGCAACCACTTTATTCGGGATCATGTTGCTCGTGGAGATATTTCTCTTTCCTTTGTGAGCACGAAGAACCAACTTGCTGATATTTTCACGAAGCCCCTCGATGAAGCAAGATTTTGTTATTTGCGGAATGAGCCAAATATCATAGATTCAAGGAGCTTGGCTTGACTATTCTTGCACAGTCACTTGCTCTTATTCATGTATTTGGTTTAGAT
This sequence comes from Avena sativa, assembly GCA_916181665.1. NCBI lineage: Eukaryota > Viridiplantae > Streptophyta > Magnoliopsida > Poales > Poaceae > Avena > Avena sativa. The sequence goes on along the minus strand of OV702282.1, from coordinate 6,225,599 downwards.
GCGGGCATAGACATAGGGGGAGTGTGGTCCTAATTGATTGGGCCAACCCTCCCCCCATAATGCCGCAAGCAAGTAAAATCATTTCCCTTAATATCATTTTGTGATATGTGGGTCATCGATGAGCATTGGTTTTGAACTCAAGATACATCTTCGCGGTGTCATGCCATGCGCTCCAACATGGTGGCTTCGGACACCGCCCTCTTCCTCGAGAAGAGTTGGTTTTTCATGGGTCTCGTTGGATTTTCTTGCATACCTTTGTTCTTATGGAAAACACACTCAAATTTGGCTTTTGGTTGATTTGATTCTTGCAAATTTGGGTGCGTAGTACCATCTCAGTTTGATTCTCTCAACCCAAGCCTTTCTCTCCCTCCTTGAACCATCTATTCTTGCACACAAGTGCTCTAAAACACCATCGAGAGATTTGCTGGGGTGCTCTGGACTGATTCTGTTTTCCAGAATTTCTGGGGGGGGGGCGGATTCTCCGCCCTAAGTGGGGGGTAGCATCGCTCTTATTCCTTTTTGGCGTTTCGATGCCAAAGGGGGAGAAGTAGTTCTATTAGGTCTCGTGGATTTGCAAGGGTCGGGCACAAGCTCTTCGATTTTAGTCGTTTTTATTTGCTTGCTTGTGCCTTTTCTAGCATGAACTTGTTTGCCATTTGTGGTTGTTTGTGTAAGACTATGTCGTACTCCACTGTTTGGTACTATGTTTGGTATTCATGGATTTCTGGATTTATCTATCATGGACCCCATGGAATTCTGGAATTATGGAGCATATTTGATGACATATGGATTCATGGGATTATCTATGTATGCCTTGGCTATATATTCCGGTGGTATGACATTTTTTCCAAACCTTAAAGTAGTGTTCTACCTAGTGTGTGTATTTGTATTCAAATGCAAATCTTAAATATGCACACATCTAGGGGGAGCGTCTTTCATTATCTAAGGTGGCACTTGCCGGTTTCATTGCAAATCCTAGTATTGTCATCTAACACCAAAAAGAGGGAGATTGAAAGAACATTTCTTAATCCCTAGTGTTTTGTGTGTTAGATAACAATATCAAGGATCATTTAATGTGTGTTGAAGTGTTGCAGCTCAGAACTCTGCCTTTGGGGGCGGATAATCCGGCCCCACTAGGGGCGGATAATCCGCCCCTCCCTCTGCCCGAGCAAGCGCAAGCCCCAGAGGGGGGGGCGGAATATTGGCCGGACTTTCCGGCCTGGCCGGATAATCCGCCCCTCAGGGGGGCGGATAATCCGCCCCTCCTGCTCATCGCCAAGGCGCAAGCCCCAGAGAGGGGGCGGAGTTTTGGCCGGACCTTCCGGCCTCGCCGGATAATCCGCCCCTCAGGGGGGGCCGGATTATCCGCCCCCCAAGATCTTCTCCAAGTTTCTCCAAGGCGCAAGCCCCAGAGAGGGGGCGGAGTTTCCCCCGGAGAATCCGCCCTTGGGGCGGAGTTTTCCCAAGGGGCGGATTATCCGCCCCAGGGGGCGGATAATCCGCCCCCAAAATTGTGCAACGGCCAGATCTGGGGAGGGGGTATTTAAGCCAGCCATCCCCCTTCTGCCAGAACTCTTGATTCATCTCGAAAAAGAACAGATCAGATCTGAAAACTTCATACAAGAGTGCTCCACCTAGATCCACCCAAAGGCCCCATCCCTTGGGGAATCGAAGGAGGAGAACTCGATCTTCATCATCAGCAATCAAGCGCTTCATCTCCTCTCCATTCATTTGGAGAACCTCCGATCTAGTATTTCTTGCAAATATCTAGATCCTCGTTTTTGTTTATATTGATAAACCTTGTTTTTGTGACAGCTTGTTGTCATCCCGGGAGCCCCCAATTCGGTTGTGGGTGTATGCCCCGATAGTGTTGTAAAAGGCACCGGTTCCCGCCTCGAAGGGATCCAATAGTGGAGAAGGTGGATCAGGCCTCTCGTGGCGAGATCCATCGGAGAATAGGGTGAGGCCTATTGTGGCGTGGTGGTCTTAGAACAGCCCACCCCTCCAACGCAGATGTACTTCCCTTAACAAGGAAGGAACTGCGGTAAAACAAATCCCTGTGTCTCCGCGTGCTCCACTACGGTTTCCTCGCTCCTCTTTTACGTGCTTAGTGGTTAGGGTTACATATAGGGAAATTCTCGTAGTTGCATATCTAGAGAATTTACTTTGTGTCAAGCCTAAAATTGAAAGAGTATTAAAAAATTGGTTAGCACCTATTCACCCCCCCTCTAGGTGCCCATACGATCCATTTCACACTTGTTGTTGTGTGAAAATTTGGCACTTGTTGATTCTAGTTGATGTATGAACTCGTATGTCGCATTGATGTGTAATGTACTTGTATTCATGTTGGTTCTATTATTCTTTGGCCAATTGCAAGTTTCTGAAAAATTTGTGTTGTTTATACTGTATTCTGGACTGTATATATATACTATTATTTATACTGTATTCATGATATTTTCTCCCAAGGTGATACCCAATATTTCCCTGACCGGAAGTTCCGGCTTCCCACCGGAAGTTCCGGCTTCCCACCGGAAGTTCCGCTAGGGCATCTTTGCCGCCGAAAGTTCCGGTGGAAGTTCTGGGGCTTCTTCCGCTCACGGTCAGTAACCTTCTGTTTTGAAGCGTTCTATTTGCCGGAACTTTGTCGAAACTTGCCTCGGAAGTTCACCGGAACTTCCGGTCTGTTTTGACCGGAACTTCCGGTTGCGCTTCTGGAGCGGGCGTCAACGGTCTGATGACCGTTGGAGCCAGGGTGGGCGGAACTTCCGCCCAGAGCCGGAAGTTTCGGCCATGATTCGTTTTTTCAGTTTCTCGCTCCGCAGTTTTCGACCGATGGCTGGGTGCCACCGGAACTTCCGGCCTCCCACCGGAAGTTCCGGCCAGGTGTCGCGAATGCCCATAACGGGCAGATCTGGGAGCCCTTTAAAAGGGGCTCTTCTTCCCCTTCATGGGCACTAGCTTTTCTTCTTGGTTCTTGGCTTTCTCTCTCTCCTCCATTGTCAACCTTGAAGAAGCTTTCCCTCTCCCTTTCCCCTCCTATGATTCTTGCATCTTTTTGAGGGATTTGAGAGAGGAGATCTAGATCTATAATCCCCCAAGTCAAATCCCTTCTTTGTGAAGGAATCATTGGGATCTAGATCTTAGAGAGTTTTGTGTTCTCCTCTTGTGTTCTTCCTCCCTTATTCCCCCAATAGCTTTTGTAGCTTTGTTGGAATTTGGGAGAGAAGGACTTGCCCTTGCATTTGGTGCATAGGTTTGAGTTCTACTCTTGTGTTCTTCCTCCCTTATTCCCCCAATAGATTTTGTAGCTTTGTTGGAATTTGGGGGAGAAGGACTTGCCTTTGCATTTGGTGCATAGATTTGAGTTCTCCTCGGATATTCGGCGAGTTCAAGCTTGTGAGCTTGTTTCTCTTGGGTTCCTTGGAACCCTAGACAGTTGTGTGGTTGGATTGTTGACCTTTTGTGGTCTTGTTGACCTTTTGTGGTCTTGTAGCCTTTTGTGGCGTTGTTGGCCTTTTGTGGCATTGATGGCCTTTTGTGGCTTTGTTGTTGGGAGCCTCCAATTGAGTTGTGGAGTTAGCCCCAATCTTGTACGGGTTCGGTGACCGCCCTCAAGCGTCCCATAGTGGAGCAAGTGCCCGCCTTTTGTGGTGCGCACTTGGGAGAATAGGATGAGCCTTTTGTGGCGTCGGTGAGTTGCGTGCTTCCGCATCCGGGGTGAGGCCTTGTGTGGCGTTGGGTGTGCATCGAGCCACCACACCTCGAGGTGAGCCATTTGTGGCGTTTGGAGAGCATTGCGCCATCGCACCTCTCCAACGGAGACGTAGCTTCTTTGGAAGTGAACTTCGGGAAACAAATCTTCGTCTCCGCGTCCATCGGTTATCTCTCAACCGAACCCTTTACTTATGCACTTTACATTGTGATAGCCATCATGCTTGAAGTATTTATACCTTGCTATCACCTTGTTGCTTGTATTGCTTAGCATAGGTTGTTGGTGCACCTAGGTGAACTTAGTGGCTAGGTTTTGTGCTCAATAAATTAAACGTTAGTTTTATTCCGCATTTACTTGAGCCTAAACCGTAATAATTTTAAAAGCCTATTCACCCCCCTCTAGGCGATTTCCTTTGTACTTTCAGGAAAGACACTCAATATTAGGTGGACCTTTTTCATGCCATGTCAACACCCGGATTTTTAATCCCAGATGCCTATTATGCCATACATCGCAATCCCAGGATTACCATTTTTGCGAGACATAACAGAATTGGATACCATAGTACATCATCCATTACAAACGATACATAAGTTCTTACACAAATAGGGATCTCATGATCCAGTTCTTAATACAACATCAAGCAGCGCAATACGTAATAATAACGGTAGCATGGGCGAAGCTCCATCTTCGGGTTCACAGGCAATGCTGACGATGGGAGATGATCCTAGTTGTCGTAACCTTCCTGGGGTCCATCCTCCAGGTACTCCTCTTCATAGTCTGGCCATGGGAATAGCCAGGGACAAAGCCATGAGTACTCTTAAGTACTCGCAAACTAATACTAATAGGTAAAGGGGTTTTTGGATAATAGGACACTAGGCTCTAGGGTTGTTTTGCAAAGCCAGATTTATCCCTACTAAGTTTAGAGGCAACAAATGCTCGTCACAATTTTATAACTCCTAAGTGGAAACTTGTATTTCATATCACAACTCTGTTGTGGTCAAGTCAAAGTTTCAAATCATTTCACAAGTCATTTTGAAAAGTCTGACGGGGGAACAGTATGACCACTCCAACTGTCCATAACCGTGGACGCGGCTATTCGAATAGTTTGACACTCTGCAGAGATTGTACACTTTCACCACAACATTCGATACATCCGTCAGGAACAAATCCTGAATTCACCATACTCAGTATGAGGATAATCAATCCTAACCTTTCGATTACACGCCCTAGTATAAGCACCTCTCCTATGAGTTTGGCCTCCCAACCATGACCAACTGTCATCTTGGGTACTGCACAGGTGGACAATCTTCACAAGGTAGCCTCAGCTCAGACCTTGGCCGTGAGGGAACTAATACTAAGGTATATAAGTTTCCAGTCAAGCCCTACCCAATCTTCTGGTATTGTGGTTGTACGATAAAATTGGAATGGTATCGCATCCAGAAAACCATCAGTTTTAAAAAGGGCTAAGGCTCATGCCTCAACATTTTCATCACCCAAAATCATCGGGTGTTTGGAAACACATGTCCAAAACATTTCAATAGAATGATCCATCATTCCAAGGTTTTCATAACCATTTTTCCACCAAGTATTCCCATCTAAAGTTGATCAAGTTTTATGCTTAGCACTAGCATCTACAGGTGGGGGTAAGCAATAATGAGGGGTGGTAAACTAGGGGAGTTCTAACTAAGTTCAATCTCATGCCTTAAGATGACATCAAGATTATCTAGCTTAGGCCAAATTTTATTCTCTTTATGCAAACTTCAGATATCTTTCTAGTATCTATAATTCACTTAAGTAAACTCTAAGGAATAGCTTTGATAAAGAAATAAAGTATAAAGCTTGCAAGTAAAAACTAGGATTGGTTTGTCAAGTGGGTATGATCACATATGCTTAAGGCATATAGTAGGCATAGTAACAAGTAGTGGTTTGTTGCATCAGTAGAGTATCTTGCAAGTGTTAGCTTGCACATTCACTAGTAGTATTAGGCTTGCCTTGTGCAGAGCAGTGGTTGAAGTTCTCCTCGGCTTCTTCTTTGTAGAATCCTCCTTCCTCCTCGTATCCTTGGTCGGTACTAGCGTCTATAAATAAATACGAGGTACACAATCACCAAACAATACTTAACTACTTGCAATCATCACACACAAGGATCCTATAGATGATCTAGCATCATCTCTAACATTACAAGATTAAAGCTTGGTTTAATTCCTTTTTATTTCTAGAAAAGTAATTTCTACTCATTGAAAAACTACTTAAGATTTAATATTCTCCAAACCAAACATGGGATCATGTTGACACATGTCATCACCACATATTGTAGTCCAAGGGAATGTGATTTAAAGTGGTGTCACAATTTAATAGGGTTTTACCCTTTTATTTTAATTAATTAAAGTGGCTAGAAATGCCTATGTAGCATTCTTTTATCACTTGAACATTATTTCTGCAAGTAAACCTATATATTTTTATATATTCTGAAAGGTATGGTTAAATGTGATTTTTGAGAGTTGGAATCAACTAAAAAGCTATTATGATTTAAATTTGAAAAATGTTTGAATGCAGTAAAGCTTCTGCCTTGTTATTTTTACCATGGGTGATCTATAGATCCAAATGACTTGAATCCAACGGGCTTGGATTCAGCATTCCCAGACCTTTTTAACAAAATTGTTTTCATTAAATTTGGTGCACTGAATTGATCTGGTTTGATTTTTGAAGTTGAGTACAGAAGTGAGTTTGAAACAAAAATGAAAAAGGTTTAATTCAAATAACTGGGTTACGCGGGAAAAGTTAACGGGCCGGCCTGCTAAGCGCAGTGCTCCCGCGGGCTGCTTAAGTGGGTGTCCCCACTCGCTAGTGAGACAGGGAGGGGCGAAGCGGTACGGGGCGATGTGGATCGTTTGATCTAGTTCTAATCCAACAGGTGAGAGTCATCGTCGACGTTGAGCAACGCCGGCGAGAAAGAAACCTAGCGCGGACAGTGAGGGGTGCTGGGGGCTCACCGGGGTGCAGGCGAGGGTCGGTGAGGTGGGCGAACGACGAAGTCGACGACGGCGAACTCAGGGGTGGTCGCAGCAGCTCCTGGGGTGGACGAAATCGATGGCGCCCTTCTTCTCTAGAGGCGGTGGGCTCCGGTGAAATTCCGGCAAGGTGGTGCTTGCCTTGCTCCGGGAACGGTGTGGCACGATCAGTGAGGAGAGGGGAGTGAGATGGTGTGAAGAAATCGAGCGGGGGTGGCCTCTATTTATAGTCGAGCGAGGGGACCGACGGGGCGCACGGTGAGCTCGTCGGGGGCGATGTTACAGGCGGCTATTGGCATGGGCGAAGGTAGGGGGCGGTGCGGTGTTCCCTGGCGATGCTCAACGACATGGTTTTGAGGGGTGGGGCGGTGCGGTTTGGTCTGGAACATGCGATGCTCTGCGCGGCAGAGGCGGCGTCTTCGACGGCGAGCGGTGGCTGTGCGTCACGGGGCGGCGAACGAGGATGTCTGGTGGTCTCCTGGGTCGGTGGGGATTGTGTATGCACGTGGTGAGGGCGGCGCGCCGTCTGTGGGCGCTGGTCGAGGGTGGCGCTCTGGCGCACGCTCGGCATGGTTGCTGGCGAGGTTGTCATGGTTCGTGCGTGTGGTCCAGGGCTTGGCAACGCTCGCGGCTAGGATAGTGAGTGGCGGTGGACGGTGGGATGCCTCCCAGACATGCTGGCTAGGCTTGCTGCTGCTCCTAGCTTGCTGTCGACTATGGGGTGGCAAGGGTGTGCTCGGCTGTTCACCATTGATGACAATGGCAAGCTCACAGTAGTGCTAGTGCTTGGTTTAGTTAGCTAGATGATCTACTGAGATGATTGTGAGCCAAAGAGGGGACAAGTTAGGCTCAAATCACTGCTCCAAATAGTGTTTAGATTTTGTATGATTTGTGTCTGTAACCTGTTTGATGAAATGGTCGCATGAAATCAAGTTTTGAGTTTTGAAAAGATTTTTGGTGGGTTTTCTAGATTGGTGCTAGTGAGTCTGCAGATGCTTGAGTTTTTAAAGTTGAGCTTGTTTGAGTGGTTTTTGAAAAAGTGGGATCTTCCCATATGATAAAGATTCAATTTTGAATTGTCATTTAAACTATGCATTTGAAAGTTTCTGGATAATCACAAAGTGGGCCTTGATAACACTATGAGTACATTCAAGGGGTGCAAAGATCCATAAAAATTTCCATTAGGTTCTGAAAGTTTGAGACAGCCAAAGTAGGCATGGGAGTTAAATTGGTCAAAATGATCATTCCTTTATTTTATTGGTTTTGATTTATTTGTCTTTAGGAAAAGTTTGGAAAATGTTTAGATGATGTTTATTTCACCTAAGAAACATTTTACAAGCAAGGAAACATACAAACAAGGTGGTTCAAAAGAATTTCAAATTAAATGCATACACATATGCATGCCTTCATAATTTTAATTAGAAAAGTTTTTGTTAACCCTAATTTTGATGATTAGAGTTTGATGATTTTAGTTTAATATTTTTGGGATGTTACATGCCACATGCCCACATCTAGGACACACTTGGTCGAGGCTGGTGACCGCGAGACGCGGATCCCCCGAATGAGCAGAATCGTTTTCCATGTTTTAAATAATATATTTCTAAATAAATGGGACATCTAGTGTGTAGTGCAATGGAGTGCTTTTAACGGTCATAATAAATCTTCAATCAATTACTTTTACGTATCATAAAAAGATTTCTAAGAAGGCTAAACTGTTACATTAAGTAATCTTTAAATTGTCCTTTTTGGAATGTGCGCCTGCTCAATGAATCCATGTTCTTTGCTAGTGTGGTCATCGTGTCTTGTGTGTGGAAGATCAACAATGTTTTTTCATGTTTTGTAAACTTTAGTTTGGTTTTCTATATTTATGTGGGTATTCCGGTGTGTAGCTATTGACAACCAAAAATCTAAATGTTCGAATCTCCGTCTTATAGTTAATCAATACTTCAAGGACAAGTCTTGATGCAGCCCATCATATAGCAATACTTATGCTACTCATTGAATTAAGCCATGCTACTCCAATAAATACACCTAAGATGATTTTTTTTCCATCATTTGTCCTCTTTTAATTCTCACTTGAATGAAATGCTACTTGGGAAAAATACTATCCATACACATGGTCATGATGCCAAGAGGAGATGCAAAGTATGCCCAAACAGCCAAGACATAGAAGCAATAAGCATGAAAGAAAAGACCGAGGAAGCTCGGAAAAGGAGTCTCATGCGGCCAAACTGGTGCCAGAACCAGCACCGTTGGCCCTACCGGCGAACCATCTGTCTTAGACACCGACCCATCAGACCGCTAAAACAGTCCGGCCCAGGACGGAACCCGCGCTGATGCATGCCGAAAAGCTAAGCAAAGACAAACCGGCGCCACAACCGGCCCGTCGTTTCCACCGCCGATCCGTTCGGCGCACAATCCGGCACCACCGACTTATCGTTGGAATCGCATGTCTACACATAGAATCGGGTGATGTCCTAGACTATCCCCTTAACCTACCACTTTGTCTTTAGTACTATAAATAGCCTCTTGTGGCTGACATCTGAGATTTAGATATGGTGAATTATAGAGAGAGAGCTTTTCTCCTTTCCCCCTTGTGTGGAACTCACTTGGAGATGATTCGTGTCCTTCGCATAGCTACTCTTTTTCTGAATTTGTAAGGGTGCATTGCCCTTATGTATCGTTTTGGTAATTAATGACAGTCTCAATGGACTAATATTTTCATTAAGTTTTATATGAAGAAATATTTTATAGATAATGTCTGTAGTCCATGTTGAGATTGTGCATTAGAGGAAATAATAATAATGATTATTGTATGATCCTCTGTTCAAACATAGGTTCATTGAATAGGGACCATGAGAATATCGAGCAACCCCATACTGTAAGGTTTGTCTTTAGTCTTTGGTATTTCGGTGCTACGATCTCGAAGGCCAAGATATACTATAGTTTGAACCCTCGCAAGTGGTCGACTACATAACTCATGATCTCTAGATCGTTAACGCTCGTGTTCTCCGAGGGTAAGTAGATTAGATTTATTATACTTGCTACTTGCATCTAGTAGATTAAATCTTGTGGAGTTCTCTCTTGCTATTCCATTTTATTTTCCATGCAACCAAACCCATCAAAATCTTCAAGGGCACGTTTGGTAGGTCGTTTGAGGCTAGGGCAGGCCCGCTGGCGAAGAAGTCAGGCTGATTGGTTGCCTGCCCGGCCTTCCGTGTCCTGCGCGAACTTTAAAGCACTCCGGTCCAGGCGCTGGAGGAACGCTCGAATAAGCATTTTTCGTGGAGTGAGGACGGGCGCGTGCGCGAGGTACCTGAGCTTTGCTTCCTCTCACCTTCCTTCATCTCATTCCTCTCACTTTCCTTGATCTACTCCTTCAACCATGCTCTGATTTAAAATAATCTCTGCATGAAAAATATACATGTTGATGGGGTTCAATTCCAACAATTGGAACCTAGTTTGGTGAACTATATTTTCTACTATTCGTGGTCAAAGTTGGTGCTTTTTAACATATTTTTTCAGATTCTTTGCACATGTTTCTTTGATTAAAATTTCCTTTTAGAGGGAGCTTGCACAACTTCCATGTTATAAGTTTTTCATTTCAGTGAAGTGTAGACGAATACATATGTAGCTCCCTACTATACTATGTTGTTTACATATGCACATGAATATAACGGTGAAGATGAGTTCTGTGCACACGACATCTCGCCCTCGACTATCGTGTTTCCTCCAAATATCATGTTGCTAGTTTTTCGATTTGGTGGACACGGAGGTATTCACCTATAACTTTTATGTGAGGTGAGGTTGAAGATGGAATTGTTCTATCTCCTCTTGTTATTAACATAATCGTGCTTCATTTCACAATAAGCTCTACATAAGAAAGATGCACGTCGACAATGAGGTTTCATTCGGGCCATTGGTACCAAGTTTCATGAATTATATCTTCTTAGATTCTTGGTAAAATTTGGTGCTCTCTATTATACTGTGTGTATTTACGTGTGGTCAAACAAATAAAGATGATGGTAAATTAGAGTTGTATGTACAGAAGACTCGCTGTCTACGATGGCTCTCCATGCCTTAAAACCCCGATCTAGATATGGAGAGCCAACGTGGCGTCACCCAGCTTTCTTTTGGGATCCATTTTAGTTAGAGGTGTTAGTTTTTATTTAGTTCGTCAGCTCTTTTCTTGGACCTCGTCTTTACTCTCGTTGTTGACGATGGGTCCCCATGCCACGGTGGTGAAGCATGTCCAATGGTAGGCGCATAGCCATATCGCCGTGTTTTGATTTTTCATGTAACTCACTGTTTATCTTGTTGGTTGTACTGTAAGGTGTGAGGTAAGTGCACCATATGGATAAAAGGTGATTTTAAAAGGAAATTTTTGCTTTCCGCGCAACAAATTATTGAGTAAATTCTGGCCTTCACAATGCAACACGGGTTACCAAACAAAGTGGAGAACATGACTCGCCGACTATTTTTGTTGGGACAGGCCTCGTGGATCTTCCCCAGAACGAGCTCCAAAAGAGTTACAGTCTATCAAACAACGCCCAAACTACTTGTTCATGCACCCATCTATCTTGCCAAAACAAGGTGTTTGCTCCATCTCCAACCTTGATCTAGTTTTTTTTTGAAGAAAACCGCCTTTATTAAAACTCAACAATAATAGGGATACATAAGCCGTCTGGCGGTGACACTAGCCAAGTCTGGTGAATTGGGACATTTCAAAACTATACTTCTAGCTAAACGATGGGTTTCCTTATTTGAGTTCCTTCCTTCATGGCAGAAGGACACACTTTCAAACTCGCGTCTCGACTCCTCTAGCTCAAGAATAATATGAGCGTACACTCCATTTGAGCCTTCTTCGATGTTCTTCATGACATTACGACAACCTCTCATGATCCTGATGGAGGTCATGTTGATATTGTATGCGAGGGCGACTACCTCCCTACATGCAAGGGCCTCCAGTGTTTCTGGATCGGACTTGCCTTATAGAGTTACAACTGAGGCTCCCATATACATGCTCGTGTCCAATCGTGCAACAACCACAACCGATCTATTCCTAGTGCCTTTGTCTACTGCTACATCTGGAAGGATATTTTACCCTCTACTATTTTTGGTTGACAATGACACCGTAGTTAGAGCGGAATAATGGTACTTCTAGTGCCGTACACAGGTTTTAGTCCGATGGTGTGATGGAAGGTCAACGGAGACCCCCTCATTTTGATAACGAAGCTTTGCGCCGGAGTTTTCCTTTTTATGTAACTTGAGTCCTGTTAGGAACTCCACACTATTAAGAGGGTTTCTCTCGATGAGCTTGTTGGGGATGAATTCCTAAGCCATATACACATCCCATACACCTACTTGATTCATCACCAAAGAGAGAGAAGAAAATATATCTATCAAGCCTTTTCTGTAAATCTGGTGTATAGGTCGGTTGAACCGACTCACAGACCGGACTGTTCGGTGTCAGGACCGAAAAACCAAACTTGAATCGGGTTTCCTGGTTTACTTATACCCAGTCTAACCGAGTCTGGAGTCAGTAATCAAACCCGGTTGGATTCCGGTTTTCCGGGCTGAGAACCGGACCATCTGGTGTGTGGGCCGGTCCAACCGAACTTAAAACCGAATCCTGCAAAATTGCTTGAAATGGCTAGTTTTTCTTCTTGGAGTATAAATATCCTTTCTTCCACCTTGAGTAGGTTAGGCATTCCAGTTCATATCCTTCTTGAAGATCTATCTCTCTCCATTGTTGAAACACAAAAGCTTGAGGATCTCCCATTCTACCCAACCAAATCCAAATCCCTTTGGTAGAAAGGAAGAGGAGGTCCCGATCTACGTTTCCACCAAGCGAAAGTTCATTCACCCTTGATTTCATCGAGTTAGTTTGTTACTCTTGGGTTTGTGGGAAACCCTAGGCGGTTAGGGTCGCCCGGAGGCATTCGGCTTGTGATTTGATCCGTGGAAAGTTTGTGAGGTTTGGAGACTACCTTAAAGTCTACCATGAGTAAGTGAGCTATTCCTTCATGGGATAGGCTCAAATAAGAAGGTGAGCCTTCGTGGCGTTGGGGAATACTTCGTGGGACCTCACACCTCTCCAAGGAACGTAGCCCCTTCCCAAAGGGAGTGAACACGAGAATACATCTTCGTCTCCGCGTGCTTCAGTTATTCCTAAATCGAACCTCTTACCTGTGTTGTTTACTTTGTGATAGCCTTCGAGATTGAAGTATCTTGTAACATCATCTAGGTTGCCTCACCTAGTTTGCATTTAGTCACATTTATTTTCCGCAAAGCCTACAACTTGCAAAAGATTATAAAGAAATTTGTAGAAACCTATTCACCCCCTCTAGGTTAACCATCTTACACTTTATTGGTATCAGATCCTAGGGCTCTTTTAAGGGCTTTACATCCTAAGAGAAAAGATGGTGTTCTCTGATGATGAGGAGGATAATACTTATTCGGTCAAGGAGCTTCGGGAAATCATGGCCAAGAGTGCCCTTGAAAAGTCCAAGGCTGATTCCAATCTCCTTGTTCGAATGAGTTACCTAGAAGGACAACTTAAGGCCATTGGCGATGGGGCTTTTCTTGGTAACCCATTGGTAGTACCTCAAGGGAGACCAATGGACATCGGAAAGGAGAAGGATGTCGAGTCCGCTCATGAGAGCGACTCGTCAAAAACTTTCGCGCCCCCTAATCAATTTCCTTATGTTTATCCCAAGAAAAATAACATCATGCCTCATATTAATGGTTCGGGTCCCGCACCTCGTTATGATGGAACTCATTTCTCTCATTGGAAAGCTTATATGGAATCTCATCTTCGCAACTGCAGCATTGAGCTTTGGGAGATTGTGTGCACCGGGTTCCACCCACAAGATCCCAACAACCTCACTCCGGGAGAGTACTACGACTGTCAACTAAATGCAACGGCTTGTGACAATATAAGGCGTGCCATCCACCGCACTCTCCATGATCAAGTCAGCGACATCCCCACCGCAAAGGATCTTTGGGATAGGATTGTCATTCTCCAAGAGGGAACGTCTCTTATCCAAAAGTCCAAGTATGAAGCTTCCAAGTCGGAGATGAACATGTTCATGAATCATGATGGTGAGTCCATAGCAGAAGCATACAATAGGCCTGTTGCCCTCCGTGTGAAGATTGGTGGTCTAGGTTGTGAGAAGTATGATGATGGGTTCAATTTGAATGATGAGCTCATCAAGTCCAAGATTGTCTCTATGATTGCGGTCACCGATAAGAAGCTTTCCTTGATAGAGATGATCAGTTCTCTCCCGATGATCTGGTCTCTTATCTTGTTGCCACATATAACTTGGCAGATGAAGGACAAAATATCAAGGAGATCAACCATGCTATTGGGTCTTCCCACTCTCTATAACTAAAGGCCAAGCATGTGCAAGAAGATGTTGCAAGTGATGAAGAAAGCGATGTTGATGGAGTTGATGATATGCTCTCTCAACTTGCTCTCTTCACCAAGAACATGAAGTTCCAAAGAAGGAGAAGTTCAACGGGATCAAGTGAGAAGAAAAGGACGTGCTACAATTGTGATGAGTCGAGCCACTTTGTCGATAAATGTCCATATGAGAAGAGGCTTGACAAACCCAAGTATGAAGAGGGTGCCAAACCAAGATTGAAGCCCAACCCCATCAACAAAAGATACAAGAGGAACAATAAGCGTGATGGCAAAGGCTTCCTAGGTCAAGAATACATATCCGACAAGGAGGAAGAGGATGAAGAGAAGGTTGTCGGAGTGGCCGTTTTGGCCTTTTACGAACCCGGGTCTCTCTTCACCTACGACTAAACCAAGGACTACACCGATGACTCTCCTACTCCCAAGGTCGCCGCCACTTGTCTCATGGAAAGGAGCTCCAAGGTAATCTCCTCTCCTCCATCTCTATCTAGCATCTTGGATGATCTTGAGAGTAACCATGATAGTGATAGTGATGAATTTGGTGAAGAATATATACAAGAAATGTATGCTATCATGAAGTCTCTTGCTTGCATTGCTCGTGCTAGAGTCAAGCAATTAATGGAACTTGTCAACTCACGTGACGAGGCCATTGATAGCTTGGAATCTCATATTTATGATGATAAACAAAGATTTAATTTTCTTGAGAAAGAGCTATGTGAGGAAAATAATACCACTTCATTTCTTAAACAACAAATTGAAATCTTTGAACTTGATAAGGCAAAAGACATGGACACTATTGATAGGGCTAACTCCTTGTCCCAAGAGCTTGATGCTTCAAAGAAAGAGCTTGAGGTTGCTCATGCTTCTCTTACCAAGGACCTTGAGCACCTTGAAAAGGCTAGTTTGCTTGTCAAGTGTGAGCTCATAAAACATGGGGAGAACCATGACCAACTTCGAGTGACCTATGAGAAGGCTCTTGGTACATTGAAGGATTCAATTATTGTTGGGAATGATCCTTGTTCCTCTAACTCTACCTTTGATCAAAGTCTCCTCATTGAGTAAAATAATAAGTTGAAAGAGCAACTCAAGAAAGAGCGTCATGCACCTACTTCCAAGGGAAAGATTCTTGATGAGATTCTATCTCGTCAAAGGACGAGGGTTTCCAAGGAAGGTGTTGGTTTTGACACAAAGAACAACAAGAATAATTCCATTCCACCAAAGAAGATAAACTTTGTGAAAGAAGGGGACAAGGTGGTTGAACAATTCAATAAGAATGTTGTGAATGGGGGAGCCATAAGGGGCAACCCCAATCATAAATATGCGGGAAAATCTAATCCATCATATGTGCTATGTAAGAGCACTCAAGGAGATGTATATGCCAAATATGTTGGCCATCACAATGGTTATTCTTATAGATGGTACTCAATTTGGGTACCAAAGGATCTTGTTGCTAATGCTAAGGGACCCATTACTCAATGGGTTCCTAAGTCAAAGAATTGATTTTGTAGGGTTATGCCTCCGGTGGATCAAAAGGGTGTTTGATAGTGGATGCACCAATCATATGATCGGAGGTAGAAGTGGGCTTGACTAATTCATTCACGATGTCAACTCAACGTCAAGCATCACTTTTGGTGATAAATCAAAAGGAAAGGTACTTGGTTATGGCAAGTTGGTGGTATCCAAGGCCTTGTCCTAGAGACTGTCTTGCTTGTTGAAAACCTTGGCTACAACTTACTTTCAATTAAACATATTGCGGATGCCGGTTATGATTCCTATTTCTCTAAAACATTTGTGAAATTCTTTAGGAGTGATGATCTTAGTTTGGTCCTCGTTGGACATGTGGAAGACGACCTTTACGTGGTTGACCTCTCGGAAGAGAGCCAATCCCTTCCGACATGTCTAATGGCCAAGGCTGACAAGGGATGGCTTTGGCATCATCGCCTTGGCCATGTCAACATGAGAAATATCAATCAACTCCTAAAGGGTGAGCATATTTTTGTACTAACTGGTGTCTCCTTTAAGAAAGATCGTGTGTGTAGTGCTTGCAATTCAGGAAATCAAATTGGGAAGCATCATCCTTCTGTATCTAAGGTGGCCACGTCAAGACCCTTGGAGCTAATTGATGGCTCAGTTGATGTGGAGCCTGTTGGGAACCCCAAGAGCAAGGTATGATTAGCACATCAACAAGTTTTCCCTCAGTTATGGAACCAAGGTTATCGAACCAGTAGTAGAAAGAAACCACTTCCAAAGGTGTTGCTAGCAACGTGGAACCTGCACACAACACAACCAAAATAATTTGCCCCAACTTATCAGTGAGGTTGTCGAGCTCACTAGTTTTGCTGAAAACAAAGGATTAAATGTATTGTGTGGAAGAAAGTAATTGCTTGTAGTAATTGCAGAAAGTAAACAGTAAACAGTAGATGGAATATCAGTGGAAAGGAATGTACCAGGGTCCACAGTTCACTAGAGGTGTTTCTCCATAAGATAAATAACATGCCGGGTGAACAAATTATAGCTGGGCAATTGACAAATAGAGAATGCATAGCAATGCATGTACATTACATGATGATCACTATGAGATTAGTTGGGCATTACAACATGATGCATAGACCGTAATCCAATTGCATCTATGACTAATAATCCACCTCCGGGATATCATCCGAACAACCCTCGGGTATTAAGTTGCAAGAAACAGATAATTGCATTAAGCAAAGTGTGTAATGTAAACAATACAATTGCCCTTGGACAAAGGATTGTTGTTTTCTCCCTAGTAGCAACAACACATCTACAATCTTAGAATTTTTTGTCACTCTCCCAGATTACTAGAGGCATGAACCTACTATCGAGCATAAATACTCCCTCTTGGAGTCACAAACAAATACTTGGCCAGAGTAACTACTAGCATCAAAGAGCATGCAAGATCACAAATAACAAACATGATAGAACAATAATCAATCTAACATAATACTCAATATTCATCAGATCCTAGCAAACACAGCAGGTAACATTACAATAAGATGATCTTGATCATGATAGGTGATACGTCCAAAACGTATCTACTTTCTCGAACACTTTGCTATTGTTTCTTCTCTAAACTTGTGTGATTTGGATACAACTAACATGGACTGACGCTGTTTTCAGCAGAATTACCTTGGTGTCTTGTTTTTGTGCAGAAAATGAACTATCAGGAAAAATCCCGGAAAATATGCCAAAAATTATATTTCACCAGAAGATCCACGGAGCCAGAAGAAGGGACGGAGAGGAGGCCTGGGGGGCCCAGACCCACCATAGGCGCGGGCCCACCTGACCCCGCGCCTGGTGGGGGTGTAGCCACCCCATGCAGCTCCTCGGCCTTCCTTTGCGCCTATAAGTTTCCTTTCGACCTAAAAACCAAGGGGGGGTCGATAGTTTTCCAAAAAGAGTTCCGCTCCGCCGCCACTACCAGAAACCAAGATTCGGATCCAGAAACTCCATTCTGGCACCCTGCCGGGACGGGGAATTTGGAGAGGATCATCGCCATCGTCATCACCAACGCATCTCCATTAACCACCGATGTTTCCCTCATCCATGGGTGAGTAATCCCCCGCTGTAGGCTTGGGGATGGTAGGGATTGGATGAGTTCTATCATGTAATCGAATAAGATTGTTAGGGCATAGTGCCTAGTATCTCTATTAGTGCTATTTGACTTTGTTGCAACTTGTTGTGCTTAATGCTTGTCACTAGGGCCTGAGTGCCATGATATCAGATCTGAACTTATTATTGAATCATTATGATAGTATTGTTTGTAATCTTATCTGCAAGTTGTGTGCACATATCATTGTCCGGATCCAAAGGCCCCAAAGTGACAATAATTGGGACAACCGAAGGGGATGGCTGTGGTGTGAGGATCACATGTGTTCACGGAGTGTTAATGCTTTGCTCCGGTGCTCTATTAAAAGGAGCATCTTAATTGCCAGTAGTTCCCTAGAGGCCCCGCTGCCACGGGCTTGATGGACAAAAGATGTTGTGCAAGTTCTCATTGCGAGCACATATGACTATATTTGGAGCACATGCCTAGGATTGTTTAATACTTGGATGCTTGTTCTTATTTATCTGCAATGCCCTAGATCTTGAAGTTACATGTTTAGACTCGTCCATGCAATGCCCGTCCATCCATCCCTATGCCTACCACACTCGAATCCTACTGTTACCGTTACTGTTACTATTGCTCCTGTTTCTCTGTTGCTGTTGCTTTGCTGTTTCTACTAATAAACTTCTGTGAGAAAGAACTATTTCGAGGTGCAGCTGAACTGACAACTCAGTTGTTAAGGCTTGCAAGTATTCTTTGGATCCCCTTGTGTCGAATCAATAAATTGGGTAATACTACCCGCGAAGACTATTGCGATCCCCTATACTTGTGGGTCATCAAGACTATTTTCTGGCGCCGTTGCCGGGGAGCATAGCTTTATTTGTAAGTTCACTTGGATCTATTATTATTCACTGCTACTCCTTTCAACATGGGGAAGTCTCATGATGGAAAGTTACCTATTTTACCATCCACTACAAGAAGAGGTACAGTCCTAAACACCTCTGCTGCTCTTGATTCACCATCTGTTATAAGTAAGCTTGTTACACCACCACCACATACACATGGTACACACACTGCTACTTCTGCTGAATCTGAAACTGCTTTTGATACTCATGATGTTACTTATACTGTGCTTGATGTGAGTGGTTCATTAGGTCCTTTTCTAGATGCTACTATGGCTAGTCTAGGAAATACCGAAACTCCTATTCAAGACACTGTTACACCTGTTATCTCACCTTGGCCTAGTGAGAGTTATGATATTAATGATGGTTACCTTGAGTTCACTGATGATTTTGTTGAAGAGTGCCGAAACACACATGGTACTAGTGCTATTAAGAGTCTCCTTGCTAGACGTACTATTATGCCTAAGTTGTCCTCTGATCCTAAGTTTGCCACTTCTCCCATAGATATTAAAGATGAAGATTATGATTTCTCTCTCGATTTATCTTATTTAGATATTGTTGAGAAAGAACCTTTTTGTGGGACTGAAAATGAGAGTGTTGTGGCTCATATGAATGAGCTTTCTACTATGAGTTCTTTATTCTCTGATGATTTTAAGATGCGCAAGTACTTTTGTTACTAATATCTTCCCCTTTTCACTAAAAGGAGAAGCTAGGGCTTGGTTTAATAGATTACCTCCTGGTTCCATTGATAGCCCTGATTGTTTGATTGCTTCTTTCTTCCAGAAATATTTTACTCCTAGTGTTAGACATGCTGCCTTGCAGAGACTTTTTGATTTTAAATAGGGAGAAGAAGAGAAATTGCCTGAGTCATGGACAAGGTTCTGTGCCTTGATTCATGCACATCCTGGATGCCCATTACCTAAGAATGAGCTTCTTGATATCTATTATAATGGACTAACTGATGATTCTAGGACCTACCTAGATAGCTTTGCTGATTGTGTTTTCAGGAAAAGGACTCCTACAAATGCTGAAGAATTAATGACCAAGATAAGCAAGAATTATGATGATTGGACTTCAACTGAGCCGAATACACCTGAGCCTATTACTCCTGAACCAGTTGTTCCTGAACCAGTTCCAACACCAACAACAAAGAAGAGGGGAGTTATTGCATTAAATGATGAAGTGATGAAGGAAGCTAAGAAGTGTCTAAAGGAGAAAGGTATTAGAGCTAAAGATGTGAAGAATCTACCTCCTATAGAAGAATTATGTAAGCCAATTCCCCACTCATATACTATTGAGGTACACTCTCTCCAACACTTTGATGAAGGTGATATTCCTTATGGTAAGCCTCCTGATCAATGCTTAGAGGAACTTGACATTTTTATTGTTAAACAAAGGTCATTTTAATAAACAAGTTCAAGATCATTTATTGGAAAACTCTAGAGCTATCCATGAGTTGAAAGATATTGTGGAAATAACTTATAATGATATTAGAATGCTTTGTAAACACTTTCAAATGGTTCAACCCCAACTTGATCAACTTGCTAAGGTGCAAAAGGATATGCTAGTTAATGCTTCAGGAGATAAACATGCTTATGGAATTAGAACTAGGAGTGGTATAGCTACTCAAGATCCTTTATATCCTGAGGGACACCCTAAAAGAATAGAGCAGGATTCCCAACAAGGTGAAGATAGTGGTAGTCCTTGTTAGATAAAGAAAAAGAAACATAATATAGTTGAGGAACCACTTGAACCTGCTGTAGATCCTAATAGTATATCTGTCTCTGATGCTGAAACTAAGAGTGGTAATGATAAAAATGAGTCTCTTGATAAGGAGGAAGGTGAGGAAGAACCTGAGAAGCACACTAAGAACACCAGGTACACAAAGGAAGATTTTATTGCTAATAAACATGGTAAAGAGAGAGAACCTTGGGTGCAGAAACCTATGCCTTTTCCAGGTAAGAAATACAAGTCAAAGGAGGAAGAACACTACAACAAGTTTTGTGAGTGGATGAAACCTTTATTTTTGCAAATTCCTTTGACTGATGCTATTAAATTGCCTCCTTATTCAAAGTATATGAAGGATATTGTCTCTAATAAAAATAAGATTCCTAATGAGGAGATTTCTACTGTGCTTGCTAATTATTCCTTCAATGGTAAGGTTCCAAAGAAACTTGGTGACCCAGGTATACCAACTATTCCTTGCTCTATTAAGAATAATTATGTTAGAATTGCTTTATGTGATTTGGGAGCTGGAGTTAGTGTTATGCCTTTTTCTCTCTACAAGTGACTCTAGCTAGAAAAGTTGATACCAACTGATATATCTTTGCAAATGGCTGATAAGTCAACTACTATTCCTGTTGGTATATGTGAGGATGTTCCTGTTCAAGTAGCTCATAATTGCATGGTTCTAACTGATTTTGTTGTGCTTGAAATGCCTGAAGATGATACTATGTCTATTATTCTTGGGAGACCTTTTCTTAATACTACAGGTGCTGTCATAAATTGCAATCAAGGAAAAGTAACATTCAATATTAATGACAAAGAGCACACTGTCTATTTCCCCAAGAAGGTTGCTAAGAGCTATTGCCTGAATTCCATTGAAAATATTGAGAGCATCAAGGTTGGAGAAATATATTGTCCCATTCCACAAGAAAATTTTGAAACTCTTATGATTGGGACCATTGCTATCAAGTATGAGGTAACATAATCACCTTGTGGAATGCAAAGTTTTGTTTCATATAAGATTGTTTTGGTAACAAGACTTGATCAACCTTGTTAACAAAAGGATTTTAATGAACAAAATAATGCTTTCACTATGGTTATCCTTGCTTTCTTTTTTTCCTTTCTCCTTCCTAGTCTTTGGTTTAGCTTTAGTTTTGCTAGTTGTTTGCTTGTTTGAGTTCCTTAGACCTCCTGTAGTTTGGCTTTTGGTTTGCTTTTGCTTCTTATGAAAAAACTGTTTTTGCGAGAAAATCAATTTTCATATCCTGAAAATTGGCCAAAAATAAAGTTTCCCAAAAAATCCCAGAATATTCAAAATAATTTTTTCCTCGAAGAAAGGGGCAGAGTGGCACCTGAGGTGACCCAGGGGGCCACACCAGGCCACCATACCCCTGGTAGGCGCGGCCGACCAGGTGGCGGCGCCTGGGGGGTTTGGCCCACCTGGGCCCCTCCAGTCTGCCTCCTCAAAGCCGCCTTCTTTCTCTCTCCCGAAAAACACCAGAAAACTTGCTCAAGCTCGAGTTCTTGCTGTTCTTGCTCATTATTTTCGATCTCCTTGTTCAGCCCATCTCAAGTGCTGATTTTTGGAGGGATTGCTCCTTGGTATGTGCCTCCTCCACTTGTCCAATTAGATTTGTGATTGGTAGATTGTATCTTGAGTATTTTGCTGCTATAGGTGTCAGTTTGTTTGAGATTGAATGCTTGTTCTATGCCTAGAAAATTTATTTTGATGCATGTGTCGTCCTCTAGCAAGTTCCTATAGTAGTTTCTCATCATTTATCAACTTAGAAATCACTTGGTTTGATGGTTGTTTAAAATTTCAGAATAGGGAAGTCATGGACCACCACACCTTTGGTCACATATTTGAGAGTGATGCACCTAGAAGGGCAAGGCTTCCAAGGTCATCTACCAGTACTAGACCCTCATACAATGAGGATCTCATCACTCCTCGATTTGGTGACGTGGGAGATGAAGGGGATGCACACCCCTCCACCTTTCCTTGCCAAACTTTCTTGCGAGCTGTCGGGATTCTTAATGATTTTATGACTTTGGTACAAAGAGCTGGTCTAACAAGTTACATGCAGGATGAGAGTGCACAATATTCTTTGATTACTAAAACATTTGTGGAGAGTTTCTCCTTTACTAATAGTGTGTTCAAGCCTTCTGTGTCTTTCAAAATTTATGGCAGGGCTCATTCTATGACTTTGAAGCAATTTTGCAAGGCCCTTGGACTTGGTACAACTGGTTCATCAAAGAATATTCAAGCTCTACCCACTTATTTGTTAGAGCTTTACCGAGGAATAACCAATGATGATGACCGTAGAGCTCAGCGAGGGAAGATAAAGAACATTCAACTTCTAGCCATCAGGTATTTTGCCTACTATCTTGCCACCAGTGTTCTTGGTAGGGAGAACACTAGTAATTTCCAACTATCAATTGGCCTTCTTAGCTGATGCGCTAAAAAATGAGGATAAATATAATCTTGGTTCTCTCATTGCTCGTCGTTTAGCTGCTAAGGGACCCATTTATGGGGGAATTATTGCTACTCGTGTTTCTGCTGCCTTGAACATTGTTGTTGATCCACATGATATAGTTTTGGCTCCTCAGAGGCTTAATCTTGCTGCCATGAAGGCGCACCACTTTGTCACCACTAGCTCTACTCTTGAGAACTTGGTTTATAGAATGCTGTTTACTGATGGGGAAGAGAGAGAGATCCCTCTACCCCAAACCACTTTGTTCAGTATTTCTCAGGGACCTTGGTCACGCTCAAAGGCGGAGATGGATGATAACCTGTGTTCTCTCAACTTCCATGGACACTATCAGGAGGAAGCACCATCATACGACCCCCTGCGTATTACACGGGGGAGGCCTCGAGCTCATACCAGGACGAGGGAGCTTCCTCGACATACTACGGAGGTTCATCCTCTTGGACACCATGGGATTGAGCCCCACTTAGGCCAAAAGCCTAAGCTTGGGGGGAGGTATACCGACGTCACACTCATATATATATATCATGTTCGGTCGGTTCTTTGTATATCCATTGTTTCCGCTTTCTTTTTGGTTCTTGTTGCTTCTTTCAAAAAACCCAAAATACCAAAAATATTTTTGTTGTTTCTCTTGGTTTGTTTCTTTATTTCTTTGCTTTGGTTTTCCTTAAAAGAAAAATCCAAAAATATTTTTCTTTGTTTGGTTTGCTTTGTGTTTGTTTGGGTTTTCTTTGTTTGCTTGTTTCTAAAAAATCGAAAACACCAAAAATATTTGTTGTTCTTCTTTGGTTTTGTGAGTTCTTTGCAGGGTTCAGCCATCCTTAGTGGATTTTGGTTTCATGTTAATTATTCAAGTCACACAAGTGAAGGGCAATAATTAAGATTAAGACAACTCGAGGTGTGGTAAGAGGCTGGTAATAAACTCTATTTGTTTCATTTTTGTACATATACTCATCATCGTGAGCATGCTTAGCCTGTTTGTGTAAGGTGTATGTCATTATGGATGCTTAGTAGTTCTTGCTTGTCTATGATTATCTTCAGATTGCTAATAGTTTGTAGCATGTCATATGAATGTTTGCTTGCATTATTTTATTCATACTTTGGTATCATATTGTGGTATCCTCCTATGACTGTTCATGTGAATCGACTTGGCACATGCTCACACATTCATATGACTAATCAATAGTCAGTAAGCCTCGATGATTTATTTTGCCTCAGAGTTCTTGTATCACTTTCATGCCATAGTTAGTCCTGTTTTGTTGCAAGCATGATTATCACAGCTATTGCTCTCTCGTTTGTCGCCCCCTCTCTATTTCTAGCCTTCACTTGCACTGAGTATGTGCTCTAACTATGCTTCCAACTCCCCAAAACCAATATTGCCAGCTGTGTCCACCATACCTACCTATTAGCATCATTTGCTATTTCAGTGCATATTCCTTATGCCGTGTTTTCTTCCAAAATAAAATGTTTGTCTGTTTTGAGAAAGTTAGTTAGTAAAGCTCTCACGAACTTGATAGCACACTTTATTCCTTGCTCTTAATAATTCTGAACCATTGTGACTAGTCCATGAAAGTTATATGCTTGCTAATTATATGCTGGGAGTCAGAACCGTGCTGTCACGGGGAACGCTTTCAACACTTTTTGGATATCACATCCAGTTGATTCCTTGCTCTTTTGTTTACGGATGTCGACGATGTGAAATAAAAGGGGAAGTTGTGAGTTCATGGAGTTTATAGATTGTGTTAGAGAAATGCCTTGGTAAATAAAAAGATTGCTGAGATGCTCATTATCTACTTGCCTTGTAATTTTGGTTATGGGAAAGCTGTAGGGTTCGCAACATAGAAAACAAAAAATTTCCTACGATGGGAACAACTATGTACCAAGATCTATCTACTAGATACAGACAATGGGCAGATGTATATCCGTAGAGAACATACCCTTGAAGATCGACAAAGCTTAACGTGTTAAATGCGTGGTTGATGTAGACGATCTCTTGACGATCTCAAGATCGAGAGGAAGTCCTAAGTCCTAGCGCCGCAAAACAACAACGCATCCGTGCTCGCACACACGTCTGAGGCACCGAGAATCCTCCGCCTCCTCGCTCCAGCTATGCAGCGGAAGCACAACTCTTTCTTGCCGAATAGCCACCGAGAACATGTATCTCGCTAGTCCGAGACCATGGGGGATAAATTCTAGAGGGGGAGAGAGATCCTTCACGAGGAGGTGTGAGTGAGAGAGGGAGATGGGTGCCTTTTATAGGAGGAGGGGGGCACCCAAGGGGGTGGCCGCCAGCCATGGGGGCTGCCCCCTCCCCTCCTTCATTCATGTGGGTGGACACTCCACTCACAAAAACCTCTTCATTTCCCTCCACTCAAAATCCCACTCAAACTTGCAATGAAATTTCCACCAAATTTAATGCAAACTCTCATTAAATAAAACTCTTTTTATTGATTAAGAATTTTGTCAATTACTTTAATGACAAACATTCACATATAACCCCTTCCTAGAATTCTATTTCACATGCAAAAACACTTTCTGCAATTTCACCCGAAAACCTGTTTCGGTATCTAGTGAAATAAATTTCTGCGCTTGTTATTCTTTTCGGCATGAAACTTTTGCTCCAATTGGGTGTCAGTGTCTCTTAAGTGTGTCACCCTACAGTTCGCGAATAATGTGGACATGATTGAGACCCCTCTCGGATCAATAATCAGAAGCGGGATCTGGAGACCCATACTGACTCCCACACATTCAACGATGACTTTCTAGTGATCGTTGGAACCTTTTATGCTAGTATCTTAATCCCATTTGTTTCGCGATATATTACATGTCCGAGATTCGATCATCGGTATCTCCATACCTAGTTTGATCTCGTTACTGGCATGCACTCTTTTCTCGTTCCTGTGATATAACATTCTAGTGATCAAATCACTTGCTTGCAAGCTAACCAATGTGATATCACCGAGAGGGCCCAGAGTATATCTATCTGTCATCGGTATGAACAAATTCCACTCTCGATCCATGGGCCTCAACATAACACTTTATTACTTCTGAACCCATCTTTATAATCACCCTGTTATGGTGTGACGTTTGATGTTATCAAGAAACTCTTCCGGTGTTAGTGATTGGCATGATCTCATGGTCTAAGGATTAGGATCACTTCGTAAGTTGTTATAGAAATCTAAACTCAATGACTTTGATCGTAATGCTATACTTCGGATGAATGTTCATCAAACCATTACACTAATGTTGTGATCCCGTTATTAATAACATCCAATGTCCATGATCAGGAAACGTTGATCATCTTGTTAATCAACAATCTAGTTTATGAGAGAGGCATAACTAGGAACTTTCTGTTTGTTTATTAAATACACATGTATTAACATTTTCGTATTAATACAATTATAGCATGCAAAATAAACATCTATCATATACTTGGAATACACATAATAAACATTTTATTATTGCCTCTCAGGGCATATTTCCTTTAGTCTCCCACTTGCACTAGAGACAATAATCTAGTTACATAGTGATGAATCTAACACCCATGGAGTTCTGGTGTTGATCATGTTTTGCTCTTGGGATAGTTTTAGTCAATGGATCTGCTACATTGAGATCCGTGTGTACTTTACAAATCTTTATATCTCCATCCTTGACATGCTCGCGGATGGAGTGAAACCGGTGCTTAATATGCTTGGAATTCTTGTGAGACCTTGGTTCTTTGGCATTGACAATGGCACCATTGTTGTCACAATAGATCAACATTGGGTCCAACGCGCTTGCAACCACACCTAGTTCGGATATGAACTCCTTCATCCAAACCGCTTGCTGAGACGCTTCTGAAGAAGCAACATATTCGGCCTCCATTGTTGATCCCGCCACCACAGGTTGTTTGGAACTCCTCCAACTAACCGCTCCACCATTCATGAGAAATACGTATCTGGATTGAGACTTAGAGTCATCCGGGTCGGTGTCAAAGCTTGCGTCGACATAACACTTAGCGACGAGCTCTTCTTCACCTCCGTACACAAGAAACATATCCTTAGTTCTTCGTAAGTACTTAAGGATATTCTTGGCCGCTATCCAGTGTTTCGAACCTGGATCTGATTGGTACCTACTAGTCAAACTAATAGCATGTGCCATATCCGGTCTTGTACATAGCATGGCATACATTATAGAGCCTATGGCTGAAGCATAGGGGACTTTGTCCATTATCTCTCTTTCTTCCGCTGTAGCCATTCTTTGAGTCTTAATCAATGTCTTGCCTTGCAACATAGGTAAGAACCCCTTCTTACTTCTGTCCATTTTAAACTTCTTTAAAATCTTATCAAGGTATGTACTTTGCGATATCCCTATTAGGCGCCTAGATCTATCTCTATAGATCTTTATGCCTAATATGTATGACGCTTCACCTAGGTCCTTCATTGAAAATTTGTTGTTTAGATAACTTTTAACACTGTTTAAAAGATATATATCATTTCCGATCAATAATATGTCATCCACATATAATATCAGAAATGCCACATTGCTCCCACTCACTTTCTTGTAAATACAAGCTTCTCCATAAGTTTGGACAAATCCAAACTCTTTTATCACCTCATCAAAGCGGAGATTCCAACTTCGTGATGCTTGGTTCAATCCATAGATGGATCGCTAAAGTTTGCACACCTTGCTAGCATCCTTAGGATTGACAAAACCCTTTGGTTGTATCATATACAAATCTTCTTCAATATTACCATTGAGAAACGCGGTTTTGACATCCATCTGCTATATCTCATAATCAAAATATGCAGCAATTGCTAACATAATCCTAACTGACTTTAGCATCTCTACGGGACAGAAGGTCTCATCGTAGTCAACTCCTTGAATTTGTTGAAACCCCTTTGCGATAAGTCGAGCTTTATAGACGGTCACATTACCATCAACATCAGTTTTCCTTTTGAAAATCCATTTGTTCTCCACGGCCTTTCAGTCTTGAGGTAATTCCACCAAGTTCCAAACTTGATTTTCATACATGGATTCCATCTCGGATTTCATGGATTCTAACCATTTGTTGGAATCCGGGCTCATCATCGCTTCTTCATACGTCGCAGGGTCATAAATTTCATCAACCATGAAATTCACAACAGGGTTTCTGTACAGCTCGGGAGCTGCATGACCTGCGAGGTTCGGTAGTACTCTCTTTCGGAATTTCATGATCATTATCATTAGTTCCCTCTTCAACTGGTGAAGCCAACTCCGGAACGACTTCCGGCGCTGCGCTACTCGCCATACTTTGAAGAGAAGGTTCAATAACCTCTTCGAGTTCTACCTTCCGACTACTCACACCTTTCACGAGAAACTCTTTCTCTAGAAAGGATCCATTCTTGGCAACAAAAACCTTGCCCTCGGATCTGTGATAGAAGGAATACCCAATTGTTTCCTTAGGGTATCCTATGAAGACGCATTTTTCCGCTTTGGGTTCGAGTTTATCCGGTTGAAGTTTCTTCACATAAACATCGCATCCCCAAACTTTAAGAAATGACAGCTTAGGTTTGTTTCCAAACCACAATTCATACGGTGATGGGGATATGCCTACCGGGGTATACCCAGCAGGACGTTTCCGATTGGCCCATGAGCTGGCGAGTGGGCCTGCAGAACGGCGAGTGGATTAAAGCCCAGCAAGGCATCGAGCGACTGGAAGCTGAAGGCCCAGGCGAGTAGATAGGCCCAGTCGGATTAGGTTAAACGACTACCGAAGCTTTAACTGAATCGGTTGAGATATGTAAACCCTAGGGGAGGTGAGCCTATATAAACCTCCCTATAGGGCGAGTAGAAGTACGTTCCCCTCATACACCCAAGCGACTCGCCGCCTAGCCGCCGAGCTCGCCCATTGTAACACCTCCATAATACAATCTAGCAGGAATAGGTCTTTACCCTCCGGGGGGCCGAACCTGGGTAAAACCCTGTGTCTTTGCCCTCATCTCGCACCGCAAATGGCTGGCCGCCCTTGCCCCTCGTTCTACTACTCGCTGCCGATTGCAGCATCTGCCGTGACTATTCCCACGACAGTGGCGCCCACCGTGGGGCCTGGCCGGTCCGGCCGGTGTTCTGCGGCGAGATCCAATCTGCCCATCAATGAGACGGTCGCCACCGGCCGCATGATAGCGATCGGCGAGATGCTCCAAATCTTGCCGAGCAGCTACGTCCCGGCGGCGCGACCCGTCACGCACAGCGTGATCCTGCCAATCGGCACGATCAGCCTCTTCGTCGGTCTCACCGACGTCATCGCCTCGGAGGATTCGGCTCGCATCCGCGAGTCGCCGCCGCGCGATCGGCTCTCCGAGAGCCAGATCCGCACGATCCATCGCCTCGCCTCCGAGTACAACTCGGCCCACAGCAACGTGGCCGGGAATTCAGCGGCCGCAGAGGATGCGGCCCTCACCGACGACGCCGACTCGGCGACCCCGGCGTCACTCGCCGGATCCATCACCGCGGCTTCGTCCGCGGGCTCCATTGCCCAGGTCTCCAACGCGCGAGACTTCGAGGATCCCTCCATCCTCGGGATCTTCGAGTTCGACTCCGGATTAGAGAACTCCGGCGACCCCCGCGACGGAATTGGTCGCCACGCTGCGACCTACATGGCAACCGGCGCCGATCCGCCGGAGGATCCATTCTCCACCCCAATCCCTCCTAACGCCACGGCAACGGAGGTCGAGGAACTCCGCCTGAAACTGGCGGAGGCGATGCGCAAGGAGCAAGCCGAGCGCGAAAAATTTCGCCTTGAGCAGGTGACGGCGCAGGAGCTATCACGCTACCACCAGCAGCGGATCAGGTCACGCCTGAACCCCACCGTTCAAGGGCGTGCCCTGAACTTCGACGACGAAAACGACCTGGCCCGTGTGGCCGAGCGCGCGATCTGCGAGAACGCGCCACCAGGAGGGAGCGCCCGGCCCCCGCCAGGATCAACGGCAAGAGGCGCCCCATCTCCACCCAACCGCACCCCTCCCAGGGACCAGCCGCGGATAGTAGTCTCCTCATGGGAGCGAGACGCAAACGGCCTCCCACTGTTCTCCACCCCAATGGACAACCTCGTGGCAGGCCGAGCAGCAGCCGACAGCATCACAGCCACCGGCGACGGCGCCCTATAGATCCAATACGTCCGGGCCCTGCTCGCGAAGGCCATCGAGCAGCAAAGAGCGGGCGCCGACTCGACAGGTCGAGTATACTTGTGTTCCTCGGGAAGCAGAGCGTCCTCCAGCGGCCGCCCAGCGGCGGCAAACACCCTCAACTGCCCGCCACCAGAGCCACTGCAGCTCCAGCACCGACCCGCGAACGCGGCACTCTCCACCAACGACCCCAGGCCGGCAACCAACCTCGTCGCTGCCAACGGGCAACCCATCGACGCCCGCACCCACATCATCAACAACCAAAGTTGGCGCGCACGCCAGCCCGACGACTTGCGACATACCCTAACGAATCGTCGCGACGGCAAGCCCATGGGGTCGCTCAGTCGACTCGGACCCAAGTGCTTCGGACCAATGATCCGAGGCGAGAAGTACCCGCCAAACTTCAAGGCGCCGAAAGAGATAGAAAAGTATGACTCCTCGTACGACCCCGCCGTCTGGCTCGACACATACCTCATGGCGATGGGGATCGCAGGCCACACTGACCTGCTAGCCGCTCGTTACCTCCCCCTGATGATGGAGGGGACGTGCAGGCAGTGGATCAACACCCTCCCCCAAGACAGTATCGACTCCTGGGAGGAGATGCGCGACGCCTTCGTCAGGGTCTTCGAGTGCTCCTACACCCGCGCCACCACCATCGAGGACCTGGAGCGATGCGTCCAGGGACCCCGCGAGTCGACCCGCAATTGGGTCCAACGGTGGCAAGAACTTTGGTACACCGCGTCCGGCATCCACCCGGACACCGCGATCCACTGCTTCAAGACCTTGTGCCGCTACGAGCCCCTGGTCGCCAAGCTCAAGCGACACTCCCGCACACTCGACAACATCCCCGACCTCCTCGAGATTGCCAAACGGTACGCCGAGGAAGATCCAAACCAGGAAACTGACGACGAGTCAGGAGGTCAACGCTGCACGAGCGGAAACGACGGCGGACGCCGATCCTACCTACGCTACAGCGGCACTCGCCTCACCGGCAAGCGCCGCAGTGACGGGCGAGTCGACTTCGTCGCCAACGCCGGGCACGCGCAGCGCGAGTCCAAAAGCTTCCGCCGCGATGGAGGACAACGCCGCGACGGCGGCAACTACAAGAACAAGCCAAGGTTCGACCCCGCGGCCCTCCTTAACCGACCATGTGCGTTTCATAGCAGGGAAGGGAAGCCCGCAACGCACACCACTGCCGTCTGCCACACCCTCAGGGAAATCGAGAAGGCACGGCGAGCGCAGGAGGACCCCGACAATGACCCTCCAAACGGCGGCAAATTCGGCAAAGTAGCCGGCTCGCTCCACACCTTCACAGGCTTCAACACGAAGCGCGAGAAGAAGGTCATCGCCCGCGCTGTCGCCGCCAACGCGGTGGCCCAGATAAACGTCCCCCAGTTCCTAAACTGGTCGGAGCAGCCCATCACCTGGAGCCGCCAAGACCACTCGCCACGCATCGAGTACCCAGGACGAGTCGCCCTGGTGGTCAAGCCCAAGGTCGGCGACTACTGGCTCCCCAAGACACTGATGGACGGCGGCAGCTCCATCAACATCCTGTACCTCGACACCTTCAGGCGGCTGCGGCTCCCGCAGTCGATGATCGAGACGACCCACACCACATTCCACGGCATCGTCCCCGGTCGGAAGGCGTACCCGATCGGCAAGGTCACACTGCCAGTCACCTTCGGCACACCGGCAAACTTCCGCACCGAGTGGATCGTCTTCGAGCTGGTGCCCTTCGACAGCCCCTACCACTGCGTCCTGGGGCGCCAGGCGTTCGCTAAATTCATGGCAGCGCCCCACTACGCGTATAACGCGATGAAGCTCCCCGGGTCATGCGGCGTCATCACCATCCACGGCGACCCCGACATGGCCGCCGAGTGCGAGGCCAAAGGAGCCGAGCTCGCTGACGCCGTCATCGCGGCGGAGACCAACCACGCCGACGAGCTCGCCAAGTACGCGAGCGGGGTCAACAACGACGACCCCACCATACTCAAGAAGCCCAACTCAGAGGGTGCAAACACCTCAACCTTTGAGGCCACGACGCACACCCGCACCGTCGAGACTCCAGCCAGACGGTGACGATCGGGACAGGTATGAGCCCAGCATAGGAAGGCGTGCTCATCGAGTTCCTCCATGAGAACAGGGACATCTTCGCATGGAAACCCTCTGACATGCCCGGTGTCCCTAGGGAGCTCGCTGAGCACAAGCTAAACGCCGACCCCAAAGTGCGACCTGTCAAGCAGTCGCTACGGCCCTTCAATGAAGAACGCCGTCGAGCAATCACCGAGGAAGTGCAGCGTCTACTCGCTGCCGGCTTCATCCGGCCAATCAAGTACTCCAAGTGGCTGGAAAACCCAGTCCTGGTCGAGAAGAAAAACGGGACCTGGAGAATGTGTATCGACTACACAAACCTGAACAGCGCCTGCCCAAAGGAGCAGTTCGTCCTCCCGCGGATCGACCAGATAATCGATTCAACCGCGGGCTCGGAGTCGCTATGTTTCCTCGACGCCTACTCTGGGTACAACCAGATCAAAATGGCTATCGAAGACGAGGAGAAGACGGCGTTCATCACGCCATTCGGAGCTTTTTGCTACACCGCCATGACCTTCGGCCTTAAGAACGCCGGGGCGACCTACCAGCAGTGCATGCAAGAATGCCTCGCGAGCCAAATTGGCCGCAACATCCACGTTTACATCGACGACGTGGTCGTGAAATCCGCTCGCCAAGGCGACCTACTCGCCGACCTGGCGGAAACATTCGCCAACTTGCGACGGTATAAGATAAAGCTCAACCCAGGCAAATGCACCTTCGGTGTACCCGCCGGACAACTACTGGGGTACGTCGTCTCCAAACGAGGAATCGAGGCGAACCCCACGAAGATCGACACGATCGCCCTGCTCGGCAAACCCGAGTGCCTGCGCGACGTCCAGAAGCTGGCCGGGCGAGTAGCGGCTCTCAGTCGCTTCATTCCCCGCCTGGGCGAAAAGGCGATGCCCCTATACCGCCTGATGCGCAAGAACCCCACCTTCCAGTGGGACAAGGAGGTGGACGACGCGCTCCGCGACCTCAAAAAGGTGCTACTCGCCGCCCCCGCCGACAAAGAACCCATGCTTGTTTACGTCGCGGCGTCCGAGCGTGTCGTCAGCGCCGTGATGGTCGTCGAACGGCTAGAAGAAGGAAAGGAGCGCCCAGTCCAGCGGCCGGTGTACTACATCAGCGAGGTCCTCACCGAGTCGCGCCAGCGGTACCCACAGTACCAAAAGCTAGTATACTCGGTCTTCAGAGCTCAGCGGCGCCTGCCACACTACTTCCAGGAGCACCCGATCACGGTCGTCTCCTCAGCACCACTGCAAGACATCATCCGCAATCGCGAGGCGACCGGGCGGGTCGCCAAGTGGGCCGTCGAGATCGGCGTCCACAACATCAAATATGAGCCACGAAAGGCGATCAAGTCGCAGGCACTCGCAGACTTCATCGCCGACTGGGAAGAGGCCTAGCAACCAGAGAAACTGCCGTACCTCCATTACTGGAGCCTGCACTTCGACAGCTCCAAAAACGCGGACGGTGCAGGCGCAGGGATAGTGCTGACTTCACCAAAGGGCGACAAGCTCCGGTACATCCTCTGCCTCGACTTCACGCCCTGTACCAACAACATGGCTGAGTACGAAGCCCTACTCCACGGCATGCGAGCCGCCAAGGAGATGAACGTCAATCGCCTCCACTGCTACGGCGATTCTGACCTTGTCGCGGGACAAGTCGCTGGCACCTGCGACGCCGTCTCCCCTACCATGGCGGCATACCGCCAAGCAGTGGACAAGCTGGGTGAACATTTCACCGGCTACTCCGTCGAGTGGATCGACAGACGGAAAAACGAGGAGGCCGACGCACTCTCTCGCATCGGGTCGGCCTGACTCGCACCTCCAGCCGGCGTTTTCCTCGACACGATCACCAAGCCATCAGTCTCTCCCCTGAGGGAGATTGACATCGGAGTCCCACTCCAACCAGAGGCAGCCTTGGTCGCACTCGTCAACGAGCCAGATGACTGGAACAAGCCCTACATCGCCTACCTGGAAGCCGGCACCCTGCCGGCAGACGAGACAGACGCTCGAATGATCGCTCGTCGATGCAAGTCCTACACCATCATCGACGGCGAACTCCACAAGCGCAGCGTCACCGGCGTGTTCCAACGCTGCGTCCAACCAGCTGAAGGACGTAAGATCCTCCACGACATCCACTCTTGTGACTACGGCCACCACGCCGCTGCTCGCTCCCTGGTCGCCAAGGCTATGCGACATGGCTTCTACTGGCCCACCGCACACGCCGATGCTGTCGATTTCGTCCAGCGGTGCGCCGGGTGCCAGAAGTACGCCAATCAGACGCACGTACCGAGCTTGGCGCTCAAAACAATCCCCATCACCTGGCCATTCACCGTATGTGGCATGGACATGGTAGGCCCCTTCAAGAAAGCCCCCTCCGGTTACACCCACCTGCTAGTCGCCGTCGACAAATTCACGAAGTGGGTGGAGGCCAAGCCAGTCCGGAAATGCGACGGGAAGACCGCCACTAAATTCCTACGCGAGCTCATATATCGCTACGGGTTCCCAAACAGCATCATCACGGACAACGGCACCAACTTCGCCAAGGGAGCCATGGCCGAATTATGCGAAGAGCACCACATCCGGCTCAACCTCGCGTCAGTCGCCCACCCGGAATCCAACGGCCAGGCGGAACGGGCCAACCAAAGCATCCTCCACGGCCTGAAGCCGCGACTCCAAGTACCACTCGAGCGCACCGCCGGGTGCTGGGTCGAGGAGTTTCCCTCTTTCATCTGGGGGATCCGCACCTCAGTCAACAGATCGACGGGATTCACCCCCTTCTTCATGGTCTACGGTGCCGAAGCAGTCATGCCCACCGACCTCGAACACGACTCGCCGTGGGTCGTCCACTATACGAAGGCTGCAAACGAGCTTGCCCTCCAAGACGGGATCGGCCAACTCGATGAAGCACGCGACCTCGCTCGGTCACGCATTGCCATTTACCAGCAAGGACTCCGCCGTTACCACAGCCGGCGGGTGAAAGCTCGCACCTTCCAGGAAGGCGACCTGGTGTTACGCCTCATCCAGGACAAGAAGGGCATGCACAAGCTCTCCCCTCCGTGGGAAGGCCCATTCGCTATCGGGCGCGTACTCGGCAACGACGCCTACTACCTCATCGACGTCCGCGGGGACGGCGAACTTGACGTCAAGCGACCATGGAATGTAAACCTCCTCCGGAAGTTCTACTCCTAGAACCCCACACATGTACTCTCCAGTCGCTATGAAATAAAAAGAAACGGTTACCGCAAATTGCGCCTACTCTCCATGACTTGTGCCACTCGCACTCGTAATAACAGCGTTACGCTAAATGCAGAAGTCAACCTTTGGTATAGCGATCGGCACGGCTAAGTAGTGCGGTATAAGAGCACTGAATCACCTCAGGTCTTGCATCGTCCATGAAAAATGCCCACCCAGAGCCCCATTGGAGTCGCCTAGCTCGACTGGTTCTACGAGCCAAGACAACTGCCCTCGCTTCTCACAGCGACCTTGGTCCTCCGCATCCTCGGCATAGCGACTCGAACGTCTAAGTACCACGCTCGGGGACTGAAGACCAGTTCGTCACGAGCGGTCAGGGAAAATGCCAAGTAAGAGAGCATGCCCAGGACTCGCCACGCGACTGACCCCACGGGCCAGGCAGGAGCGACGCGCTCACACCAACGCGCTAAGTCCTCAACCACCCTCGAGTCGCGCCTAGAACTACCAAGTACCACGCTCGGGGACTCGGCCACCCGACCTCGTTCGCGCACGGGAAAACGGTAAAGTACAGAGCACTCAAGGGAGTCGCCTAGCGACTGGCTCTTCGAGCTCGGGCGAGTCGACCAAAACATCAAAACACATGACAACAACACATACATCATATACGAGGTAAACCCCACAAAAAGGGAGGACGCGCTCAGGGACTCGTTCAAAAATCAATCACAAACACACAACAAATACCAAAATAGACACAACGTCTCATTCAATTGGGTATTGCATTGTTTCATGTTACAAAATATGCCCGCATGGCTGACCTGCTGCTAACGCCACAAGGCAAACCATCCTACTCTGCAGGCTTCGATGACGACTCGCCAACATCCCGGCGATTGCGAATGAACGCCGTGTACGGGTTTGACGGATATGTCGTCAGTTCACCCGCCATCGCCACGCGAAAAGGTTGCTCGACCTTGAAGTCACGATGCGGCGGCTCGGGGTCGTTCGGCGCGACGACCGTCTCCTGGTACGGAAGGAGGTCGCCCACTGCCCAGACACGTTCTGAGTACGTGGCGGCACGGTCCTGCAACTTGAGGACCTCGGATAGCTCCACCGTTCCAGTCGACGATGGATATCCACTCGTCACATCGTCGACGTCGAAATCTTCGGGGAAGTGGGCGAGTCCAAGGCTCAGGGCCGTCGACGCTCTGCGCCGAAACGCCGACCGCGTCATGTATTCAACGACTGCGGGCGCCTTCTCCAAATATTTCCACACCTCAACGAGGTCGCTGCGAATCACCTCCGTGGGCGATATGTCTTGGAGATAGGCACGGATGCACGTTGCCGACAATGTCACCGAATCGACGAGCATACTTACGCACTGCCTCGCGTCGAGCGAGCTCGCCTCTCCTTCGCTATCGATGATGCGACCTGCGAATAGAAGACAATAATGAGTACGACGGACACCACAAAAGACACAGCCACTAGAAAGGGAAGATGTACTCACCAAGCAGCGGGCGGGCGAGTTCCGTGATGAAGCATTGAAGCGATGTATGGTCGTCCTGAAGCCCAGCAATAAGGACTTCCGACACCTTGCGATCCTCCTCAGCGGCTGCAATGGCGGCCTTAGCTCGCCCGTCAGCCTAGCTCGCTTCTTCCTTCGCCTCCCGCAGCTCGCGCTCGAGGTTGGCGATCCGCTGGTCAGCGGCACTCAAGGCCGATTGCGCCGCCGCCAATTCACCAGCGGGGACAAGCCCCTGGCGAGCTTCCTCTGCCTTCGCAGCAAAATCCTGAAGCCCTTCGTTCGCTTCCTGGACGATGGCCAGCTCCTTATCCGCGCGCTGCTTCGCGGCCAATCGGTCCGCCGACTCAAGCTGCAGACCCTGCACATCACCAAAAAAGTTAGTCAAAGCAATTCCTAAGTGCCCACCCGCTAAAATTTAGCGAGTGTGCACTCGGGGACTGGCGATCAAGAAATCCCTAAGTGCCCACCCGCTAAAATTTAGCGCGTGCACACTCGGGGACTGGATGCGAAAATAAAAAGATGAGAAATTATAAGAATCAGGCCGCTGCAAAGCACCGACCTGATCCTCGGGGACTGGATGTACCTGGATGGCTGCGCCAAGCATGCCATGGAGTTGTATCGCGTCCACGGACGCGAGTAACGCCGGCGTGTGCCCACGACGTTGGTCGACTTCGGCATCGGCGGTCCCAGGAGCGTGGCTCGAGGGCGCAGCTCCACTCGCCGTGGCCGCCTTGGTCACGAAGCGTGGGAAGGTAGCGATAGAGGCACCCGCTCCAAGGGAGGTCGCCTCCGCCGTTCCAGGCAAGGAAGCGCCCTCCTTCGTAGACGCGGCTGCCTCCATCACGGGCCCGGCTGGTGCAACCGCCGTGTCGTCAGAGATAGTGATGGTGTCGCCACCCTTGGCCTTCTTGCTGCCATCCGCCGAGGCGACGACCTCGTCCGCCTTCCTCTTGCGGGAAGGATCCTCCTCGCTAACGATGGGTGGCACCTTAGCCACGGTCGGATGGCCCATCCTCTTCACTCCGGTCCTGTGCATCAATCGAATAAGCAAAAACAATCGAAATATTTATGAAAAGCAAGGAAGGGTGAGTGCACTCACTTGGCGACTGGGATGAAACGTAGCCCCATACGGAGTCCGGCCGGTTTTTCCAGTTCAGGGCCCAGTCGGCGACTGAGCCCCATCTCCAGGACGTCGCGTGCCCAAGACACGGACGACTTCTTTGTCGTTGAGGCCGCAGCCGGAGCCTCTGGGACATCCTCGGCAAGAGCCTCCTTGCGAGGCGAAGTCGCTGTAGCCGGAGCCTCCTTGCGAGGCGAAGCCGCTGCAGCTGGAGCCTCCCCCGGCCTAGAGAGTGGGGCGAATGGCGGAGGCATCGAAGCCAGCGGTACTTCCACGGTCGCCGCGTCCAGCACGGCTGTCACTGGCGGCGCGTCATCACCGGCTGGGCTGGGAGCATCACAGCTGCTCGCCGAGTGCGGCGGCGAGGCCGGCTTTGATGGCTTCGTCTTCTTCTTCGGGGGGGGGGGGGCTTGCCTCCCTTTCCTTCTTCTTCTTCTTCTTCGACGGAGTGGCTTGACGGCGCGAGGTGGTCTCTGGGAGCTCATCGTCGTCATCATGACGCTCGAGGCTTCTGCTTGCCTTGATCTCGCGCTGTCGTTGTCCGCGGGTCTTTCGGACCAGTGGGGCGACCTCCTCGGACTCGTCATCATCGTCCTCGTCGCCCTTGGTGGGCGGCGACTCGCCCACGTCCTGGGCGGATGAGCCCGAGCTCTCGTCGTCTGAAGGAGGGAGCCACCCTTCCACCACTTGGAACAGCTGCAACGAATACATAATGAATCAGAATTACCGCGACTGCATAGACTGCGACTGTGAGCAAAGTAAGGTGATTACCGTTGGAGCTGGACGCTTCGCGGTATAGGGGGCGACCCCAGCCTGCGCATCCAGGTACACCGCCTGGGTAATCTTCTTCAGCGCTGGGAGGTAGTCCTCCAGTTTCCACTCGTTGAGGCAGGCCTTCGTTGAGTCTCCCCGGCCCGTGTACTGGTACATATAGTGGTCGCGTTGGGCGAGCGGAACGAGCCGCCGCCCCAGCCAGCAGTTGTACAGATTTATCGTCTGGAGGCCCTTCTTCTTCAGACCGCGGATGGTCTGGAGCATCTCGTCGACGACCATCCGCTGGTCGTTGGGGAGCTTGCCGACTTGGAGATGGCGCGGCTCGGACCGATTGGCGGAATACCGCGGGATCGCCACCTCGTCTTCCGGGCTCGCCTCGGCCACGTAGAACCACGACTTCTTCCAGTCGCTCGCTGCCTTGGCGGGTAGCATCAGATCGAAGAATGATGCTTTGGACTTGAGCTGGAACGTCAGTCCGCCCGCGGCTAGCATTGGGCCGCCTGCTTCCTCGCGGCTGATCCGTCCGTGGAACAGATCTTGCCACAAGGGGAAGTAGGGCCGGCAGCCCAAGTAGCATTCGCAGAACGCCACGAAGATGGCGAGCTGCTCGATGCTGTGGGGACCCAGATCTGAAGGCTGGATCCCGTAGTAGGCACATAAGCGCCGGAAGAACAGGGATGTAGGAAACCCTAGCCCCCGCTCGAGATGACTGGTGAAACAGATGAATTCCCTCTCTCGCGGGTTCGGGGTCGTTTCTCCGGCTGCGGGGATACGCCAACAGCCGGCTCGCAGGATCCCGGCCTCCTCGAAAGAGGCCAGCTGCGCCCTCGTGCATTTGGATCTACCCCACGGTTAGGTGGAAAGGGCCATGGCCGAAGGGTTGATTGGGGGTCGGAGGATTTTGGGTCGGCTGGTTCGCAATGCGAGGGAAGGAAAATGCGCGCAGTCGGAAGAAGTGATGAGAAGTTGGCTCTCTGATCGCCTGCCATTCCCCTTATATAATGGATGTTACCCGCCAAATAAGGAAGCCGTTACCGCGCGATGATTACGCCAAAAGTTACCGTTGGATTACCCCAACGGCTAGTTTGACCACGTCTGACGGTCCAACTCCGGCCACTCGGCTCGCCGACCCAATCACTATGACAGTGTTTCGCCGACTCGACTCGCCAAAGCCGCGACTTGGATCACTGGTTTTCTCCTTTGTACAGGAGCCCGCCGACGATTCGACTGGATGCCTACTCTGAAGCCGTATACTCCGACTGCCAGCAGCCACCTACGCCTAATCGACGACGGACTCGGGGACTACTGATGGGGATATGCCTACCGGGGTATACCCAGCAGGACGTTTCCGATTGGCCCATGAGCTGGCGAGTGGGCCTGCAGAACGGCGAGTGGATTAAAGCCCAGCAAGGCATCGAGCGACTGGAAGCTGAAGGTCCAGGCGAGTAGATAGGCCCAGTCGGATTAGGTTAAACGACTACCGAAGCTTTAACTGAATCAGTTGAGATATGTAAACCCTAGGGGAGGTGAGCCTATATAAACCTCCCTATAGGGCAAGTAGAAGTACGTTCCCCTCATACACCCAAGCGACTCGCCGCCTAGCCGCCGAGCTCGCCCATTGTAACACCTCCATAATACAATCTAGCAGGAGTAGGTCTTTACCCTCCGGGGGGCCGAACCTGGGTAAAACCCTGTGTCTTTGCCCTCATCTCGCACCGCAGATGGCTGGCCACCCTTGCCCCTCGTTCTACTACTCGCTGCCGATTGCAGCATCTGCCGTGACTATTCCCACGACATACGGTGTATTTTCAACGGATTTAGATGGTGCCCGATTTAAAGTGAATGCAGCAGTTTCTAGTGCATAACCCCAAAATGACAACGGCAAGTCCGTCAGAGACATCATAGATCGAACCATATTCAATAAAGTACGATTACGACGTTCCGACACACCATTTCGCTGTGGTGTTCCGGCAGGTGTGAGTTGTGAAACAATTCCACACTCTTTCATGTGATTGCTAAACTCGTAACTTAGATACTCACCTCCATAGTCGGACCGTAGAAATTTGATCTTTCTATTACGATGATTTTCCACTTCATTCTGAAATTCCTTGAACTTTTCAAAGGTTTCAGACTTATGTTTCATCAAGTAGATATATCCTTATCTACTCAAATCATCCGTGAAAGTAACAAAATAACGATATTCACCTCGCGCCGACACACTCATTGGACCACATACATCAGAATGTATGATTTCCAATAAATCTGTTGCCCGTTCCATTGAACCGGAAAACGGCGTTCTAGTCATCTTGCCCATTAGGCATGGCTCACATGTATCAAATGATTCAAAATCAAGTGATTCCAAAAGTCCATCCGAATGGAGCTTCTTCATGCGTTTAACGCCAATATGACCTAGACGGCAGTGCCACATATATGCGGATATATCATCATTAAGTTTAATCCTTTTAGCATCAGCATTATGAATATGTGTAACATTATTATCAAGATCCGATAGAAATAAACCATTCATCATCGGTGCATGACCATAAAAGATTTCATTCATATAAATAGAACAACCATTTTTATCAGATTTAAATGAATAACCACTTCGCATCAAACACGATCCAGATACAATGTTCATGCTCAGTGCAGGCACTAGATAATAATTATTCAAGTTTATAACTAATCCTGACGGCAAATGGAGAGGTAGCATTCCGATGGTGATCACATCAATGCTTGATCCATTGCCGACACGCATCTTGACCTCACCCCTTGCTAGCGGTCGCTTGTTCCGCAGTCCCTGATTCGAGTTACAAATATTAGCAACTGAACCGGTATCAAATACCCAGGTGCTACTGCGAGCACTAGTCAAGTACACATCAATAACATGTATATCATATATACCTTTATTTTCCTTGCCGGCCTTCTTGTCTGCCAAATACTTGGGGCAGTTGCGCTTCCAGTGGCCAGTCCCCTTACAATAGTAGCACTCGGTATCAGACTAAGGGCAAACTCGAGGTTTCTTTTCAGGCACGGCAACCGGCTTGCCGCCCTTACTTCCCTTCCGTTTCCCTTCTTGTCTTTCTTGAAACCAGTGTTCCTATTGATCATCAACACTTGATGTTCCTTTTTGATCTCCACTTCTGCAGTTTTAAGCATTGATAGAAGCTCGGGAAGAGACTTCTTCATGCCTTGCATATTATAGTTCATCACGAAGCTCTTATAGCTAGGTGGCAGAGACTGCAGAACACGATGGATGCCTAAGTCAATGGGAATTGATATTCCCAAGGACACAAGCTTATCGGCGTAACCCGACATATTCAGTACATTCTCACTTACGGAGCTGTGCTCTTCCATCATGCAGCTAAAGAAATTTTCTGAAGCATTGTAGCTCTCTACAGCAGCATGTGTGTCGAAAATCATTTTCAACTCACCCATTGTATCAAATGCATTGCCGTTTTCGAAACGCTTTCAAAGTTCTGGCTCTAGCCCATACAATATGCCGCAATGAACTAAGTTGTGGTCCTCCTGACGAGTCTGATAGACATTCTTCTCCTCGTCAGGGGCATCCTCAAAAGGTGGGGGGCCTAGCGGCGCTTCTAGCACATATTGCTTTTGTGCAGTAGAGAGGAGAATCCTCAAATTCATGGCCCATTCGGTAAAGTTGCTACCGTTCATTGCAAGTTTCTCTTTCTCCATGAACACATTGAAATTAAAAGCAGATGGTGCCATCTACAACAAAATTTGTAAAGTTTAGACTAAGTTTATGATAGATTGAGTTCAACTAATCCACATTAAGAATGAACTCCCACTCAAAAACGACATCCCTCGTGTCTTTTTGGTGATTACATGAACCAAATCCACTATACCAAGTCCGATCATCACGTGAGTCGGTGTAGCTTCAAATGCGAGCATCAAATGGGAATCATATCTACTATATGACTCATGCTTAACCTTTCGGTCCATGTTCCGAGGCCATGTCTGTACATGCTAGGCTCACCAAGTAAGAACCTTAGTATTCGCGTGTGTAACTGTCTTACACCCGAAATATGGTCGTGGATCCAAGAACACCCGATCATCACATGATGTCTTGGAGCGACGAAAACATAATCGGTGCATACTAAAGGATTCTTATCTTGATATTTAAATGAGGGGTCATCTTATTATGCTAATAAAATGCCAAACAAGCAATATAAGATGCTATCAAACATCATATGTTTATTAGTGGAATGATATGGTTCCCGCATATGATCTCTATCATGTGCACCGTGGTATGATCACTATCATACCTTTATGTGTAAGGCCAAGGTCTATGGAACTTACACGTTATGTGTGTTGTAAGAGTATCATCTCATACTTCTACTTACAACATCACCATATCATAACACTTCCCCAGCAACAATCTAAACTAGACGCCTCTAATTTATCCATTGCAAATTTTACGTGGCTTAGGGCTTTCGAAGATAGAACCATTCATACCTACGAACATGAACCACAACGAGGATAACCAAATTGTTGACAACTCGTTGCAAAATAGATATTGACTATAGTAGGAGAGGTAGACACCCGCTAGCCACTTATGCAAACTAGTTGCATGTCAAGCGTGGAACAGGTCTCATGTGCGAGGACATGTAAAGTTTGTCCGGGCCGCTTCATCCCAATATGCCACCAATATAAAAAATTACAACTAAGGAGCAACAACATGATCATCATCGCCCACATACTCATATGTGTACTACCCGTGTAAAGCATCTACGCATAGATCCGGCTCTAATACCACTGTAGGGTTCGCAGCATAGAAAACAAAAATTTTCCTACGATGGGAACAACTATGTACCAAGATCTATATACTAGATACAAACAACGGGCGGGTGTATATCCATAGAGAACATACCCTTGAAGACCGACAAAGCTTAACGAGTTAAACTCGTGGTTGATGTATACGATCTCTTGCCGATCTGAAGATCGAGAGGAAGTCCTAGCGTCGCAAAACAGCAGCGCATCCGTGCTCGCACACACGTCCGAGGCACCGAGCAACCTCCGCCTCCTCGCTCCAGCGATGCAGCGGAAGCACAACTCTTTCTTGCCGAATAGCCACCGGGAACATGTATCTCGCTAGTCCAAGACCATGGGGGATAAATTCTAGAGGGGGAGAGAGATCCTTCACGAGGAGGTGTGAGTGAGAGAGAGGGAGAGGGGTGCATTTTATAGGAGGAGGGGGCCCCAAGGGGGTGGCTGCCGGCCATGGGGTCTCCCCTCCCCTCCTTCATTCATGTGGGTGGACACTCCACTCACAAAAACCTCTTCATTTCCCTACACTCAAAATCCCACTCAAACTTGCAATTAAATTTCCACCAAATTTAATGCAAACTCTCATTAAATAAAACTCTTTTTATTTATTAAGAATTTTGTAAATTACTTTAATGACAAACATTCACATATAACCCCTTGCAAGAATTCTATTTCACATGTAAAAACAATTTCTGCAATTTCACCCGGAAACCTATTTCGGTATCTAGTGAAATAAATTCCTGCGCTTGTTATTCTTTTCGACATGAAACTTTTGCTCCAATTGGATGTCGGTGTCTCTTAAGTGTGTCACCCTACAGTTCGCGAATAATGCGGA
Source organism: Avena sativa (assembly GCA_916181665.1). NCBI lineage: Eukaryota > Viridiplantae > Streptophyta > Magnoliopsida > Poales > Poaceae > Avena > Avena sativa. Next base: position 6,181,300 of record OV702282.1, on the reverse strand, counting down.
CATGATCGAGACCCCTCTCAGATCAATAATCAGAAGCGGGATCTGGAGACCCATACTGACTCCCACACATTCAACGATGACTTTCTTTTGATCGTCGGAACCTTTTACGCTAGTATCTTAATCCCTTTGTTTCGCGATATATTACATGTCCGAGATTCGATTATCGGTATCTCCATACCTAATTTTATCTCGTTACTGACATGCACTCTTTTCTCGTTCCCGTGATATAACATTCTAGTGATCAAATCACTTGCTTGCAAGCTAACCAATGTGATATCACCGAGAGGGCCCAGAGTATATATATCCGTCATCGGGATGAACAAATTCCACTCTCAATCCATGGACCTCAACATAACACTTTATTAGTTCTGAACCCATCTTTATAATCACCCTGTTATGGTGTGACGTTTGATGTTATTAAGAAACTCTTCCGGTGTTAGTGATTGACATGATCTCATGGTCTAAGGATTAGGATCACTTCGTAAGTTGTTATAGCAATCTAAACTCAATGACTTTGATCGTAATGCTATACTTCGGATGAATGTTCATCACACCATTACACTAATGTTGTGATCCCGTTATTAACAACATCCAATGTCCATGATCAGGAAACCTTGATCATCTTGTTAATCAACGAGCTAGTTTATGAGAGAGGCATAACTAGGAACTTTCAGTTTGTTTATTAAACACACGTGTATTAACGTTTCCGTATTAATACAATTATAGAATGCAAAATAAACATCTATCATATACTTGGAATACAAATAATAAACATTTTATTATTGCCTCTCAGGGCATATTCCCTTCAAAAGCTCCTGTACCATGTGCAAGGGGTACCCCGTTGGCGGTTCTCAATGATATGCATGTATTTACAATGACAAGAACTTTCAGGTGACCAAAGTTGAGTATCATGCGGAGCGACCCTCGTACTCAAGGGACTTGGGATTTCCAGCCTATGGTCTGTCAAGCATATGATTCAGAGTGGACCTCACTTTCACCTTAACCACATGAAGATACCTATGATAGGGGAAATGCGAGCTCAAATCTAATGAGTACCTTCCTTCCAGCATTTGGAAGCCTTTCAAACCTTTCAAAACCATTTTCACAACCTTGTTGAGTCACCACTGATTCTATGAGCACCTTCTTGAGAGCATAGTTGTCATTCTTGTGTTTGTTCCAAAACTTGGTTAATTATGTCATGAATTTGATGCTTGTATCTCTGATATCTTAACTTCTAGTCTTCATGTGAACTTCAGAGGTGCCTTGGCATTTATATTGTGCTCTTCAAACAAAGGCAAGAGAGATACCACTCTATCATACCTTATTATGAGCATTGCAATGTTGCTTATGTTTATGTTTCATGCTACTTATTATTATTGAGTTGGTTTATCTTCATAGCTTGCAATGACTACTGAGTAGACTTAGTTGCATACTCTTTATTATGAATTGTCTAAGCATCTACTCCTCTGCTGAGAATATTTACATCATATGAAGCAATGTGTTCATGAAAGTTCTTTTATCGCACTCAGTTCTCAACTGAATTGCTTGAGGACAAGCAATAAGCTAAGCTTGGGGAGAGTTGATATGTTCGAAACGTATCTACTTTCTTGAACACTTTGCTACTGTTTCTTCTCTAAACTTGTGTGATTTGGATACAACTAACACAGACTGACGCTGTTTTCAGCAGAATTACCTTGGTGTCTTGTTTTTGTGCAGAAAATGAACTATCAGAAAAAATCCCGGAAAATATGCCAAAAATTATATTTCACCAGTAGATCCTCGGAGCCAGAAGAAGGGACGGAGAGGAGGCCCGGGGGGCCCACATCCACCCCAGGCGCGGGCCCACCACTGGCCGCGCCTGGAGGGGGTGCAACCTCCCTAGGAACCTCCTCGGCCTCCCTCTGCGCCTATAAGTTGCCTTTTGACCTTAAAACCGAGGGGGGTTCGATAGTTTTCCAGAAAGAGTTCCACTCCACCGCCACCAGAAACCAAGATTCGGATCTAGAAACTCCGTTTTGGCACCCTGCCGGGACGGGGAATTTGGAGAGGATCATCACCATCGTCATCACCAACGCATCTCCATCAACCACCGATGTTTCCCTCATCCATGAGTGAGTAATCCCCCGCTGTAGGCTTGGGGATGGTAGGGATTGGATGAGTTCTATCATGTAATCGAATAAGATTGTTAGGGCATAGTGCCTAGTTTCTCTTGTGCTATTTGACTTTGTTGCAACTTGTTGTGCTTAATGCTTGTCACTAGGGCCCGAGTGCCATGATCTAAGATCTGAACTTATTATTGAATCATTATGATAGTATTGTTTGTGATATTATCTGCAAGTTGTGTACACATATGATTGTCCTGATCCAAAGGCCCCAAAGTGACAATAATTGGGACAACCGGAGGGGATGGCTGTGGTGTGAGGATCACATGTGTTCACGGAGTGTTAACGCTTTGCTCCGGTGCTCTATTAAAAGGAGCACCTTAATTTCCAATAGTTCCCTAGAGGCCCCGCTGCCACGGGCTGGCTGGACAGAGATGTTGTGCAAGTTCTCATTGCGAGCACATATGACTATATTTGGAGCACATGCGTAGGATTGTTTAGTAGTTGGATGCTTGTTATTGTTTATCTTCAATGCCCTAGATCTTGAAGTTACATGTTTAGACTCGTCCATGCAACGCCCGTCCATCCATCCCTATGCCTACCGCACTCGAATGCTACTGTTACCATTACTATTACTATTGCTCCTGTTTCACTGTTGCTGTTGCTGTTGCTACAGATAAACTTCTGTGAGCAAGAACTATTTCGAGGTGCAGCTGAACTGACAACTCAGTTGTTAAGGCTTGCAAGTATTCTTTGGCTCCCCTTATGCCGAATCAATAAATTGGGTAATACTACCCGCGAAGACTGTTGCGATCCCCTATACTTGTGGGTCATCAATAGGCAACTCACAAGATCTAAACATGACGGCACAAATAGGATAAACAACCATCTAGCTACTGCTATGGACACGTAGTCCAAGGATGAACTACTCACACATTACTCTAGAGGCAGGCATGGTGATGAAGAAGGCCTCCAGGATGATCTCCCCTCTTCGGCAGGGTCCGGGAAGAGCTTCAGATCCCTCCCGATCTAGGGACAACAATGGCTGTGGGCTACGTACTTTTTCGTGGAATTCTGATCAGGTCCTTAGGGTTTTTGTCTCGGGGGGATTATATAGGCAGAGAGGCGAGGTCGGTGGAGTCGTGAGGGGGCCACACCATAGCCAAGCGCGACCATGGTGGGCCCACGCGGCCCCCTGGTGTGGCTGCCTCGTGGTTCTTCGTCTCTCCTTCGGACTCCGTGTCGTGTTGGAAAAAATAGTAACTTCGGCTTTTGTTTCATACAAATCCGAGAATATTTCTTTACTAGTTTTCCTGAAACCAAAAACAACAGAAAACATGGAACTGGCTCTGTGGCACTTGTTAATATGTTAGTTCCAGAAAATTCATAAAAATGCCACAAAGTGTAGACAAAACATAAGATAATTGGTGCAAAACAAGCATGGAGCATCAAAAATTATAGATACGTTTGCAACATATCATCATCCCCAAGCTTAACTCCTGCTCGTCCTGGAGTAGGTAAGTGATAAAAATAATAATTTTTGAGGTGACATGCACTAACACAATCTTGATCAAGGTATTGCAAAGCATTTATAGCTGACATCAAAGTACTCTAAACATAAGCATGAACGATATATTTCTAACAATAAGACATAGCAACTATGTTGCAACATGAAAGGCAACACAAACAAAAGATCATGAATAATGCTTTGAAAGACATTTGTTTCTTTTACATAGAGAAAACATAGCAAGAGTGGTATTCAGTTTGTCCTTCATGGAATAGCAAAACATAAATGCATAGGACACCTTCAAAGTTCGTAAGGGTGACTAGATACAAAAAATTTAACAACAAGCAATACTAGAATTATGAATCAATCATCAAGTTTTGGGACAATGCACATTGAACTCAGAATGATAACTATGATCTCTTAGCTGGTGCATAAAGATAGAAGATGGAGACTCAACAAAAAGTAAAAAGAAAGGCCCTTCGTAGAGGGAAGCAAGGATTAAATGGTTTTATAAAGCTTAAAAAATTTATGGTACTCATTAGCTTTGAGCTCTCATTACCCCTATCATAAGCATCTTGAAGTGATTAAGGTTAAAGTGAGGGCAAATATGAGTTATATGCTTGACAAATCACAAGTTGAAAATCTCACGCCCCTTGAATACGAGTACCGAGGCCTCATGCTACTCAACTTTGGTCCCATGCAAGTTCTTGTCATTGTAAGTATATGTGTATCATAGAGAACTGCCAACGGGATACCCCTTGCCCCATGACATAGGAGCTACCCCATATAAAAATGACAAGGCAACAGACAGTGAGCATTTTAGCAATCCATTTTTTTTGCTATTTGCATAGTTTTTATTGATGATGCTTCATAGAATGCCACTATGGTTTTGCTGCAAGTTTCCACCATGATTAGGCATGGCTTATGCTGGCCGCCCAGGCATTTCTATAACACATATACAACCTCCATGGACCTGCAAGCTCCCAGCTCATTTCACACCGACGACATCCATAAACAAAAGAACATGATATCAACTGAATAAATAAGTGCAATGTTGAAAGCGTGCCCCATGAAAGCATGGTTTTGCTAACTCCCAACTTACAATTTGCAAGGATATAAGCATAATAAGATAGTCACAATGGTTCAGGTTTATTAAGTGCAAGAAATAAAATGTGCCTTCAAGTTCGTGAGAGCTTTAATCACTAATTTTCACATAACAAAAATTTAATTTGGAATATAGATAAAAACATGAATATACTTGGAATGGTGTAACACACCATGCATAGGAGTTTATAGTGGACTATTTGGAGTAACTTTGTTTCTTGGGAGTTGGATGCACGAGTAGAGATCATACTCAATACAGGTGGAGGCTAGCAAAAGACTAGGAGCGACCAACTAAGAGAGCAATAATGGCCATAATCATACAGAGGGACAAAACATTATTAATCAAAGCATAAAGTGATATCACAAGTCAAAAACTAAATGATCATAGAGGCTAAGGTGACTGGTTCATAGTCATAACATGGTGCAAGAATGTGCCAAGTCAACCCAAATAAAGCATCAAAGGAGAATACCGCAATACTATGATTTTGTATGCTAAAACAATACTTGATTCTTTCATGGCACATTAAGCAATCTAAATTGTTTGAAACAAGTTATGGTACAACAATAATCACTAAGCATATGGTTAAAGCAACATCTAATATGACATGATAAAGTCTAATCCACAGTCAAAACAAGCTTCTTTCTGTACCACCATTAGCATGAAACTTTTTACTCTTTTCCAACACCAATCAACTTATTTGGAACAACTCACAAAAATAATAATAAATAAATACCAGAGATCTTGTCTCACATAACTAAAAAGAAGAACTAAAAAGTTCTAATAAAAAATAAGAAGAAAACTAAAGCTAAACACAGTGCTAGCAAAAGAGAACACTCGCAGAACAATAAGAGTGAAAACTAGAGTGTTCTAGGCAATGACAAACGGGTGTGACTTCTCCAAAAGAAGTGTGGTGGGATCCAACCAACTTATTGTAGCAAACAAAGCAAAATAAAATTAAAAACAAAGACGCTCCAAGAACAACACATAGTGCATGAAGCAATAAAAATATAGTGTCTGGAAAGAAGACCTAATTTTTTTGTTGATGAAGAAGGGGATGTCTTGGGCATCGCCAAGATTTGACGCTTGTACCTCTATAATATTTCTTGGGGTGACACGGGTGGCATCCCCAAGCTTGAGATTTTTTCCATACTTCATATCATCACATCATTCTCTCCCTACACTTGAAAACTTCCTTCATACAAAACTTCACACAATCTTCATTAGCAACATTAGTGTATGCAAGATAATAAACCTTTGGGTTCAGTTTCAACTCAAGTAAAACATCCATTAAAATATAATCTACTGCAGAAACTCCTTTTAAAATCTCAAGTGATCAAAATAACTAAAAAAGAAATCGATTAAGAGGCAAATGCAAATAATGGTAGAAATCTGTCAAAACAGACCTGCAGGTAAAGACAGAATTTTTCGAAAACCTTTTGTTGCTCAAATAGAAAAGTTCAAAACTAATGAAAGTTGGGTAAATACCAGGGGAATGCGCACAAATAATTTCAGCTTAATCCGACGTTCTATCTAAGAGAATGAATTTTTACGGTAACAACACAAAATCAGTTTCAGGACATCAACTTCCCCAAATCTTACTTCCCTCTCATTAGAGGCTATTCTTGGAACAAAAACCAAAAAAAGGATAAGGAAAGGTTATTATAGAGGCAATAACTTCCAAGACTCAACAAAAGAAGAACTTACTAAAATAAAAATTAGGTTATCTCCCAAGAGTGCTTTTCTTTAACGCCTTTCAGCTAGGCACAGAAAGCAAGAATCAAGTATTTTCGAATGAAGAAACATCAACATCAAAATTTGTTCTAATAAGAGAATCAAAAGATAGCTTCTTTCTTTTTCAAGGGAAGTGTTCCATACCTTTCTTGAGTGAGAATTGATATTTAATGGTGCCTTTCTTCATATCAATAATGGCACTAAGAAAAGGTCTTCCCAAAATAATAGGACAAGAAGCATTGCATTCAACATCCAAAACATAGAAATCAACGGGGAAAACGGTATTGTTAACCATAATAATAACATCATTAATTCTCCCCATAGGTTTCTTGTTAGCATTATCATCAAGATGGACATCGAAATAACAATCTTCCAATGTTGGTAAATCAAGCATATCATAAATTTTTCTAGGCATAATAGAGACACTAGCACGAAGATCACATAAAGATTTGAAATCAAAATCATTCACCTTCATATTAATGATGGGCTCCCAACCATCTTCTAATTTCTTAGGAATAGAAGCTTCATGTTTCAATTTTTTTCTTTAATTTTCATGAGAGCATTTGTAATATGTTTTGTAAAAGACATATTCATAACACTAGAATTAGGACTTCTAGCAAGATTTTGCAAGAACATAATTACTTCAGAAATATTGCAACCATCAAGATCAAAATAAAAATTATCCTCAAAGGTAGTAGAACTATTGTCTCCCATATTTCAAAAATTTCAGCATTTTTATTGGAAAAAGTTCTAGTGGGTTTAGGCAATGTTGCAAAAGGAGTGGGGACTTTGTCTACACCAATTATTTTTACCATTAATATTAGGAGGTTTGGTAGCATAAACATCACTAGTGGTGGTAATGGTACAAATTTTAGTCATATTATTATTTCTAGCAATTTCATCTTTTCTTTGCCACCTAGCATGCAATTCAGCTAACATCCTAACATTTTCATCAATTATAACTTGAATGGCATTCAAAGTCTTGCTTTCTTTAACATCATGAGGCATAACCTTTAATTTAAGAAGTTCAACATCAAGAGCAAGGATATCAACTTTAGAAGTAAGATCATCAATTTTTCCAAGCTTTTCCTCAACAGTTTTATTGGAAGTAGTTTGTTTATTAATAAAATCCTTAAGCATGACTTCAAGTTTAGAGGGCGCACTTCTATTATTGTTGTAGGAATGTCCATAAGAATTTCCATAATCATTGCCATTATTAGAAGGATATGGCCTATAATTATTATTACCAAAATTATTCCTATAAGCATTGTTGCTAAAATTATTACTTCTAATGAAGTTCACATCAACATGCTCTTCTTGAGCAACCAAAGAGGCTAAAGGAACATTATTTGGATCAATATGAGATTTTACACTAACAAGCATAGACATAATAGTATCAATCTTATCACTCAAGGAGGAGTTTTTTTCAACAGAATTTACCTTCTTACCTTGTGGAGCTCTCTTAGTGTGCCATTCAGAATAATTAATCATCATATTATCTAGGAGCTTTGTTGCAGCACCCAAAGTGATGGACATAAAGGTACCTCCAGCAGCCGAGTCCAAAAATTTCTTGAAGAAAAATTCAGTCTGCATAAAAGGTTTGTATAATCATCCAAGTAGTCAGTCCATGAGTGGGGAAATTCTTCACTAAAGATTTAATTCTTTCCCAAGCTTGAGCAACATGTTCATTATAAAATTGTTTAAATTTCATTATGTCACTTCTCATGGATATAATCTTAGAAGGAGGATAATATTTTCCAATAAAAGCATCTTTGCATTTAATCCAAGAATCAATACTATTTTTAGGAAAATATAGCAACCAATCTTTATCTCTTCCTCTTAAATAGAAAGGAAACAATTTAAGCTTAATAATATCTCCATATACATCCTTATATTTTTGCATCTCACAAAGTTCAACAAAATTATTAAGGTGAGCAGCAGCGTCATCAATACTAACACCAAAAAATTGCTCTTTTATAACAACATTTAGCAAAGCAGGTTTAATTTCATAGAAAGTAGCTTCAGTAGCATGTGGAGCAATAGGTTTGCAAATGAAATCATTGTTGTTTGTGCTAGTGAAGTCACACAACTTAGTGTTTTCAGGAATAGTCATTTTTGCAAGATTAAAGCAAGCCAGCAAAAATAGCAACTAAAGTAGAAACTAATTTTTTTTGCATTTTTGATAAAAATAAGCAAACTAAACAAAGCAAAACAAAAACAAAGTAAAGAGATTGGTAGTGAGAGACTCCCCTTGCAGAAATCTTCTTTCTCCCTGGCAACGGTGCCAGAAAATCTTGTGATGGCTCAGTTGATGTGGAGCCTGTTGGGAACCCCATGAGCAAGGTATGATGAGCACAACAACAATTTTTCCCTTGGTTATGGAACCAAGGTTATCGAACCAGCAGGAGAAAGAAACCACTACCGAAGCTGTTGCTAGCAACGTGGAACCTGCACACAACACAACCAAAATACTTTTCCCCAACTTATCAGTGAGGTTGTCAAGCTCACTGGTTTTGCTGAAAACAAAGGATTAAACGTATAGTGTGGAAGAAAGAAATTGCTTGTAGTAATTGCAGAAAGTAAACAGTAAATAGTAGATGGAATATCAGTGGGAAGGAATGGACCAGGGTCCAGAGTTCACTAGAGGTGTTTCTCCATAAGATAAATAACATGTTGGGTGAACAAATTACAGCTGGACAATTGAAAAATATATAATGCATAACAAGGCATGTACATGACATGATGATCAGTATGAGATTCACTTGGGCATTACAACATGATACATAGACAGTAATCCAAATGCATCTATGACTAATAATCCACCTCCGGGATATCATCCGAACAACCCTCGGGTATTAAGTTGCAAGCAACAGACAATTGCATAAAGAAAAGTGTGTAATGTAAACAATACAATTGCCCTTGGACAAAGGATTGTTGTTTTCTCCCTAGTAGCAACAACACATCTACAATCCTAGAAGTTTTATTCACTCTCCCAGATTACTAGAGGCATGAACCTACTATCGAGCATAAATACTCCCTCTTGGAGTCATAAGAAAATACTTGGACAGAGTAACTACTAGCAATAGAGAGCATGCAATATCACAAATAACATAGACATGATAGAACAATAATCAATATGACATAATACTCAATATTCATCGGATCCTAGCAAACACAACATGTAGCATTACAATAAGATGATCTTGATCATGATAGGCAGCTCACAAGATATAAACATGACGACCCAAATAGGAGAAACAACCATCTAGATACTGCTATGGACCCGTAGTCCAAGGATGAATTACTCACACATCACTCCGGAGGCAGGCATGGTGATGAAGAAGGCCTCCAGGAGGATCTCCCCTCTCCAGCAGGGTGTCGGGAAGAGCTTCAGATCCCTCCCGATCTAGGGACGACAGTGGCGGCGGCTATAGACTTTTTTGTGGAATTCTAATCGGTTCCTTAGGGTTTTTGTCTCGGGGGGATTATATAGGCGGAGAGGCGAGGTCGATGGAGTCGCGAGGGGGCACACCATAGCCAGGCGTGACCCAGGTGGGCTCGCTCGGCCCCATGGTGTTGCTGCCTCACGGTGCTCTTCATCTCTCCTTCGGACTCCGTGTCGTGTCGGGAAAAATAGGAACTTCGGCTTTTGTTTCGTCCAATTCTGAGAATATTTATTTACTAGTTTTTCTGAAACAAAAAACAGGGATCTGGCTCTGTGGCACTTGTTAATATGTTAGTTCCAAAAAATTCATAAAAATGCCACAAAGTGTAGACAAAAATATAAGATAATTGGTGCAAAACAAGCATGGAGCATCAAAAATTATAGATATGTCTGCAACATATCACTTCTCCTCTTGGATCTCTTCGGGCCATCAACTTATGATTCTCTTGGTGGAAGGAAGTATGGTCTTGTCATTGTTGATGATTACTCAAGGTATACTTGGGTCTTTCTCCTCAAGTCAAAGGATGAGACCTATAAGGAGTTCATGATCTTCGCCAAGCAAGCTCAACACAGTCATGAAGTGGAGATCAAGACCATTAGAACCAACAACGGCACCGAGTTCAAGAAATACTCCATGCAAGAGTTTGTTGAAGATGAGGGGATCAAGCATGAATTCTTAGCTCCCTATACCCCTCAACAAAATGGTGTTGTTGAAAGGAAGAACTGGACAATTATTGAGATGGCAAGAACAATGTTGAGTGAATTCAAGTCACCCCACAACTTTTTGGGATAATCCCTTGCTACCGCGGTTCACTACACGAACCGGCTCTTCCTCCGAGCTCCCTTTGACATGACTCCGTACGAGATTCTCACAAATAAGAAGCCCAACGTCAACTACTTCCATGTATTTGGGTGCAAGTGCCTCGTCAATAACAAGAAAGAAAAGCTCGATAAATTCGAATCTAGAACTATAGAGGGTATCTTTGTTGGTTATGCGGAAAAATCTTATGCCAACAGATACTACAACAAAGCCAATGGTTATGTTGAAGTATCTTGTGACGTGGAGTTTTTGGAGAATAATGGCTCCCAAGAGGGGCAAGTTGTTTCATGTGATGTAGGTGATGGAGATTCTTCTCAAGTCATCAAGTTGATGGGTATTGGACATATTTTACCCATTGGGTCCCACATTCATGATCAAGGAGATGTTGGGGAAGAATCAAGCTCAATCCAAGAAGAGCCTAGCTCTGCCCAAGTTGAGTCATCAAGTGCACCACAAGATCAACATCTCTCTCAAGATGTCATGCAAACCGAAGAACAAGAACCAAGCCCTTAATCCGTGGAGCAAGACCAAGTAGAAAAACAAGCTCCTCCACCTCAAGGTCAAGATCAAGATCATGTCAATGATCAAGGTCCCTCAAAAGATGAATTTGTTGATCATGAAGTTACAATTCGGAAGATCAAGGCCACCACCATTGCAAGTGGGATCCAAGTCAATAATATCCTTGGAAGCGTATCAAGAGGGATCAAGACTCGCGCCAAGAAGAAGAATCTTACAACCTTTTGTGGGCATCATGATTTTGTGTCTAACTTTGAGCCTCTTAAGGTTCATGAGGATTTGGAGGATCTGGATTGGGTCACTGCCATGCAAGAAGAACTCGAGTGCTTCACCCGCAATGAAGTTTGGTCTCTAGTGGAGAGGCCTAAAGATCATCGCATCAATGTCATTGGGACCAAGTGGGTGTTTAAGAACAAGAAAGATGAAAATGGAACCGTCACAAGGAACAAAGCAAGGTTAGTGGCACAATGGTATGCCCAAATAGAAGGTATCGACTAAGAGGACACCTTTGCACCAATTGCTCGCCTTGAAGCTATTCGTCTCTTGCTTGCATATGCATATTTTCATAACTTCAAGATTTATAAAATGGATGTGAAAAGTGCTTTCCTTAATGGTCCCTTGAAAGAGGTTGCATATGTAGCTCAACCCCCGGGTTTCGAAAACACACGCTATCCCAACCATGTGTATCTACTACATAAGGCACTCTACAGACTAAAGCAAGCTCCTCGGGCTTGGTATGAGCACCTTAGGGATTTCCTACTCATGGACGGGTTTAGCGTGGGTAAGGTCGATTCCACCCTGTTCACCAAATGGGTTAAAGGGGGTGGCTTATTCATTGTTCAAATTTATGTTGATGATATTATCTTTGGTGGAGCTAACGAATCTCACAACAAAGCTTTTGCCGAGTTCATGACTATGAAATTTAGGATGTCCATGATGGGGGAGTTGAAGTACTTTCTAGGCTTCATTATAAAGCAACTTGCTCAAGGCACCTTCATCTCCCAAGAGAAGTATATAAAGGACATGCTCAATAAGTTTGAAATGACCAGTGCTAATCCCATGAAGACGCCCATGCCGCTAAATGGACAACTTGGTCTTGGAGTTGGTGAGAAGGATGTGGATCAAAAGGTATATAGCTCTATGATTGGTTCCTTGCTCTACCTTTGTGCTTCGAGGACGGATATCATGTTATGTGTTGGAATGTGTGCTCGTTTTCAATCTGCTCCTAGGGAGTGCCACTTGGTGGCGGTCAAACGGATTTTTAGGTACCTTGTTGACACCTTTGAGCTTGTTGGCTATTAGGATGCTGATTGGGCGGGTGATAAGGTTGACCGGAAATAAACCTCCGGGGCTTTCCAATTCATTGGCAGTTCATTGGCGAGTTGGTCTTCCGAGAACCAAAACTCCACAGTCCTATCCACCCCTGAAGCCGAATATATATTTGTGGCATCTTGTTGTGCTCAATTGCTATGGATGAGGCAAACCTTGAAAGACTATGGTGAGTCTCTTGGTGTTGGGGATATGCTATATGGGTATCCTCATAGCATGTCTCTTATCCGACTAACCCGGATGGCCCATAGTCGGTAGCATGGCCTGTGGCCAGCTGGGCGGCCCAGTTAGGTGGATCCAGAAGGGAGGCCCATGCCGGATAAAGAAAGGCTACGGTGGAGTCACCAGCGTACCCGGAGCCTTGGAGTACAAGATACACAAGACTAGTGATAGACGGTGTAGGAATCTGTAACCTGTCCGGCTAGGACTTTTTCCTGTAACCCTAGGACCTGGCGACTATATAAGTCAGGCCTATGGGAGCCTTTAGGGCATCGTTTTACACACACCTCGCACAACGAACCTATCTCTGTAACTCGGCGTATTTCCATTATAGTGATTTATAGCAGGAGTAGGATTCCGCCACCGTCGTGGGATCTGAACCTGGGTAAGCTATGTTACCTCGTACCCGTCAACCGTCCGCCTTACCCCACGTCTCTAAACACGCACTGTGAGGACCCCTCCATGGCGTACTCGTCGGCAATACCACGACAGTTGGCGCTCACCGTGGGGCAAGAGGCGCTTCAGGCTCTTCAGCGGGCGAGGACCAAGATCTTCGCGGGAATTGGCGAAACTGTAGCCATCGGCCGTGTTCTCTTCTCCGTCAACGTTACGATCATCCCCCCTGACGAATTCTAGATCCCGGCAAAGACGAACCCTACGCGGTGTTCGATCGTTCCTATCGGAGATATCCACCTCTTCATCGGCGAAACCGACTCAGGCACTAGTTCCCTGGGAATCGGAGGAGCATCAAGACCCGCACGGACCGCCTACGGGCAGGATACGTTCGTGGAAGGATCGATGTCGGATCTCTCTTCGGAGTTTGCCGGCAAAGATCAGAAAGCATCAAGACCCGCACGGACCACCTACGGGAAGGAACGTTCGCGGAAGGATCGATGCCGGATCTCTCCTCGGAGTTTGCCGGCAAAGATCAGAAAAATTCAAGACCCACCCAAACCGCCATGTGCAGGATATAAAGGTGGAAGATCACTGCAAGTCCGTCGGCTTCATCCGCGCGTCTGGACAGCAGAGATCCAAGTCCGTCGGCGTGGTTACCATCTTCGATCTGGCGCGCTGCATTCAGAGAGAGGGCAAAAACCCCCGCGATTACCTGGCCAGGTGGCTCCGTATACGAGCCGATCTGGCCCACTACCCCAATGATGATGCTATCTATCACTTTGTGGAAGGACTGGACCATGGCACGCTTCTCCGACACTCTCTAAGACGGCAACAGGCGTCAGGACGCCTTACCTTTGAAGGCATGGTGAACACCGTCAACAACTACGCGGAGGCCGAAGCGGCAGCTCAGACAACGCTTGCGCTCATTGATGGAGCCCCTCCGATTCAGCCACCACCACCGCCTCCGGCCGCCATCGTCGTAGCAGCACCACCACCTCCAGTCATCGTCGAGGCCGTTGCACCTCCACTGCCCGTCATCGAGGAAGTCCTGGCACCCTCCGACTCTGTCATTGACGCGCTTTATGCTGATTTCAGTGCAGATTCAAAGGAAATAGACTTTAGTCCAGAAGAGCTAGACTCCGCTATGCAGGAGATGGAGGAGGAGTAGTCGCGTGACGAGCAAGCTAATAACACCGTCATGTCTCGAGGGGTGTTCGTCACCATTGGGACAACGATGGATGAAGATCAACCCGGGCAAGCTCCGCCTACGGCGCTGGAAAAGGGGAAGGGGCCACTAATTGCTGCTGACGATGATTGCGCAAAGGTCATGCCTCCTCCGCCTAACTGTTGGGGATATGCTATATGGGTATCCTCATAGCATGTCTCTTATCCGACTAACCCGGGTGGCCCATAGTCGGTAGCATGGCCTATGGCCTGCTGGGCAGCCCAGTTAGGTGGATCCAGAAGGGAGGCCCATGCCGGATAAAGGAAGTCTACGGTGGAGTCACCAGCGTACCCGGAGCCTTGGAGTGCAAGATACACAAGACTAGTAATAGACGGTGTAGAACTCTGTAACCTGTCCGACTAGGACTTTTCCCTGTAACCCTAGGACCTGGCGACTATATAAGTTGGGCCTATGGGAGCCTTTAGGGCACAACTTCACACAACCTCACACAGCGAACATATCTCTGTAACTCGGCGTATTGCCATTATAGTGATTTATAGCAGGAGTAGGATTCCGCCACCGTTGTGGGATATGAACCTAGGTAAGCTGTGTTACCTCGTACCCGTCAACCGTCCGCCTTACCCCACGTCTCTAAACACGCACTGTGAGGACCCCTCCATGGCGTACTCGTCGGCAATACCACGACAGTTGGCGCCCACCGTGGGGCAAGAGGCGCTTCAGGCTCTTCAGCAGGCGAGGACCAAGATCTTTGCGGGAATCGGCGAAACCGTAGCCATCGGTCGCGTTCTCTTCTCTGGAAACATTCCGATCGTCCCCCCGACGAGTTCTGGATCCCGGCAAAGACGAACCCTGCACGATGTTCGATCGTTCCTATCAGAGACATCCACCTCTTCATTGGCGAAACCGACTCGGGCACTAGTTCCCTGGGAGTCGGAGGAGCATCAAGACCTGCACGGACCGCCTACGGGCAGGATACTTTCGCGGAAGGATCGATGTCGGATCTCTCCTCGGTGTTTGCCGGCAAAGATCGAAAAAATTCAAGGCCCACCCAAACCGCCCCTGTGCAGGATATAAAGGTGGAAGATCACTGCAAATCCACCGGCTTCGCCCGTCCGTCTGGATAGCAGAGATCCAAGTTCGTTGGCGTGGTTACCATCTTCGATCTGGCGCGCTGCGTTCAGAGAGAGGTCTAAAACCCCCGCGACTACCTCGCCAGGTGGCTCCGTATACGGGCCGACCTGGCCAATTACCCCAATGATGATGCCATCTATCACTTTGTGGAAGGACTGGACCACGACACGCTTCTCCGACATTCTCTAAGACGGCAACAGGCGTCAGGACGCCTCACCTTCGAAGGCATGGTGAACACCGTCAACAACTACGCAGAGGCTGAAGCGGCAGCTCAGATAGCGCTTGCGCTCATTGATGGAGCACCTCCGATTCAGCCACCACCACTGCCTCCGGCCGCCATCGTCGCAGCAGCGCCACCACCTCCAGTCATCGTCGAGGCCGTTGCACCTCCACCGCCCGTCATCGAGGAAGTCCTGGCACCCTCCGACTCTGTCATTGACGCGCTTTATGCTAATTTCAGTGCAGATTCCGAGGAGATAGACTTCAGTCCAGAAGAGCTAGACTCCGCCATGCAGGAGATGGAGGAGGAGTACTCGCACGACGAGCAAGCTAATTACACCGTCATGTCTCGAGGGGTGTTCGTCACCATCGGGACAGCGATGGATGAAGACCAGCCCGGGCAAGCTCCGCCTACGGCGCTGGATAAGGGGAAGGGGCCACTTATTGCTGCTGACGATGATCGCGCAAGAGTCATGCCTCCTCCGCCTAATCCAGTGCAGCAGCCGCAGGAACTCGGCACCGGTCCGAGCAACAACACCGCAAACTTTCCGCCTCCAGCATCTACGTCGGTAGCATCCCATGTTACTCCAGCTGATAGAGTGATGTACGACAATCTCCTCGTTGAGCCACTAACTGTTGATCATATCCGGAACGTGACTCAGCTTGACGAGAAGCGCCAGCAGCTGCTGGACGAGGCGCAAGCCATCGTGGAGCAAGGCACTAAACTAGATCGAGATCTGGTCAATGCGCAGAAGTTCATAGAGAAAGCTAGAGCAATGGAGGCCAAGTACAAGACTCTGCTCCAGCAGCAGAAGGCTAAGAAGGCTCCGGCTCGCGTCATCAACTATCCTGGTGTACGGCGCAACCTAGGATGGGCCCCCTCAAAGCTGGCACAGGTCAAGCCATACATTGACAGTGAAGGCAAGCAGGTGATGCCCACCCCACTCCTTAACGTTGCCGTCGCCAAGACCCTTCTGGAGCAGGATAGATCGCCTGAGGTAGTGGAACAGGTCTATGACCTAGTGGCCAAGGCGGTAAAGCAACAGGAAAAGGCCACCTCTCAGAGGCTTGAGTCTGACCCAGCGCTCTGCCGATCTAGCCAGTACAAACCGCCAAGGGACAGATCTCCTCAGGATGTCGGATCACGGACGGGTTCATCAGAACGAAGACGGAGGGATGCGCGTAACAGGAAGGATTCTATCCCCATATCCTCCGACCACGGAGAAAGAGCCCAACCTCGCTGCCCATCGCCACCGCCCCGATCACCCCGACGTCAGGAAGACTACAAGGCTCACCATCGCACGGATATGCCCCCACCAAAGCAGTGCGGCATCGTCATCCGCGACAATGCGTAGCAGACCCGTCATGACGGAAAGCACAACGAAGGACATAAGAGCAGGTCGCGCCCTGACCCTCCGCGTCCGACAAGCAACCGCGACAGGCGTGAAGCGTCGCAGGAGGGTAACAGCAAGAAAGCTAACCCACCGCCACCTCCGCCTCTGTCGCCGCCAAGCAGTCACCATGGCGGAGGAGGCCCGCGTCGTTCGCGCAGCCCATCCCCTGTTGACAAAAAGAAGAAGAACTCGGAGCCGTACGATGCACGTTCGCGGATCGACAAGATCCACGAGGCCCGGGAAGGACCATACCTGGGACCACGTTTCTTTGGACCTGCAATACGGTCCACAACTTACCCCAAAGGATTCCGGATTGACAAGACCATCAAGCCCTATGACGGCACCGCCAAGCCTGCCACATGGTTGCAGGACTACGACAACGCGGTGGAGATTGCCAGAGGCAATCCCAACGTCGCCGTCAAGTACCTCCCGTTAATGTTGGCGGGCACGGCCCGTCAATGGATCGATGACTTGCCGGAGAAATCTATCTATAACTGGCTGGACATGCAAGAAGCGTTCACCAAGAACTTTGAGGGTACATACAAGCGTCCCTACACGGTGGGCGATCTACAACGGTGCGTGCAAGAGAAAGACGAGACATCTCGCGCCTACCTCTCCCGCTGGCTAGATATGAAGAATTCCTGCGCAGGAGTGCACGCCCAGACTGCCATGGTCGCCTTCATCGATGGGTTGGAAAGAGGCACGTTACTCCTACATAAGATAAAGCGCTTGCAGGACAATCATCAGCTTGACTTGAATCAGATGATTCAGTTAGCTAGTGAGTTCGCAGCTGCCGACGACGATGCTCGTGGCTCTTTGCCCGCAACAGCCGTCCCAACTCAAGCTCGGAGGAATAGCAGTACAAAGCGGAAAACCGCTCCAGAAGAAAAGCAATCTACCGACATGGTCGCCATGACTTTTACAGGACGAGGAGAAGGCGGACAACGTGGCCGAGGAAGAGGAGCAGGCCGTGGGCAGCAGCGAGGAAGTGAAACCAACTCGGCGCCGCTCCGCGTTCCCCAAACCTACGAAGAGTACCGCGATATGCCGTGCCTCGTACACCTCGACGCCAACGGCAAGGCCACCCATACCAATCGACACTGCAAGTTCGTCAACGACCTTAAGGAAGACCCGGAGTCCGGCTATAAGCAAAGTCGGAAGAACAGACCGCGAGGCAAGGGCAAGGGGAAGAAGAAGGATGAGGAGTCCAAGGATTCAAGTGACATGGAAGAGGACGTTGACCCCAAGCACGCCGCCAAGAGCGACGACAAGGGCAAGAACCCCTTCGCAAAAATGGCCCCAGTCTACCACACTTTCCTTGGCACCCCCACCGTCCGACAACAAAAGACCTCTCTAAGGATCCTGATGGCCACTCTCCCCCCAGTTCCCCAATACCTGCGCTGGTCGGAGGTTCCAATAACTTGGGATAGGACGGACCACCCAGACCTTGTGCCCACGGAGAACCAGTACGCCATGGTCATCAACCCATTGATTGAAGGCGTGGAGTTCACCAAGTGCATGGTGGATAGTGGAAGCAACATCAAAATCATGTACCTGGATACACTTCAAAAGATGAACTTGACGGAGGCAAACCTAAGGCAGACCAACACTGTGTTCCATGGCGTAGTTCCTAGACGGGAGGCTCGGTCCCTTGGGTGCATTACACTTCAGGTATCCTTTGGCGACGTTAATAATTACCGCCAAGAGCGCATGACCTTTGAGGTGGTCCCCTTCAAGAGCGTGTACCACGTCATATTCGGCCGCGACATATTCCACACGTTCATGGCCAAGCCATGCTTCGTCTACAACAAGCTCAAGATACCCGGACCGAACGGTGTCATCACCGTATCCGGAAGCTTTACCAAGGCAAGGGACTGCAAGATCAATGAAGCAGCCGTTGCAGAAGCTGTCCTCTACAGTGAAGAATTCAAAGAGATCTAGAGCAAGGTCAATGACTCAGAGATGCCCGCGTCGAAGAAGCGGATCTCCGACTCCGCTCCTGCGTTCAAGGCCTCCATCGAGACCAAGACGGTGGAACTTGTGGTAGGCGATGCCTCCAAGACCATCACCATTGGGACGAACCTGGATCCCAAATAGGAAAGCGCGCTCGTTGAGTTCCTCCGTGAGAATAGGGACATCTTTGCCTGGCAACCTGCTGACATGAAAGGTGTACCTAGGGAACTTGCCGTGCACAGCTTAAACATAGATCCAAAATGTAAACCAGTGAAACAACCTCTACGATGCTTCGGAGATGAGAAGAGACGCGCCATTGGCAAAGAGATAGCTAGGTTACTTAAGGCTGAGTTTATCCGAGAAGTCCTTCATACCCGATGGGTGGCCAATCCTGTACTTTTCCCCAAAAAGGGAACCAATGAATTAAGAATGTGCATTGATTACACCGGCTTGAACAAAGCATGTCCCAAAGATCCGTTTGCTTTGCCTCGCATTGACCAAGTCATTGACTCGACGGCTGGCTCGGAACTTTTGTGTTTTCTCGATGCATACTCAGGATACCACCAGATCAAGATGAGGAAGTCGGACCAATTGGCCACTTCGTTCACTACCCCGTACGCCACGTTTTGCTATGTGACGATGCCCTTTGGGCTGAAAAACGCAGGTGCTACCTACTAGCGGACAATGCAACGTTGCCTTTACGACCAAATTGGTCGGAACATTCACGCCTATGTGGACGATATCGCGGTGATGTCTAAAAAGTCAAATGACTTAATCTACGACTTAAAAGAAACCTTTGACAATCTCCAGAAATACAACATGATGCTCAACCCTAAGAAGTGCGTCTTCGGGGTTCCAGCCGGCAAATTGTTGGGCTTCATCGTTTCCCAGCGTGGAATCGAGGTCAACCCGGAGAAAATCAAAGCCATCTTAATCATAAACCGTCCGACATGCCTAAAGGACATCCAACGACTAACAGGTTGTGTTGCAGCAGTTAGCCGGTTCGTCAGCCGACTTGGAGAGAAGGCTCTGCCGCTGTACAAGGTGCTGAAGAAGGTGGACAAATTCACATGGACGGACGAAGCAGATGCAACATTGAAGCAGCTCAAGGAGATTCTTTCCTCAGCTCCCATCCTTGCAGCACCCGAGCCTAGTGAGCCCCTGTTAATTTACATGGCGGCAACCAACCGGGTTATCAGCATCGTCGTCGTAGTAGAGCGGAAGGAACCAGGCTATGAGCACAAAGTGCAACGACCAGTTTACTATGTAAGCGAGGTATTGACGGAGTCCAAGCAGCGTTACCCGCACTACCAAAAGATAGCTTATGGACTATTCCTCACTTCACGGAAGCTGAGGTATTACGTTCAGGAGCACCCAATCACAGTAGTGAGCAAGACTCCATTGTCCGACATTATCAACAACAGCGACGCTATAGGAAGGGTCGCGAAGTGGGGCATTGAACTTGCCACCTTTGAGATCACCTACAAAAGACGCGACGCTATCAAGTCA
Source organism: Avena sativa (assembly GCA_916181665.1). Classification (NCBI taxonomy): domain Eukaryota; kingdom Viridiplantae; phylum Streptophyta; class Magnoliopsida; order Poales; family Poaceae; genus Avena; species Avena sativa. The sequence goes on along the minus strand of OV702282.1, from coordinate 6,160,738 downwards.
CAAGCCTTGGCGGATTTTATTGCAGATTGGACGGAAATGCCGGATGCCACTCCGTTGCCGGAACCAGAGTACTGGGTGATGCACTTTGACGGATCAAAGCTTCTCAATGGCTCGGGGGCTGGTGTATTGCTGCAGTCACCAAAAGGAGACAAGATACACTACGTTCTGCAGATCCACTTCGAGGCTACAAACAACATGGCGGAGTATGAAGCACTCATTCACGGACTGCGTGTAGCCAAGGATATTGGCATCAAGCGCATAGTTTGCTGTGGAGATTCCGACTTGGTTGCCCAGCAGGTGGCTGGCACCTGGAATGCGCGGAACCCTATGATGGCGGCATATCGAGACGAAGTGGACGAGATAGCCAAGAGCTTCTTGGGCTACGAAGTCAAGTATGTGCCTAGGGAGCAAAACGAGGCGGCTGATTTACTGTCTAAACTTGGATCAGGGCGCAAGCAAATTCTACCAGGAGTTTTCCTAGAGCATCTACGTACACCATCCGTGAAGGGAGCCGACGTCTACAACCCGGATAGAGCTGACTCTTTCATCAACATGGTGACAAAGGTCCCACTGGCTTGGACAAAACCGTTCATGGAATATCTCGAACACGGAACTTTGCCCGACGACAAGGTCGAAAGACGACAAATAGTATGGCGAGCAAAGGGTTATACCATAATCAATGGGAAAATCTATAAAAAGAGCACTACTGGTGTATACCTAAAGTGTGTTTCCCAGCTAGAAGGTATGGAAATCCTACACGAAATCCATCTCGGAGATTGCGGGCATCACGCCGCTCCTTGATCGTTTGTCGCGAAAGCCTTCCGGCAAGGATTCTACTGGCTGACCGCGAAGGCGGACGCCGACAAGCTGGTTGAGACGTGCACAGGATGCCAGTATTATGCCCGGCAACCACATATTTCTGCTGAAGAATTGCGAACAATACCAATAACTTGGCCGTTCGCAGTCTGGGGGCTAGACATGGTGGGGCCGTTACAAACGGCACCGTGTGGATTTACGCATCTGCTTGTAGTAGTTGGCAAATTCACCAAATGGATAGAAGCTAAACCCATTATAAAGCTTGATGGGGCTACTGCCCTTAGATTTGTCCGGGATCTAGTGGTGAGATTTGGTTTCCCACATAGCATCATCACCGACAATGGAAGCAACTTGTCACTCGGAGAAGTGGAGGCCTATTGCTGGGACAAAGGCATCCGACTTGACCTTGCATCTGTGGCACACCCACAATCCAATGGTCAAGTTGAGCGAGCCAATGGATTAATTCTGTAGGAAATCAAGCCACGTCTTGAGGCACCGCTACATAGAGCAGCTGGAGCCTGGGTGGAAGAATTGCCATCTGTGCTGTGGAGTTTACGAACTACGCCCAACAGATCCACCGGCTACACTCCCTATTTCATGGTATATGGAGCAGAAGCCATCCTACCTTCCGACATCCTCCACGATGCACCAAGAGTTGCCGCCTACGACGGAGATGATGCTGAAGAATCCAGACGCCTAGATGTGGACCTTCTTGAGGAGGAGCGCGTTTTGGCATGCCAAAGATCCGCCATCTACCAGCAGAAGCTACGCAGCTACCATAGTCGCCGCGTCCGACATCGCTCGTTTAAAGAGGGGGATTTGGTGCTCCGACTTAAGCAGAAGAAGTCACACAAATTATCCCCGCCATGGGAAGGACCGTTCATCATAAGCAAGGCGCTGCTCAATGGGTCTTACTACCTTGTCGACAATCATGAGCTCAAGGATAGACCCAACGAGGATCATAAGCGTAAGCGACGTGACCCGGATGATGACTACCAGGAGCTTGATCGGCCATGGAACATAGCACATCTACGTCCTTTCTACACTTAGCATTTTTTATCTAATTGTGTACCTCTTATATGATCAATGAAATAAAGCTCTTTGGTTCACTCATATTAATGAGTCTTTTACCTCCTTTAGTGTTCATTTTTGGATCATATAAAACCTTTTGCACAAGTCTTGCGATTGCACTTGTGAAAATTCCGCCTACAGGTGTTACCTTAAGTTTTCTGGTTTACACGTTCTTTGTTGTTTTTATGTGGATTCTGGAGTAGTGACTTTTGGCACTTATTGTCGGCGATTTTGTGCTCAGGTTATTGACGATGCCATTGGGCATCATCACCTAAGCGCATGGTTCCGACAACGAGTCTTCCGACTCATGAAAAGTCAAGCATAAGAACTAGAGTAATGGATAAGCCAGCACTTGCTTAAAAAATATATACATGCTGAAACTTAATTCTTAAGTAGAAGGATACGACAACCATTGTTTTCCGCCTTAAGATTACATCAACAAGTTTTTTCCCGCGCACACTCCAGAGGTGAAACATAAATTACAAAGTGTTTTTCATTCTTTGGGCGCAGGAGACTTGGAGGCCGCATCATCGCCAGCCGGAGAATCACCCTCGACGTCGGCGCTGTGATGAGACTCGGAGGAGTCCTGGTTGACGTTGTCGATGAAGTTCCTGGGCACGAAGACGTCAACGTCCACCAACTCGGCAACCCTGGTGTCATAACCTACGAGTGATGACAGGATGGCTTCGTGATCAATCTCCTTGTCGTCAGCATCCACGTCGGGGATACCAGAGGTCACCGTGTCGATGTCGGCATCTTCATAGTGTGCCTTCACCATAGACAATGCCATCCTTGTGCCAGCCCGTGCACATGAAGCTTTCCAGCTCGCGACATGCTCGAGGGCTCGGCGCAGAATCTCCGAGTAATTCGTCATGGAGTCTGAAGCCTTGATATAAATTTGGAGGGGCTTGGCAATCTCCTTGGCTTGGGCGATGGCGGTATTGATGAATTTGCCGGCAAGAACCATGCATTCCTTGTTCGAAGGAGGCGAGCGGGTTAAACCCATGGGTGAGGAAAATTCCGACAAGAATTGCATGAGTTCAATAAATTCTAAGCATCCAGACTACAGAACTACAAGGTGGAGGGCACTTACTGAAGATGCTGGCCTTAGCCTGCCAGACGGTGTCCTCCAAGGATTCCTTCTCTTGTTGGAGGAGCTTAAACGCTTCGTTATGGCGAAGGTTTTGCTCATCAGCAGCTTGCTTCTGATCCTTTAGGACAAGATCCTCCTTCAAGCGATTGATCTCCGCGGAGGCGGAGTCCTGCAGGGCTTTCATGGAATCCTCGTGCATCTTCAGCATTTCTTCCCTCTCCTTCTTAAGGATTTTGTTTTCGCTGTCCAGCTGCTGGATGTGCTTGGACTGCTCGACAATATCCTTGGCCTTGGCAACATGCTCTGCAAGTCGGAGAAAACAAAGTACAGATTGAGTACTCGAAGATTATGGGCACAAAAGTAAGACGGAAATGCGCAAAAAGAAAACAGACTCTTGTTTTTGATGATCTGTTCCTTCAAGATGGCAGTTTTACCCTTTTCGGCTTCAAGATCTGCGCGCATCTTCTGGTACTTGTCGTTGGCCATGCCCCGCCGAGCATTCTCGTTCTGTGGAAACAAATACCAAGTTAAAATCGTTGTTTGGTTTGCTTAGATCTTCTAGTTGGAAATTTCCCACCTAGATGCTCGGTGGCTACAGCGAGAGTTTTTAACTTAGAAAAATGCTTAGCTTTTCTTTAATCACTTAGTCGGAACTAATTCAGTTCTTGATTAAGAGCTTGGGGGCTACAGTATAAAGTTTTTAACTCAGAAAATGCTTAGCTTTTCTTTAAGCATCTAGTCGGAACTAATTCAGTTACAACTAGAGGCTTGGGGGGCTACAACACTTAAAATTATGAACATTGTGTATGCTACTGTTAAAGCATCTAGACGGAATAATTCATTCCATCTAAATGCTTGGGGGCTACAGTGAGAGTTTTTTCTAACTTAGTCACTCTTAGAGCATATAGATGCAAAACCTATGGTTTTCCATCTACATCCTCGGGGGCTACAGTGGGATACTCTTACGAAATGCAAAAGGTAAAGTAAAACTTACAAGTGCAATGATCTTGAGGTTTGTAGCGCTCTCGGCCAGCAGCTTGCCAAAGGAAATGCTATTTCCTCGCAAGATGTCTGCTTGTCGGAGTAGCTCCTCAAGACCGCATGTCGGAGATGACGGCACTCCACCAGGAACCATAGTTGTGTTACTCGGCATGAGCGCCGGGTAAACTATCTTCGGGAACTCGAAGGATTTCTGGGGAGCAGAGGCGCCGCCTTCGGCAGAAGTACCAGCTCCCACCACCGCCTTGCCGCTACCGATGGCATCCTTAGCCGGAGCTTCAGCCATTTGAAGAGCAATGCTCTCCTGCATCGCCTGCTCGCCGACAACAGCGAGTTCGGTAGAGGCGCTAGAATCCACTTCCATGGTGGAAGGGCCTGGTGCCTCCTGGACTTGAGAGCTTGTCGGAGCAGAGGAGGGCTTGACGGCAGGAGTAGCAGTGGCGATGGCGGGGGAGCAGTCGCGATGCAGCATATCTTTGATATTTCTAGAAGCCCCAAGAGTCTTGGAGGACTTCTTGAGGCTGGTTGTGGCTTTCTTCCTAAAACGTGCAAAATGCATAAGTACATGAGTAAGACAGATAAATAAGACAAATGTCGGAGAATGAGAGGCTTACACTAGGGGGGGGCGATTTGGCAAACATCCCGGTGGCTTTCTTCTTTTCCGCCTCTAGGGCGGCATTACTCTTTTTGGAGGCTCCACCCTCCGTCTTCTTTTTCTTGCCTCCGTCGGCAGCGTCAGAGGTGGAGCTCTTCCGCTTTCGCGCCAACGGGGAATCGTCGTCGGACACGACCGTGACTTCCTTCATCTTTGGATCGTAGATTTGGGCAGCCAGGTTGTCCTCATCTAGATCGCTAAGCTGTTAAGTAAGAAATCACCGTGTTAGATAAGATGTCACTGGTAAGACGGAGAAACTGGAGCAATGTCATACACGGAAAATAAATACCTACCTTTGGGCACTTGCCGTCTACGTACATGTCGCAGGTGATGGTGAAGCCGCGCTTCTTATCCTTCACCTTGACGATGTCCTTCAGACGGAGCTTGACGGAGTCGCTCGAGAAGTTATCCACGGGTATCCTTTCGATCGCCCGTGTACTCGTGCATGAACTTCGCGCAGTGCTGCAGGGGTTGGATTCGCCTGATGAACCAGCACATGGCTAGGTCCAAGCCGGTCCAACCTGCCTCTACAAACCACTCGATCCGCCTTATTGTGCGGGAAGCGTTGAGGTCGGAGGGAAGGGAGGCATGGGATCTCCATGTGGAAACTTCGGCGGCGGCTCCATCCACGAAGTCCGGGTACGTCACTTCTCGGCCCGCCAAAGGAATGTCGGGGCCGTAGAAGTACGTCCGCTGCCAGTTTTTGCACGACTCGTGGCCGACGATGTCGGGGAACCGCCGGCCAGGTCGGATCTTGAAGCTTATGGTGCCGTAGTTCCTAAGCTCCTCCCTACTATGTCCGGCTTCATGTTTGACGGTGAAGAAGTACACGAACAAGTCTAACCTAGGCTTAATCCCTAGGTAACCCTCACAAAGTGCCGCGAAGTTGCTAAGCACTAAGATACTATTGGGGGAGAGGTTGTGGGGTTGGACTTTGAAGTGGTTCAAGACGGATAGAAAGAAGTGGGAGATGGGCAGAGAAACGCCGCGTACTAGCTAGGACTTGAGGTACACCTTTTCTCCGGCTTGGGGAGAAGGTGTCACCTCGCCGGTCGGCGCCGCCCGCCAGGCGAGCCCCTCCGTCGCGGGGAGGTAGCCTTTGGCGATGGGATGTCGCTGTCGGTAATGTCCGAGCCGCGCCAGTCGCCTTTGTGTGAGTCTGGCTCCTCTTCCAAAGGCTTCAACGCCGCCAGATTGTGGTCACCGCCGGTGGTTTCAATCACCGCCGACGCGGGGATGACCAGGCCCTCTGGGGGCACGACGACGGAGCTCGCCGGCTTCGCCGTGGCTTCGCTCGACTCCGCCATCGACGGGGAAGAGCTGCTGTTAGCCATGGAGGACTGGGAGGACGCGACTGGTGCAAAGAGAGGCTAGGGTTTCTTCGAGGTTTTCCGCGAAGATCTCGAGGAGGCGTGCGGCTAGAGGAAGAAGATGATGACGCGAGAGAATGGGGTGAAAAAGTGGCAAGTGTCCCACGGTTACTATTTATCTTACTCTGCGTCAAGATTCGTGTAGCTAATCGGACGGTTGCCGCGTAGACGACGTGTTCGTGAACGTGCGCGGTAATTTTGCCACGTCTCCAACCGCCGCCGCCAACAGTTCGTATCGCTCGCGCGGGAAAATCGGATATGATTTCGTTCTCTGCATATGTGAGTTACGAGGCGTCGCTGACCTACAGCCTACGTCGCATAACTGACATGGTAGATGAGCCGTCCCATCGAAGATTCCGGCATGGACGGATTTAATCCGACTATGGAAGAGTACGATGGAAGATTCAACATTTCTCCGACTTACTCATAGAAGACGGAGAAACCTTTGCAGGGTTCTTTGGGAGGACTACAAGATATTGCTTGACGATTTGCCGACATCCATCTAGATGAGGGATTCCACGGGAAGAGGCAAGACGACGCAAGATCTCTGAGTTCTCCGGGGGCTACTGTTGGGGATATGCTATATGGGTATCCTCATAGCATGTCTCTTATCCGACTAACCCGGGTGGCCCATAGTCGGTAGCATGGCCTGTGGCCTGCTGGGCGGCCTAGTTAGGTGGATCTAGAAGGGAGGCCCATGCCTGATAAAGGAAGGCTACGTTAGAGTCACCAGCGTACCCGGAGCCTTGGAGTACAAGATACACAAGACTAGTGATAGACGGTGTAGGACTCTGTAACCTGTCCAGCTAGGACTTTTCCCTTTAACCCTAGGACCTGGCGACTATATAAGTCGGGCCTATTGGAGCCTTTAGGGCATCGCTTTACACACACCTCGCACAGCGAACCTATCTCTGTAACTCGGTGTATTGCCATTATAGTGATTTATAGCAGGAGTAGGATTCCGCCACCATCGTGGGATCTGAACCTAGGTAAGATGTGTTACCTCGTACCCGTCAACCGTCCGCCTTACCCCACGTCTCTAAACACACACTGTGAGGACCCCTCCATGGCGTACTCGTCGGCAATACCACGACACTTGGTACGGTTCCTCTTCTATGCGACAATGAAAGCGCAATAAAGATCGCCAATAACCCCGTCCAACATTGCTGCACCAAACATATTGACATTCGCCACCACTTCCTACGTGACCATGTCACAAATGGTGACATCAATATCACTCATGTGGGTACGATGTTCCAATTGGCTGATATCTTCACGGGGCCTTTGGATGAAGCCTGGTTTGTCATGTTGAGGCGAGAACTCGGTATCCTAGATCCTCAAAACTTGGATTGATTTACTTCTTGCGCTATCTTGCTCTTAACTTGCTATATAGCCTAGTCACACAACACATGTAGGGATAGTCATCTTACCACTTTTTGGTATGATGCATACCTATGTGTTCAACATAACGTGTCATGATATGGGTCCAAGCATATATATTTGAGGCGCCATGACACATGTGCTTAACATAGGGGGAGAAATCCCCCGCCAATTTCGTGCCTCCTATGCATCTCAATGTTTATTTTCCATCTCGAGGCTTTATGGGTTCATTTGCATCTTCTTTTGACTCTTGATATTCTTGAATCATGACTATTATTGCTATTTGTGTGGTTGAAATTGGTTCTTTCCAGTAGGCATGCCTAGATCACCTGATTCCTCTATCCTTTTGGAGTCTACTATCTTCCTCCATCCTCAAAAAATTTCTGCTCAAAATTTCGGAGTTCTCTGAGATTTTCGGTTTTGGCCCAGTTGAACCAACTCCTAGACCGAGTGGTCTGGTCCCAGGACCGGAAAACCAAACTTGAACCGGGATTTTTGGTTTACTTACACCGAGTCTATTCGAGCCTCGATTCAGTACTGCATCCCGGTTTCACTTTGGTTTTCCGGCCCATAGACCGAGTCGTCTGGTTTAGATCTTGGTTCAACCAAACTTAAAACCGGATTTCATATTTTTTTCTCCTTCTTATTCCTGGCCTCCTCTCATCCCTCCACTAGTTTCCTTTCACTTCCCCCATCCCCCACCTCCTCCATTGTCGCCCCACCCACCCTCCCCTCCTCTCCTAGGGTGATTCCACCCCTAGGATCCATAGATCGGGCCACCATTTCATGTAGAAGGACCTTTGGAGGTTCTCCACCAAAGGAATTCCTACCTCTCACGATGGTTTGGGAGCTTTTTGGAGTTCTTATTCCTCAAGGGATCTTTGGTGCTTTCCTCCAAGGGAAGCCATGTCCTCGGGTAAATCCTTTGCTCCCCCTCTTGTGCTTCTCAAATCCTCATGTTTTTCTATACATCTTGTTGGATTTGACAAGTTAGGGGTCCACCTTGTTCTTGTATGCCACCCACGTCAAACCATGGCCTACACTTCCTGTTAAAACTGTATTTGCGCAAGTTCTTGAGTCATTGGTAAAATTATTACATTGCATAGATGGCCATTCTAGATCTCGGTTTGCAATCTGGTTAACCCGACTGTGCAACCGGACCATCCGGTCTGATTCTGGTTTTCCGGCTCTAGCACCGGACCGCCCGGTTTGCCTTCAGTCCAACCAGCCCTCGCACTGAACCTTCCGTTTTTGGAACCAGTTCATCTGGCCCTGGCACCGGACCTCTGTGCAACGTAACCCTTTTACCATGCACTTGCCCAAATCCAAGTTTTTTCTTTGTTCTTTTCTCCTATGTCATGTGTACTTATCTCTGTGTTCCCCATCCTCTCTCTCTTTTTTCACAGGTGAAGATGATGACTATGCGAGTGATGAGTATGTGCCTGAGGAGTCTGGAAGGAGCAAGAGGGATCGTCGAGCCAATCAGTCTGTGCAGCGTGAGCCTGAGGGTAGCACGTGTACTAGTCGCATAAAGCTCAAGGCTAACATGGGTAAGCAACCTGCTTCTTAGGACGAGGATGAAGATGTGCCTAATCAAAATCTAAAGCATATGGAGATTTGACAATACTGGGCTCTTCGCAAGCAGAATCCCTATCGTTTCAAGACTCGTACCTACACTGGATGTGACAAGAAGTTTTGGACTGAGACTCAGGATATGATGTGGGATCACATTTACACTACGTTCCGGGTCACTCCCTGTGGTCACATTGCAGCTTTCAATATGGAGTGGTTCAACATGTATGCAGCCTTTGATTACTCCTTTGTTGATGATGCTCTGAAGAAAATGGATCTGTTCGACCTCATCTGTCTCAAGGAGGACTACTACCCTGAGTATATTCGTCACTTCTTTTGCACAGTCTATTTTCATGACGATGAGGACTGCACTATGACTTGGATGACTGGCACGCGGCGGTTTTGTGCTACCTATGCTGATTTGGTTGATGTCATGGGTTATACGAACGGGGGAGGAGGCTTCCGTATTCACAATGAGAAGGTCAATCCTGCTGAGACTCTTGCCTTTTGCTATCCCAGGGATTCTCAGTGGAGTCCTCCATGCATGACTGGCATGTATTTTTTTGAAGTAAACTGGCATGTATTATTATTATCACACCTTGGCTAGTATCTTCCTTTAGTCCCTTGTTCCCCGTGTTGGAGATTCTACAAACTGCCGTGGGTACTTTTCCAACCTTCTGTACTACTATCACCCTGACCGGCTAAGAAAGATTGATGGATGTGACTTTGTGTACTATGAGCTACGACGGGCAGCTTTGGACATGATGACTCCCACCTTCTGCGTGTATGTACAAAAGCTGCTCAATGGGGTTGTGCTGCTTGGTGTGATGGCGGGCGAGCGAGAATATTGACTAGTCTTGCTCCGGGAAAATAATGACTTTGGCTTTTGTCCCATCCAATTCCAAGAATATTGATTTTCTGCCTTTCTGGAACCAAAAATAGAAGAAAACAGGCAATTGGCACTGTGGCAACTTGTTAATAGTTTAGTTCCAGAAAATATATAAAAACACCTCAAAGTGTAGACAAAACATAAGACAATGATATAAGACAAGCATGTAGCATAAAAAATTATAGATACGTTTTCAACGTATCAAGCATCCCCAAGCTTAACTCTTGCTCGTCCTCGAGTAGGTAAGTGATAAAAAGAATAATTTTTGAGGTGACATGCACCATCAAAACCAAGATCAAACCATTTGCAAGCATTGAAAGTTGGGATCAAAGAACTATAAACATATGCATGAAAGATGGAGTTATAAAAATCAGACAGAGTAACTATGCATGCAACATGAAAGGCTACAAACAAAGATCATGAATAACATGCATTGAAAAACGTTTATTTGTTTCACACACAGAAAACATAGCATATTGGCAATCGGCTTGTCCCTCATAGATTAGCAAATAGATGCATAAGACACCTTCAAAGTTCACAAGAGTGACTAGAAACAACTAGCACAAGAACAAGTAATATCACAATATGCATCAATCAATAAGCTTTGGGACACTGCACAAAGAATGGAAACTATGCTCTCTTAATGGTGCCTAAAGGTAGAAGGTGGGGACTCAATAGTAGTGGAAGAAAGGCCTTTCATAAAGGAAGTAGGGATTTCAAGTTTCAAAAAGAGCTTCCAAAAATTATGGTACTAGTTAGCTTTCAGCCCTCATTGCCCCTATCATAGGCATATTGAAGTGATTAAGGTTAAAGTGAACAAACTATGGAGTATATGCTTGACAAAGCATAAGTTGGAAATCTCAAGTCCCTTGAATACGAGGGCCACACCTCATGCTACTCAACTTCAGTCACCTGTAAGTTCTTGTCGTTGTAAGTACATGCGTATCATAGAGAACCTCCAACGGGGTACCCCTTGCACATGGTACATGAGCTATCCCATAATCAAAATGACAAGGCAATCAGACAATGAGCATCTCAGCGATCTTTTTATTTACTATATGCATAGCTTTTTATTGAGGATGTTTCATAGATAGATCACTATGGTGATGCTGCAAGTTTCCACCATGATTAGGCATGGCTTACGCTAAAGGCCCATGCGTTTCTCTAACACAAAATACATACTCCATTGACTTACAAGCTCCCTCTTTATTTCACACCGGTGACATCCATAGACAAAAGAGCATGATATCAACTGAGTACAAAGTACAAGTTCAATGTCGAAAACGTTCCCCATGACAGCAAGGTTCTGCTAATTCCAACGTATAAGTTCAAGCATATACAACATAGACGACACAATGGTTCAAGTTTATTATAGGCAAATAATATTGTCAACACCCGGATTTTTAATCCCAGATGCATGTTATGCCATACATCGCAATCCCAGGATTACCATTTTTGCGAGACATAACGGAAATGGATACCATAGTACATCATCCATTATAAACCGTACATAAGTTCTTACACAAATAGGGATCTCATGATCCAGTTCTTAATACAATTTCAAGCAGCGGAATACGTAATAATAATGGTATCGTAGGTGAAGCTCCATCTTCGGGGTCACAGGCAATGCTGACGATGGGAGATGATCCTAGTTGTCGTAACCTTCCTGGGGTCCATCCTCCAGGTACTCCTCTTCATAGTCTGGCCACGGGAATAGCCAGGTACAAAGCCATGAGTACTCTTTAAGTACTCGCAAACTAATACTAACAAGTGAAAGGGGTTTTTGGTAATAGGACACTAGGCTGTAGGGTTATTTTGCAAAAGCCAGATTTATCTCTACTAAGTTTAGAAGCAAAGAATGCTAGTTGAAGTTTTATAACACCTAAGTGGGAACTTGTATTTCATATCACAACCCTGTTGTGGTCTAGTCAAAGTCTCAATTCATTTCACAAGTTCTTTTAAAACATCTGACGGGGGAACAATATGGCCACTCCAACTGTCCATAACCGCGGACGCGGCTATTCGAATAGTTTGACACTCTGCAGAGATTGTACACTTTCACCACAACATTCGATACATCCGTCAGGAACAAATCCTGAATTCACCATACTCAGTATGCGGATAATCAATCCTAACCTTTCAATTACACGCCCTAGTATAAGCACCTCTCCTGTGAGTTTGGCCTCCCAACCATGACCAACTATCATCTTGGGTACTGCACAGGTGGACAATCTTCACAAGGTAGCCTCAGCTCAGACCTTGGCCGTGAGGGAACTAATACTAAGGTATATAAGTTTCCAGTCAAGCCCTACCCAATCTTCGGGTATTGTGGTTGTACGATAAAATTGGAATGGTATCGCATCCAGAAAACCATCAGTTTTATAAAGGGCTAAGGCTCATGCCTCAACATTTTCATCACCAAAAATCACCAGGTGTTCGGAAACTCATGTTCAAAAACATTTCAATAGAATGATCCATCATTCCAAGGTTTTCATAACCATTTTTCCACCAAGTATTCCCATATAAAGTTGATCAAGTTTTATGCTTAGCACTAGCATCTACAAGTGGGGGTAAGCACTAATGAGGGGTGGTAAACTAGTGGGGTTTAACTAAGTTTAATATTATGCCTTAGGATGACATCAAGATTATCTAACTTAGGCCAATTTTATGCTCTTTAAGCAACCTTCAATTATCTTTATAATATCTACAATTTACCTTAGTAAATTCTTAGTAGGAGCTTTGATAAAGAATTAAAGTATAAAGCTTGTAAGTAAAACTAGGATTGGTTTATCAAGTGTATATGATCACATATGCTTAAGGCATATAGTGGTCATGGTACCAAACAAGTATTAGCTTGCATAAGTATCAATATAAGCTTACATTAGTAGGGTATCTTGCAAGTGTTAGCTTGCATTGGTCAACTTGATTAGTAAAGCTTGCTAAGTTAATAGCTTGCAAGTATTGGCTTGCCTTGTGCAGAGCAGTGGTTGAAGTTCTCCTCGGCTTCTTCTTCGTAGAATCCTCCTTCCTCCTCGTATCCTTGGTCGGTACTAGCGTCTATGAATAAATACGAGGTACACAATCACCAAAAAATACTTAACTACTTGCAATCATCACACAAAAAGGGTCCTATAGATGATCTAACATCATCTCTAACATTACAATATTAAGGCTTGGTTTAATTCCTTTTATTTTTAGAGAAGTAATTTCTACTCATTGAAAAACTACTTAAGATTTAATATTCTCCAAACCAAACATGGTATCATGTTGACACATGTCATCACCACATATTTTAGTCCATGGGAATGTGATTTAAAGTGGTGTCACAATTTAATAAGGTTTTACCCTTTTATTTTAATTAATTAAAGTGGCTAGAAATGCCTATGTGGCATTCTTTTATTACTTGGTCATTATTTCTGTAAGTAAACCTATATATTTCTATATATTCTGAAAGGTATGGTTAAATGTGATTTTTGAGAGTTGGAATCAACTCAAAAATTATTATGGTTTTCATTTGAAAAATGTTTGAATGCAGAAAAGCTTCTGCCTTGTTTATTTTTACCATGGGTGATCTATAGATCCAAATGATTTGAATCCAACGGGCTTGGATTTAGCACTTCCAGACCTTGCTAACAAAATTGGTTTCATTCAATTTGGTTCACTGAATCGAGCTGGGTTGATTTTTGAAAATAGGTACAGAATTGAGTTTGAATCTAAATAGAAAAATCTAAATTCAAACGAGTGGGCTACGCGGGAACTGTTAATGGGCCGGCCCAGTGACACTCCGCGGTGCGGGGCTCAGCTGACAGGGGGGTTCCACCAGTCAGTGGCTCTTTAAACGTGAAGCAGTAGAGGGCAATATTGGCCACACGATCTAAGTCTAATCCAATGGCTGAGGGTCGTCGTCCACGTTGGGCAATGCCGGCGAGACAGAAACCTAGCGCGGCTAGTGGGGGTCGCTGGGGGCTCACCGGGGTTCAGGCGAGGGTCGGTGAGGCGGGCGAACGACGAAGTCGACGACGGCGAACTCAGGGGTGGTCGCGGCAGCTCCTGGGGTGGACGAAATCGACGGCGCCTTTCTTCTCCAGAGGCGGCCTGTTCCGGCGCAATTCCGGCGATGCGCTGCTACCCTTGCTCCGGGAACTGGGTGGAATGGTCACTGAGGAGAGGGGAGTGATATGGTGTGAAGAGTTTGAGCGGGGGAGGACTCTATTTATAGTCTCGACGGTGAGACCGAACGGCATGGGTAGGCAACGGTGGCGACACGGCTACGGGCGGCTAGAGGCATGGCCGGTGGTGGCGATCGCTTGGTGGTCTACTGGCGATGCTCTACGGCTTTAATGCACGCGTAGGGGCGGTGCGGTTTGGTCTGGAACACGCGATGCTCTACGCGGCAGAGGCGGCGTCTTCGACGGCGAGCGGTGGCTGTGAGGCATGGGGCGACAAACGGGGATGTCCGGCGGTCTCCTGGGTCGGTGGCGATCATGTATGCACGCGGCGAGGGCGGCGCGCGGTCTGTGGGCTTCGGTCGAGGGTGGCGCTCTGGCGCATGCTCAGCATGGTTGCTGGCGGGCTGGGCGCGGTCCGTGCGTGTGGTCCAGTGGCTAGCAGGGTTTGAGTGCTCGACAGGGAGTGGCGGTTGACGGTGGGCTGCCTCCTAGACAAGGTTGGCACGGCTAAATCTCCTCCTAGCTTGCTATCTCCACTGGGGTGGCATGGGTGGCTTCGGCTGTTCACCATTGATGGCATTGGCAAGCTCACAGTGGTGCTAGTGATTAGTTAAGATTGTTAGATGATCTACTGAGGCTAGTGGTGCCCAGAGAGGGAATAAGTTAGGCTCAATTCACTGCTCAAAACAGTGTTTGGATTTTGTTTGATTTGTGTCTACAATGTGTTTGATGAAATGGCCGCAAGAATTCAAGTTTTGGATTTTGAAAAGATTTTTGGTGGGTGTGCTAGGTTGGTGCTAGTGAGTCTGGAGATGCTTGGGTTTTGAAAGTTGAGCTTATTTGAGTGGTTTTTGAAAAAGTGGGATCTTCCCATATGATAAAGATTCAATTTTGAACTATCATTTAAACTATGCATTTAAATGTTTTTGGATGATCACAAAGTGGGCCTTGATACTTTGTTATGAGTACAATCAAGGGATGCAAAGATCCAGAAAAGTTTCTGTTAAGTTCTGAAAGTTTGAGACAACCAAAGTAGGCATGGGAGTTAAATTGATCAAAATGACTATTCACTCATTTAGCTTTGTTTTGATTTATTTGTCTTTGGGAAAAGTTTGGGAAATGTTTAGATGATGTTTATTTCACCTAAGGAACATTTTACAAGCAAAGAAACACATAAACAAGGCAATTTCAAAAGAATTCAAAATGTGATGCATACACTGACATGGTTATACCCCGCGGGTGCATGATCTCAGCATACCTGGTCCAGCCCAAGGAAGGCCCACGGCAAATATACGCCAGACCATGACGACTTTCGGGTGGCCAAGGCCCATGACGCCTTCGGATCCTTGGAGAACAAGACTAGAGTAGATAGGAAATTCAAAGGGGTAAAACCCTAGAACTTGTAACCGACCAGGTCTATGTCTGGGACCTGCCTAAGTCTATATAAAGGCCAGGAGGGCACGACCTAGATCTCTCGACTCATACTTCCGCATACACACCTCCACGCCAGATTGCATCTGCGCACCCCTGTAATCACAGATTCTGCCGTAATCAAGAGCAGACAAGCAGGAGTAGGGTTTTCCCTCCGGGGGCCTGAACCTGGGTAAATCTCGTGTCCCCGTGTTGCTTGTTTGCTAACCATTCCGCGATCTCCAGCATCCCCATATTCTCCAAAACCCAAGTCCATAACAATGGGCATTGACGAGTCGAAACCTCGTCAATTGGCGCCGTCTGTGGGAACCGGGGACGCTGATTGTGCGATCGCGACGGTCCCAACCCGATCGATCTACAACTCTGTGGCGACGGAGAGTCACCTCCTCTTTGGCGCTTTCGACTTCACCGCCCACTCACCGGCCACCATGAAGGACTTCGAGCCCGTAGGCGACGGACTCGAGATCCTGTTCGGGAGATTCTGCTTCTCGGTGGGGCAAACTGGCACCCTCCGCCTCCCTGAGCGGGTGCCCCTACCATCAATCAGGCCCGCTTCATGGGCCCGACATCCTGTGCTACGCACAACATCATCAACAGATGATTCCTACGACAGCAGCAGCTGCAACTCCGATCTGTGCGATCCGCCATCGGATGAAGGGACCTACGGTCCCGGATCTGAAAGCTGCGGCAGCAGCGGACCAATCTACGAGCGCTATCAATGCGCCATAGTCATCCAGAGCGACGTGGAGCAGCAAACGCCCAACCCGCCGCCCAACCCGATAGCTAACCCGCCAGATCGAAACGGCGGGAACAGAAGAAGCCAGTCCCCCCACCCGAAGGGGACAACAACGGCCATGTCAGCCGCCTTAGCAAAGAAGGATGGGCCCAGGCACGCGCCGCCGTGGCGGGCAGCATAGTCCTGCCTGCAGACTCCTCACGGGATCTGTTGATGGCCTACCATCTGCTCCTGATCGAAGAGCACAAGAAGCAGGTCAAGATGCAAGAGGCTCTCGACAAACGCAAGCAAGCAGCCTCGGAGTCCAGCGCGCGACGAGCTGCGCTCTCCGCCATGGGCATCGGCTCCAGCTTGAACGGCAACCACAGCAATAAGCATCGCTCCCGAACGGAGAACATGGACCCCAAGGAGCGCCGTGAGGTGACCCGGACCCTCAACGCATCCTTCATGGAGATGGATGCCGACGGCAACATCATCCCGAAGACACCGCAAGCTGCGATCATAGCAGCCACTGCGTACCTCGCGGCCCACCCACCTCCGGAGGGGGACCAAAGAGAGCCATGCACAAGTCCGCACTCACCGGACTCGGACTCGTCGGAGCTGCGCTCCATCAAGAAGCTCCTACGGAGCCGAAAAAGAAGGCTACGGTCAGGTTCAACCGCAGCTCCACTCCTTCATCCGAACAAGAGGACCATGACCTTCCTCGAAGGCACAAGAGCTCGTGTCATCGCAGACGCGATTACGACGCCAGAGATGTGCTAACACAGCGCAAAATCGACAAAGCACGAGCCAAGCGCGCATGCTTGTCTGAATCCGAGATGGACGAAGACGAAGGAGAACTCTGCGGAGCCCGGTGCTTCAGCAGATCTGTCCGACGGACACGGATGCCGCGAAATTTCAAGCTTCCTTCGGATACTCCGAAGTTCGACGGCACACAGGACCCCAAGGCATGGCTCAGCGACCACCTGTCATCCATCAAGCTGCACGGTGGAAACAAGGAAACCGCCATGCAATGCCTTCAGCTGCAGCTGACAGGCGCAGCTCGGATCTGGCTTAGCAGCCTAACCTCAGGATCCATCCGAAGCTGGGAGGAGCTGGCTTACAGTTTCATCCGAAACTTCAAAGGCACCAGCAAGAGGCCCGCCTCAATCGAGGAGTTTCGAGCCTGCACTCAACGAACGGGCGAATCCATTCGCTCATACATACTACGCTGGTCCAACACCAAAAACTCCGCAGCGCACATCTCCGAAGAGAGGGCCATCGACGCCTTCAAGGACGGCGTCAAGCGCCAGGACTTCAAGGAGGAACTTGGGAGCGTCAAGCCCAAGACAGTCGACCACCTCATGGACATCGCCAACAGGTGGGCCGACGACGAAGATTCCGTCCACCGGGCGCACTCGGAGGAAGAGGACGAGTACGGCCGACGACGGGAACGCCGTAACAAGAGGAGACTGCGCGTCTACGACGATCGCGATGGACCCGACATGGTCGCGGCCGGCTACGCCGATCGCCGCAATGATACCAACCGCAACAGTGGCGGATACCACGGAGGCAACTTCCGCGATGGAGGACGCCCAGCACAGTCGTGGCTACGCCGCGATCGCGATAACGAGCCCTCAGAATACGAAAAACTTTCGGGTCCATGCACCATCCACTTCTACATCGACAAGAAGGATGGTAAGAAGAAGGCAAGCCACATGCTCAAGGACTGCCGCGAGTTCCAGAAGCTCAGTGAAAGCATGGCTCAGATGAGGCAGCAAGCTCCACCCCTGGATTCGGGAACGCACCCGCACCAGGTGAAATAGCGCATGGAGCTCCTCCACCGCCATCTGCAGGGGGCCTGAACCAACCAGTCGCACCAGCACAGAACAACGCTGGGCACGTGTATCCCTCGCCGAAAGGAGCACTGATGATCTAGAAGGGGCGCCCGACGAATAGGGTGCAGAAGAAAATCACCCGTCAGATCAACCTGGCCGTGACAACTCCACCCGCCATCCCTGAGTACCTCAGCGGATCGGAGTCCTGCATCACCTTTAGCCGTTCGGATCACCCTTGCCAGATACCTCGCCCAGGTCATGCTGCCCTGGTGCTGGAGGCGCAGATCGGAGGTTTCGAGATGAGCCGCGTCTTCATGGACGGCGGCAGCGGCATCAACCTGGTGTTCGCAAGTACTCTAGCAGCAATGCGGATCCCGCTGTGCAGCCTGGAACAGTCAGACACAACGTTCCACGACATCGTCCCAGGAAAGGGCATATTCCCCCTAGGCAAAATATGGCTCGACGTCATCTTCGGCAAGCCGGACAACTTCCGATGCGAGCGGATCAAATTCGAAGTGGTGGACTGGCCATCACAATACCACGCCATCCTCGGGCGTGTAGCATTCGCAAGGTTCTTGGCTGTCCCGCATTACGCATACCTACTACTCAAGATGCCAGGACCCAGGGGCGTCATCACGGTCCACGGGATCTTCACCCGATCGGACCACTGCGACAGGGACTTCAACAGAATCTCCCAGTCATTCGTCATGCAGGATGAGCTCGTCAGGCTCCGCGAGGTGATGGACAATGGGGCACCCCCAGTCGCACGACAAAACGCACCTGACATGTCTTTTGACTCCACCGTCAACACAAAGAAGGTGCAGGTCCACCCGACGGATGCCTCCAAGACGGCGCTGATCGCCAACGACCTCAGCCCCGCATAGGAAAGCGCGCTCGTCGAATTCCTCCGTGAGCGTTGGGAAATCTTCGCCTGGTGTCCTGCGGACATGCCAGGAGTTCCTAGGGAATTCGCCGAGCACGCACTCAACGTCTTTCCAGACACCAAGCCCGTCAAGCAGTCCATCCGGAGACTATCCGAGCCACGGGCCGAAGCTATCGGGATGGAAATCAACAGACTACTCGCTGCAGACTTCATCAGGGAGATAAAAGAAAGCGAGTGGCTCGCAAATACAGTGATTGTCCCCAAGAAGGACACGGACATCCTGCGGATGTGCGTAGACTTCACGTCGCTGAACAAGCACTGCCTGAAGGACCACTTCCCCCTTCCTCGGATCGATCAGATCATCGATTCGACTGCAGGATGCGAGAAACTCTCCTTCCTCAACGCCTACTCCGGCTACAACCAGATTCGACTCAAGGTCGAAGATCAAGAGAAAACGGCGTTTATTACATCGTTCGGAGTATTCTGTTACAACACAATGCCCTTCGGGCTAAAGAACGCAGGTGCCACGTACCAACGATGCATGCAGGCATGCCTCAAGGACCAGATCGGTCGCAACATCCAAGTCTATGTCGACGACATAGTCATCAAAACCAGGGAGGCAAGAAGGCTCATCGACGATCTCCGCGAGACGTTCGATAACCTTGACCGCTAGAGGATCAAGCTCAATCCCGAAAAGTGCGCCTTCGGCGTCCCATCGGGTCAGCTGCTTGGGTACTTCATCTCCCAACGAGGGATCGAGGCGAACCCGAAGAAAATCCGGGCCATCATGGCCATGGAGAAGCCGAAAATCCTCAAGGGTGTCCAGCAGCTCGCATGACGAATAGCGGCATTGAGCAGGTTCATCAGCCGCATGGGCGAGAAGGCCCTGCCATTCTACCAACTGCTACGCAAGGCAGATAAATTCGAATGGACACCTGAAGCGGACGACGCATTCGAAGATCTGAAGCGGCTGCTCTCCACCTCGCCCGTCTTGGTCATGCCAAAAGAGCGCGAACCCCTACTGCTGTACATAGCAGCCACACACCAGGTGGTAAGCACCGTACTGGTGGTCGAGCGGCCCGAAGAAGGCAAGACCCATGGGGTCCAACGACCAATCTACTACCTCAGCGAGGTACTGACGCCAACAAAGCAGAGGTACCCTCACTACCAGAAACTCGCCTACGGCATGTTCATGACGGCTCGAAGGTTGAGCCACTGCTTCCAGGAGCACCAGGTGATGGCCGTCAACGAAGCACCCCTGAACAGCATCCTGAATAACCTAGAGGCCACAGGACGCGTGGCCCTGTGGGGCATCGAGCTGTCACCCCTAGACATCGTCTACGAGAAGCGACTCGCAATCAAGTCTCAAGTCCTCCCGGACTTCCTTGTACACTGGATGGAGCTGCAGCTGCCAGACACCCCAGACATGTCGCAGTCATGGACGATGCACTTCGACGGCTCCAAGCGTGAAGCTGGAGCAGGAGCCGGGGTCATACTGACCTCCCCGCAGGGCGACAAGATGAAATACGTCCTTCGGATGAAATTCCGAGCCTCCAACAACGAGGCCGAATACGAAGCCCTCATCCACGACATGAGGATGGCAAAGATCTGCGGCGCAACGCGCCTGGTCATCTACGGTGACTCCAATCTCGTCGTCCAACAGACGATGAATGAGTGTGACACACACGCCGAAAATATGATCGTGTACCGCGCACTCTACAACGCACTCGAAGGAGAATTCGACGGCTGCGAGCTTCGGCACGTTGGAAGAGAAAGCAACGAGGAAGCCGACAAACTCGCCAACATCAGGTGTGTTCCTAGAACAGATCTGCGTGCCATCCATCAAGCGGAAATTCCCCAAGGGATCACCCGAAGAAGCAGAACACGCGGGGGCCATGATACCCGAAGGTCATGAAGGACCCGAAAAACTGGACACAGAGGTCGCCACGGTTAACCTGATGCAGGTCATGGCAGTCGAAGAAACCTGGACACGACCATACCTCCAGTACTTGATAGACGGAGAACTACCTGATAGCCCGTCAGATGCCCGACGCATATCTCCCCGGTCAAAGGCCTTCACCATTATCAATGGCGAGCTGTACAAGCGCAGCATTTCGGGTGTACTACAAAGGTGCGTCACCATCGGTGACGGGAAAATCATCCTCCAAGACATCCACGAGGGCATATGCGGCCACCACGCAGGCAGTCGCTCCCTTGTCGCCAAAGCTCTACGAGCTGGATTCTACTGGCCAGCGGCCATGAATGACGCAAAGGACATCATCCGAAGATGCAAAGGGTGCCAAAGGTTCGCCGACAAACCGCACGCACCCGGGTCAGAGCTTAGGACCATACCCTTGGCCTGTCCCTTTGCCCAATGGGGCCTCGACATGATCGGCAAACTGCCAAGATCCTCGAAAGGGGGGCACGTCTACCTCCTGGTCACAGTCGACAAATTCACCAAGTGGATCGAAGCCATGCCGGTCACTAACCAAAAGGGCAAGACTGCCGTCAAGTTCTTGGACTCCATTGTCTACAGGTTCGGCGTACCGCATAGCATCATCACCAATAATGGATCGAAATTCATCTCCAAAGAATTCCAAGACTTCTGCGAAGGCCTCGGAATCAACATCACATACGCCTCTGTGGTGCACCCGCAAACAAACGGGCAGGTGGAAAAGGCCAACGGCCTAATCGGCACTGGCATCAAGAAACACCTCATAAGCCCACTCGAGCGACTCGCCGGAGCCTGGACGAAAGAGCTACCCTCCGTCCTATGGAGCCTACGTACCACGCCAAACAGCTCCACTAGCTACACGCCGTTCTTCATGGTGCGCGGAGCCGAAGCCGTGCTACCAGCCGAAGTACGCCACCAGGCCCCCTGGGTCATCGCCTATAGCGAAGACAAATCCACGGCTGCACTCGAAGACGCCGTCAACACACTCGACGAGGCACGAGACATAGCAGCAGCTCGATCAGTGGTGTACCAGCAGAGTCTCCGCAACTACCACAGCCGACGGCTGCGCCCAAGGTCCTTCGTCGAAGGAGACCTCGTCTTGCGACTCAAGCAAGAGCGACCGAAGAAATTCGAGTCACCATGGTAAGGACCCTACGTCATCACTGAAGTCATCCCAGGTGGCGCCTATCGCCTCAAGCACGTGGAGTCTGGAGTCACATACTCCAACCCATGGAACATCGCACACCTGCGACGATTCTACCCCTAGCTACCTAACCCTTTACTTTCAATAAGGTTATTCAGCCAAGGATACTCAGACGAACAATGTACCTCCTCCATTACGATATAAATAAGTGTCTCGCCCCAAATTTTTTGTTTTCCTATTCGCACTTTTACTTCATGCTACAAACACACTCGGGGGCTCCCCTACCTCACGATTTCGTCGACTGAGGATAACACGTGTACACCTGAGTAGCTGACCACGTCAGGCTAACGAAAAGGACACGTATGCGAACAAGGCACTACGTGCCCGAACAACAGCCAAACCTTTATAACAAAGGGCAAAACATGCCCAGTCAAATATATACAAATTTTACATCTACCTCTTTTATAGGCACTACCTATTCTGAAGAATAACCTGAGCACACTGCTCAAATAGATCTACAACCTCTTCGGCATACTGCCCTATAGCCGCGTAATGCGGACGCATATCCCACACACCACCATCTGGTCGAGGGGGTGGTCCAGCCGCCACAACGGACAGATCTACATCAGGGCGATGCAGCCTCACAAGAGATAATACAGCCTTCACTCCCGCGACGAGCTGATGCCGCACCAACTCCTTGACATGATTCACGTTCTGAAACTTCGACAGAAGACCAAAAAGGGTCGTCGGTGCGGCATCCAACGGAAACATCACATGTTGAACCGACGCGAGCGAAGTCTGCACCTGACGAAGCACCCGCGACACTTGGTGAACGCGATCTTGCATAGTCGCAAGGACCATAGCATGGTCACGATCCATCCAGAAGAACCCGCCGGCTTCCATGTCCTGTTGAGTCAAACAATTGACCCGAACAACAACACTCTCCTTCTCCTCCCTTGGATCAAGGTTAGCACCTGCAATACTTGCACAAAAGTAAGATGCAATGCCAGCAGGCGCATCCGAAAAAATAGGCAACAGCTCAAAGAAACTTACACTGAAGCTGCTCGGATAATCGAAGCAATTCCGCCATCAAGTACTCCTCTCTGGCAGCACCACGATCCGCCTTGGACTTCCAAACGTCGGCATGGCCACGCACCCCAAGCAACTCCTTCTCGAGACTACGAACACGGTCTCGAAGAAAAGCAAGTTGTGATGAATCATCCAGGGAGGGCCGCAGCCGCGTGGCAGGCGAGGTGTCAACGGGATCAGCACTCGAAGGACCCTAGATCAGCAGAAAGGCAAAGACATGAACACTCAGACAAAGAAGCACACAACTCAACAAAGTCATTAAGTGCATCAAAAGCCACTACGTGGCACAAGGATTTGTTCATCAACATAATTACAACAAAAGAGACTACAACTATCCTACAACTACAACGCCTAAGATGCGGCACCTTGAGTAGCCTCCGAGCCGGATTGCCTCGCCTTGGCCTCCCCCTGCTGCCGTAGTGCGTACTCGGCCAGCAGATCAATCAGCTTTGGCCCATATCGCTTATAGCGAGCAGAATAGGTAGCGAAGGCTACCTTGGATCCATCCGAAGTTGTCGGCATCCGGGAGGTGATCTGGGGAAGATCCAGCTCTGCTCTAGCCGCCAAAGCCATTGCCAGTCCGACGGATGTGTCGATGCCCTTCTGCTTGCGCTTGTACGCCGCAGGCGCTTCGGCTGACAATGCCTCCGCCAGAGCGTCAACATCATCAAGGGCTGCTCCCTTGGGGACAAGATCCTTGTAGAAGCGTCCAAGGACCTCCTTGGCCTTGGCGAGCGAGTTGACGACGGTGCTGTAGCGATCTGCGACCGCTGCTGTAGCATCATCCAGAGCACTCCCGTGCTCCAGAGCACCGCGGTCAAACTCGATGCCCGCGGCATCTGAGACAATAAAGAGAAGAAATGAGCGAAAGCACCGCAGAAGAAAGACAAGAAAACCAAAAAAGACGCAAGTGAAGATACTCACCCGAAACAGCTTTGGTAGCCGCCATAAGCTTGCAAGCCACCTCCCTTTCACGCGCAGTTGCAGCAGTGGCAAGCTGCTCCTCGCGGTCCGTGGCCTCCCGCTGCAGGCGCTCCTTAGCCTCAGCCGCAGTGGACAGCTCCAGTTCCAAGCGCTCCTTCGCACCAATGGCGACCTCGGCCTTCTTCTCCGCTTGACCGAGGCTCTTTTTGAGAGCATCAATCTCACGAAGGGAGGTGTTGTGCTCCTCTGCATTCAAAAAATACAAGCGTCAGATAACAGGACACGAATACACGAAGAAGCAAACATCAAGTACCTTGAAGCTGTTTGAGGCTGGCCTCCAGCACCAGGTGCTCCTGCACCAGTCGCTTGGTATCCTGCACAAAAGGCTGCAGGAAGACGACCTACTAGTCAGGAAAAGGACTCGGGGGCTACGCCCAACAGAAAAGAACATAAGAAAAATACACACACGAAAAGGCTCGGGGGCTCCCCCTGAGACTCGAAGGAAGAACAAAACAAGAAAACTCTTTTACAGATGCTCGGGGGCTCCCCCCGTGGTAGGAGACAGAACTACTTACATGATCCGATGGCGACGCCAAAGGTCTGCTAGCAAAATTCTGAGGCGCAACCACCTGAACCATCGTCTCCCGAGCACCATCGCTAGAGGAGTCGTTGGAAGAGTGCCTCCACACGGATAAATTAGTACAAGTACAAAGTAAACACGCAACAAAAAGCAATGCAGAACAAAGGAAACTTACGAGTCAAGCTCGCTCAGGTTGAAGACAGGAGGGGTCCTCTGGACCTTCTTCTCCTCTTTCTTCTCTTCCTTCTTTTCTTCCTTCTTCCGCTTCGCCGGCGGGTGTGGCGCTACAGCCCGCACGGGAAGGGCAGGAATCGGATAGGAAGAGCCTCCACGCCCACCACTATGACGTTCAAGAAACAACGGGTTCCTAGGAGTCGGAGGAGTCGAGGCATTTGAAGACTCGCTGGAGCTCCGCGATTGTTTGCGAGTTTGGTCCTCGCTCGACTCGTTGGCATCTTCAGCCGGAGACCGTGCTGACGGCAGCTCGGACATGGAATCCACCACATCATTATCTGGAGCATCCGGAAATACTTCGGGTAATGGAGGCGACATGCCCGTCACTTTGAAGCTCTGCACAAAGAACAGAAAATTTGTTAGCAAACAAAGGCAAATACAATGCAGTCGAAAATAGTGCTACGCGCACGGATCTACACCTGTGGATCAGGAAGCGAAGAAGAAAACGGAGGAGTCAGCGACTTCCCGGGGATATCCTCTCTAGCCTTGAACTTCAGAAGCGAACGAAGGGCCCTGTCGAGATCTCCCTGGGAGAATTTCTCAGTCGAAACCCTCGTCGGATCACGCCGACCAGCATAAAGGAACATCGGGTGCGCCCTAGCCTGGAGTGGCTGCACCCGCCGCTCGAGAAAAGTGCGGATGATATCCACACCGTTCACTTCCTTCTCCGGAATCAACTGGAGATCCTCCACTCGATGATAGAGAGCCTCTATCTCCGCCACCTCGCCATCCAAGATCTTGTTTTTCCAGGACCTTTTCGGCTCGATCTTTTTGGAGGGGTCAAAAGGAACAAGACCAAAATCCTGCCCAAGCACTACGGAGTCGCGGATATAAAACCATCGCCTCCGCTAGTACTGGACAGATTCGGACATGGAAAAAGAAAAGAAAAGCAGATTGGGCTTGAGGGAGATGATGCAACCCCCAATGGGATAAACACCATCTGAACCGGATTGCCTCTTCACGGAATAGAGTTTCCGAAAGAGGCCAAAGTGCGGCTCAATACCGAGCCAGCACTCGCAGAAAGTGATAAAACAAGCAACGTGAAGAAGAGAATTGGGGGAAATATGGTGCAATTGGACACCGTACAGAAAAAGCAGTCCACGAAGGAAGTCGTGGACTGGGAAGGAAAATTCGCGAATGACAAAGGCGAGGAACATAACCCGAAACACAGCGGGGGGACGGGGGATTACCTCGTTGCCTAGGAGTTTGACGGCCTCCCTATCCTGCGGGATCAAGCCCCGCTCACGAAGCTTGCGGAGATCACTCTCCCGCGTCTCCGATCGCCACCATCCACCGTTGGTGACACGGGTAGCGGCGGCACCCTTCTTCCCTTCAGCAGCGCTGGTACCAACCGCAGAAGAAGACTTCTTCGGCTTTCCCATCGTGGTACGGCGGCGCCGGCTGCGAGAGCGCAAGATGGAAGAGGTAAATGTGGAAGGATATCCCAGCACACAGCAAGAGCTATCAGAGAACAAGGAAGCAGTGAAACATGAATAGCTGCGGTGAAAACAAACTAAAGTTTTCCTCAATGATTATAAAGACGAAGACGATGCAGGACAGCTGTCCATCGAGAAGACCTAACACCAACGGTAGGATCTGGCCATACACGTGTCAACATCGCAACGAACCGTCGCTAACACGCCGTCCACTACGCGCGGAAATCGAGGCGACGCCGTAATTATCTCCACGCCGCGCGTGACCGGTCAAATCAAGGTCAGACAGTGGGACCCATGTTCGTCAAGTCAAGTCATCTCTGGTGCAGTAGACGCTTCAGGTCATCGATCGTCAGCACTGACGTCATCAAAAGCTACACTAGCAGCAGCTACAATTTCTTCGACTTCGAAGCTAAGAGTACTCACTCGAATCTGCTCGGGGGCTACTCCTAATAGAAGTGCTGGCCGCACACCCGAAGAATGAACAACACGTTACAAACCGAATTGTTTCTTCGAGTCCTACGTCGAGTCTACGACTCCACTATGGACTCGGGGGCTACTCCCATAGGGAGGACGGATTTAAGCATCTGAAAAAAAAATTGTCCCACGGACCTAACACTGAACAATGGCTGAATTGAAGTCCCCGCCCGAGTCTACGACTCGAACAGACACTCGGGGGCTACTCCCATAGGGAGCGCTGGTCGCGCACCCTATGAATTCTTCGACTGCGATCCTTCGGATCATTATGCAAAAAAATTTCGGCAACTCTGCCCCAATTAACGCTAAGTGAGTAACATTCTCCTTGGCCACGCGAAACACCTCCGCGGTGACAAAATTCGGATGCTGTGTCTGCGACGCAAAGATAAGACCTACAGATATCATCTGATGGCCTGGTAACGTACATGACTGCGCTCTGCTAGTATAAACCCGTGCCAACAGGCGCGATGAAAAATCCCGACGGACGCGTTGGGTGCACCAATTAAATTCACTGGAATTCCACTCATGTAAGTCCTCCGCGGCCTGAGTCGAATTACACCAGCATATGTTCCGGGTTCGAGTCGAGGGACTCAAACCTGAAG
Organism: Avena sativa; assembly: GCA_916181665.1. Taxonomy (NCBI): domain Eukaryota; kingdom Viridiplantae; phylum Streptophyta; class Magnoliopsida; order Poales; family Poaceae; genus Avena; species Avena sativa. The sequence goes on along the minus strand of OV702282.1, from coordinate 6,133,420 downwards.
AAGATCATGTTGTTTTGTCCTAAGACATTTAACTGACTCTGATCCGTCGGGAGAGTCAGGCACATGCATCAACAATCCCTACACATTCTCTTGAAAGACAGAGTTGCACCCGAAGGATTGAAGAGTCCTCAACCGAATCTACGATTGGACTGAACACTCGGGGGCTACTGACATGGTTATACCCCGCGGGTGCATGATCTCAGCATACCTGGTCCAGCCCAAGGAAGGCCCACGACAAATATACGCCGGCCCATGACGACTTTTGGGTGGACAAGGCCCATGACGCCTTCGGATCCTTGGAGAGCAAGACTAGAGTAGATAGGAAATTTAAAGGGGTAAAACCCTAGAACTTGTAACCGACTAGGTCTATGTCCAGGACCTGCCTAAGTCTATATAAAGGCCAGGAGGGCACGACCTAGATCTCTCGACTCATACTTCCGCATACACACCTCCACGCCAGATTGCATCTGCGCACCCCTGTAATCACAGATTCTGCCGTAATCAAGAGCAGACAAGCAGGAGTAGGGTTTTCCCTCCGGGGTCCTGAACCTGGGTAAATCTCATGTCCCCGTGTTGCTTGTTTGCTAACCGTTCTGCGATCTCCAGCATCCCCATCTTCTCCAAAACCCAAGTCCATAACAATGGGCATTGACGAGTCGAAACCTTGTCATACACACATGCATGCTTTCATAATTTTATTTAGAAAAGTTTTTGTTAACCCAATTTTTCATGATTAAAGTTTGATGATCCAAGTTTAGTATTTTTGGGATGTTACAAACCTTCCCCCCTTAAACAAAATCTCGTCCCGAGATTTGAAAAAGGACGAAAAAGATTACCTAGGATTTGAAGAGATCGGAAAATTCTGTCCTGATGTGATCTTCGCGCTCCCAGGTAGCTTCCTCTTCTGTGTGGTTGCTCCACTGAATCTTGAGAAACTTGATGCTTCGGGTTCGGGTAGTTCTGAAAGCTTCTTCCAAAATACGAATGGGTACTTTGGGATAGGTCAGGTCATAGTTGATCTCTATGGTCTGGTGATCGATATTTTTGAACACTTAGGTCTTCTCGGGGACTTCGAGACACTTGCGAAGTAACGAGATATGGAACACATTATGCACGGCTGACATCTCTTCGGGTAGTTCCAATTGATATGACACTTCTCCTCGTCGGTTCAAAATCTTGAAGGGTCCGATATATTTGGGGGCTAACTTTCCTTTGAGTTGGAAACGCTGCATTCCCTTCAATGGCGACACTTTCAAATAAACAAAATCTCCTATGTTGAAGGCGAGGTCTCTACGTCTCTTGTCGGCGTAACTCTTGTGTCTGGACTGGGCGGTCTTGAGGTGCTCACCGAATCTTGTGAACCTTCTCTTCTGCTTCTCGTAGGATATCGGTTCCAAAAATCTGACTCTCTCCTACTTCCGACCAGTTCAAAGGGGTGCGACACTTCCTTCCGTACATGAATTCAAATGGGGCCATTTGCAAACTGGCTTGATAACTGTTATTGTAAGAAAATTCTGCACACGGCAGACAGTCTTCCCACTTGGATCCATATTCTAACACACATGCTCTCAGCATATCTTCGAGTATTTGATTTACTCGCTCTGTTTGTCCATTGGTCTGAGGGTGATACGCGGTGCTGAAATCTAGGCAGGTTCCTAAACCTTCTTGAACTTTCTTCCAGAATCTCGAGGTAAACTGAGTTCCTCGATCCGATACAATGTTCTTGGGGACTCCATGAAAACTAACTATCCTAGCGATGTACAACTCCGCTAGCTTCGAACTCTGATATGTGGTCTTGACGGGCAAGAAATGGGCGACTTTGGACAATCTGAACACTATGACCCAGATAGAGTCATTTCCCCTACTAGAAGTAGGCAGTCCGGTGATAAAGTCCATTCCAACGGAATCCCATTTCCATTCCGGAATCTGTAAGGGTTGCCACAATCCAGCGGGTCTTTGATGTCCTTCCTTGACTCGCTGACAAATATCACACTTGGCGATATAGCTTCCGATTTCTCTCTTCATCTTATGCCACCAAAATCTCTCTTTTAAATCTTGATACATCTTAGTTCCTCCGGGATGGATAGAATAAAGAGTATCATGAGCCTCCTTCAGAATCACTTCTTTCAACTCAGAATCTGCTGGTACACAAAGGCGTCCTTTGTACCACAGAACTCCTTCTTCGTCTTTGGTGAATCCGGGTACTTTGCCTGTACCGATACGACGCTTGATTCCATCGATATTAGCATTTCCATTCCGTGCCTCTTTAATCTGACTGATCAAAGTGGGTTGAAGTTCTATGCTAGCCAAAAATTCTTCACTTACTAATTCTATTCAAAAATCTTCCATCTCTTTGTGCAGACTTGGTTGCTCGTTAAAAATTATGGAGTTCAAGCGGCACGACAATCTGCTAAGGGCATCGACTACCACATTGGCTTTACCAGGGTGATAGTGAATGTCCAGATCATAATCCTTGATTAGCTCAATCCATCTCCTCTGTCTCATATTCAGCTCCTTCTGAGTGAATATATACTTCAGACTCTTGTGATCCGTATAGATCTCACAACGGTTTCCCATTAGGTAATGCCTCCATGTCTTTAGGGCTAGAACTACGGCTGCGAGTTTGAGGTCATGGGTTGGGTAATTTTGCTCATGTTGCTTCAGTTGTCGAGATAGATAAGATATAACTTTGCCTTCTTGCATTAGCACACATTCGAGACCGATCTTGGATGCATCACAATATACATCGAAGGGCTTCGTGATATCTGGCATGATTAAGATTGGGGCGGAAATTAATCTCCTCTTGAGTTCTTGAAAACTCGCTTCACATTTGTCGGTCCATTCAAACTTCTTGTCCTTCTTCAGTAATTGGGTCATAGGTCTGGCGATACTCGAGAATCCTTCTACGAATTTGCGGTAATATCCCGCCAATCCGAGAAATGCACGAACTTGGGTTTGAGTGGTTGGGGCTTGCCAATCCTCGACATCTTTCACTTTGGCAGGGTCAACGGCAATTCCTCCGGCTGATACAGTGTGACCGAGGAATCCTACCTCCTGTAACCAGAATTCACATTTGCTAAACTTTGCATACAGCTGATGCTCTCTAAGGGTTCCAAGAATGGTCCTTAGGTGTAGCTCATGTTCTTCTTCTGATTTGGAATAAATCAGAATGTCATCGATGAAAAAATGACAAACTTATCCAGGAAGTCCATAAAAATCTTATTCATGAGATTCATGAAATAAGCGGGGGCATTGGTTAATCCAAAAGACATGACTGTATACTCATACAATCCATATCTGGTGGTAAAGGCAGTCTTTGGGATATCCTCTGCATGAATTTTGAGTTGATGATAGCCAGTCCTAAGATCAATCTTAGAAAACATTTTGGCACCGGTCAACTGATCAAACAAATCTTCTATCTTGGGCAAGGGGTACTTGTTCTTTATGGTGACATCATTCAACTTTCGGTAATCCGTACACAAACGGTTACCTCCATCCTTCTTGTCCACAAACAAGACAAGTGATCTCCATGGTGACGCACTTGGTTGAATCAATCCAATTTCCAGCATGGCGTCCAGTTGCTTCTTCAGTTCTGCTAGCTCTGACTGGTTCATACTATAGGGTCTCTGGGCTATGGGTCCAGTTCCGGGGATTAGTTAAATGATAAACTCGATATCCCGAACTGGGGGCATACCGAGCAAAACATCTGGAAATACATCGAGGTATTCACAGACTATCCGGACTTGGTCAATGGTAGGTTGGGATATACTCTTGTTACACTTGAATTGGCGAGGTAAGGTTTCAGATATATGCTCAACTGATATTCCGGCTGTACTGGTCATGGTTATGGCTTTCTTGGCACAGTCAATCAATCCTTTATGTTTGGACATCCAATCCATTCCTAGTACTACTTCCAAACCTTTAGTTCCGAGTACTATCAGATTAGCATAAAAATCTATGCCATGGATTCGGATAGGGACGGCTTTGCAAATTTGCCTAGCCTTGGTGGTTGATCTAGGAATTTGAACAATCATGACATGCTTCAGTTTGGTTGGTTGAATTTTACTAGTGCATGCAAATTCTTCGGTGAAAAATGAATGTGATGCACCAGAATCAAAAAACACTCGTGCAAGTACTGAATTAACAGAAAACATACCCAGGACGACGTCTGGCGCTTCCTTAGCTTCTTCATCATGCATGAGAAAAAGACGGCCATTGCGGTTGAGCGAATTGGGTAGGGAAAACCTTCTTCCGGGCTGAACACGACGTTGTTGCTGAGCTGGTACATTAGCATTGGGGGCTGCAGCATTCTTCTTGTTGGGGCACTCGTTGGAATAGTGGCCTTTATTTCCATAGTCATAACAAGTCACTTGCGACTTGTCCTTTGCTGCTACAGGCACAACATTGCTTCAAGTCCTCGAGGCAGTGTTGGTGTTGGATGTAGCATTTTTTTTGTTGAACTTGGGTGGGGCACGGTTGAAATTGCTAGAGTTGCTGGGGTTGTTGTGATTTCCTCCGGGCCTAGGGTTTCCACGGTTGGGATAGGTCGGACGGTTCATCGGGGGTCTGTTGGTTCTTGGGGCAAATCCGGGAGATGGGTTAGGGCGATACTTTGGGGTCTGATGGGTTCCTGGCTGATGCATCATACGACGCTTGCGGTTCTCATTGGCTTGATTGATCTTTCCTTCCATCTAGATAGCAGAGTCGACAAGGGCTTCAATATCAGCAAAGGGGATATTGACTAATACTGTCTGCATCTCATCGTGCAGACCATTCAGGAATCTCTCTTTATTTTTGGCTTTTCGGTGTCAATCTCATCCGGGGCATACCTAGCTAATTACAAAAATTTGTCACGGTATTCCACTACAGTCATCCTTCCTTGCTTCAGTTCTCTGAACTCGTCTCTCATCCTCTTGATCAAACCCGGGGGCACATGGGTTCTGCTAAACTTGACCTTGAATTCCTCCCAGGTCATCATCTGGCCTCCGGTCATTGCGCGAACACTATTCCACCATGCCCTGGCATCTCCGGCTAGATAGTGGGTGGCGAACAGAACTTTCTCGTTGGCTTCTACTCTGGTGACTTCTAGGTTATTTTCCATGGTTTGCAGCCAATCATCAGCATCTAGGGGTTCTTCCGACTTAGTGAAAATAGGTGGGTTGGTATTCTGGAAATTCTTGAGCTTAGATCCATGGTTCTCCTGATTTTCGTGGCCTCGGTTGTTGTGGCAAGCTGGGCTATCTGTTGCAGGGTGGCTAGGTTGGCTTGACGTTCCGCTCTTTCAGCTTCGTGATCAGAGGTCAACATTTGCATAGTCATAACAAGTCACTTGCGACTTGTCCTTTGCTGCTACAGGCACAGCATTGCTTCAAGTCCTCGGGGCAGTGTTGGTGTTGGCTGTAGCATTTTTGTTGTTGAACTTGGGTGGGGCACGGTTGAAATTGCTAGAGTTGCCGGGGTTGTTGTGATTTCCTCCGGGCCTAGGGTTTCCACGGTTGGGATAGGTCGGACGGTTCATCGGGGATCTGTTGGTTCTTGGGGCAAATCCGGGAGATGGGTTAGGGCGATACTTTGGGGTCTGATGTGTTCCTGGCTGATGCATCATACGACGCTTGCGGTTCTCATTGGCTTGATTGATCTTTCCTTCCATCTATATAGCAGAGTCGACAAGGGCTTCAATATCAGCAAAGGGGATATTGACTAATACTGTCTGCATCTCATCGTGCAGACCATTCAGGAATCTCTCTTTATTTTTGGCTTTTCGGTGTCAATCTCATCCGGGGCATACCTAGATAATTACAAAAATTTGTCACGGTATTCCACTACAGTCATCCTTCCTTGCTTCAGTTCTCTGAACTCGTCTCTCATCCTCTTGATCAAACCCGGGGGCACATGGGTTCTGCTAAACTTGACCTTGAATTCCTCCCAGGTCATCATCTGGCCTCCGGTCATTGCGCGAACACTATTCCACCATGCCCTGGCATCTCCGGCTAGATAGTGGGTGGCGAACAGAACTTTCTCGTTGGCTTCTACTCCGGTGACTTCTAGGTTATTTTCCATGGTTTGCAGCCAATCATCAGCATCTAGGGGTTCTTCCGACTTAGTGAAAATAGGTGGGTTGGTATTCTGGAAATTCTTGAGCTTAGATCCATGGTTCTCCTGATTTTCATGGCCTCGGTTGTTGTGGCAAGCTGGGCTATCTGTTGCAGGGTGGCTAGGTTGGCTTGACGTTCCGCTCTTTCAGCTTCGCGATCAGAGGTCAACATTTGCAGGATCTGCAACATCGGGTCCGGGGATGAACCACTTCCTCCACGTGGCATCTGAAGATTAAGATAGATCATGAGAAAAGAGGGAAATTTCTAAGGTTTTGGGTCTTTGAAAAGTTTTTTAAAGTTTGACCTAGATTTTTCTAGCAACTTTCTTTTTCATTCATTCATAGCACATGATACAACACACACCACAACAACAAGAACAGATGGTTTTAACAACCATTCTGGAAACTACGATACAATGGGACCGAATACTACCCACTACGCTAGTGCTCAAGTGGTACTACTCCTTGGAATCGGTGGCTTCATCATCCTCATCATCATCGATGAAGGCGAAGTCATCCTCATCGGTGAAGAAATCCATAGCCTGATCCTCCAGAAAATCATCGTCATCGTTGAGATAGGAGTAAGGGTTTCCACGAAGATCCTCTCCGGCATTCTCCCTTTCTTCCAACTACATGTCTCTCTCGTGGATGGTCTCCTCCAAAGATGAGATACGATGGCGAAGACGGGCAATGATGCGCTCCTTCTTATCGAGCTGACGGCGGCGAGACTTGCGATCCTTTGTTAACATGGCGATGGTCTGATCCTTCGTTTTGATGATGGCAGACTTGTGGTTGGAGTAGTCACGGCAGTTATCCAACTCCTGCTGACGATCGTACATCATGAAGCTAAGATGGTCCACTTGGGTCTTCATCTCGGGGTGATATGGGGCTTCCAGTGGTTGTCCATTTGCATCACGCCTCGGGCAAAACTCAAAGCGGGTTCCCTTGATCTGATTGATGCTCTGCCCACACAGACGGGAAAGAGCTTCCTGCATGGCCCTGGCAAGTCCATCGAGCCAGTTGTTCTCTCTCAAGGTAAACTGAATTCCCTCAGCAGTGGGAGGTTCAATCTTTCCTCGGAGACTTTCAACAATTAGCCACTACAGATCTTCTCCTCCTTGATCATTGAGATGAGCTCCGAAGAACTCGGGGTGCGGACGCTCCAGAAGTTCCGAAAGCTGGTCCAAATCCCTCTCAAAGATAAGGTCTCCTCCATTCCCCAACTGATAAAACTTGCTGTATTTCATGTCCATCTATAAGAATATAGGATGAGTAAGTTAGTAGAGTGATTAAGTGTGTCAATCTTTTATGTATATTGCAAGAGTTTTTGAGGAACATGAATTTTCATGAAAGAATCAAAGGGATAAGAATGGGAATAAGTTTTTGTAAATATTTGTTTTCTTTGGTTGTGAAACTAAGTTTTTGATTCAACGTACAGTCTAACTAGGGTCTCCTATGGTCAGGATGGCTCTAATACCAACTTGTCAACACCCGGATTTTTAATCCCAGATGCCTGTTATGCCATACATCGCAATCCCAGGATTACCATTTTTGCGAGACATAACGGAAATGGATACCATAGTACATCATCCATTATAAACCGTACATAAGTTCTTACACAAATAGGGATCTCATGATCCAGTTCTTAATACAATTTCAAGCAGCGGAATACGTAATAATAATGGTATCGTAGGTGAAGCTCCATCTTCGGGGTCACAGGCAATGCTGACGATGGGAGATGATCCTAGTTGTCGTAACCTTCCTGGGGTCCATCCTCCAGGTACTCCTCTTCATAGTCTGGCCACGGGAATAGCCAGGTACAAAGCCATGAGTACTCTTTAAGTACTCGCAAACTAATACTAACAAGTGAAAGGGGTTTTTGGTAATAGGACACTAGGCTCTAGGGTTATTTTGCAAAAGCCAGATTTATCTCTACTAAGTTTAGAAGCAAAGAATGCTAGTTGAAGTTTTATAACACCTAAGTGGGAACTTGTATTTCATATCACAACCCTGTTGTGGTCTAGTCAAAGTCTCAATTCATTTCACAAGTTCTTTTAAAACATCTGACGGGGGAACAGTATGGCCACTCCAACTGTCCATAACCGCGGACGCGGCTATTCGAATAGTTTGACACTCTGCAGAGATTGTACACTTTCACCACAACATTCAATACATCCGTCAGGAACAAATCCTGAATTCACCATACTCAGAATGCGGATAATCAATCCTAACCTTTCAATTACACGCCCTAGTATAAGCACCTCTCCTGTGAGTTTGGCCTCCCAACCATGACCAACTGTCATCTTGGGTACTGCACAGGTGGACAATCTTCACAAGGTAGCCTCTGCTCAGACCTTGGCCGTGAGGGAACTAATACTAAGGTATATAAGTTTCCAGTCAAGCCCTACCCAATCTTCGGTTATTGTGGTTGTACGATAAAATTGGAATGGTATCGCATCCAGACAACCATCAGTTTTATAAAGGGCTAAGGCTCATGCCTCAACATTTTCATCACCAAAAGTCATCAGGTGTTCAGAAACACATGTTCAAAAACATTTCAATAGAATGATCCATCATTCCAAGGTTTTCATAACCATTTTCCACCAAGTATTCCCATCTAAAGTTGATCAAGTTTTATGCTTAGCACTAGCATCTACAAGTGGGGGTAAGCACTAATGAGGGGTGGTAAACTAGTGGGGTTTAACTAAGTTTAATATTATGCCTTAGGATGACATCAAGATTATCTAACTTAGGCCAAATTTTATGCTCTTTAAGCAACCTTCAATTATCTTTCTAATATCTACAATTTACCTTAGTAAATTCTAAGTAAGAGCTTTGATAAAGAAATAAAGTATAAAGCTTGTAAGTAAAACTAGGATTGGTTTATCAAGTGTATATGATCACATATGCTTAAGGCATATAGTGGTCATGGTAATAAGCAAGTATTAGCTTGCATAAGTATCAGTATAAGCTTGCATTAGTAGGGTATCTTGCAAGTGTTAGCTTGCATTGGTCAACTTGATTAGTAAAGCTTGCTAAGTTAATAGCTTGCAAGTATTGGCTTGCCTTGTGCAGAGCAGTGGTTGAAGTTCTCCTTGGCTTCTTCTTCGTAGAATCCTCCTTCCTCCTTGTATCCTTGGTCGGTACTAGCGTCTATGAATAAATACAAGGTACACAATCACCAAACAATACTTAACTACTTGCAATCATCACACAAAAAGGGTCCTATAGATGATCTAACATCATCTCTAACATTACAAGATTAAGGCTTGGTTTAATTCCTTTTATTTTTAGAAAAGTAATTTCTACTCATTGAAAAACTACTTAAGATTTAATATTCTCCAAACCAAACATGGGATCATGTTGACACATGTCATCACCACATATTTTAGTCCATGGGAATGTGATTTAAAGTGGTGTCACAATTTAATAAGGTTTTACCTTTTATTTTAATTAATTAAAGTGGCTAGAAATGCCTATGTGGCATTCTTTTATTACTTGGTCATTATTTCTGTAAGTAAACCTATATATTTTTACATATTCTGAAAGGTATGGTTAAATGTGATTTTTAAGAGTTGGAATCAACTCAAAATCTATTATGGTTTTAATTTGAAAAATGTTTGAATGCAGAAAAGCTTCTGCCTTGTTATTTTTACCATGGGTGATCTATAGATCCAAATGACTTGAATCCAACGGGCTTGGATTCAGCACTTCCAGACCTTTCTAACAAAATTGGTTTCATTCAATTTGGTTCACTGAATCGAGCTGGGTTGATTTTTGAAAATAGGTACAGAATTGAGTTTGAATCTAAATAGAAAAATCTAAATTCAAACGAGTGGGCTACGCGGGAACTGTTAATGGGCCGGCCCAGTGACACTCCGCGGTGCGGGGCTCAGCTGACAGGGGGGTTCCACCAGTCAGTGGCTCTTTAAACGTGAAGCAGTAGAGGGCAATATTGGCCACACGATCTAAGTCTAATCCAATGGCTGAGGGTCGTCGTCCACGTTGGGCAATGCCGGCGAGACAGAAACCTAGCGCGGCTAGTGGGGGTCGCTGGGGGCTCACCGGGGTTCAGGCGAGGGTCGGTGAGGCGGGCGAACGACGAAGTCGACGACGGCGAACTCAGGGGTGGTCGCGGCAGCTCCTGGGGTGGACGAAATCGACGGCGCCTTTCTTCTCCAGAGGCGGCCTGTTCCGGCGCAATTCCGGCGATGCGCTGCTCTCCTTGCTCCGGGAACTGGGTGGAATGGTCAGTGAGGAGAGGGGAGTGAGATGGTGTGAAGAGTTTGAGCGGGGGAGGACTCTATTTATAGTCTCGACGGTGAGACCGAACGGCATGGGCAGGCAACGGTGGCAACACGGCTACGGGCGGCTAGAGGCATGGCCGGTGGTGGCGATCGCTTGGTGGTCTACTAGCGATGCTCTACGGCTTTAATGCACGCGTAGGGGCGGTGTGGTTTGGTCTGGAACACGCGATGCTCTGCGCGGCAGAGGCGGCGTCTTCGACGGCGAGCGGTGGCTGTGAGGCATGGGGCGGCGAACGGGGATGTCTGGCGGTCTCCTGGGTCGGTGGCGATCATGTATGCACGCGGCGAGGGAGGCACGCGGTCTGTGGGCTTCGGTCGAGGGTGGCGCTCTGGCGCATGCTTGACATGGTTGCTGGCGGGCTGGGCGCGGTCCGTGCGTGTGGTCCAGTGGCTGGAAGGGTTCGAGCGTTGGACAGGGAGTGGCGGTGGATGGTGGGCTGCCTCCTAGACAAGGTTGGCACGGCTAAATCTCCTCCTAGCTTGCTGTCTCCACTGGGGTGGCATGGTGGCTTCGGCTGTTCACCATTGATGGCATTGGCAAGCTCACAGTGGTGCTAGTGATTAGTTAAGATGTTTAGATGATCTACTAAGGCTAGTGGTGCCCAGAGAGGGAACAAGTTAGGCTCAATTCACTGCTCAAAACAGTGTTTGGATTTTGTTTGATTTGTGTCTGCAATGTGTTTGGTGAAATGGCCGCAAGAATTCAAGTTTTGAATTTTGAAAATATTTTGGGTGGGTGTGCTAGGTTGGTGCTGGTGAGTCTGCAGATGCTTGGGTTTTGAAAGTTGAGCTTGTTTGAGTGGTTTTTGAAAAAGTGGGATCTTCCCATATGATAAAGATTCAATTTTAAACTGTCATTTAAACTATGCATTTAAATGTTTTTGGATGATCACAAAGTGGGACTTGATACTTTGTTATGAGTACAATCAAGGGGTGTAAAGATCCAGAAAAAGTTTCTGTTAAGTTCTGAAAGTTTGAGACAGCCAAAGTATGCATTGGAGTTAAATTGGTCAAAATGACCATTCACTCATTTAGCTTTGTTTTAATTTATTTGTCTTTGGGAAAAGTTTGGGAAATGTTTAGATGATGTTTATTTCACCTAAGGAACATTTTACAAGCAAAGAAACACATAAACAAGGAAATTCAAAAGAATTCAAAATGTGATGCATACACACATGCATGCTTTCATAATTTTATTTAGAAAAGTTTTTGTTAACCCAAATTTTGATGATTAGAGTTTGATGATCCAAGTTTAGTATTTTTGGGATATTACAAATATAAAGTGTGCCATCAAGTTTGTGAGGTCTTTAATCACTAAGTTTTCACATAACAAAATTGTTTTTAATTGGAAGATAGGTGAAAACAAGAATATACTTGGAATGGTGTAACACACCATGCATATGAATTTATAGTGGACACTTTGGAATAACTTGGTTTCTTGGGAGTTGGAAGCATGAGTAGAGCTTACTCATACAAGTGGAGGCTAGCAAAAGACTGGGAGCAACCAACTAAGAGAGCAATAATGGCCATAATCATGCAGAGCGACAAAACATTACTAATCAAAGCGTAAAGTGGTACCACAAGTCGAGGACTAAATTATCATAGAGGATATGGTGACTTGTCATAGTCATAACATGGTGTGAGCATGTTCCAAGTCAACCCAAACAAAGCATCAAAGGAGAATACCATAATACTATGTTTTTGCATGCTAAAACAACGCATAATTTCTTCAAGGCACACTAAGCAATCCCAGTTGTTTGGAATAAGACATGCTACATCAATAATTACTAAGCATAAAGTCAAAACAACACCTGGCATGTCATGCTAAAGTCTAAGTCACGTCAATGCAAGCTCCTCTTGCACTTACAAGTAAGAACTTACTACTCCTTTCCAACACCAAACAACTTATTTGAAACAACTCACAAAGATAATAATCAATAAAGATCAGTGAGCTTGTGTCACAAATCCATAAAGAAGAACTAAAAAGTTCTAATCTTAAAGCATAAGAAAACTAAGGCTGAACATAGTGCTAGCAAAAGTGAACACTCATAAAACAATAAGAGTGAAAACTAGAGTGTTCTAGGCAATGAAAATAGAGTGTGTCTCTCTCCAAAAGAAGTGTGCTGAGATCAACAAACTTTATTCAAGCAAACTAAGCAAAGCAAACTGTAACTAAGACGCTCCAAGGACAACACAACAGTGCATGAAACAATAAAAACGGAGTGTCTAGAAAGATCTGAGCTTTTATTGATGAAGAAGGGGATGCCTTGGGCATCCCCAAGCTTTGACGCTTGTACCTCTTGAATATTTCTTGGGGTGACACGGGGTGGCATCCCCAAGCTTGAGGTTTTTTCCATTCTTCATCTCATTACATCATTCTTTCTCTACACCTAAAAATTTTCCTTCATACAAAACTTCACACATTCTTCATTAGCAACATTAGTGTATTCAAAAGATATTAGACCCTTAGGAAAAGCTTTGGAACAGAAAAAAATTTCACTAAAAACACAAGCTACTGTAGCAACTCCTTCAAAAAGCTCAATTCCCCAAAAGAGAACTCAAAAAAGAATCAATAAGAAGCAAATGCAAATAATGGCAGAAATCTGTCAAAACAGACCAGCAGGTAGAAACCGATTTTTTTGAAAATCTTCTGTTGCTCAAATCAAAAAGTGTTGAACTAACGAAAGTTAGCTAAATACTGGGGAATGTATTCGTAAATTTTCAGCTCAATCCGACTTACAGAGACTCCTCACAAATTTTTATGGTGGAGGACAGAAATCTGTTTCGGAACAGCAACTTCCTAAATCTTACTTCCCTCTCATTAGAGGTCATTCTTGGCACAAAAAGCAAACAAAAAGGATAAGGAGAGGTCATTACAGAAGTAATAACTTTCAAGATTCAAGAAAACTCTTGGGTTATCTCCCAACAAGTACTTTTCTTTAACGCCTTTAAGTTAGGCTTGATAGTTTGAAAAGATGCTCAGATAAGAAATATGAATTGAAGTAAATGAGAGCATCAAGAAGAAATTCAAAACACATTTAAGTCTAACCCACTTCCTATGCATGGGAATCTTGTAAGAACATAAATCAAATAAGCACAAAGCAACAAGCATAGGAAAGCAAAACAAATGCAACTTCAAAATTTTCAACATAAAAAGGGGAAACTTAATATTATTGAGATGCATAAGACCATGTTTCCCTCTCTCATAATAAGTTTCAGTAGCAACATGAATAAAATTAACAATATATCTATCACATAAAACATTCTTATCATGAGCCACATGCATAAAATGATTATTACTCTCCACACAAGCATAGTCATTCTTATTAATTGTAGTGGGATCAAATTCAACAAAATTGTTGGAATTATGCCCTAGAGGCAATAATAAAGATGTTATTGTTATAATCTTGTTCATTATAAAGTTTATATTCCATGCTAGAATTGTATTAAGCGGAAACTTTAATACTTGTGTGGTTTATGAACAACACCGTGTCCCTAGTACGCCTCTATGGACTAGCTCATTGATTAATGATGGTTAAGGTTTCCTAACCATAGACATGATTTGTCGATTAATAATGAGATCATGTCATTAGGAGAATGATATGATGGACAAATCCAAATTAAGTAGAGCAACTAGATCGTGTCATCGTGTTCATATTTGCGAAGCTTTTTCCTATGTCAAGTATTGTATTCCTTAGACCATGAGATAATACAACTCCCTGATATCGGAAGAAAGTTTTGAGGTCATCAAACGTCATCCTATGTGAGGGTGATCATAAAGGTGTCTCTCAGGTGATCGGAAAGTAATTGTTGGATTGTATGTATCGAGATGGAATTTGTCCCTCCCAAGTCGGAGAGATATACTTCGGGCCCACTCGGTAATCGATATCAACACCTCTTGCAAGCACGTGGTTAAGGAGTTAATCACAAAGTGATATCGGATTATGGAACAAGTTAAGTACTTGCTGTGAACGAGATTGAACTAGGTATGCCGATACCAACGATCGAATCTCGGGCAAGTAAAATATCGCATGACGAAGGGAATACATATATGGGATTAATTGAATCCTGGCATCGTTGTTCATCCGATATGATCATCGATGAATATGTGGGAGTCAATATGGGTTTCCAGATCCCGCTGTTGATTATTGATAGAAGATCATGTGTGCAAATTCTCGAACCCGTAGGGTCACACACTTAACGCGTCTCGACGCTAGGATAGAATGGATAAATGGTTTATGAGTTTTTCTTCGAAGTCTCGGATGAGATCCAGGACATCACGAGAGGTTCCGTAATGGTCCGGAGAATAAGATTCATATAAAGGAAAGTAGTTTTTTTGGATTCCGGAATCGTTTCGGAATGTTCGGTATTGTACCGGAAGGTTCTAGAAGCTTCCGGAGTGGGAACAACGTGGCCCCACTTGTCGGAGGGGTGCGTGGGCCTATGAAGGAGTTCCCTGGCCGCTTTGGGCCAGGGGCACAAGGCCCCATAGGCCCAGCCGGCCAAAACCCTAGGGGAAACCCTAGGAACCCTTCTAGAAGGGAGGGGGAGACTTGCCCCCCACTCCAACCCTTGGGGCCGCCGCCCTAGGGCTTGGAGGAGGGGCCAAGGGGGCCGGCCAGCCCTCTATATAAAGAGGGCAGGGGCGCACCCTCCTCCCCCCACTCCTCCAACCCTAGCCGTCCTACTGCTGCCCTCCACCTCTCTCTCTCCCGACTGCGTGTAGGTGAAGCCCTGCTGCAGAAATTCTCCACCATAAGCACCACACCGTCGTGCTGCAGATCCAATCCATCTCTCCACCCCACTTGCTGGACCAAGGAAGTAGGAGACGTCGCAGCACCATACGTGTTCATCTCTCGGAGGCGCCGCCAGTTGCGGCATAGGATCGGATCGGATCGCGAGGAGGAGACGGCTAGTACGACTACATCAACCACATTCTGTTGAACGTTTCCGCTGTGCGATTTCTTCAAGGGTATGAAGATCTCATCTATCCCTCTCGTTGATTGCATCTCCTAGATTAGATCTTGGCTTCCCCGTTCGTATCCGTAGAAAAATTTGATTTACTATGCTGCGAAACCCTTCAAAAATAGCTATCGCTATTATTCTCATCACCATAATCATCAAATATAGGAGGCATATTGTAATCAAAATCAATTTTCTCCTCAATAGTAGGTGGACTGGAAATATCATATTCATCATTGTAATCATCATATATTGGAGGTTTGGTATCATCATAAGCAATAGAATAGCTATCTTCCAAAGCTGGGGAACTAAAAAGATAATTTTCATCAAAAGTAGCTTCCCCAAGCTTAGACTTGTCCATAGCATTAGCAATAATGGTGTCCAAAGAATTCATACTAATAACATCGCTATTAGCATGCAAATAAAGTCCAAAGATAACATCGCTATCTCTATTAGATCTTGGCTTCCCCGTTCGTATCCGTAGAAAAAATTGATTTACTATGCTGCGAAACCCTTCAGTGGTATCAGAGCTAGATCTATGCATAGATGTGTTTCACGAGTAGAACGCAATATGCTTGTTGTAGGCGTTGATGTTTTCTGTTGCAAGTCTCTTGTTGTGTACTTCTTATGACGCGGGATAGTGAGATCGAAGCGGTCCAGGCCAACTTTACGCGACCTCGTTCGCGAGACCGGCTCCGCACTTGACGTGTGGCTTGTTCCATACATGCGGCTGGTGGATGCCAGTTTCTCTCACTATAGTTGTCATGGGATTTACACCGGATGTTGGCAACCATAATATCACCGTTGTGGCTTTCCGTAGGTAAGAATCGTTCTTAGCTTGTTACTCCCATAAGCCACTTAAAACATGCAACAACAAAGTAGAGGCGTCTAACTTGTTTTTGCAAGGAGTGCTTTGTGATATGGTATGGCCCAAGATATGATGTGTATGTTGTATGCAATGATCATGTTTTGTAATATTTCACGACTTGCATGTCGATGAGTACACAACCGACATGAGCCATATGGTTGTCTTTATAATTGTGTAAGACCTGTGTGTCAACTTCTTATACGCCATGTAATAGCTTTACTTTATCGCTAAGTAGTTAGAAATAGTTGTAGTTTCTATTCGTGGTGGAGGCAATCATGGTGGAATGATGGAGATCATGCTGGCACGTACAATATGGAGATCGTTGCGCGGAGATTGGCTATACCATGTCACATAATATTATATGCATGTGATGTTTATCCTTTTATGTATCTTATTATGCTTAGATCACGATGGTAGCATTATAAGATGATTCCTCACTTAAAGACTAAGATAAAACCGTGTTCTCCCCATGTATGCACCGTTGCGAAAGTTCGTTGTGTTCAAGCAACTCGTGATGATCGGGTGATATAAACTCTACGTTAACATACAACGGGTGCAAGCCAATTTTGCACACGCGGAAATACTCGGGTTTGACTTGACGAGCCTAGCATGTACAGACATGGCCTCGGAACACACGAACCGAAAGGTTAAGCATGAGTCATATGAATGATATGATCGACACTTTGTTGTCCACCATTGAAACCACATCTCTTCTCGTGAAGATCAGATTAGGTGTGGTGAATTTGGACCGTGTTCACTAAACAACTTGAGGGATGTTGAATTTACATGGAGTTCATCTAGTAATTTGATTCAGTTGAACTAGTTATCATGAACATAGTCTAAATTATACTTGCAAATTTTGTAGATCAAATGGCTAAGTCCAACTTCAACTTCAACGTTTTTGCTGAGAAAGAAAAGCTTAAGAACAATGGGTCTAACTTCACCAACTGGTTCCGCAATCTGAGAATCATTCTCACTGGCGGACAAAAGGACTATGTCCTTGAGAAAGCGCTAGGTGACGCCCCTACTATTGATGTGCCGGCTGATGAAAAGCTGTTTATCAGTCGCACAAAGATGATTATGGAGTGATTAAGAGTACCATGTTGTTTGCTATGGAATCGGACCTTCAAAATCGTTTTGAGGAGTTCGCCGGGCCCTTTGTTATACTTGAGGAACTGAAAACCATGTTTCAGACCTAGGCCCGTTCTGAGAGATATGAGATCTCTGGGAAGTTCTTTAACTGCAAGATGGAGGAAGGGAGTTCTGTTAGTGAGCACGCCATTAAGATGTCGGGCTACACTCAACGTCTTGAGCAACTGGACTGCAAGATTCCAGAAGAGCTCGAGATTGACAGAGTTCTGCAATCACTCCCTCCTAGCTACAAAGGTTTTGTAGTTACTCACAATCAGATTGGTTACACTGATACGATCACTGAGCTCTTCGCTAAGCTGAAAGCTGCGGAGGTGGATATCAAGAAAGATAATCATGTGTTGATGGTCAACAAGACCCCTAGCTTCAAGAAAGGTAAGGGTGCAAAGAAGTCCTTCAAGAAAGGCAGCAGGAAGCGCGTTGCCCCTGCTAAGAAAAAGCTCAAGTCTGGACCTAAGCCGGACACTGAGTGCTTCTATTGCAATGACAAGGGTTACTGGAAGCGCAACTGTCCGAAGTACTTAGCGGACAAGAAGGCTGGCACCATTAAAGGTATATTTGATATACATGTTATTGATGTTTACCTTACTAGCGCTCATTGTAGTGCCTGGGTATTTGATACTGGTTCAGTTGCAAATATTTGTAACTCGAAACGTGAGCTACGGAATACACGGCGGCTAGCAAGGGATGAGGTGACGATGCGCGTTGGCAACGGATCAACAGTTGATGTGATGGTCGTCGGCACGCTCTCCTTAGTTTTACCTTCCGGATTAGTTTTAAACCTTAATAAATGTTATTATGTGCCTGCGTTGAGCATGAACATTATATCTGGATCGTGTTTATTGCAAGAAGGTTATTCATTTAAATCGGAGAATAATGGTTGTTCTATTTATATGAGTAACATCTTTTATGGTCATGCACCTGCTGTGAATGGTTTATTTCTTCTGAATTTCGAAAGCAATGAAACACACATCCATAACATTGAGGCTAAGTGATGCAAAGTAGATAGCGATAATTCGACTTATTTGTGGCACTGCCGTCTAGGTCATATTGGTGTAAAACGCATGAAGAAACTCCATTCTGATGGACTTTTGGAGTCTCTTGATTTTGAATCATTGGACACGTGTGAGCCGTGCCTCAGGGGCAAGATGATCAAAACCCCATTCTCCGGAATAATGGAGCGAGCAACGGACTTGTTGGAAATCATACATACCGATGTATGCGAACCAATGGGTGTTTCGACGCGCGGTGGATATCGCTATTTTCTCACTTTTACTGATGACTTAAGTATATATGGGTATATCTATTTAATGAAACATAAATCTGAAACATTTGAAAAGTTCAATGAATTTCAGAACAAAGTGGAAAACCATCGTAACAAGAAAATTAAATTTCTACGATCCGATCGTGGAGGTGAATATTTGAGTTATGATTTCTCACACATCTTAAAGCAAGCGGAATCGTTTCGCAACTCACGCCACCCGGAAAACCACAGCGCAATGGTGTGTCTGAACGCCAGAATCGAACTCTATTAGATATGGTGCGATCGATGATGTCTCTTACAGATTTGCCATTATCATTTTGGGGTTATGCATTAGAAACCGCTGCATGCACTTTAAATAGGGCACCATCTAAATCCGTTGAGACGACACCGTATGAACTATGGTTTGGTGCTAAACCTAAGTTGTCATTTCTTAAAGTTTGTGGATGCGAAGCTTACGTCAAGAAGTTGATGCCGGATAAGCTCGAACCCAAAGCGGAGAAATGCGTCTTCATAGGATACCTAAGGAAACGATTGGGTATACCTTCTACCACAGATCCGAAGGCAAAGTGTTTGTCGCAAAGAACGGATCCTTTCTTGAGAAGGAGTTTCTCTCGAAAGAAGTGAGTGGGAGGAAGGTAGAGCTAGGAGAGGTTATTGAACCTTCTCTCGAGTTGGAGAGTAGCACAGCACCTGAAATTATTCCAGTGCCGTCTGCACCAACAAGAGAGGAAGCTAATGACGAGGATCATGAAACTTCGAACGATGCTACTGCCAAACGTCGCAGGTCGACAAGGTCACGTGCCACTCCTGAGTGGTATGGCAACCCTGTCTTAACTGTCTTGTTAGTAGACAGCAGTGAACATGCGAACTATGAGGAAGCAATGATGAGCCCAAACTCTGAGAAATGTCTAGAGGCCATGAAATCCGAATTGGGATCCATGAGCGAAAACCAAGTATGGACTTTGGTGGACCCTCCTAGCGACCGTAAGGCCGTTGAGTGCAAATGGATTTTCAAGAAGAAAACGGACGCGGATGGTAATGTTACTGTCTATAAAGCACGGCTTGTCGCAAAAGGGTTTCGGCAAGTCCAAGGTGTTGACTACGATGAGACTTTCTCTCCCGTAGCGATGTTTAAGTCCATTCGGATTTTATTAGCAATTGCTGCGTTTCATGATTATGAAATATGGCAGATGGATGTCAAGACTACGTTCCTTAATGGAAACATTGATGAAGAGTTGTATATGATGCAGCCCAAAGGTTTTGTCGATCCTAAGGATGCTGATAAGGTGTGCAAACTTCAGCGTTCCATTTATGGACTGAAGCAAGCATCTCGGATTTGGAACCTTCGTTTTGATCAAGTAATCAAGAGCTTTGGATTTGTTCCAAATTGCTACGAAGCTTGTATCTACAAGAAAGTGAGTGGGAGCTCAGTGAAATTTCTAGTACTATATGTGGATGACATATTGATTATTGGAAATGACATTGGTATGCTTAACGATGTGAAGAGTTATTTGAATAAATGTTTTTCAATGAAAGACCTAGGAGAAGCTGCTTATATATTAGGCATCAAAATCTATAGAGATAGACAAAGACGCATAATAGCTTTAAGCCAAAGTACATATCTAGACAAAGTTCTGAAAAGGTTCAGAATGGATAAGGCAAAGAAAGGTTCAGTGCCCATGTTGTCAGGTAACATATTGAGCAAGGATCAGTGTACAGCTACGGTAAATGATAGAGAAACCATGAGCAAAGTGCCATATGCCTCGGCCATATGTTCTATCATGTATGCCATGCTGTGTACTAGACCGGATGTGTCCAATGCCCTTAGTTTGACGAGCAGATACCAAAGTGATCCAGGAGTGGAACGCTGGACAGCCGTAAAGAACATCCTAAAGTATTTAAATAGGACTAAAGAAATGTTCTTGGTCTATGGAGGTGGTGAGCAGCTCGTCGTAAAAGGTTACGTCGACGCTAGTTTCGACACCGACCCGGATGATTCTAAATCTCAGACAGGATACATTTATATTTTGAATGGAGGAGCTGTGAGCTGGAGAAGCTGCAAGCAAAGCATGATCGCGGGATCTACAGTAGAATCGGAATACATGGCTACTTCAGAAGCGTCAAGTGAAGGAGTTTGGATCAGGAACTTCATCACTGATCTTGGTGTGGTTCCAAGTGCCTTGGACCCACTGGAGATATTGTGCGACAACACTAGCGCCATAGCACTGGCTAAGGAACCAATATATCATCCAAAGACCAAGAACATCAACCGCCGGTTTCATATAGTTCGAGATTATATAACAGATGGAGATCTGAAGATTAGCAAAGTACATACGGATCTGAATGTCGTAGATCCGTTGACTAAACCTCTTCCACGAGCAAAACATGATCAGCACCTTAATGCCATGGGTGTTAGATTGTTGCCAGATGTAAACTAGATTATTGACTCTAGTGCAAGTGGGAGACTGTTGGAATTATGCCCTAGAGGCAATAATAAAGATGTTATTGTTATAATTCTTATTCATGATAAAGTTTATATTCCATGCTAGAATTATATTAAGCGGAAACTTTAAAACTTGTGTGGTTTATGAACAACACCGTGTCCCTAGTACGCCTCTATGGACTAGCTCATTGATTAATGATGGTTAAGGTTTCCTAACCATATACATGAGTTGTCGATTAATAATGAGATCATGTCATTAGGAGAAGGATATGATGGACATACCCAAATTAAGCAGAGCAACTAGATCGTGTCATCGTGTTCATCTTTGCGAAGCTTTTTCCTATGTCAAGTATTGTATTCCTTAGACCATGAGATAATACAACTCCCTGGTATCGGAAGAAAGTTTTGAGGTCATCAAACGTCATCCTATGTGAGGGTGATCATAAAGGTGTCTCTCAGGTGATCGGAAAGTACTTGTTGGGTTGTATGTATCGAGATGGAATTTGTCCCTCCCAAGTCAGAGAGATATACTTCGGGCCCACTCGGTAATCGATATCAACACCGCTTGCAAGCACGTGGTTAAGGAGTTAATCACAAAGTGATATCGGATTTCGGAACGAGTTAAGTACTTGCTGTGAACGAGATTGAACTAGGTATGCCGATACCAATGATCGAATCTCGGGCAAGTAAAATATCGCGTGACGAAGGGAATACATATATGGGATTAATTGAATCCTGGCATCGTGGTTCATCCGATATTATCATGGCTGAATATGTGGGAGTCAATATGGGTTTCCAGATCTCGCTGTTGATTATTGATAGAAGATCATGTCTGCATATTCTCGAACCCGTAGGGTCACACACTTAACGTGTCTCGACGCTAGGATGGAATGGATAAATGGTTTATGAGTTTTTGTTCGGAGTCTCGGATGAGATCCAGGACATCATGAGAGGTTCCTGAATGGTCCGGAGAATAAGATTCATATAAAGGAAAGTAGTTTTTTGGATTTCGGAATCATTTCGGAATGTTCAGTATTGTACCGGAAGGTTCTAGAAGGTTCCGGAGGGGGACCAACGTGGCCCCACTTGTCGGAGGGGTGCGTGGGCCTACGAGGGAGTTCCCTGGCCGCTTTGGGCCAGGGGCACAAGGCCCCATAGGCCCAGCCGGCCAAAACCCTAGGGGAAAGCCTAGGAACCCTTCTAGAAGGGAGGGGAGACTTTCCCCCCACTCCAACGCTTGGGGCCGCCGCCCTAGGGCTTGGAGTAGGGGCCAAGGGGGCCAGCCAGCCCTCTATATAAAGAGGGCAGGGGCGCACCCTCTTCCCCCCACTCCTCCAACCCTAGCCGTCCTATTGCTGCCCTCCACCTCTCTCTCTCCCGACTGCGTGTAGGCAAAGCCCTGCTGCAGAAATTCTCCACCATAAGCACCACGCCGTCGTGCTGCAAATCCAATCCATCTCTCCACCGCACTTGCTGGACCAAGGAAGGAGGAGACGTCGCGGCACCATAGGTGTGCATCTCTTGGAGGCGCCGCCACTTGCGGCGTAGGATCGGATCGGATCGCGAGGAGGAGACGGCTAGTATGACTACATCAACCACGTTCTGTTGAACGTTTCCGCTGTGCGATTTCTTCAAGGGTATGGAGATCTCATCTATCCCTCTCGTTGATTGTATCTCCTAGATTAGATCTTGGCTTCCCCGTTCGCATCCGTAGAAAAATTTGATTTACTATGCTGCGAAACCCTTCAAAAATAGCTATCGCAATTATTCTCATCACCATAATCATCAAATATAGGAGGCATATTGTAATCACAATCAATTTTCTCCTCAATAGTAGGTGGACTAAAAATATCATATTCATCATTGTAATCATCATATATTGGAGGTTTGGTATCATCATAAGCAATAGAATAGCTATCTTCCAAAGCTGGGGAACTAAAAAGATAATTTTCATCAAAAGTAGCTTCCCCAAGCTTAGACTTTTCCATAGCATTAGCAATAATGGTATCCAAAGAATTCATACTAATAACATCGCTATTAGCATGCAAATAAAGTTCCATAGGTTTTTTAGTTTTCTCTTCAAACACTTCATGTCCTAACTCAAGATAGACACTATAAAGCTCTCTAATTTTTTTGTTGTTTTCCATTAAGCCTAACTAGTGAAAACAAGAAACAAAAAGACAAGATTGCATAATCTAAAGGAAGTAATTTCGAGCACTCATACCGGAGGACGTGAGTACCTTTTACCTTACCTCACCGGCAACGGCGCCAGAAAAGAGCTTGATGGTGAGGTAAGGTAAATGACCAAAACCTCCCCGGCAAATGGAACAAAGATGGAAGCAAGCAAACATACAACAGATCTAGATGCAAATGGTGTTTCAATGTTTAGAAACAAGGCCTAGGGATCATAATTTCACTAGTGAACACTCTCTCATATGAATATCCTCTCTTCATGATACTAATCTTAACTACTCTCCGGTTGGACACTCTAATCCATGGTAGGGCTATAACAACACACCTCAAAGTCTGCCTTCCCCAATCTAGATAACCCCACACAGTCACCTTGAGAGCTAGATGGTTCCAACAAACACCACAATTTCATAGAGACATCCAACTCCAAATATAACTCATAACAAATATTCAATCTAGCCAAAGTGCCACACACGGTATGCCCGCTGTCACTTTCACACACGTGGGGAAAAGCATAGATCTATTAAAGCACAAAGAGTATTTATGTAGAATCAAGCCTAAGTGCCACCATGGCGTGCACACTGTCACTTTTCCAGACATGGGGAGAGCAGAGATCTAATGAAGCACTTGAGTAGCAAGGTAGATCTACTTGATTACAAAGCTCATGACCACAAGATCATGCATAGAGAGAGATGAACACATAGCTACCGGTAGAGCCCTTAGCCTCGAGGAAGAACTACTCCCTCCTCATCATGGGAATCAGCAACGGTGATGGAGATGGTGGTGGAGATCGATGGAGATGTCTCCGGGGGCACTTCCCCGTCCCGCAAGGGTGCCGGAACAGAGACTTTCTGTCCCCCGAATCTCCCCTCCGGCGGCGGCGGCGTTGTGGAGGTTTTCGTGGATTTCGGCCAGATTATTTAGGGTTTTTGGGTCGGAGGCTTATTATAGGCGAAGGAGGCAAGTTCGATGGAGGGCCAGGGGGCCCACACCCCCTATGGGCGCCTCTAGGGCTTGACCGCGCCTAGGGGGTGCGGACACCCTGTGGCCCCCTCTAGCCCTGCTTCATGGTTCCGTGTTGCTCCGGGAAAATAATGACTTTGGCTTTTGTCCCGTCCAATTCCGAGAATATTGATTTTCTGCCTTTCTAGAACCAAAAACAGAAGAATACAGGCAACTGACACTATGGCAACTTGTTAATAGGTTAGTTCCAGAAAATATATAAAAACACCTCAAAGTGTAGACAAAACATAAGACAAATTATATAAAACAAGCATGGAGCATCAAAAATTATAGATACGTTTTCAATGTATTAGGCTGGTTCTCGTCGTCCTGTTGGTGAGTATTCCTCTCACCCAAGGCACAAGGGTGGTGCTACCAAGTTCTTCAAGAGTCTTTTTCAGATGTGTCATTCTTCCTATGATGTGAGCCACAAGGCTTTAGAGATGAGCCAGGAGACTCGGTGCCGGCATAATGTGTTTCTCGCAACCCAGAACGTCACTCCTCCACCGGATGGTCCCGAGATGACTCATGTTCCTTATGTCAACTATGAGATGACGCCACTTGATGATCCTATGCTCTATGGCTACTTTCCCAGTGGTTCCTCTGCTGCTCCTCATGGCTTGTATGTTGAAGAATATGATGAAGACGTTGATGATGATGATGATGATGATAGTGAGGAGCTCCCTGAAGAGGAAGATGTACCCATTATGCCTCCTCCGCCATCTATGTTCTTCTAGTTGGGATACGTTAGAATCGCTCTACTTCTCTACCTTTTTGGTGTCTCGATGCCAATGGGGGAGAAGAGTAGAGTTGTATTAGATATATACGGATTCCTTGCCAGGGTTTTTCGGGGTTCGCCGTTAGCATAATTCCCCTTGCTTTCTCATTGCTTGTTATGGCATTGTGCTTTCCCTTTTTGCTTTGCGTGTGAACTATTTGCTTTAATTCCATCCGTTGAACAAGTTTGGGCTATGTGTGTGAACCATGGATATTTATATTGTGCTATGACTATGTTTATCGTTATTATTTGTCTAGCTATATTTAGTTCTCCATGCTTTATAACTTGTCTTGTCATGCATCCTCTCCTGAAGGAATGTGGGAAGCTCTTCATATGCTATTTAAGTGCACTTTGCATTCAAACGCAAATTCAACCAAGTGCATACTTTATGGGGGAGATTTATGCATGTTCTTATGGAATTCCCCCCCATTAATTGTTGTTGATGATATCCTTGTGAACTCTAGCTCGGTTTGTCATCGCCAAGCAAAAAGGGGAGATTGAAAGGGTATTTTACCCTCGACTATTTTTGGTTGACAATGACACCATCGTTAGAGCAGACTAATGGTACTTCTATTGTCATACACGGGTTTTAGTCCGATGGTGTGATGGAAGGTCAATGGAGACCCCCCATTTTGATAACGAAGCTTTGCGCCAGAGTTTTCCATTTTATGTAACTTGAGTCATGTTAGGAACTCCGCATTATTAAGAGGGGTTCTCTCGATGAGCTTGTTGGGGATGAATTCCTAAGCCATATACACATCCCATTGATGCGCTCAGATCACTGTAGAGCTTCGTTGGGAGACCCCAAGAGGAAGGTATGATGAGCACAGCAGCAAGTCTTCCCTCAGAAAGAAAACAAGGTTATCGAACCAGTAGGAGGAAGGAAACGACCCAAAGGTGTTGCTAGCAACTTGGAAACCTGCACAACACAAACTCAAGACTTTGCCCCAACAAACAGTGAGGTTGTCAATCTCACCGGTTTGCTGATAAAAAAGGATTAACTGTATGGTGTGGAAGGTAATAGTGGTTTGCAGAAAGTAAACAGTAATGGTGGAAGATGTATCAATGATAAGGATTGGACCGGGTTCCATAGTTCACTAGAGGTGTTCTCCTTAAGATAAACAACATGGCATGCTGGGTAAAGAAATTACAGCGGGGCAACTGATAGGACAGATCAAGGCATAACAATGCAATACTAGACATTCATGATCCTATGAGATTTGATTGGGCAATACAACAAGATACATAGACCGCCATCCAACTGCATCTATGACTTATAATCCACCTTCAGGTTATCATCCGAACCCCCTCTAGTATTAAGTTGCAAGCAACGAATAACTGTTTTAAGAAAAGTGTATAAGGTAAACAGTCCACTTGTTCCATGAACAATAGATCATTGTTTTCTCCCTAGTAGCAACAACACATCTACAATCTTAGAGATTTATGTCACTTCCCCAGATTAAATAGAGGCATGAACCCACTATCGAGCATAAATACTCCCTCTGGGAGTCACTAGCATCTACTTGGCCAAGATAGCTACTAGAAACAGAGAGCATGCAAGATCACAAACAACACATACATGATAGAATCAATAAGATAGAACCATTAATCAATCTAACATAGTAATCTCAATATACATCGGATCCCCGCAAACACAACATGCATGATTACAAATAGATGATCTTGATCATGAATGGAGCTCATAAGATCTAAACATGGTAGCACAAAGGAGGAGAAACAATGTCACATCCCAAAATTTTCCCAATTTTGAAATGTGAAAAATAATTAAACAAAATATTTGTTGAAATTTAGGGTGAGAAGAAACTTTTTGACTCCAATTGGAAATATCCAAACTTATTTTGATCAAATAATATCCTAAAAGGATTTAAAAAGATAAACAAATAATAAATAAAGTTATAATAGTTGGAATCTCTATTTTTGGGTCTTTTAATAAAAAGATTTGGTTTTCAAAAGAAAAAGGTAGAATTATAAATAAGGATTATTTTATAGAGCCAAATTAAATCTTGGCTTATCTTTTGAAATAAAATATTTCTATTTGATAAAAAGAATAAAGGTTTATTTAAATAAAATAATGAGAATTTATTAATATCCAATTTTATTAAAGTAAAGGCTTTTTCATTTTAAATAAACACTAAAACTTGTTAATTTATTTTAAATAAGTTTTCCAAGTGTTTTATATTTTCAAATAAAACCTACTGAAATGATTTTGGTATTATTTAGATTTCAAATAGAGTTTTTAAATAAATAAAACCATATTTGAATTAATGACTAAGGTCTATTTATTTAATTTTAATGGATCCTAAAAAGAACAAAAAATATTTTGTTTTGGGTTTGAAATATGTTGATAAACAGAATTAAAATTCACCAAAAGTTTGATGGTGATTTGAATTTAAATGGATATTGATTTATTTTATTAAATCTTATTTAATTAAAACTAGAACCTATTTTAAATAATTAAAGACCCTAAAAAGGATAAATATATTATTCTGAATTTGACTTTGTAATGTGCTATTAATTAGCATATGAATCTACACAAATTTTGGTTGAGGTTTGAATTGATT
Source organism: Avena sativa (assembly GCA_916181665.1). NCBI lineage: Eukaryota > Viridiplantae > Streptophyta > Magnoliopsida > Poales > Poaceae > Avena > Avena sativa. The sequence goes on along the minus strand of OV702282.1, from coordinate 6,105,781 downwards.
TGTTGCTTGAATTGTTTGTTTGAAAATCAAATCAGAATATTCAAACAGAAAAATAGAAAAACAATCTGAACAAAAAAAAATGAAAGGACTCAGCCCAGCCCAGCTAGCCCACTAAGCCTACTCACAGCCCACCTCTTCCTCTCTTCCTCGAAATGTTTTCTCACCGCGGAAAGAACTCACTCAGTCACAGACCACCGGGACCCACTCCTCCTCTCTCCCTCACGCTAACAACGGACCCCACTGCCACCTCATCATCGTTCTCACCCGCGCGAAGACCACGCCCACCTCCCGGGCCGTTCTGTCGCTGTTTCCTCGAGTTAATATGCAGTAACAACGCCATTTAACAGCCCCGCGATCACGCGTACATAAGCGCATGCCCTCTCTCCCTCTTTTCCCTCACTCACCGCACCTCCTCCGCCCTAGGGCTGCCCGAATTTCTCTCGGCAACATCCACGGCTCCGACGAGATTCTCCGACGATTCCAGCCACCACCGCTAGCCCCACTGCCTCCAGAGCACACGAGCTTGCTCGCCATCATCTCCTGCACCTGCCAGTGCCTTTCCCTCACTCGCGCGAGCCTCAAACGCTCGGCAACAACCTCGATTGAACTTCGCCACCCTCTGCCTCGACTCCGGCGACTCCACACGGTGAGCTCTGACCTCCCTCTCCCCTCTTTTTGATACTCCTGTGCGCGCCACGACCTTGCGCATCTGACCGTGTCTTCCACTCGTCTTAGCGCGCTCTGTAGCTTCGCCACCAATGACGTCTGAGCGCAACCGACAGTGACCACTACTCCGACGAGCAATTGTCGACCACCCCGTGCGCCCCCTGCCTCCCCGAGAACACATTGAGCATCAGCATCGTACAGCGAATCCGGTGAGCCCCCTCTCTCTCTCTCTCTCTTTCTCGCTTCCTGCATCGCCGGCGACGCCAATGCCAGGCCGCCGCCGCCGCGCGTCAGAGTCCAGCGCCGCCAGTTCCTGGTCGTTATGTTGATAGCCGTTAGATGAAGATCGTAGGGATACGATAGACCACTTAACTGAACCGTTACGGATAGATCTATGCCGCACGATCGTCATTAGATCCAACGCCCCACATCGCTTGATCCATGTGAACCGGTACCGATGAGTAGAATCACGCCACATGGCCCTGTTCGTTTGATTAAAAACAAAATTGATCTATTAGATGTTCTAATTTGAAAAATTCATAACTTTCAAACCACACGTCCAAATTTTGCAAATTTTATATCAATGGAATCAGTAGAACAAGTACTTTGGAACCATGTATTTTGTTTAATGATTTTATTCTGGAAAATTGGTTGAATTTGCATAAACATGTGTAGGCTTATTTTGAATATAAAAATTATTCTAGATATAATTTTTAATGTGAAATCTTTGCAAAATGGTTTGTTGTGAACCTACTGACCCTAGGAACCAACTTATGGATTTAAAAATGTATTTTGTGAAGTTAGGGAATAAATGATTGAATTAGCTCATTTCTAGTCAAATAAAAATATTGATTTTGTTTTAGAAATAATTTTTGAGTAAAATCTTTGGGAAATGATTTGATTCAAACCTTCTGACCCTAAACAACAAGTTTTGAGAATTAAAATGCATTTGGTGAACCCTTTAAAGAATATTGCTTTGCTAAAAGCATTTTCAACCACATAAAATATTGATTTGATTTAGAAATGGTTTATAGATAAAGCCTTTTGCAAATGGTTTTACCACTTTAGTAAATGACCACTTTTGAACTTTATAATGTTTAGAGCCTAGTAGAAACCACTTCTGCAAACAAAACTATCTTTTGCATGCTTGCATGCATAACCTTGTTTCTATTATTTTATGTGTGATAAATTGGTTGGAATGCTAGTTGAATCTATGTTTGCTTGATTGAATTGTAGTGGAATTAGAAGAGTGTGATATTTGCAAGGTCAAGAAGGGAACCATCATTCTCTACTAAAAAGGCAAGTGACACTATCATCCAAGTCCTACTATTTTCATTACACTTAGTGGATTTTTAAAACATGCAGGATAAGACTACTATATTTTATTCTATGCTAAATCCTAATAGGATACCCTTATATATTCCTTAGTGAAAACATTGTAGTTGTAGTATGCTTAGCCCAGCTATATAATTGGGATGGGATACGTGTTATGATTATATGAAGTGTTGAAAAGATATATGTTTTATATAATAAAACAAGTACTCAATGACCCACCTGGGTGGACAAGGATACTCAAGGTTGGACAAGGTGGCAACAAAAGGAACCATGTTTATATGGCTATCTCTTTTTGTATGTGCACTAGAAGAAAACCACCCAGGGACTTAGAGATTGAACAGGTTTCTCGTACAGTGGCTTCCGTGTATAGCCACATGCTAAATGGGCTCTGGCTTAGTCAACTACATAGTGGAATACCCATGCATTGGCATCTTCAGGTTAACTAGAATTGTGTAAGGGAACTTGAAACCTACATTGGTGCCTGGATGACAAGCTAGCATTGTGTATTGGGAGGACTCCTATGGAAAGACTTTGTCACATTCTCAATCTGCCAGTACTCCATCTTGGTGAGTACTTATCTAGCGGCCACTGGTGGCATCAAGATGAGATTGTGTCATGTGGGTAAAGTGTACAACTTCTGTAGAAGATCAAAATTCTAAGTACTTAGCCGTGTCCCCGGTTATGGACAATACTGAGCAACTAAGGCCTGAAGCTATGGAAGATCTCGACATTCCAATTTCTCAAAGTAAAACTTGATGGTGACAACAAGGGATTAGAAGCACTTGGAGTTTTCCAAGAAGTTCAGAAATTTGACAAAAGATCAAAACAATTTTGAAAAGATAGGATAAAACTATATTGCTTTCTGCAAAAGAGCCTAAACCCTACTTAGCCAAATATGCATGTAAATGATAAGACCCACTTAATTCTACATAGTAGTGAAACTTGCCAATACAATTCAAATGTATTGACCCTTGTTGCTGTAACTTGTTATGTTGCAGGTTTGTTTGATATTAGTGAAGTTTAATGATTAGGATTACAAGTCTACAACCAACATGTCTGCATGTGGCACTTTGAAGATGAAGGACCCCATGCTATTGTTATATTCTGCCGCATTGTAATGAGATAGCCAAATGAGCTATGTAAGATGTAATAAATTACTTTATTCCTGGTTATAAAGTTGTATTATGACCTTTGTTTCTTGATATTACATCTTAACTATGGATGCTAGCTATTGATCCAGGGACTAGCATTGTAAACACAGTGATATCTACCTTATTAAAGGTTGGGAACCTTACAAACAACCATCTAGCTACTACATGGACCCGTAGTCCAAGGTGGAACTACTCATGCTTCATACCAGAGGCTGGCATGGTGATGAAGAAGGCCTCCGGGATGATCTCTCCCCTCCGGCAGGGTGCCGGGAAGAGCTTCAGATCCCCCGATCTAGGGACGATGGTGGCGGCGGATACAGACTTTTTCGTGGAAGATTGATTGGGTACTTAGGGTTTTGGTATCAAGGGCTTCTTATAGGAGAAGAGGCAAGGCAGGGGGCACCCGGGGTGGCCGCACCCCCCAGGCGCTGGCCAGGCCAGGCGGCCAGGGGGCGTGGCCCCCTCACGGCCCTTCTCCGTCTCGTTTTTTGGCTCTGTGTTCCCCATGGTAAAATATTGACTTTGGCTTTTGTCCCGTCCAATTCCGAGAATATTGATTTTCTGCCTTTCCTGGAACCAAAAACAAAAGAAAACAGGCAACTGGCACTGTGGCATAATGTTAATAGGTTAGTCCTAGAAAACTCATAAAAATACTTCAAAGTGTAGACAAATCAAAGCAAAGTAGATACTAAACAAGCATGGAACATAAAAAATTATAAATATGTTTACGACGTATCAAGCATCCCTAAGCTTAACTCCTGCTCGTCCTCGAGTAGGTAGGTGATAAAAAGAATAATTTTTTAGGTGGCATGCACCATCAAAATCAAGACCAAACCATATGAAATCATTGAAAGTTGGGATGAAAGAACTCTAAACATGAGCATGAAAGAAGAAGTTCTAACAGTAAGACAAAGTAACTATGCATGCAACATGAAAGGTTACAAACAAAGATCATGAATAACAATGCATTGAAAGACGTTTGTTTGTTTCACATATAGAAAACATAGCATAGTGGCATTCATCTTGTCCCTCATGGAGTAGCAAATAACTGCATACCATGGTTAATCTTGTGAGCAAGCAAATAAATGCATACCATGTTTAAATCTTGTGAGTACCTTCAAAGTTCATAAGGGTGACTAGATACAAATAGTTCAAGAACAAGCAATATCAACATTATGAATCAATCAATAAGTTTTGGGACAATGCACATAGAACTAAGAATGACAACTATGCTCTCTTAATTGGTGCCTAAGGATAGAAGGTGGAGACTCAATATAATAGTGGAAAAAACGCCCTTCATAAAGGGAAGCATGGATTTCAAGTCTCATAAAGAGCTTCCAAAAATTATGGTACTCGTTAGCTTTCATCTCTCATTGCCCCTATCATAAGAATCTTTAAGTGATTAAGGTTAAAGTGAACATACTATGGAGTATATGCTTGACAAAGTATAAGTTGGAAATCTCATGTCCCTTGAATACGAGGGCCACTCCTCATGCTACTCAAGTTTAGTTACCAGTAAGTTCTTGTCATAGTAAGTACATGTGTATCGTAGAGAACCGCCAACGGGGTACCCCTTGCACATGATACATGAGCTATCACATAATCAAAATGAAAAGGCAAGCAGACAATGAGCATCTCAGCAATTTTCTTATTTACCATGGGAAAATGGTGCTTTTTTCTCTCTTTCCTATTTTCTCATTTTTTTTCTTTTTCTCAATATCTATCTATTTTTTTATAAGAAGAATGCTTCATAGATTACTCACTATGGTGATGCTGCAAGTTTCCACCATGATTAGGCATGGCTTAGGCTAGCGGCCCAGGCGTTTCTCTAACACACATACATAACTCCATGGACTTACAAATTCCCCTTTCATTTGACACCGACGACATCCATAAAAAAAGAGCATGATATTAACTGGGTACAATGTACAAGTGCAATGTTGAAAGCGTTCCCCATGACAGCATGGTTCTGCTAATTCCAACGTATAAGTGCAAGCATATACAGCATAGATGACATAATGGTTCAAGTTTATTAGGGGCACGAAAAATAAAGTGTGCTATCAAGTTTGTGAGAGATTTAATCACTAAGTTTTCACATAACAAAGTGACTTTTTAATTGGAAGGTAAATAAAACAAGAATATACTTGGAATGGTGTAGCACAGCATGCATAGGAATTTATAGTGGACACTTTGGATTAACTTGGTTTCTTGGGAGTTGGATGTATGAGTAGAGCTTACTCATACAAGTGGAGGATAGCAAAAGACTAGGAGCGACGAACTAAGAGAGCAATAATGGCCATAATCATGCAGAGCGACAAAACATTACTAATCAAAGCATAAAGTGGTACTACAAGTCAAAAACTAAATGATCATAGAGGCTATGGTGACTGTATCATATTCATAACATGGTGTGAGCATGTGCCAAGTCAACCCAAACAAAGCATCAAAGGAGAATACCACAATACTATGCTTTTGTATGCTAAAACAACGCATGATTCTTCCAAGGCACATTAAGCAATCCTAATTGTTTGGAACAAGTCATGCTACAACAATAATCACTAAGAATAAGGTCAAAACAACATCTAGCATGACATGATAAAGTCTAAGTCACAGTCAAAGCAAACTCCTCTTGTACTACTAAGCAAGAACTTCTTACTCCTTTCCAACACCAATCAATTTATTTGAAGCAACACAGCGAGAATGGCGGTCCAAACTACTTTATTCAAGCAAACTAAGCAAACAAAAACCAAAAACGAAAACTAAGACGCTCCTAGAACAACACAGTCGTGCATGAAACAATAAAAACGAAGTGTCTAGAAAGACCTGAGATTTTTATTGATGAAGAAGGGGATGCCTTGGGCATCCCCAAGCTTTGACGCTTGTTCCTCTTGAATATTTCTTGGGGTGACATGGGGTGGCATCCCCAAGCTTGAGCTTTTGTCCATTCTTCATCTCATTACATCATTCTTCCTCTACACTTGCAAATTTTCCTTCATACATAACTTCACACAATCTTCATTAGAAATATTAGTGTATTCAAAAGATAATAGACCTTTGGGGTTTTAGTTCCAAAACAGCAAACCTTTCACTAAAGACACAAGATATTATAGCAATTCCATCAAAAAACTCAATTTCCCAAAAAGAGAACCCAAAAAGGAATCAATAAGAAGCAAATGCAAATAATGGTCGAAATCTGTCAAAACAGATCAGCAGGTAGAAACCGATTTTTTTGAAGACCTTCTGTTGCTCAAATTAGAAAGTGTTGAACTAATGAAAGTTAGCTAACAACCTGGGGGATTATTCAGAAAATTACAGCTCAATCCGACTTACAAAGATTTTACACGAATTTTTACAGTGGAGCACAAAAATCTGTTTCAGGACAACAACTCCCCAAATCTTCCCTCTCATTAGAGGTTATTCTTGGCACAAAAAGCAAATAAAAAGGATAAGGAGAGGTTATTACAGAAGTAATAACTTCCAAGACTCAAGAAAACTATTGGGTTATCTCCCAAGAAGTACTTTTCTTTAACGCCTTTAAGTTAGGCATGATAATTTGAGAAGATGCTCACATAAGAAATATGAATTGAAGCAAAAGATAGCATCAAGGAGCAAATATGAAACACATTTAAGTCTAACCCACTTCCTATGCATAGCAATCTTGTAAGAAAATAAATCAAAGAAGCACATTGTATCAAGAATGGATAGATAAAAGAAGAGCAACTTCAAAACTTTCAGCACATAGAGAGGTGTTTCAGTACCATGAAAACTTCTACAACCATATTTTCCTCTCTCATAATAATTTTTAGTGGCCTCATGAATAAACTCAACAATATAACATCACATAAAGCAGGCTTTTCATGATCTACAAACACATAATCTCTATCGAGCTAAAAAATAGTCGGATTAAACCTTTCAAACCCAATTTTAACAATTTTATAACAAGGTGACTAATCATTCAATATAGGACCATCATCTAGAGCTTTATCATAAACATTTTCTAAGCAAAACTCTTTAGTACCATGCATTTCGATGTTAGCCACAAATATAGGATTATCATAGATAACAGGAGCATAACTATTATCATAAGTTTTATCCATAGCAGATATTTCAAAAGAATCCACAGGAACATAAAATTCATCCTCCTTTGGTAAGCATGGGGGACAATCAAATAATGTAAGAGGTAAAGAGTTACTATCATTAGAAGGTAGGCATGGGTAGATCCATTCTTCCTCCTTTTGTTCATCACTCTCCTCCTCTTTTTCATCTAATGAGCTTTCAGGTTCAGCAATTTCTTCTTCCATAGGCTCCTGCAAATTATGAACACATTCTTATGCATGATTGAGTCTCTCTTTATAATCAATGATATAAAAATTATTGCTGAAATTTTCTATGCAATGATCAAGGATAGAAGAGACCATATCTTTAAGGTCTTTACAAGCAACACAGGTTTCATAGTTTTTAGACATGAAGGATTCTATTTCATAAGCTCCCATAAACAAAACAAATTGTTCTACTTCTTCAAATCCAAGATGAATATAGTTATTCCAATGATAGTTCATAATTACAAATTCTTTACTAAAGCCACATTGGAATTTAAGATGTTTAGTATCCTGTCCAGAGCAACAATTTATATCATGGCGTTTAAGAATTTTTTTAGAAATTATATCCAACCTTTTTAACACGGCTCTCATGACTTTACTCTTATAATATTCTCTATATCTTATAAAATCTTCCATGCAGGTTCTAGCAGGCGGTGGTTCATCTACTTCCTTAGCAGTGATAGTAGTTTTCCCAAATAGGAAACCGAGTGGGTTATCCATAATGAAATAGTGATTGGAGCAGAACTAGACATAAAAACAACTTGATGTAGGAACTAATTTTTTGTGTGTTTTTTATAAAAGAAAGAAAACCAAACAAAACTATTTTTTGGAGTTTTTTTGATAAAAAGAGGCAAACAAAACCAAGCAAAAGAAACTAAGCAAAACAAAAAAAAGTAAAGAGAAATGTTGTGAAGGACTCCCCTTGTGAAGCCGTTCTTAGCCTCCTCGGCAACGACGCCAAAAAACAGCTTAACGCGCTCAGATCACTGTAGAGCTTCGTTGGGAGACCCCAAGAGGAAGGTATCATGAGCACAGCAGCAAGTCTTCCCTCAGTAAAAAACCAAGGTTATCGAACCAGTAGGAGGAAGGAAATGACCCAAAGGTGTTGCTAGCAACTTGGAAACCTGCACAACACAAACTTAAGACTTTACCCCAATGAACAGTGAGGTTGTCAATCTCACTGGTTTGCTGATAACAAAGGTTAACTGTATGGTGTGGAAGGTAATAGTGGTTGCAGAAAGTAAACTGTAATAGTGGAAGATGTATCAATGGTAAGGATTGGACCGGGGTGCATTGAAAGGATATAGATGTCGCCTAGAGGGGGTGGGGGTGAATAGGCGATTAAAACTTTTCCGAGAGTGGCTCGACAAAGGCAGAAATAAACTAACGTTTACTTTGTCAAGCACAACCTAGAACAACTAGGGTTCACCTATGTTCACCAACAACTTATGCTAAGCAAGTCAAACAACTAAGTGATAGCAAGATATATACTTCAAGCACAAAGGCTATCACAAAGTAAAGTGCATAAGTAAGAGCTCGGGTATAGAGATAACCGAGGCACGCATGGACGACGATATTTTACCGAGTTCCTCCCAACATGGAGTATGTCTCGTTTGGAGAGGGGGTGGTATCTAACCACCTACGCCACAAAAGGCCTCCCTTATTCTCCGGTGAATCTTACCCCAACGGGATCGATCCACACTTCCACTATCGGTGCACTTGTCGGTTGCAAACCGGAACCTCTCACAAGGTTGGGGCACTTCTCCACAACTTAATTGGAGGCTCCCAACAAACGCCACAAAGGCCACAAGGTCGGGGCACTTCTCCACAAATTAATTGGAGGCTCCCAACAAACGCCACCAAGGCCTCAACCTGCAACACAACAAACCGTCTAGGGTCCCAAGAACCCAAGAGTAAAAAGCTTCTCAACTTTCACTCACCAAATCCTCCGGGGATAACTCAACCCGATGCACCAAATGCAATGGCAACAACACAAGTAGTGCTCAAATCCTTCTCTCCCAAATTCCACCAAAGCTACAAAAGCTTGTGGGGGAATAAGAGAGGAAGAACAATGGAGGAAATCCACAAAAGACTCCAAGATCCAGATCCCAAGATATTCCCCTCACTTAGAGGAGAGATGGATTGGTGGGATTGTAGATCTAGTTCTCCTCTTTCAAATCCCTAAAGTATATGCAAGAATCAAGGGAGGGATTGAAGGGGAGCAAGATCAAGAGGGTCAAGAATGGAGGAGAAAGCCTGTCAAACTCGAGCAATGTCATTGGGGAAGAAGGGCCCCTTTTTATAGGCCCACGGATTTCTGACCGTTTTCTGCCCATTGGGGACTTGCCAGACCGGAGACTCCGGTGTACAGACCGGAGACTCCGGTCTACACCGGAGATTCCGGCCCAACCTCCGGACTAGCCTCCAGACCACCTATCAGAATGTCCCAGGCTAAATTCTAGAGCACCCTCGGGGACTGTTGCGGAAACTTCGGTCCACACCGGAGACTCCAGTCCATGCAGACCCTCGTGTATTGAACTCCGGTCTGGACCAAATAAGAGGCAAACTTCAAATAGCGATATCTAGAGTTTGGAAACTCCGATTGACCCGAAACCAATTTTGTTGGAAAGAGGATAACAAGCGTTACCCAAGAGAGAACATTTCATGTATTATAATGTGAGATACCACCAAGAGATAACATTTCATGTATTATAATGTGAGATACCTCTCTTGGTGAGAAACCGGAAAACCTCAAAGATCAAAAATGCAATATGATATAAAAGGGAAATCCGTTTTTGACGAACTAGAGATTGTTATGAATATTACCACAAGCTCTAGAACCTCACATGGATAATATACAAATAACAACCAAGAAAGGATGATGGTAAGTATGCAAGGGTTTGAGCTCTCTCGGAAAGATATGATTGAGTTACTCACTTGAGAGCCCCTCTTGATAGTACGGTTGTCTATCCTATAAACTGGTCTCCCCAAATAACACCACGATACCGGTAAGAAAGAAACCCTATCAAGATCATACCTTTGCCTTGCGCATATTCCACTTGATCTTGATGTACACAATCTTGTCCTTCTCAAGATGGAACACCTTTCTAGATTGCTCTTGCACGCACTCGCTTGATGACGACTTGCAGGTTTCTCCCCCATACGACACGGGGAAACCTTTAATTTGACATTGTATTTATTGATCCATGATCACCGAGGATGGAAAGCTTCAAGCATGATATCTTCTATATGTGGCACATCTTTAGCTTGCACAAAATTACTTGTAACACCATTTGGATTATGTCTTGAAGATACAAATGATGAACTCTATCTTCTTCTTCAATACACCCTTGCAAAAGGCTCAACACTCACATGACCAATCTATGGATCACTCTTTGAACACCTTGGTCACCACTTGATCCTCTTCACTTTCTTCTTCTCCAAACCTTGAAGCCAACATATGGTTCAAGCATTGCCTATGGAAAATTCCTATAAGTACACGATACAAGCATTAGTCCATAGAGATTGTCATTAATTACCAAAACCACACATGGGGGCCCACATGTTCTTTGAACAAGTGATCATTGTTTTCTCCCTAGTAGCAACAGCACATCTACAACCTTAGAGATTTCTGTCACTTCCCTAGATGAAATAGAGGCATGAACCCACTATAGAGCATAAATACTCCCTCTTGGAGTCACTAGCATCTACTTGGCCAAGATAGCTACTAGAAACAGAGAGCATGCAAGATCACAAACAAAACAGACATGATAGAATCAATAATATATAACCATTAATCAATTTGACATATCCATCGGATCACTGCAAACACTACATGATTACAAATAGATGATCTTGATCATGAACGGAGCTCACAATATCTAAACATGGTAGGACAAAGGAGGAGAAACAACCATCTAGCTACTACATGGACCCGTAGTCCAAGGTGGAACTACTCACGCTTCATACCGGAGGCTAGCATGGTGATGAAGAAGGCCTCCAGGATGATCTCTCCCCTCCGGCAGGGTACCGGGAAGAGCTTCAGATCCCCCCGATCTAGGGACGATGGTGGCGGCGGCTACAGACTGTTTCGTGGAAGATTGAACGGGTACTTAGGATTTTGGTATCAGGGGCTTCTTATAGGCGAAGAGGCGAGACAGGGGGGCTCCCGGGGTGGTCGCACCCCCCAGGCGCGGGCCAGGCCAAGCCGCACGGCCAGGGGGTGTGGCCCCCTCGTGGCCCTTCTTCGTCTCGTCTTCTGGCTCCATGTTCCCCATAGTAAAATATTGACTTTGGCTTTTGTCCCATCCAATTATGAGAATATTGATTTTCTGCCTTTTCTGGAACCAAAAACAGAAAAAACAAGCAACTTGCACTATGTCATCTTGTTAATAGGTTAGTCCCAGAAAACATATAAAAATACTTCGAAGTGTAGACAATGCAAAGCAAAGTAGATACTAAACAAGCATGGAACATTAAAAATTATAGATACGTTTATGAGGTATCACCCATACACCAAAGAGAGAGGAGAAGAAAATCTATCTATCAAGCCTTTTCTGCAAATCCGGTGTACATGCCGGTTGAACCGACTCACAAACCGGACTGTTCGGTGTCAGGACCGGAAAACTGAACTTGCACCGGGTTTCCTGGTTTACTTATACCGAGTCTAACCGAGGCTGGGGTCAGTAACCAAACCCGGTTGGATTCCGATCTTTTGGGCTGAGAACCGGACCATCCGGTGTGTGGGCCGGTCCAACCGAATCCAGTGAAATTGCTTGAAACAGCTAGTTTTTCTTCTTGGAGTATAAATATCCTTTCTTCCACCTTGAGGAGGTTAGGCATTCCAGTTCATATCCTTCTTGAATCTCTCTCTCTCTCTCCATTGTTGAAACACAAAAGGTTGAGGATCTACCATTCTACCAAACCAAATCCAAATCCCTTTGGTAGAAAGGAAGAGGAGGTCCTGATCTATGTTTCCACCAAGCCAAAGTTCATTCCCCCTTGCGTTCATTGAGTTAGCTTGTTACTCTTGGGTTTGTGGGAAACCCTAGGCGACTAGGGTCGCCCGGAGGCATTTGGCTTGTGATTTTCTCTCTGGAAAGTTTGTGAGGGTTTGGAGACTACATCAAAGTCTACCACGAGTAAGTGAGCTATTCCTTCGTGGGATAGGCACGGAGAAGAAGGCGAGCCTTCGTGGCATTGGGGAATCCTTCGTGGAACCTCACACCTCTCCAACGTGATGTAGCCCCCTTCCCAAAGGGAGTGAACACGGGAATACATCTTCGTCTCCGCGTGCTTCGGTTATTCCTAAACCAAACCTCTTACTTGTTTTGTTTACTTTGTGATAGCCTTCGAGCTTGAAGTATCTTGTATCATCAAATAGGTTGCCTCACCTAGTTTGAATTTAGGCACATTTATTTTCCGCAAAGCCTAAAACTTGCAAAATATTATAAAGAAATTTGTGAAAACCTATTAACCACCCTCTAGGTTAACCATCTTACACTTTCAGCATCCATGTTGATCTTCACCATCCCCAGAGGAGGCAGAATCTAGCCTGGCACACTCTGACTGATTGTAGCCTTTGGTCGTTTCACCTCGCGCTCACTACTCTGTCTATGATCCTTAAGAAATCTTTCGATGAAACAGTGCGTTGATAACGGGCCCTGGAATTGTTGCTCGTGTATGGCTTACCGGCATGCCTGCCAAATCGCCCATAGGGTCACAAAGACTTTCATTTGTTCCTCCAACTTGAGAGTCTCTATGATATTTTACAACCATGATCTAGCGTCTCCCTCCTCCGACTGGCCGAGGTGCTTCATTATCTCAGGATCAACGAGAGCCCAAACACAGCGCACCATAGTGCAGTCCAGTAGTGCATGTCGCCAAGAGTCAGCAGCTCCACACGATCATTCTCATCCATTTTCCTAAGGTGGCGCAAAGCTTTTGTTGGTAAGGATTGCTTTGCCAGCCTCCATAAGAACACTTTTATTTTCAATGGTACCTGAGTGTGCCATAGGGCACTCAATTGCTTCTCCACTCATTGTCCGTCCAACACAGATGTTCTTTCTTCCAACCAAGCTTCCATTTTCTCCCTTGTTGATACCATCATTTTGTATTATGACCGGATAGAGAAGATCCTATTTTGGTCATAGTGCCATTCCCAGAAGTCGTCGTGTCTTCGCCCTCTCAAAGGGATCTTCATGATCAGATCCACGTCCATGGAAAAAAGTAAGTTCACAGACTCTCCTCCTTCCATGTTGTTGTCATTGCGTATATGAGTTCCGCAACTCTTGCTGGTGGATCATCCACGATGCAAGAAATGACCCTCAGTAAACCATCACGTGGTATCCAGTGGTCATCCCATGGATTAGTGTCCTCTCCTGAGCCAATTCACCGAATCATCCCCTGCTTCAACACTTGTATGCCCTCGTGTATTGACCTCCAAATCTGCAAGGGCGCAGAACCTACCACTACATGTAGAATATCACTTCCTGGGTAGACGGCCTTTAGAACTCTTGCACTTGAAGAATCAGGGTTCTAAATCATACGCCACCCCTGACGAGCTAATAGGGCAAGGTTGAAGAGCTCTATGTCTCTAAACCCCAGACCCCCCATATGTTTTGGTTTACACATCTCCTTCTATAAAACCCAACAAGTTTTGCTTTCTCCCTGTCGGCTGCCCCACCAGAACTTCCGTATCATCGCATTGATGTGAAGGCACATACCACGGGGCAGCCGAAAGCATGCCATGTAATATATATCGGAATGGCTTGTGCAACGGACTTGATGAGGACATCCTTGCCACCAAAAGACAGAAACCTCTCCCTCCATCCTTGGATTCTGCTCCAAATTCGATCCTTGGTGAATTTAAAAACACCGGTTCTCGACCGTCCCGCATCAGAGGGCATTCCCAAATATTTTTGGTTCAAAGTCTCATTCTAAACATCAAGAATAGCTTTGACACTGTCTTTGACACTACTCAGGCATCTCTTGCTAAAGAAAATAGAAGATTTATCCCTATTGATCCGTTGGCCCGTGGCCAAACCGTACTTGTCCAGAAGCTCCAGAACCTTCCCCGCATTCTCCATATCCGCCTTGAAAAGCAACAAGCTATCATTAGCAAACAAGAGGTGACTAACCGCCGGGGAAGACGATGCCACCTTCAAACCATGGAGCTCCGATGATAAAGTGTGGTATTTGAAGAGGCACGAGAGGCCCTCTGCTGCCAACAAGAAAAGATATGGGGAGATCGACCCCTCCTATCGCACCCCTCTCGAGGGTGCAAATTTGTTCAACTTCCCTCCATTAAAAAGAACCCGGAAGGACGTACTACTCACCAGCCGCATTATTACCCTCTTTACCCATAGGCGGTGAAAACCCAACTTAATCATCACATCCTCGAGGTAACTCCACTCTAGCCTGTCGCAAGCCTTTCGCGTATCACGTTTCAATGCACAATATCTGTTCTTCCTGGCACGGTTCCGCTTCATAAAGTGCAACCACTCATAGGCGGTGATGGTGTTATCCGTGATCAATCTCCCCGGTACCAAAGCCGGATACTCCTCCGAGATGATATCAGGGAGGCACTTATTCAACCTATCCGCCATCACTTTGGATGCAATCTTATAGATTATATTACATAGGCTGATTGGTCTAAACTGACCCAGCTCCTCCGGGCTAGCCACCTTGGGAATGAGGAGAATGAAAGTTTGGTTGATCTCTTCCATGTTATCTTCCCCCCTTCAAAACTCTGAGTACTGCTGTGGTCACCTCGTCACCACATATCTCCCAATGGGTCTAGAAAAAGTGTGCGGGGAATCCATCAGGGCATGGGGCCTTTGTAGGAAACATCTGAAACAATGCACAATTTATTTATGCCTCCTCAAACGGCTTGAGCAAGTCGTGCCATGAATTTTACCGGTATCACATTAATTACCTCCTCCGTGTTTGTGACTCCCTCCGACGTGTACAAGGTCTCATAAAACTCATTGGTGAGTTCGGCCATTGCATGATCATCGTCGGTGGTAACTCCATCAGTCCGTTTAAGCCTGCTGATATGGTTCTTCTTTCTCCTTTGGCTGGCCTGGAGGTGAAAAAGGCTGGTATTTTTGTCGCCCTCCGCGAGCCACTGGACGCGGGATCGTTGGCGCCACATAGTTTCCTCCCGTTGGTAAAGCTCGACGAGGCGCTGGGTGATCCTGGTCTCCTCATTAGAAGCCCCCTGTCTCGTGGCATCAAAACGCAGGGCAGCCAAACAGCCGCTTGATCTCACATGTCCGAACATATTCTTTCCCGGGCAATGCAATTCCCCCCGTAGGAGGGGCCCCCGGCACCATCTTTGCCGTTTATTTCTTGGAGATTCGTGCTACAACTTTTACAGAACAATCCTCCCACCTTACTTCTCAAGTTTATTGCTGTTTTGCTTATTAGCCCCTAGTTTTTTCAGGTTTTATACATTTCTGTCACTGTCTTCAACGAAAGAACGTGATTCACAGATACATCTTTGTTTAATTTAATTAGCCAGTTTTAATCAGTCAATCTAATTAATATAATTTAATTAACAATTTCTTACATAATTATTTTTTCAATAATATTCAACAATATTTCATATAATTTTTTTTAAGAATTTTTCTAGAAATATCCGTACAAGTTTTATATTTTTTTCAACAATTAATATAATTTGTTTTTTCAACAATCTCTTTTGATAATTTTTATTTTTCTATTTTTTATTTAACAATATTTAGACACTCTTACTTTGTTTCATCTTAGATTCAGAAGTTTTATACAAGATTCACACGTTTTATAAACTTGTCGTACACGTTTTATATTTTTTTTCAACAATTAATATAATTTGTTTTTTCAACAATCTCTTTTGATAATTTTTATTTTTCTACTTTTTATTTAACAATATTTATACACTCTTACTTCGTTTCATCTTAGATTCAGAAGTTTCATACAAGATTCACATGTTTTACAAACTTGTTTCTGCCAAGAGATATTCATATAATGTAATCAACAATTTCTTACATAATTGTTTTTTCAATAATACTCAACAGTACTTCATAGAATATATTTTTAAGAACTTTTCTAGAAATATTGTACGAGTTTCATACTTTTTCCAAAATAATTTTTTTAAGATACATGGGCAACACCGAAACTCAAATGACTCTTCAATAGAACTTTTTTGAAACTACTAACAACAATCAAACTTGATTATTATTTTTTGTAAGAACGTTTGTTATTACTAATAACAACAATCTGCATCAACCAAGATTAATACCAAGAACGTTTCATACAAGATTCACACAAGATTCACGAGATTTCACACATTATATAATCTGATTTCAAGTTTTTAACACTATCTCACTGTCACTCCTCTCATTAACAGATCTACCATGATTTTTATTTGCAACCAAAGTATTTTTTTACGTTGATTTTCTTAAATCCACATTAATAAGATTAATACCAAAAAAATATATGTAAATCAAGATTCTTAGTATTTTTTTCAACAACGTATTAGATCCAACAACGTTTCATTACAGATTCTTAGTATTTTCTCAAGTAAATCAAGATTCACACAAGAACCATACATGTAAAAAATCGTACTCCCATCGCCCATATTCGTGCCACATAAAACTTAATAATACATACAAGATTCGCAGTGATATCATACAAGGTTCACATTGGTAAAAAATAATAGAGAAACTTAGATACGTGTCCAAAATCATGAAGAAAAAAAGAAACTTAGATACGTGTCAATCAAGATTCAATCAAGATTTAACCACGAATTTAATCCAAACAAAATATTCAACCATGAACTGGATCCAAGCATGAAAAAAAACCAAAAGGAAAAGTAGGGGCCCAAAAAACCACAAACTGGATCCAACCACAAACTGGCCGCGTGGGCTGGGGGTTGGTGTGGGCCGGTGGGGTGGTCATTCTCTCCCCTGGACTGCGGGTGAAATACAAAAAACAGGAGGACTTAAATATAAACGTACGACAGACGATTGACTGCATTGACTTCGCACGGATCTCCAACAAATCTGTGGCACAGATGGTGCCGGGAGCCCAACTTACATGTGGAAAATCCGCTCTCTCATTCTTTCCCCAGCTCTCCAGGGCGCCCGACACAGGCGACAGCTTCTGTTGTAGCTGCGCCATAGAGGTTGCCTTCCCATCCGCACTCCATACCGTATGTAAGTGTGGCTTGAACTGTTCATGATTCATGAACCTTGATCTAGATGAATCAAACTGTTAAACACTTGTGGGCTGTGGTAGTTTTGGGAGAGGGCAACGAAGCCGTTTGCCTCGTACTCTTGGCGGACGCTGGGAATGGTGTTTGGGCTCTAGCCCACTGGAAACCCGTTCATCCGGCCATCCGCGAGAGTAATCTGCGCGTGGGCGGGCGCGGTCCACATAACAACGCGTGCCGAGTTAGAAAAATCAAGTCAACAGGGCGTGAGCGTGGACGAGCATTGTGTATGCGTTTGCGTCCGGCGCGAGTGGCATGCACCTGCCGGCCAGGCAGCACGTTTGCCTCCTAGCTAGCCACCAAGGATCCACAAGGAATATATCAACAGTACTTCCAGTAGCTTCTTAAACGCAGGTATATATCACAAGGATCCACAAGGAATATATCACAAGGATCCTCTCCTCGGGTATTAATTTTAATTTGAAAGCGCGTGTACACGTACGCTGCGAGAAGTGTTGGGCTGTGGTTTTATGGACAGAAATACATCCGACGTTGACTATATCTATTCCCAGAACAAGGGCTCGCCATGCGCGTGCAGTTACGTACGTACGTACGTAGTATCCCTTCCTACACTACACGGCAACGCATTTTGCTAGGCGAGAATCAAATCCCCGTGCAGTCTACGGTCAGAGATACGCGTGCCGTGCAGATGATTGGCACGGAGAGCACACCGTCCGGCCGGCCGTCACCCACCCCCTTTCCTTGCCCCCCAACGCAACAACACCGACCCAGCCCATTCATCTACAGAGCCGACGGTTGAGCCGCACGTACGTACGTCCTGGCCGGCGCGCGCGCGCTGTAGTCGGCCTGTAGCTGCTTCAGTTCGGAACGGAAGGGGCTAGCGTGCCCACGTACGCGACGTCGCTCTCCATCGGCCGGCTATCGCGCGCGCCCCACGGGCCACGGCTACAGGTTACGGCGGGTACCCGCGGGCGTGGTGGGATCCCTCCGCGAAAGAACCGCCGCAACCGCGCGCGCGCGAGCGCCACTGTAGCTCGCGGGGTCCCGTCGACGACGGCGATGCCGACGTACGGCCCGGCCCGGAGGCCGCTAAGGCATCGCCCTCGGTAATACCGACCGAGCCCCTGCAGCTCGACCCATAACATCTCACACGCACGCGATCGTACGTGGCGGCGGGTGCCTCTAGCTAGCTCTATCAAACGATCGTATACCTACATTTCTCTAGCCACGTTTTCCATACGAGCACAACTAATGCTCGCATATGCGTACATCCAATGTATGGACACGCTGGCTCGTCTCCGGCACAACGTATAGTTGAACTTCCCAACTGTCGTGTCTCTGTTCAGAGAAAGAGACCGAGAGTGATAAAAAGCATCGAACCCTAATGGTAGCGCAATGCAGATCGGTTGGAGCTTTCGGCGATGGAACTCTTGATCCGATGCGTCGTCTGCCCCTCTCGTCCAAATCCATCCATCCATCGCCTCATCAAAAAATCGGAAACGTCAACGTACGCAGAATTATTAGCTCATCATCGTCACTTTCTGTGGAGGAGCAGTTTGGTAGATTGTCAGGGTAAGCTCTAGCTTAGCTTAGGAAGAGTACTAGCAACCACTGTGTGGCCATGATTTTGCACATTCATTCCGTCGGTAGGTGCGTGCCGAGATTACGATGAATAAATTAATACAGATAGCATATTTTTCTCTTGTTATTTTTGTGTGTGGTTTTGAATTTGTAACACAAATGGTTTTTCATTGATTACATGGTTTCTTTTTCTTCTTCTTCTTCTCCTTTGATTCCTTTTTGTGGCAAACAAAGAGTGACGTGCTGGAGTACATGTCTTTTTTTCTTGTTTTTCATTCTTCAAGTACACACGACTGCTCAAAGTACATATGCAGTGCAGCGCGTACGTGTATGACCGCAATAATCACACACGTGCATTTCAATACTATATACTTGGGTGTCCGGGTGATACAGTACACGTTTCATTTGTTGAACACTAATCAATCATTTGGAACATGATTGCTAGTATCTTATTATTATGACGCCTTTGAAACTATTTTAGTTGCCTCAACGTCTTCGAAGTTCCTGTCGATTTTGTAAATTGCCACCGTGCCTCTCCCCATCCTCTTTAATTTTGTCTACATCGGCGACGATGGAATACATGTGGAGACGGGCAGCGGGCTGGAGCCGACCCGGAAGGATAAGGACCTGCTGCTTTGCGATTAGGCAGCTAAAAAAACCTAAATTAGGACAAATGAAATGAAAATACAAATATAACCAAAAACACAGAAATTCTAAAAGATTTTCATAAGATTTCGCTAAACCAGTTCATTTTCCCTGAAAGCCGGTAATCCTCCTTCCATCCCTGACCTGCAATGGTTCACACACGTACGCATGATGCCAACCATCTATGCACGGATTCAACCATACAAGCTAACCAGCATTGGTAAACACACTAGCTAGGTTAGCTACAAACCGGTGCAATTTGTTGCCTGATGTTTAATTTTGAGTTGAACATAAGTTACATATCAGATCAGTAGCTAGAATTGTAGATGGGTCCTGTGATTATCCACCGTATCCTGTTTGGTCCTTTCTTCCTTGCGAGTCAAGTGACCATTTGATCGCAAAAAAAAAAAAAAAGAGTCAAGTGACCATTAATTGTTGAAAGGGAGCTTAGCCTTGGCAAGCTCAGCTAGCTAATAGTACCTTTGCTTCCATAGATGATGTACATTATTCTGGTTAGGTATAAAGGTGAAAACGAAATGAACATCACTTTCCTAAATATCCAGGGTAGATGCATATATAGTCCACTAATGCAAAACTAAGAAAATAGGATTGTGAGTAGCTAAAACCGAATTAATTATGCCTACTTGTACAGATTGTAGGATTCACAGCCATATGATCTATTTTTCTCGTCACCTACTTCGGAGGCTATTCCAAGCGGAATTTCCATCCAAGTCTGAACTCATGGAATTTTTTCTTTGTTAAGATGACAACTATGTCATGCATTTAATTTTTAATAAAATTTGTTCTTCTTTTACGGTGAATCAGATAAATTCTTGCACAATCTTATGTTTTCAGGTAATGTAGTATTCAACATGTGATGATATCTATTTCTCATATTTTTATTCTTGCATTTTGGAAATGTTGCAAACCAAAGAGACCCTTGACATGGAATGAAATAAGTCACACTAGTACAGAAATAGCCATCTTTCGTAAATCAAAAATCCATTTCTGGCAGATGTACCACCCCTTAGATCTAATGCGTCAATGATGTTTGGGTCCATCAGGCTATCACAAGTGCTTGGACTTCTCTCGCAATATTAGACCATGCCCTCCCCCTCCCAAGAAGGTTGTACTAGTAGAAAAGGGGCCTTTACCCCCCGGTTGAGAACGGGCTTTAGTCCCGGTTATCCAACCGGGACTATGAAATCGAGGCTAAAAGTCTTGTCCTTTAGTCTCGGTTGGCCACAAATTGGGGCTGCTCGGCAGCATGCTGAGGCTGGAGGACCTTTTAGTTCTGGTTTTTTGAAAAAAAAGGTTTGGATTTTTTGAATTTTAAAGTTTCGGATTTTTGAATTGTTTGACAGTTTAATCTCTAATCACCCCTATTATCATGTCAAAGTGCATATTCATGGTCAAACTTTCTGTTCGGTCATCCATCCTCACATTGCTCTACCCTCAGTACGCTTAACTTTTGAGTTCCTTTCAAATTAGCTTCCAAGACTATGCTCATAACTTCATGATAATATTATGCTATCAATTCTATTAACCCTTAGACTTTGATAACACATGATTTTATTTTTTTAATTCCAAATAATTTTAAAGATAAGCAACAATGATTAAGTAAATAGTAAGCAACAATGAATTCCAGATAATCTTTATACATAATTCAATTATTTATTTAAAAACTCAAAATTTTCAGAAAAAACTCTCATAAAATTAAAGAAATTCAAAAATTCCAAAATAATATAAATACTTCGAAATAAATAAAACTAAAATAAACAACAAAATAAATTTAAAAATTTCAAAAATATCTTTTTTCTCATTTTTTCTGGTAAAACCTAAAATCTTCCCGCTTCCATATTTCCTTTTGGAATTTTGAAAATCTCTTATTTGTGCAAACGTCCATAGGCATTGAAATCGGATGTACCTTTTTGCGTAGAAACTTTTTCATATATTACACAATTTTTTCCGAGTTCTATGCAAAAGTTATAGACGTTTTAACTTGAAACAATATTTTTTTGTAAAAAAAAATCAAAATTCAAAATTTAAATTTTCCCTAAAATTTGGTTGCGTGAGGTACAGACATGGCAAAGGATTTTGAAATTTGAAATTTGATTTTTTATCATTTTTATTTATTTTTTAGATTTTTTTGTAGGAAAGGATAGATATGAGAGAAAAAAAATTATATTTATATTTAGTCCGAGTTGGTGTCTACAACCAAGATTAAAGGTCTATCTTTAGTCCCGGTTGAAGATCGAGACTAAAGATCCCGTTTAACCAAGGAATAAAGTTGGTTATCCATTGCCATTAAAATCGAGACTAATGCTAACATTAGTCTCGGACCTAAACACAATCAGGACTAAAGTTTATATTAAATCCGGAGGAAAAGGTTATGTACTACTAGTGTTGTAGTGTTTGATTCTTGATGGAGTGGTACCATCTCTAGAAGCGGTAGATTATGATGGAGCGGTAGAGTTTTTTATCCATCAAAAACGGATATTTTGTGGCACCATCTCTAGAAGCTGCTCAACTCAGGCGCGTGAACCATCAAAGAAATAGGATTAGGAATTATCTTTTTGCAGCTATATATCTCATGCACACAACATTATGGAAAACCAACTATTCAAGTATTCCCTAAACTGAGTTAGATAATCTATTTTACTATTAGTTATTTGACGAACCTAATGGACTATTATTTCTTAATAGATTGATATACAACTTTTAGAAAAAATAAATCATGGTCAACTTTCACTGACGCGCAGAGGTAGCACCCATTAGTGATGTTCAAAACCACTAACGGGTCTAGATTCACTAGTAGAACCGGGATTAATGTGAGCACTAGTTCATGTTTGAATGGCTAAGATGCCTGTATGGGGTAAGGCAACATCAGTCCTGGTTCAAATCGGACCTATATGCTTGTGTGTGAGCTGGTTTGTTTTTCTCTTCTTATGCATAAGTGGTGTATGTTGCTTTGTTTTCCCCTCCATGCATAAGAGGTGCTCGAAGAGCATGATGCCACTTAAGTTCACACAAAACAAATATGATATAAAGTGCCTAAGCCACACTTAAGCTTTATCCTCTTTCTTTCCTCCTCGATCGAGGTTAGCAACTTTGTTCTTTCATCTCATTTCTCTAGATGTTCTGTAATGGTTTTTGATAAACTTAATTATATAATACAGATGAACCGGCAATAAATGTATGGTGACCGACCACTGCCTAGTTGTCACATCCCAAATTTTAGATTTGGTTCTACATATCATTCATATCATAGCATCATGATCTTCCATGCAAAACCTTCGATTGAAATGATTCGGCAAAACGCTATTTTCAAAACCCTATTTTACTTTACTAAAATGCTCCCGCGGGAGGGTATACTAGGACTTGTATTTTTCCACCCTTGTAGACTAGTGGTTTCACTCACCACTTGGCCCTAGATTGATCTCCTAGATTTTAGAAAAATTTAGGAACAAGTTTCGTCCAATTAGAAGTCCGTATGAAGAAGTTACGGAGGAAATACTAAATAGAAAATTGGAAAAAAGAAAAGATAAAAAAAGGGGCGCAACCGCTGGGCCGAGCCGGCCCACGCAGCAGCCAGCAGCGCGCGCAGCTGCTGCCGTCGCCAGTTGCCGACCCGCTGACGAGCGGGGCCCGCCCGTCGGCCGCCTCCAGTCACCTCCACGCGGGGCCCGCCTGTCAGCCGAGTTCGTCTCGAGCTCCAACTACTAGCACGATTCTCGCGGGATTCCCGTGTCGTTTACGAACCGATTTCAACGATTTTTCTTGCCTATAACGATCTCCTCGAGCCCCTCTTCCAAAACCCCCATCTAATTGCAACCGAGACGCCCTAAATCTCCGGCGATTTCTCGCCGGAGTTCGAGCCCGCCGCCGCCGCCATTAGCTCAGGTGAGCGCGCCGCCCTCACCTCGCCGCGCCGTCCTCGCCTCGCCCGCGCGCACCGCCACCTCGCCGCACCACCCGCTGACCGCCGCCTCCTTCTTCCCGCAGGCCGCCGCCCCGACGCCCGCCCGAGCCGCCGCCGCCCGACGCCGACCCCGCCGCCGACGACCGCGCACGCGCCCGCCGCCTCTCCTCCGCGTCGAAGCCGACGACCCCGCCGCCGCACCGACCGCCCACCACCGCCAGGAGACGCCACCGCCGCCGGGGAACCTCGCCGCCGCCGCCGGTGAGCACCACCCCGCCGCCTTGCTCCCTGGCCGCACGATCTGCGGCGAACGGCCCAGATCGGCCGTTGACCGGTCAGCCCCAGGTGCTGACTGGTCAACCGCCCAGTCAGCGCCCAGTCAGCCGCCACGTGGGCCAGTCAACAGTCAAAGTTGAGTGGGTATTTTCCTTAATTGATTTAATTGGCAGAAACTTCTTTAATCTTGTAAATTGCGTAGAAATTAATCTACTGGGACAAAAATTGCAAATAAAATATGTGTAGATTCATTAAGTCGTGTAGAATCTTGCTGTACCATTGTTTTACACTTTTGCAGCAAGACTTTGTCCAGATTAATTAAAAGAGTTAATGGCTTTTTTGGAGTAATTAATTCGTAGAAAAAGATCTGTAACTCCAAAAATTGCAAATAATATGTCCCTGGATTCAGCAGAACAAGGAGAATCTCAAAGTGAATTAAAAAGATAGGCTTACAGTAAAAACTTTGGCAGAAACCATTTAGTGGATTTCTGCAGTATTTTAATTACTCAGGGAGTTTTATAATTCCTTTTTGAGTAATTCTAATTGGTACTGTTCCTAAATAGCAATGCCTATACAGTAGAATTTTCCCAAGATTTTACAAATAGTATACTATCAGTAGTGAATTATTTGGGTTCTAGCTCTAGTTTTGAGCATTATATTTTTGCATAATAGTTTTACTTGTGCTAAAATTATTTTCCATGCATGCATTCATGCATCATCTTTGTTGCATATGCTTGTGGATGGTTTGTTTATGATTGCAATTGTATCGTGTAGATTGTGACGAGTGCAACGCTTGCTCGTGTGTGGATTGTTCTTCCGACCGCTACAACCAAGGCAAGTAGATGCTACTTTGTTCATGATATTGTCCTACTATTTTCAATGCATTGTCGTTTATTTTGTAGATGCATGTGTAGGATGATACTATCGCTATGCTATGTCCTATTATGTGGTAGGGCTTTCCTTGTAGATGAACCACCGTTGGTAGATGTGCTTAGCCATGGTATGATGACCGTGGGCTGGGTTACATCACTGAAAGTTGTTTCTAAATGTGTTGGTTTGCGAAATCTAAAACAACTTAATCAATGAATCTCCTGGGTGTGATGGGATTGATAAATTTTGGTGGTTTCATTGCGGAAAGGCACCCAGGTATCAAGAGAAAATGATTGGCTTCTTTATTGTGTAGCTTACGTGTACAACCATGTGCCAATAATGAAATGGGCGGTTGGTTGGACCTAGTAGGTTGTGGTAACTCGAACCCGCGTATCCAGAGATGTAAAATTTTGGTAGGTTGGACCGGTGCGCGTCGGGATTGAGGAGCTACTTCCTGAACAGTCTCTTCTTGGACTTCTCCCTATCATCTCCCAAAATGAGAGTGATGGTACGAGCTTGGCTGGCCAAGTCACATGGGTAAAGTGTACTAACCCCTGCAGGGTGTGTAATCTAATCGATTAGCCGTGTCCCCGGTTATGGACAACTGAGTTGCTTGATATTGATTCCATGACATGTTTCTCGCTCATTCTAATTTCATAATTGCTTTAATATTGTTGGGTTAACTTAATTGGGATCTTTTCAAAGAAAATCTAAAACTATTTATGAAAGTAGGACAAAGGTATTTGCAAATGCAAGCTAGCCACAGCTCCACTTGCCAGACATGCATGTAGATGTTAGCACTATTGTCTCCTTTACTAGATCTACTTGCCATACATTCCATGTATTGACCCTTCGGGGCTGCTACGTTTCATGTTGCTGGATATTCCGATTCTGAGTAATCGATATAGGCCACGGTACTCCACTCGGCACTTGTTCACTTGTGGGCAATTTGAAGAATGGAGGATTTACTTTATTTATGTTGCTACCTGAATAATTTGAGCTAGCCTTGGGCTAAGCTTTTATTGTAATAATGGTACTCTGGATCATCGTTACTTATGATACACGGATATTTTTCTATGTTATTCATCTTATTCTATTGTGGGCCAATGAACCGATCCAGGGATTGGCATGTCACATAGAAGCCACGGTCTTTTCGGAACCGCGGTGTTACAAGATGGTATCAGCGCCCATGTGTCGACTGTAGGATCGTGACCTAGGATTGGATTAGGAAGCCATAGAATTATTTAAGCTTATATTAACTCTGTCTTTCATCTTATGCCTTGCACTCTCGTAAATTCTTACCATATGCTATTCTCACACTTTCTGTGGCGCCCCGCAAAACCACTAATAGAAAATCGCGTTGTTTTCTGTGCATTGCATCATCATGACCGCATGCTCATGTCATCATGCCACATTGCATTTGAGCATCGTCATCATCATGCATTTGTTTGTCTGAAACTATTTTCGAAAAAACATATTTTTGTTTTCTAAATACCCCGCCTTTATTTCAAAATCCAAAAACCCGGGTCTCCGGATTATTTTGTTTCGTCTACCAATGGATTTCAAAAGCCCCGTTTTAAATAATAAAATATTTAGTTTATTTTTAGGGGGCAGCCGTACCGGGCCGATCCGACCCAGTCGACCACCCCCAGTGCAAAACCGGACTACCTAAACCCTTTTCCTACCTAACCCTAACCTACCTAGTCCCCAGCCACATCACCCCGACCATTCCCCACCCGCCACCTCACCACTCCCTTCCCCCTATCCAATCCCAGCCCGCCACCTCAGCCTGGTCCCGTCCCACACCGCACGCCAGCCCCGCCCCGGTCCACCTGGCCACTCCCGTTCCCGCATCCCCTCCCACCTGACCCGCGCGTCCCCACCCCGACCACCTCGTCTCCCACCCGCTCCCGACAAATCCCACCGGGATTCCCTCCACGCGGGCCCACCCCCACCGACGCGCCCGTGCCTCCTTTCTCGCTCCTCCTAGCCTTCCTCCCCCGCATCGAACCTCCCCTGCCAACCATCTCTCCCTCGTCGCCTCCCTCCCCCT
Organism: Avena sativa; assembly: GCA_916181665.1. Taxonomy (NCBI): domain Eukaryota; kingdom Viridiplantae; phylum Streptophyta; class Magnoliopsida; order Poales; family Poaceae; genus Avena; species Avena sativa. Next base: position 6,078,969 of record OV702282.1, on the reverse strand, counting down.
TCGAGAGCCGCTGCCAGGGCCGGAGCCGTCATCGGCCGCCACCTCCTCGCCTCGGCCTCCCTCGTCCGTGCCCCCGTCGTCCCCATCGACCCCCGCTCCCTCCCGTCGACCTCCACCCCGTCGGCCGCCGCCCCGTTGGCCCTTCCCCCTCTGCGGCCGCCTCTCCGCCCGGGCGCCTCGCTCCTCCCGCGCCGGCGCGCGTCCTCCTCCCTCGCCGCATCTGGCCGCCTCGGGCCCGCTCCGCTCCGGCCGAGCCCGGCCGTGCTCGTGTCCGCCGCCAACAGCCAACATCGCCGCCTCCCCTGGTGCCCGCCTCCCTGCAGCAAGCTCTGCCACCTGCCTTGTGGGCCCTCCTCTCCACAGTTCGGTGTCCGCGACCCTCGGCTTCCGCGCCGCGCGTCACCACCTCCTTGACCTGGGCCCCGTCCCGCCTCAGCTCGAGCTCGGCTCGGCCTCCTCATCGCCGGCCGCATCCACCGCGACCCCTCTGCCTCTTCATCCGCCCCCGCATGCCTGTACCCGACGGCCAGGTCGCATGCCCAAGTGAGGACGTTGTCCTCTCTCTGTATCTGCGTTGGCCTCCTGGGCCTCAGCGAGTACGCCTCCTCATGAGTACAGTACGGTTTGTTCTTGTCCATGTGGACATATTCGACTAGAAGCAAGAGGCATGTGTGCTTGTGTTGTGGAAACACTAGGGATGAACCAAGCCCGCATTTTTCGCTCCGATGATGTCCCGAAGATGCATGCCTGCATCGATGGTGCGACGATGTTACAATGATGGCCGTGTAATGCGCCGCATGGTGCTACTTTGACTGCATTGTCGATGCTGCGGTCGTCGAACTAGAAGGGACCCCGGTGCTTGATCCACCCAAGTTCGCCATCGACCACCAGAGCTGTATTCCAAGATCTCCTTCACGGAACCAAAGGTCGCCTTCCCGGATCCAAACCCCGAAGGCCATTCCCCTGGACCGCCATGATCTTCTTCTCGGATCCGAAGACCCCGGTAACCGATTCACCCAAGTCCGACATCGACAAACGAAGACGGCACCATCAAGACCTTCGTCACGGGACGCCGAGATCTGCTACCCGAACCCGAAGACCGCGGATGCGACAAGATCGTCTCTCGGACGCCAAGGTCGTCCACACGGATACGCCAAGTACTTCCTCGCGGACGCCAAGTTCTTCACCCCGAATGCCAAGACCGACCCGATACGACGACCCGACAAGACCTTCGTGACGACAAGATCGGCACCGACCAGGGAGGATCCGATGTGCCCCCGACGCCAACCAAGTTCTTCTTCTCGGATGCGACAAGATCGACTTCCGTTGTCCGAGGCCGATCTCGTCGAGCCGTTCTCCCGTCGAACCCTGAGACCGACCCCGAACCCCTCGGAGCCCAAGTTCGCCAAACCTTAAAGTGATTCCCTATCCGAGACCCCATTATTTTTATAATATGACATTATCAACTGATGCATATTAAATTGTTCGTGCATGCATACTTGTCTGTGGTTTGGGGGCACTATGCCGATTCACCTCACAATTAAATATGGAGATCATATATGGACTATTCTAGTCTTAGTTTGCCTCCATTTAAATTTGTGTAGCGAACCGGTGATATATTTTGCCATGTTAAGACAACATTTAAATTGCAGGGTATCTAAATAACATGAACCTATTAATTAGTTGTCGGGACCCCGTTTCCGCTTAATATTGCCTAATTGCATCGCACCTTGCCATGTCATACACCATACATGCATCATGCCCGATCTTTTGCCGTAGTATTAAATAGTCCATCCGGTGTTTCTTCTAGTGCTTTGCTTCTTCACGGATTAGGCCGATGAGTTGATGCGAGTGTCGACCCGACCTTCGGATGAATCTTCGGCAATGTTTTTCAGGCGAGCACCTCCCTCTTTCTACCTATCTTACTTTTATAGTATTTATTCCCTCCTGTTGATCTATTGCTATCCGTGTTGCGATGCTCTAGTTTTCGTACCCGGAACATCCCTTGCAGCCTTATATTGCCTTGGACACATCCTATTACCTGTTGTTTGGTAGATAGTTGGACCTGCGCGTCGTAGTCGCTTGCTCAAGTGCTGTTGCGTGTCGTCAAGTACCACAGTTGTTGGAGTATTGCCGCATGTTTAATGTTGGAGATGATCATGGCTTTAATTATTGTTTAATAACTAAAATTGAAAGTAGGTAAATGCAGAGGCACCGGTGGGTAATAGACAATATTTGGTTTTTAACCGCTCACTGGTGTCCCGTAGGACCCCGAGTTCTTGACACCTGTTCCGAGATCGAGCGCGCTAACCACAGGTGGGGTGTATGGGCACCCCCATCGATTAGTACCTGATTTCAAAGTATTGTACGGGGGGCCACAATTAGTTTGGGGCTTTATTACTATCTTGTACTTATGCCATGCTTTACTGCTTAATTTAAATTGTGCGAAGTACTGCACCTGTACTGTTTAGGTAAGCGGAGTGTTTTCGCGGTATCGACAAGCCCAGTCTCATTTTCGGGTTCCCAGTCATTTACAGCCATTGACACAAACCCTGAGTCCGTCTGGGAGACCGGCCGACTTCGTTGCGGGTAGCTTAGTGGGGTGGCCCCCATGTACTTGCTTTGGGTCTGGGAAACGTCATGACTTAGGCCTCGCCGACATACCGATGGGTGTATGTTAACTGATCTGGCAAAAAGGGTCGAAGTGCGTGTGGATACTTTGGTGCACCCCTGCAGGGTTAAATCTTTTCGAGAAGCCGTGTCCGCGGTTATGGACGACTTGGAGCACAGTTCTCGATCATAGAAAACTATAACTAAAGTTTACTGTTATAATTTGACTTGTTTCCGATATGACTAGTAATCATCTTCGCTACAACGGAATGGCTAAATAAAAGTACCAACAACTGCTGGGTTTGGGATATCTCATGCTAATTGTATCTGACTAGTAAGTGTTGCAACTACAACGGAATGGTAAACTAGAAGTGCCCACTGCTTATTCTATCAGGATGACTATCTATACCTGACTAGTAATTGCTGCAACGATAACTGAATAAATAAAACTGCCAACGGTGTGAGTTCCTCGGTTGACTTCCTCGTCTGGTCTCAAGGGGGAAATACCAGGATGGGTATGTTTGGTGGTAGTATCGGGTTGGTTCCGAATAGGTCTTTCTTACCCCTCTCTGATAGCCGCTATCTGTATCGAGTCTCTATAGGTTGTTAGTGCATGCCGCGCTGCCGCTTCAGTCCACCATACCTATGTAGGCGAGGACCGCCGAATTCTAGTCTCGCCGTGTACTGGCCTCAGTACTGACCGCTCTCTTTTTTTCCTTTGCCCTTTGTCGGCACCCCTTATATTTAAGCAGGTTTTGAGATCGACGTTGTTAGCAGGGTTACCCTTCCGGCTTGGCCTGGGCAGGGTTATGGACGCCATTGGTTATTCTTCAGGGCTCTTAGCTCAATTTGCATCTTGTCCGTACTCGGACGCTATATCGTTTTAAAGGTGATTTGGATCTTTGTATTGTATATCTGTATTCTTGACTCATTGAGTCGCCATTGTATATATATGTTTTGTGGGTTCCATCGAGGACTATTGTGTAATGATATTACTTCGTTTTCCACCCGCACGCAAGTGCCTGGTGGGCACCTTTGAATCGTTTCTATGCGGGTTTTGGCGGGAAGCGCTAAAACTTGCATAGGGCCGATTCTGGGGGTGTTACACTTTCCTCTTTTAATTGATAGATGGGAGAAGTTAGGACTGAGTATGCCACCATGGAGTCACCAAGTCCATTTGCAAGACAGTTAGCACAGCTCTCGCAGTCATTGGGACTGCCACTGCCCATGTTCAAGGGAAGAAGGCTGTACACCTATGGATATGGTGAGGATGCATGGGAGATCACCACCTTCATCTTCAGGGATGCCGCCTTGCCAAACCCTGTGCATCTGATCTACACCAAGACATACTGCAACTGGGGACTTGGAATCAACTTGGCCATACATGAAGCCCTGTCTCGCCAGTGCCATCATGTCCGACACCTACTGCCAGCAGACTCACCCTACCGTGACTATGAGAGGCGTGATGAAGATGGGCACATTGTGGTTACCCCGGGCGACAGGAACAACATGCCGCCCCGTCGGAGGCACATAGAGGACATGGAAAGGGAGAATGGAGCTCTAGCTGAGAAAGTGATGATGATAAAGGAGATTGCAGATTTTGCCAGCAATGGTATGGTGGTCCAAGGACAGGAGATTGACACCTTGCATGAAGCTGTGGGAGTTCTAGAGAATGCCCTGATAGGCAGGGATGCAACCATAGCTCACCTTCATGGAACTGTGTAGGAAAACACCCAGAACATACAACAGTTGCAAAGGACCGTCCAGGAAAGGGATCAAACTATTGAAGCTATGGCAGCCCAGATTGCCGCTCTCCAAGCACAGCTGAATCCGCCCTCTGATGATGACAATGGAGATGGTGGCAACAATGATGATGATGATGATAGTGGGAACGACGATGATGATGAGGACGAGGATGATGATGATGGAGACGATGATGGTGGAGGAGATGAAGCTGTTGCTGTTGCAGCTGAAAGTGAAGAAGAAGAGGAGGATCCAAAAGAGGTGGAGTTTGAGATCTCAAGTGATGATTCAGGAGAGGTGTACACTCCGCCACCATGGTTGAACCGTGGACAGAAGCGCCAACGCATGAGTGCAAGGACCTACCGCAACCTCTTCAAGAAGTAGATAGAAGTCCACCAATTAGTCCTCGTTAGGTAAAATCGTTAGGATTAGTCTCGATCGATGTGAAACTTAATTACTGTTAGTTTAAGAGTGTTTAGTTGCTTATTCGTGTACTCCAATATCCCAGGAATTATTTGTGCGAATTTTATGAAAGAGTTATGGCAAGTTTGGTTACTATCTGTGTTATTTTCGCTGTAGTTTTCTGCTGATACAGCAGTACTATACGATTTTTCATATTTTACTGGTATCTGGTAAAAATCTGACAAAAATAGGGCTGGTGCGAAACTCTCTGTACTATTTGCACAAAAATCAGCAAAAATTCCTGACGAGTTTAAGTCAGGTAGAAAAATTTGTGAACGCTGCTGGACTGTTCTGGCAGATTGCTGTTTTTGTTGCTTAGTTGATCAACTGTTTAGTTAACCATTGCCAACTCTTCTAAAACTATTTCAGTAGATATATACTGCTAGGATAACCCCTGGGATGTTGCTGGATCACTTGCTTGTTGATGTGTTGCTTGCTTGGGATTGTCTGCTATTGTTTGTTGTTGTTTGATCATAATGCATGGGTAGAATCCTATTATCGTAGTTAATTCTTTCTAAACTTACCTGTGCTGAACCGCAGATGCCTCCCCGTCGTCAACCCACTGAGTTGGAGCAGCTCATGGCAGCTCAGGCACAGCTGACCCAAGTTATGACCCAGTTCATGGAAGCTCAGAACAACAACAACAATGTGAACAACCAGCCTTAGGGAGATGCTCTCACCAGGTTTCTGAGGTTAAGGCCAGCTAGGTTCTCTACTGCAACGGAACCAATGGTTGCTCTCGACTGGTTGCGTTCAGTCAACAAGGATCTGATAACTATTGGATGCACTGATGCTGAGAAGGTGAGGTTTGTCGCTCACCTACTGGAGGGACTAGCCGCTTCTTGGTGGGACACTTTTCAGATCACCCACCCTCTGGACACTGTGACTTGGGCAATGTTTGAGGAAGGTTTCAGGACCAACCACGTGTCTTCAGGAGTTTTGAGCCTGAAGAGGCAGGAGTTCCACAACTTGCGCCAAACCAATCGCACCGTGGCTGAGTACATTGAGGAGTTCAACAACCTGTCCCGTTATGCACCTGAGGATGTTGACACTGATGCAAAAAGGAGGGAGAGATTCCTGGATGGCCTCAGTGATGAGCTTTCAGTGCAGCTACTGGTGGTTTATTGCCCCACTTTCTAGGAGCTTATGGACAAGGCCAGGATCTTGGAAGGGAAGCACAAGCAGGTGGAAAGCCGCAAGAGGAAGAGCAACAATCACCACTCTGGTTCACATCACAAGTCTCGCACTTCATATGATGGATACTCCAAGCATGGAGGGAGTGACCATGGGAGCCATGATCGCCATCACCATGGAGGCGATGGACATCTCCATGACAACCACAAGAGCAGCCACCACAGCCACAAGGGCGGACACTCTCACCACTCTGGAGGACACGGTGGACATGACCGCAACCGTGATCGCAGCTTTGTGAAAAAGGATCTGAGTGAGGTGACATGCTTCAAGTGTGGACAGAAGGGACACTATGCGGAAAACTGTCCGGAGAGGAAGGGACTGAAGCCAACCAACAACCAGAAGGCCACAGTGAACCACATGAATGTGGAGGAGATCCCAGATGAGCATGACCTTGTGATTGGTAAGTTCCCAATCAACACTCACCCTGCACTTATACTTTTCGATACTGGTGCATCTCATTCATTCATATCAAGGGCATTTGTGGATAAGTATAAGCTACCTACTGAGTCTATGAAAGAGTCTATTAGAGTAAGCTCACCTGGAGGAGATATGATAGCTAGCGCGGGATGTCGCGGCTTAACTGTGATGATTGGAACACACAACTTCATTGCACATCTGGTAGTGTTGGAATCACAAGGGTTAGATGTTATTCTGGGTATGGATTGGATGTCTATGCATGGGGGACACATAGATTGTGCACAGCGAGCTGTTTCACTCAAAACCTCGGATGGTAAGAGAATTAGGTTCAAGTCGGTTGTACGACCGGGAAGGTGTAAGCTGAATTCTCTTAAGGGGTTAGCATGGATACTGTGCCTGTGATTAGGGATTACCCCGACGTGTTTCCAGAAGAGCTGTCAGGAATGCCACCTGACAGGGAAGTGGATTTTCTCATCGACCTAATGCCGGGGACAGGACCTATTGCAAAGAGACCTTATAAGATGGATGTGGATGAGCTGAAGGAATTGAAGAAGCAGCTGAAAGAGCAGTTGGACAAAGGATTCATTGAGCCTAGTTCGTCGTCATGGGGTGCACCTGTTCTGTTAGTGGAGAAGAAAGACAGCAGCAAGAGATTAGTGGTGGACTATCGCTCGCTGAATGAGGTGACCATCAAGAACAAGTACCCTCTGCCGAACATAAATGATTTGTTTGATCAACTGGAAGGAGCGAAGGTGTTCAGCAAGATTGATCTGCGATCAGGCTACTTCCAATTGAAGATCCGGGAGGAAGACATACCAAAAACCGCTTTCACCACTAGGTATGGCTTATATGAGTATACAGTTATGTCTTTTGGACTAACAAATGCCCCAGCATATTTCATGACCATGATGAACAAGGTATTTATGGAGTACTTGGACAAGTTCGTGGTGGTGTTTATTGATGACATACTGATATATTCCAAGGATGATGCTGAGCATGAGAAACATCTGCGACTGATTATGGAGAAGCTGAGGGAACACAAGTTGTATGCCAAATTCAGCAAGTGTGAATTCTGTCTTAACACTGTTGGATTTCTTGGACACGTGGTGTCAAGGGAAGGAGTCGCTGTTGATCCAAGAATGCAGGAACTGAGTGACTGCAGTAACTGAGTGGGAAGCGCCCAAGAATGCAGGAGAGATTCAGAGCTTTTTGGGACTTGCTGGATATTACCGGAGGTTCATTGAAAACTTCTCCAAGATTGCTAAGCCGATGACTGAACTTCTGAAGAAGGAGAGGAAGTTTGAATGGAAGGATGTGTGTGAAGCCAGCCTTTAGGAACTGAAGCGTCGACTAGTTACTGCACCTGTTCTATGTTTACCAGATCTTCAGAAGGATTTCCAAGTGTACTGTGATGCTTCTCGACAGGAACTTGGCAGTGTGCTGATGCAAGATGGGAGAGTGGTGTCATACGCCTCGCGACAACTTAAACACCATGAGCGGAATTACCCCCCACACGACTTGGAGTTAGCGTCAGTGGTTCATGCGCTCAAGGTATGGAGGCACTACTTGGTGGGGAAACACTGTGATGTGTACACCGACCACAAGAGCCTGAAGTACATATTTACACAGAAGGAACTGAACATGAGGCAAAGGATATGGTTGGAACTTATCAAGGACTATGATATGAATCTGCAATACCACCCAGGAAAGTCCAATGTAGTGGCAGATGCTCTGAGCCGGGAGGTTTATGCCAATGGATTGACAATTGGGGAATTGCCCGAGGATTTTTGCAAGCAATTCAAGGACCTTAGACTGGAGGTAGTATCAGAAGGATACTTGGCAACAATGGAAGTCCAACCAACGCTACAGGACAGAATCAGGAAGGCTCAAGTGGGAGACAAGGAGATTGATGAAGTAAAGGAAAAGATGAAGGAGGATCGAGCAAGGGAATTCCGCGAGGATGAGCAAGGAACCGTGTGGTATGGAGATCGTTTGTGCGTTCCCAACGATCCAGAGATAAGGAAGTTGATTCTGCGGGAAGCTCATGACTCGCCGTATTCCATACATCCGGGCAATACAAAGATGTATATGGACCTAAAGGACAGATTCTGGTGGAACAACATGAAGGGAGACATCGCGGAGCATATTGCCCTATGCGATGTATGTAGCCAAGTGAAGGCGGAACACCAGAAGCCAGCAAGACTGCTACAGCCGTTGACTCCATTTGGGTAGTGGTCGACCATTTGACCAAGGTAGCCCACTTTATACCAGTGAAGACGACCTACACGAGTGCAAAGTTGGCCAAGATCTACATGGACAGAATTGTGTGCCTACATGGAGTTCCCAAGAGTATAGTATCAGATAGAGGCACCCAATTTACTTCTCACTTTTGGCGTCAACTGCACGAGTCGCTTGGGACAAGATTGGAGTTTAGCACAACGTTTCACCCACAGACTGATGGACAGACCGAGAGGGTGAATTAGATTTTGGAAGACATGCTGAGAGCTTGCGCTTTGGCTCATGGTTCTAGTTGGGATGAGAATTTACCATATGCTGAGTTTTCCTACAACAACAACTATCAAACCAGCATCAAAATGTCACCGTTTGATGTACTGTATGGGAAACGGTGCCGGACACCATTGCTATGGGATGGAGTAGGAGAACGTCAGTTGTTTGGACCTGATTTGATCAAGGATGCTGAGGAGAAGGTAGCCTTGATTAGGGACAGGATGAAGGTAGCACAATCAAGGCAGAAGAGCTACGCTGACGCCAAGCGCAAGGAAGTGGTGTATGAGATAGGTGATAGAGCATACCTCAGAGTGTCGCCACTTCATGGTATCAAGAGGTTTGGAATTAAGGGTAAGCTGGCACCTCGGTTTATTGGACCGTATCGGGTCTTAGCATGCAAAGGAGAAGTTGCTTATCAGTTGGAGTTGCCAGAGGCTCTGTCCACCGTTCACAATGTGTTCCACGTGTCCCAGCTGAAGAAGTGCCATCCGGAAATGGTGGATACACCATTAAGAGACACTGTGCCACTAGAGGAGGTTCAACTTGAGAATGACTTGACCTATGAGGAGAAGCCGGTCAAGATTCTGGAGACAGCGGAGAGGATTACCCGTACCAAGACAATCAGGTTTTGCAAGGTGCAGTGGAGCCACCACACCGAAGAGGAAGCCACTTGGGAGCGTGAGGATGACATCCGAGAGGACTACCCGCACCTATTTGCTAGCCACGCCGAATTTCGGGGACGAGATTCATCTTAAGGGGGTTAGTCTTGTCACATCCCAAATTTTAGATTTGGTTCTACATATCATTCATATCATAGCATCATGATCTTCGATACAAAACCTTCGATTGAAATGATTCGGCAAAACGCTATTTTCAAAACCCTATTTTACTTTACTAAAATGCTCCTGCGGGAGGGTATACTAGGACTTGTGTTTTTCCACCCTTGTAGACTAGTGGTTTCACTCACCACTTGGCCCTAGATTGATCTCCTAGATTTTAGAAAAATTTAGGAACAAGTTTCGCCCAATTCGGAGTCCGTATGAAGAAGTTACGGAGGAAATACTAACTAGGAAATTGGAAAAAAGAAAAGATAAAAAAAGGGCGCAGCCGCTGGGCCGAGCCGGCCCACGCAGCAGCCAGCAGCGCGCGCAGCCGCCGCCGCCCGCGCGACGCGTAGTAGCCGCCGCCGCCGCCAGCTGCCGACCCGCTGACGAGCGGGGCCTGCCGGTCGGCCGCCTCCAGTCACCTCCACGTGGAGCCCGCCTGTCAGCCGAGTTCGTCTCGAGCTCCAACTACTAGCACGATTCTCGCGGGATTCCCGTGTCGTTTCCGAACCGATTTCAACGATTTTTCTTGCCTATAACGATCTCCTCAAGCCCCTCTTCCAAAACCCCCATCTAATTGCAACCGAGACGCCCTAAATCTCCGGTGATTTCTCGCCGGAGTTCGAGCCCGCCGCCGCCATTAGCTTAGGTGAGCGCGTAGCCCTCGCCTCACCCATGCGCGCCGCCACCTCGCTGCACCACCCGCCTGACCGACGCCTCCTTCTTCCCGCATGCCGCCGCCCCGACGCCCGCCCGAGCCGCCGCCGCCTGACGCCGACCCTGCCGCCGGCGACCGCACACGCGCCTGCCGCCTCTCCTCCGCGTCGAAGCCGACGACCCCGCCGCCACACCGACCGCCCACCGCCACCAGGAGACGCCACCGCCGCCGGGGAACCTCGCCGCCGCCGCCGGTGAGCACCACCCCGCCGCCTTGCTCCCTGGCCGCACGATCTGCGGCGAACGGCCTAGATCGGCCGTTGACCGGTCAGCCCCAGGCGCTGACTGGTCAACCGCCCAGTCAGCGCCCAGTCAGCCGCCACGTGGGCCAGTCAACAGTCAAAGTTGACTGGGTATTTTCCTTAATTGATTTAATTGGCAGAAACTTGTTTAATCTTGTAAATTGCGTAGAAATTAATCTACTAGGCCAAAAATTGCAAATAAAATATGTGTAGATTCAGTAAGTCGTGTAGAATCTTGCTGTACCATTGTTTTACACTTTTGCAGCAAGATTTTGTCCAGATTAATTAAAAGATTTAATGGCCTTTTTGGAGTAATTAATTCGTAGAAAAAGATCTGTAACTCCAAAAATTGCAAATAATATGTCCCTGGATTCAGCAGAACAAGGAGAATCTCAAAGTGAATTAAAAAGATAGGCTTACTGTGAAAACTTTGGCAGAAACCATTTAGTGGCTTTCTGTAGTATTTTAATTACTCAGGGAGTTTTATAATTCCTTTTTGAGTAATTCTAATTGGTACTGTTCCTAAATAGCAATGCCTATACAGTAGAATTTTCCCAAGATTTTACAAACAGTATACTATCAGTAGTGAATTATTTGGGTTCTAGCTCTAGTTTTGAGCATTATATTTTTGCATAATAGTTTTACTTGTGCTAAAATTATTTTCCATGCATGCATTCATGCATCATCTTTGTTGCATATGCTTGTGGATGGTTTGTTTATGATTGCAATTGTATCGTGTAGATTGTGACGAGTGCAACGCTTGCTCGTGTGTGGATTGTTCTTCCGACCGCTACAACCAAGGCAAGTAGATGCTACTTTGTTCATGATGTTGTCCTACTATTTTCAATGCATTGTCGTTTATTTTGTAGATGCATGTGTAGGATGATACTATCGCTATGCTATGTCCTATTATGTGGTAGGGCTTTCCTTGTAGATGAACCACCGTTGGTAGATGTGCTTAGCCATGGTATGATGACCGTGGGCTGGGTTACATCACTGAAAGTTGTTTCTAAATGTGTTGGTTTGCGAAATCTAAAACAACTTAATCAATGAATCTCCTGGGTGTGATGGGATTGATAAATTTTGGTGGTTTCATTGCGGAAAGGCACCCAGGTATCAAGAGAAAATGATTGGCTTCTTTATTGTGTAGCTTACGTGTACAACCATGTGCCAATAATGAAATGGGCGGTTGGTTGGACCTAGTAGGTTGTGGTAACTCGAACCCGCGTATCCAGAGATGTAGAATTTTGGTAGGTTGGACCGGTGCGCGTCGGGATTGGGGAGCTACTTCCCGAACAGTCTCTTCTTGGACTTCTCACTATCATCATCCAAAATGAGAGTGATGGTACGAGCTGAGTTGCTTGATATTGATTCCATGACATGTTTCTCGCTCATTCTAATTTCATAATTGCTTTAATATTGTTGGGTTAACTTAATTGGGATATTTTCAAAGAAAATCTAAAACTATTTATGAAAGTAGGACAAAGGTATTTGCAAATGCAAGCTAGCCACAACTCCACTTGCCAGACATGCATGTAGATGTTAGCACTATTGTCCCCTTTACTAGCTCTACTTGCCATATATTCCATGTATTGACCCTTCGAGGCTGCTACGTTTCATGTTGCTGGATATTCCGATTCTGAGTAATCGATATAGGCCACGGTACTCCACTCAGCACTTGTTCACTTGTGGGCAATTTGAAGAATGGAGGATTTACTTTATTTATGTTGCTACCTGAATAATTTGAGCTAGCCTTGGGCTAAGCTTTTATTATAATAATGGTACTCTGGATCATCGTTACTTATGATACACGGATATTTTGCTATGTTATTCATCTTATTCTATTGTGGGCCAATGAACCGATCCAGGGATTGGCATGTCACATAGAAGCCACGGTCTTTTCGGAACCGCGGTGTTACACTAGTTCATACGGGCTTGCATAATTTTATCGGTGTGGCTGAGGCAAACAGTCTGAATGGTTTTATGTGTTGTCCATGTATTGTCTGTTAAAATAAAAATAATTACTCTTTTAGCTTTGTGAAGAAAATGTATCTAGACTTCTTTTAGTGTGTATATTCACTCCAAACATGAATGAACCTATATACTAAAATAAGTTTAGATACATTTTATTCACAAACCTAAAACATATTATATTTTAAAACAGAGGGAGTACTTGGTAGAAGATTATAAGAAGTTTGATAAAATTCTTCCCTTCACAGTGAAGACTAACCCAAGCATCCCGTTAAATGATGAAGATGATCCATGGTTACGGCCAATTCGATCATAAGCAAGCGACATGCACGAAGAAGATTCATGTCCTCCAAGGCATTTTAGGATACAAGTGACTATATGTATTAAATGAGCCTCGATAAACATTGGTCATTTGGCCTGAAAGCCATGAAACTCGAACATGATAGCTCATTTTGAGGAGAACATTTCGAGATGCAATCAATATACCAGGATTGGTATTTTTCCTTGCAACTATGTCATATAATATGACACCACACGAAGATTTAATATTATTCAGACTGTTTTTGAATTTCTTATGCCCGTTTCAAACTATGGTCAAAACGACGGGCATGAAGATTCTTACCTAGGGGATGAGCCTTGATAAACTTGCATTGGATCTCTAAAGAAACATCTTATTGTGAGTCTAAAAATGATATAGTTTTATAGTTTCTTTTCTATTTACAAAAATGTATTAAATATTGTAAATTTAATAACTTTTATTCTGTAATTCATAAAAAGGTGTATAATGTATCAAAATGTCTAGAAAAAAAAGATATATCTTTTAGCATAAAATTCATGCATTGTTAAGAAAATTACATGACAACTTTAATTAGGAGAACAAAATGAACCACCGTAGGTGATTTCGAGGTTTCCCTGTTTTAGGGTTTAGACCCCTCGGACCCTGTTTAAAATGGTCAAGCATGCCTTAGGGTTACATTTCAATACTATTTAACTTGTCATATTATAATTATTGCTTGAGCATTGTATCGATGCCATATTTTGATTTTTTTTCCCTTTCTTTCCAGTGTTTTCCTTCTTCCTGGTAGAATACGAGATCAAGTATGAGATCAAAGATAGAGATCAACACCATCAAAGATCAAAGATCAATACTTGACCAATTGTAATCAAGTCAAGTACAAGGATTCTAAAGATCTATATTTTGGTTATCAAGGGGAAAATACAAGCATAGGCCCACCATTATACAATCCCATGCTTTCAAAATCTTTCAATTATTGCTATGATGCATACGGTTCTACTTTGGTCTTTTATTGATAGATAGAGTATCCTATCTGTTTCATGATTTCCTCGATATTGTGGCAAGGTATCGTACTATGTTCTTCTATCAATTAATGATTCTACTGTGGTCTTTATCGATAAATTATAGGTGTTTAATAACAAAGCCACTCCCTTCACATTTGTCGTGGGAGTAATGTATTCGGGTCGGGCGCGACAACGCGCGCCATATAGGGAGTAATGTATTACTTTATGCTGGCAATCAATCAATCACATTCAAGCATTGTAATAATTAGTTCTAAGTAGTCCTTTGTTTTTCTTAACTTAGGTTTTTATCTTTAAGTGCTTTGGTTAAGTGCTTTGGCATCCTACGCGCCATATAGGGACAATGGATGGGTGCGGCAACACGTGCCATATAGCGACTATGTACGGTTTTCTTAACTCCGTGGAGGCAACCATTTCACGCGGTGTCCTTAATTCATTAGCTCTTTGTTGTGTTTATAGCATTGAAATAACTTGCAAGTCTTTGCAAAAACTATGGACCACGAAAGAGACGAAGAACAAGAAGAGATATTGAGGAATATGATTAGAGGTGGAGATGATATCACCTCAAAGTATCTGAACGACTCTGGTGAGGGAGTGGAGGATCTCGAGTGAAGAGACGACACCGATGAGGGAATGGAGGGAGAAGATGAAGGCTCCGGTGTTGGAACCTTAACTACAAAGTCCGATGAGGATATAAATTAAGCCACTGCTGACTAGATGCATTGATTGATTTACATATATATCAACAATTGTTTCTTCTTTTAGCCCTCCGGAGGCAATCTTTGAAACGAGGACCGACAAAAAATTTGTGCGATAATGTAACATCCCAAAAATATTAATCAAGATTATCAAGTTCCAATCACCCAAGTTTAGGGTTAACAAAAACTTTTGTTATTAAAATCAAAATGAATGCATGTGTGTGTGATGAATGCATCAATGCTTGCAATGCCCTATTCGATTGCTATGAGTGGCAAGGATTGGTTTAAAGATGAAAACAATATCATCTAGATCATTTCCAAGCAGAATCAAATGAGAAGAAAATCAAATATAAGACATATGAGCAAATGGTCCTTTTGACCAAAGTTAACCACTAGACCACTTTGAGTGTTCCTAGTCCAAGATTTCTAATAGAAACAAATCCAATTCTTTTTACCCCTTGCTAGACCAAGTAACAAATAATCCAAGCCCACTTTACAAACCAACAGAAACAAATTTCAAATCTATTCAAATGACAATTCAAAATTGAATCCTTAATAGATACTAAGATCACCATTTTTAAAAAACCACTCAAACCAGTTCACCTTGCCAAACCCAAGCAACCAGAGACTACCAAGCATGTAACCAGAGCACTCACCAAAATTCAGCCAAAAATTCAAATTCAAATCTCATGCAACCATTTCATCAAACACATGGTGAGCACAGATTAAATTGCCTAACTTCTACTGTTCTTGATCAATGCCTTGTTCCCCCATTGTCCCTAATTCTCTCCCCTTGTCTCCCCCGGTGACCACCAGTGCATTGAACAAGCTACTAACCCTACCCTTGCACTAGTGCCATGCCACCCGAAGATACCATCACCGGCCGACCGTGGCCAGCACGCAGGAGGCAGCGCCGCACCCGTCCACGATGTCCAGGAGGCAGGCCACCATCCACCGCCACCCCTCTCCAACCCTCGAGTGCAGCCAGGCCCTGGACCACTGAGAACAGCCGCGCCCATTTTCTCTCAGCCATGCCGAAGCGCTCCAGAGCGCCGAAGCCGACACGCTCGCACACGCCGCGCCTCACCCTCTCCACGCATCACTCCATGTGCCATGGCCCTAGCTACCCCCTAGACATGCCTTGTACGTCATCAAAAACGCCGTCGGTGATGCGCAGAGCGTCGACCCGTTCCGACCGTTCCCGACCACCCCTTGCCGTTCCATTAAGCCCGTGATGATCGCCAGGAGAGACCGCACCGGCCTACGCCCTTCGCCATGTCGTTAGCTCACTGCACCGTCGTCACTAACGAACCCTGACCATCCCGCACTGCCCATCTCGCCGGTGTATAAATAGAGGCCACCCCAGCCCTCATTCTCCACACCATCTCACTCCCCTCTCTCTCAGAACCACCCCTGACCCTTCCCCGGAGCAAGGCGAGCACCAGGCCACCGGAATTTCACCGGAGTCCGCCGCTACAGAGGAGGAGCGGAGCTGTTGATTGGAGCCGCCCCATGAGCCGCCGTGACCACCTTTCAAACCTCCGTCGTCGCCAACGTCGTTCGCCCCCATCGCCGACCCTAGATGGAGCCCTGGTAAGCCGCCGCGTACCCCCACCATCGCCGTTAGGGTTTGTTCTCGTCGGATCTGTTCGACGGATACGACGCACCATAGCCATAGATCCTAGTCTAATCGCACGGCCCAGATTGAAACATACCCCTTCACTTAGACCGAGCCGCTGACGCCTAGACCCCCTGTCAACAGCCCGCTGTGCGCGCGATGTGCAGGTGGGCCGGCCAAGTAACTTTCCCGTGCGTAGCCCAGCAGTTCAAATAGATATTTTCCAATTTAGTTCAAACATAGTTCAGTCAGTGACTTTGAAAATCAATTCAAAGAGTTTTACTGAACCAAATTGCATGAAACCAATTTTGTTAGAAAGCTATTGAAATTATCATTCCAATCACGTTGCATTCAAACCATTTGAAATTATAGATCACCTATAGCAAAAATGAAAAGACAGAGACTTTCTACATTCAAACATTTTTCAAAAATCAACCATAAATGCTTTTGAGTTGATTCCAACTCTCAAAAATCACATTTGACAAGATCTATCAGAATATGTAAAAATATTTAGGTTTACATGCAGTGATCTTGGACAAGTGTTAAAAGAAAGCCCCATAGGCAATTCTAGTCACTTTAATTATTTAAAACAATAATGTTCAACCTTATTAAATTATGACACCACTTTAAATCACATTCCCACGTATTAAAATATGTGGTGATGACATGTGTCAACATGATCCCTTATTCTAATTGGAGAATATTAAATCTTAAGTAGTTTTCAATGAGTAGAAATTATTTTTCTAAAATAAAATAAATAAGACTAGGTCTTTAATTCGTGTGATGATTGTGATGATGCTAGATCATCTAGTGTGAACCTTTGTGTGCCAAATAGAAGTAGTTAAGTATTGTTTGGTGATTGTGTATCTCGTATTTATTTATAGACGCAGGCTATGAGGAGGAGGAGTACTACGAAGAAGAAGAAAACTTCAACCACTGCACTACTCAAGGCAAGCTACACTATGCAAGCTAACACTTGCATGTTTCTTAACTATGCAAGCTAACACTTGCAAGTTTCTTAACTATGAAGCTAAGTTAAACCATGCAAGCCATCCTTGCAAGCCTAAACCTACCAGTTAACCTATGCAAGATGCATTAGGCATACTTTGGTTATGCAACCTTGATTATCCCAAATCCCATTTTTACTTGCAAGATTTCTTCTTTTATTTCTTTATCAAAGTTCTGTATTACTTTTATTTAGTGTTTTGTGAGTTTTGTAAAGATATTATAGGTAGCATAAATAGCATAAAACTTGGCCTAAGTTAGTTAGAACTAGATGTCATACTGAGGCATGAGACTAGTTTTGGATAATTCACACTTGATTAGCACCCCTCATTAGTGAATACCCTCAATGTTAGTGGCTAGTGCTAAGAATAAAAGTTGATCACTTTAGATGGGAATACTTGGTGAAAATGATTAGAAAACCTTGGAATGAAGATTCATTCTATTGAAATGTTTTTACATGTATTATGAACACAAGATGATTTGATGATGAAAATGTTGAGGCATGAGCCTTAGCCTTTTATAAAACTGATGGTTGGGTTCGGATGCGATACCATTCCAATTTTACCCTACAACCACAATACCCGAATTTGGGTAGGGCTTGACTGGAGGTTTATATATATTAGTATAGGTTCCCTTGCGGAAGAGGTTTGAGATGAAGCTACCTCATGATGAGTGTCCACCTGTGCAGTTCCCAAGATGACAGATGGTCATGGTTGGGAGGCCAAACTCATACGGGACGTGCCTATACTAGGGTGTGTAATTGAAAGGTTAGGATTGATTATCCACATACTGAGTATGGTGATTCAGGATTGTTCCTGACGGATGTATCGAATGTTGTGGTGAAAGTGTACAATCTCTGCAGAGTGTCAAACTATTCGAATAGCTGCGTCTGCGGTTATGGATAGTTGGAGTGGCCATACTGTTCCGTTGTCAGATGTTTTCAAAATGACTTATGAAATGAACTATGACTTTGACTTGACCACAACAGGGTTGTGAACATGAAAACTAAGTTCCCACTTAGGTGTTGTAAAAGATGAAGTTAGTTTTCTTTACTTCTAAATTCAGTTAGAGATAAATCTGGCCTTTTGCAAATAAACCTAGAGCTTAGGATTCCTACTCGAACTACTTTACTTGTTAGTGATAGTTTGCGAGTACTTAAAGAGTACTCATGGCTTTGTCCCTGGCTATTCCTATGGTGATACTATGAGGAGGACTACCAGGATGATGGACAGCAGGAAGTCTATGACAACTAGGATCATCTCCCATCGTCAGCATTGCATGTGACCCTGAAGATGGAGCTTCGACCATGCTACCCTTATTATTATTCCACTGCGTTAATTGTATTAAGACTGGATCATGAGATCTTTTATTTGTAAGATCCTTTATTATGGTTTGTAATGGATGATGAACTATGGTACCAATCTTTTATGTCTCGCAAAAATGGTAATCCTAGGATTGCGCTGTATGGCATAACAGGCATCTGAGATTAAAAATTCGGGCGTTGAAAAGTTGGTATCAGAGCCATCCTGACCATAGGAGACCATAGTTAGAATGGATGCTTGAATCAAAAACTTAGTTTCCAAAAACAAAAGAAGTGAGTATTTATGAAAACCTATTCTCATTCTTATCACTGAGATTCTTTCAAGAAAATTTATGTTCCTAAAAAATTCTTACATAAAATTTGACACACTTGATCACTCTACTAACTTACTTATCCTACATTCTTATAGATGGAGGTCAAGTATAGCAAGTTCTACCAGCTGGGAAATGCAGGATAGCTCATTTTCGAGCGCGATTTAGACCAACTCTCGGAACTTCTTGAGAACCCACATCTAGATTTCTTCGGAGCACAACTCAATGATCAGCAAGGAGGAGAACTACAATGGCCGATAGTTGCCAATCTCAGAGGCAAGATGGAGGCACACACCTCAGAGGGGATCCAATAGCTTAAGAGAGAATAACTGGCTAGACGGACTCGCCAGGGCTATGTAGGAAGCTCTTGCCTGTTTGTGTGGGCAAAGCATCAACCAAATCAAGGGCACTCGCTTTGAGTACTACGCAAGGCGTGATGCTACGGGACATCCATTGGAGGTGCCAGTCCACCCAAAGCTGAAGCATCAGGTGGATCATCTGGACTTCATGCTGTATGATAGGCATAAGGAGTTGGACAACGCCTGCGCCTACGCCAACCACAACTATGCCATTGCAGTCAAGAAGGATCAAACCCTCTCCATCCTTGCGAAGGAGCGCAAGTCACTTTGCCGTCTACGTGACAAGAAGGATCGCATTATTGCTCGCCTTTGTCACAAAGTGTCAGACTTGGAGGAGACCATCCATGAGCGGGACATGCAGCTTGAGGAGAGAGAGAATGCAGGGGAAGATATCTGTGGAGATCCCTACTCCTACCTCAGTGATGATGATGACTACCTGGAGGACCAAGCCATGGATTTCGACACTGATGATGATGATTCTACCTTCATTGATAATGAAGAAACCACCGATTCTGATGAGTAGTAGCACTTAAGGACTATCGTAGGTGTGAGTTGTATCTGGTCCCACTATATCGTAGCTTCATAGAATGGTTCTTAAAACCATATGTTACTGTCACATCCCAAATTTTAGATTTGGTACTGCATATCATTCATGTCATTGCATCATAATCATCCATGCAAAATTTCAGTTGGAAATGATTCTGGCAAAACAATATTTTCAAAGCCTATTTTTAATTGCTACAATACACCTACAAGGGGTTGTACCAAGGATTGTAATCCACTCTTTGAAAACTAGTGGGAAGGAGTACAAAAGGATCCTAGGTTGGTCTCCTAGATTTTTGAAAATTTTAGAAAGAATTTTCACTCAATTCGGAGTTCGTTTGAGAAAGTTACGATAGATTTACTAAAACAGAAATTGGAAAAAGAAAAAGAACAAAAAAAAGGAGCAAACGGCGCAGCAGCAGCAGGCCCGCCGCGGCCCAGCCATCGTACGTGCGCGTAGCAGCCGCCACCGCCCGCGCGGCAGACAGCTACGCGCCGCCTGCCAGCCCGCGCCGCGCCCCCAGCCACCGACAGGTGGGGCCCACCTATTGGCGGCGCCCCAGCCGCCCGCCGTGTCCGTCCCGGACACCGCAACCGGGTTGACCCCGCGCGGGCCCCCTACTTAGCCTAGCCGCCCCGTCGCCCCCTCCCCTGTCGCACGCCGCCTCGCCTCGCACGCGCGCTCGCCTCGCACGCGCGCCGCCGTCGCCGTCCGCCGCCGTCTCGGTAAGCCGCAGCCGTCGCACCTCGCTCCCTCTCCTCCCTCGCGTGCCACCGCCACTGCCTACTGACCCCGCCGCGCTCTTCTTCCCATCCGCAGGAGCCGACGCCGCCGCGAATTTCTCGCCGGGGCCGCCGCCGCCGCACGCCTCCGGCCGTTGATCGCCGCCGCCCCTGCGCTCGCCGACCCGCGCCACCACCGCCAGGAGGTCCGCCGCCACTCCCTCGACGCCGTCTCGCTGCCCACAGCTGCCGGAGACCCCCTGCCGCCGCCGCACGACGACACCACCGTCGTCGCCGCCGCTAAGGTGAGCTCCCGCCGCCGCCTCTCCTCGGCCGTTGGATCCGTGATCAGCGGTCCAGATCGCGTGATGACCGTGCGGTTGACTGGTTGACCAGTCAACGCGCGCTGAGTCAGCCGCTGAGTCAGCCAGGAATATTCCTGGAATATTCCCTTTTGGATTAAAATTTAAATAGATTTTGCAGAAAATAGTTGTACCTTGTAAACATCATAGAAATTAATATACTGGGCCAAAAATTACAAATAAAATATGTGTAGATTCAGTAACTCGTGTAGAATCTTGCTATACCATTGTTTTACACTTTTACAGCAAGATTTTGTCCAGATTAATTAAATGAGTTAATGGCCTTTTTAGAGTAATTAATTCGTAGAAAAATATCTGTAACTCCAAAAATTGCAAATAATATGTCCCTGGATTCAGTAGAACAAGGAGAATCTCAAAGTGAATTAAAAGGTTAGGCTTACAGTAATAAATTTTGCAGAACCTATTTAATGTCTTTCTGCAGTATTTTAATTACTCAGGGAGTTATATACTTCCTTTTTGAGAAATTCCAATTGGTACTATTCCTATTTAGTAATGCGTACATAGTAGAAGTTTTCCAAGATTTTACAAACAGTAAGTTAACAGTAGTGAATTATTTGGGTTCTAGCTCTGTTATTGAGCATTATATTTTGCATACTTGTTTTCCTTGCGCTAAAAATATTTTCCATGCATGCATACAGTAGCTTTACTGAATAAGATTATGTGGTGCTGCTGTAGCATCAGTCCATTTGTCGTGCATGCATCTTGCATAATCTTTGTTTGCATATGATTGTGGATGGTTTGTTTATGATTGCAATTGTATCGTGTAGATTGTGACGAGTGCAACGCTTGCTCGTGTGTGGATTGTTCTTCCAACCGCTAAAACCAAGGCAAGTAGATGCTACTTTGTTCATGATGTTGTCCTACTATTTTCAATGCATTGTCGTGTATTTTGTAGCTGCATGTGTAGGATGATACTATCGCTATGCTATGTCCTATTATGTGGTAGGATTTTCCTTGTAGATGAACCACCGTTGGTAGATGTGCTTAGCCATGCTACGATAAACGAGGGCTGGGTTACATCACTGAAAGTTGTTTCTAAATGAGTTCGTTTGCAAAAACTAAAACAACTTAATCAATGAATCTCCTGGGTGTGATGGGATTGATAATTTTTGGTGGTATCATTGCGGAAAGGCACCCAGGTATCAGGAGAAAATGATTGGCTTCTTTATTTTGTAGCTTACGTGTACAACCATGTGCCAATAATGAAATGGGCGGTTGGTTGGACTTAGTAGGTTGTGGTAACTCGAACCCGCGTATCCAGAGATGTAGAATTTTGGTAGGTTGGACCGGTGCGCGTCGGGATTGGGGAGCTACTTCCCGAACGGTCTCTTCTTGGACTTCTCCCTATCATCACCCTAAATGAGAGTGATGGTACGAGCTGGGCTGGCCAAGTCACATGGGTAAAGTGTACTAACCCCTGCAGGGTGTATAATCTAATCGATTAGCCGTGTCCCCGGTTCTGGACATCTGAGTTGCTTGATATTGATTCCATGACATGTTTCTCTCTCATTCTAATTTCATAATTGCTTTAATGTTGTTGGGTTAACTTAATTGGGATCTTTTCAAAGAAAATAAAAAACTGTTTATGAAAGTAGGATAAAGGTATTTGCAAATGCAAGCTAGCCACAGCTCCACTTGCCAAATATGCATGTAGATGTTAGCACTATTGTCTCCTTTAATAGCTCTACTTGCCATACATTCCATGTATTAATCCTTCGGGGCTGCTACGTTTCATGTTGCAGGATATTCCGATTCTGAGTAATCGATATAGGGCACGGTACTCCACTCGGCACTTGTTCACTTGTGGGCAATTTGAAGAATGGAGGATTTGCTTTATTTATGTTGCTACCCGAATAATTTGAGCTAGCCTTGAGCTAAGATTT
This sequence comes from Avena sativa, assembly GCA_916181665.1. Classification (NCBI taxonomy): domain Eukaryota; kingdom Viridiplantae; phylum Streptophyta; class Magnoliopsida; order Poales; family Poaceae; genus Avena; species Avena sativa. The sequence continues at coordinate 6,056,120 of OV702282.1, read as the reverse complement.
TATTGTAATAATGGTACTCTGGATCTTCGTTATTTATGATACACGGATATTTTGCTATCTTATTCATCTTATTCTATTGTGGGCCAATCAACCGATCCAGGGATTGGCATGTCACATAGAAGCTACTGTATTTTCAGAACCGTAGTGTTACAGTTACCTTAGTGTGGTGTGTGTTTGTATTGGGTGCTATGAATGAATGAAAAGAAAGTTGCTAGTTGGCAAAACCAGAGTCAAAATCAAAGTTTAAAAGCTTTTCAAAAACAAATCCATGAACCTTAGAAATTTCCCTCTTGTCTCCCGATCTATCTCAATCTTCAGATGCCTCGCGGAGGAAGCAGCTCGTCTCAAGACCCAATGCTGCAAATCTTGCAAATGTTAGTTGCTGAGTGTGAAGCTAGAAGAGCTGAATGTCAAACTAACTTAGCCACCCTTAAACAGATAGCTCAGATGGCCAATAATAATCAAGGCCATGGAAACCAAGACAACCATGGATCCAACCTTAAGAACTTTCAAAACACCAATCCCCCATTTTTAGTAAGTCTGAAGAGCCATTAGATGATGATGAATGGCTGCAGACCATGGAGAACAACTTAGAAGTCGCAGGAGTGGAGGCCAATGAGAAAGTACTGTTTGCCACCCATTATCTGGCAGGTGATGTAAGAGCTTGGTGGAATAGCATTCGCACCATGAATGGAGTACAAATGATGACTTGGGATGCATTCAAACTCAAGTTCAGCAGAACCCATGTGCCATCGGGTTTAGTCAAGAGGATGAGAGATGAGTTCAGAGAATTGAATCAAGGGAGGATGATAGTATTGAATACCGTGAAAAATTTCTGTCATTAGCTAGGTATGCACCAGATGAGATTGACACCAAAGAAAAGAAGAAGGAGAGATTCTTGAATGGTCTGCATAATGGGATGGAGACAGTATTAGTCAACATTCCTTTTGCTGACATTGAAGCCTTAGTGGATTCAGCAATCCAGATGGAAGGCAAGATCAACCAAGCCAATGAGAATCGCAAGCGTCGAATGATGCATCAACCAGGATCCCACCATACCCCAAAGTATCGCCCAGCCCGTCTGCAGGATATGCCCTAAGAAACAATAGACCCCATATGACCTATCCGAACTATCCCAACCATGGAGGAGGAAACCCAAGGCCCGGAGGAAACCACAACAATAACCTCGACAACTCCAACAATTTCAACCGTGCAACGCCTAAGTCCAATAACAACAACCCCAACAACAACAATACTGCCCCAAGGACTGGAAGCAATGCCGTGCCTGTTGCAGGAAAGGACAAGTCTCAAGTTACTTGTTTTGAATGCGGAGTCAAGGGTCACTACTCCAACGAGTGACCCAAGAAGCTTGCAGCAGCCACCAATGTGAATGCCCCAGCTCAGCAGCAACACCGTGTTTAGCCTGGAAGGAGATTTTCCCCAGGGAACTCACTCAACCGCAACAGCCGTCTATTTCACATGAATGCTGAAGAAGCTCAGGAAGCGCCAGATGTCGTGTTGGGTATGTTTTTTGTTAACTTAGTACTTGCAAGAGTGTTGTTTGATTCTAGAGCATCGCACTCATTTGTTACAGAAGAATTTGCATGCACTAGTAAGATTCAACCAACAAAACTGAAGCATGGTATGATAGTTAAAATACCTGTTCAACCACCAAAGCTAGGCAAATTTGAAAGGCCGTACCTATTAGAATACATGGAATAGATTTTTATGCTAATCTAATAGTACTTGGAACCAAAGGTTTGGAAGTATTACTAGGAATGGGTTGGATGTCAAAACATAAAGGATTAATCGACTGTGCCAAGAAAGCCATAACCATGACTAGTACCACTAGAGTATAAGTAGAGCATGTATCTGAAACTTTTCCCCGTCAATTCAAGTGCAACAAGAGTCTAGCCCAACTAACCATTGACCAAGTCAGAGTAGTCTGTGAATACCCCGAGGTATTCTTGAATGTATTGCCCGTCATGCCCCCAGATCGGGATATCGATTTTATCATTGAACTAATCCCTGGAACTGGACCCATAGCTCAGAGACCTTATAGTATGAACTCGTCTGAATTAGTGGAGCTAAAGAAGCAACTGGATGCTATGCTGGAGATAGGACTGATTCAACCAAGTGCGTCGCCATGGAGATCACCTGTTTTGTTTGTGGATAAGAAAGATGGAGGTAACTGTTTGTGCATGGATTATCGGAAACTGAATAATGTCACCATTAAGAACAAGTACCCACTACCGAAGATAGAAGATCTGTTTGACGAGTTGACCGGTGCCAAAGTGTTTTCTAAGATTGATCTTAGAACTGGTTATCATCAACTAAAGATTCACGCAGAGGATATTCCAAAGACTTCCTTGAGCACCAGATATGGACCGTATTAGTAAATTGTCATATCCTTTGGATTAACCAATGCCCCCGCTTATTTCATGAACATCATGAATAAGATTTTTACGAACTTCCTGGATAAGTTTGTCGTTGTTTTTATCAATGAGATTCTGATCTATTCCAAATCAGAAGAAGAACACGAGCTACACCTGATGACCATCCTCAAAACCCTTAGAGAGCATCAGTTGTATGCCAAGTTTAGCAAATGTGAGTTCTGGTTAAAGGAAGTAGGATTCCTCCGAAATATCGTGTCGGCGGGAGGAATTGCTGTCGATCTCGCCAAGGTTAAGGATGTGGAAGAATGGCAAGCCCCAACCACCCAAACCCAAGTTCGTGCATTTCTCGGATTAGCGGGATATTACCGCAAGTTCGTAGAAGGATTGTCGAGCATTGCAAGACCCATGACCCAATTGTTGAAGAAGGATAAGAAGTTTGAATGGACGGACAAATGCGAAGCAAGTTTTCAAGATCTCAAGAAGAGATTGATTTCAGCCCCAATCTTGATTATGACGGATATCAAGAAGCCTTTTTATGTGTATTGTGACGCATCCAAGATTGGTCTCGGATGTGTGCTGATGCAAGCAGGCGAAGTCATATCCTAGTTGTACCGACAATTGAAGCAAAATGAACAGAACTACCCTACCCATGACCTCGAACTAGCAGTCGTAGTTTTAGCCTTGAAGACATGGCGGCATTACCTCATGGGTAACCGCTGTGAGATTTATTCGGATCACAAGAGTCTGAAGTATATTTTCACCTAGAAGGAGCTAAATATGAGGCAAAGGAGATGGATAGAGCTCATCAAGGACTATGACCTTGACATTCACTATCACCCCGGCAAAGCCAATGTGGTAGCAGATGCTCTTAGCAGATTGCCGTGTCGATTGAACACTATGATAAAACAAGCCCAGCCAAGTTTACATGAGGAGATGGAAAATTTCAGAGTGGAGCTAGTTAGCGAAGGGTTTTTGGCTAGCATAGAAGTTCAACCCACTTTGATTAGTCAGGTCAAGGAGGCGCATAAAGGAAATGCTAGTATCGACAGAATCAAACATCGTATCGGTACAGGGAAGGTACTCGGATTCACCGAAGATGAAGGAGTTTTGTGGTATAAAGGACGTATCTGTGTACCAGTAGATTCCGAGTTGAAGCAAGCTATTTTACAAGAAGTGCATGATACTCTTTATTCCATCCACCCGGGAGGAACGGAGATGTATCAGGATTTGAAGGAGCAATTTTAGTGGCACAAGATGAAGAGATAAATCGGAAGCTACATAGCCAAATGTGATATCTGTCAGAGAGTCAAAGCGGACATCAGATACCCGCAGGACTTTTGCAACCACTGAAGATTTCGGAATGGAAATGGGATTCAGTCGGAATGGATTTTATCACCGGTTTGCCTACATCTAGTAGGGGAAATGACTCTATCTGGATCATAGTGGATAGACTGTCTAAAGTAGCCCATTTCTTACCTATCAAGACCACTTACCAGAGCTCAAAGCTAGCAGAGTTGTACATTGCTAGGATAGTCAGTTTGCATGGAGTCCCCAAGAACATTGTGTCGGATTGAGGAACTCAGATTACCTCAAGGTTTTGGAAGAAAGTCCAAGAAGGATTAGGAACAAGACTGGATACCAACACAGCTTATCACCCTCAGACTTATGGACAAATGGAGCGAGTAAACCAGATACTCGAAGATATGTTGAGAGCTTGTGTGTTGGAATATGGATCAAAATGGGAAGACTGTCTGACTTTCAAAGAATACTCATACAACAACAGTTACCAAGCCAGTTTGCAAATGGCCCCATTTGAGTTTATGTATGGAAGAAAGTGCCATACCCCGTTGAATTGGTCAGAAGTAGGAGAGAGTCAGATTTTCGGACCCGACATCCTAAGGGAAGCAGAATAGGAAGTTCACCAGATCCGTGAGCACCTCAAGACCGCCCAATCTAGACAGAAGAGTTATGCCGACAAGATACGTCGAGACCTAGCCTTCACTATCAGATATTTTGTGTATCTAAAAGTATAACCCTTGAAAGGAATGCAACGTTTGCAAGTGAAAGGGAAGTTAGCCCCCAGATATATTGGACCCTTCAAGATTTTGAATCGCCGAGGAGAAGTATCATATCAACTGAAACTGCCGGAGGAGATGTCAGCCGTGCATGATGTGTTCCATATCTTGTTACTTCGCAAATGCCTAGAAGTCCCGGAGAAGACCGAAGTTTTCAAGAATATTGATCACAGAACCATAGAGATCAACAAGGACCTAACTTATCGTGAAGTACCCATTCATATTCTGGAAGAAGCCTTCAGAACCACCAGAACCCGGAGTATCAAGTTTCTCAAGATCCAGTGGAGCAACCATACTGAAGAAGAAGCTACTTGGGAACGAGAAGATTACATTAGGACTGAGTTTCCAAATCTCTTTAGTTCCTAGTTTTCTTTTTCTTAAATCTCGGGAAGAGATTTTGTTTAAGGAGGGAAAGTTTGTAACATCCCAAAAATATTAATCAAGATTATCAAGTTCCAATCACCCAAGTTTAGGGTTAACAAAAACTTTTGTTATTAAAATCAAAATGAATGCATGTGTGTGTGATGAATGCTTGCAATGCCCTGTTTGACTGCTATGAATGGCAAGGATTGGTTTAAATATGAAAACAATATCATCTAGATCATTTCCAAGCAAAATCAAATGAGAACAAAATCAAATATAAGACATATGAGCAAATGGTCATTTTGACCAAAGTTAACCACTAGACCACTTTGAGTGTTCCTAGTCCAAGATTGCTAACAGAAACAAATCCAATTATTTTCACCCCTTGCTAGACCAAGTAACAAAGAACCCAAGCCCACTTTACAAACCAACAGAAACAAATTTCAAATCTATTCAAATGAAAATTCAAAATTGAATCCTTAATAGATACTAAGATCACCATTTCTCAAAAAACACTCAAACCAGTTCACCTTGCCAAACCCAAGCAACCAGAGACTACCAAGCATGTAACCAGAGCACTCACCAAAATTTATCCAAATTCAAATCTCATGCGGCCATTTCATCAAACACATGGTGAGCACAGATTAAACTGCCTAACTTCTACTGTTCTTGATCAAAGCCTTGATCCCCCATTGTCCCTAATTCTCTCCCCTTGTCTCCCCCAGTGACCACTAGTGCATTCAACAGGATACTAACCATACCCTTGCACCAGTGCCATGCCACGCGAAGCCACCATTGCCGGCCTACTATGGTCAGCACACAGGAGGCAGCACCGCGCCGGTCCATGATGTCCAGCAGGCAGGCCACCATCCACCGCAACCCCTGTCCAATCCTCGAGCGCAGCCAAGCCCTAGACCACTGAGAACAGCCGCGCCCATTTTCTCTCTACCATGCCGAGAGCGCGCCAGAGCGCTGCAGCCGACACGCCGCACCTCGCCCTCACTGCGCATCACTGCACGCGCCATGACCCTAGCTACCCCCAGACATGTCGTTCGCCATCGCGCGACCAATAGCTCCAGTATGTCGTCGAAAACGCCATCGATGCCGTGCAGATCGTCGACCAGTTCCGACCGTTCTCGACTGCCCCTTGTCGTGCCATTAAGCCTGTGATGATCGCCAGGAGACACTGCACCGGCCTATGCCCTTCGCCATGCCATTAGCTCACTGCACCGTCGTCACCGACGAGCCCTGACCATCCCGCACTGCCCCTCTTGCTGGTGTATAAATAGAGGCCACCTAGCCCTCATTCTCCACACCATCTCACTCCCCTCTCTCAGAACCACCCCTGACCCTTCCCGGAGCAAGGAGATCACCAAGCCGCCAGAATTTCACCGGAGTCCGCCGCTGTAGAGGAGTGGAGCCGTTGATTAGAGCCACCCCAGGAGCCGCCGTGACCATCGTTCGAACCGCCGTCATCGGCAACATCGTTTGCCCCCATCACTGACCCTAGCTGGAGCCTTGGTAAGCCGCCGCATACCCCCACCATCGCCGTTAGGGTTCGTTCTTGTCGGAGCTGTTCGACGGAGACGACGCACCACAGTCGTAGATCCTAGTCTAATCGCACGACCCAGATTGAAACATACCCCTTCGCTTAGACCGAGTCGCTGACGCCTGGACCCCCTGTCAGCAGCCCCCTGTGCGTGCGCTGTGTAGCTAGGCCGACCCAGTAACTTTCCCGCGTGTAGCCCAACAGTTCAAATAGATATTTTCCAATTTAGTTCAAACATAGTTCAGTCAGTGACTTTGAAAATCAATTCAAAGAGTTTTACTGAACCAAATTGCATGAAACCAATTTTGTTAGAAAGGTATTGAAATTATCAATCCAAGCCCGTTGGATTCAAACCATTTGAAATTATAGATCACCTATAACAAAAATAACAAGACAAAGACTTTTCTACATTCAAACATTTTTCAGAAAACAACCATAAATGCTTTTGAGTTCATTCCAACTCTCAAAAATCACATTTGACGAGATATTTCTGAATATGTAAAAATATTTAGGTTTACATACAGTGATCTTGAAAAAGTATTAAAAGAAAGCCCCATAGGCTATTCTAGTCACTTTAATTATTTAAAACAATAATGTTAAACCTTATTAAATTGTGACACCAGTTTAAATCACATTCCCACGTATTAAAAATGTGGTGATGACATGTGTCCACATGATCCCATATTTTAATTGGAGAATATTAAATCTTAAGTAGTTTTCAATGAGTAGAAATTAATTTTCTAAAATAAAATAAATAATACTAGGTCTTTAATTCGTGTGATGATTGTGATGATGCTAGATCATCTAGTGTGAAACTTTGTGTGTCAAATAGAAGTAGTTAAGTATTGTTTGGTGATTGTGTATCTCGTATTTATTTATAGACGCTAGTACCGACCAAGGCTACGAGGAGGAGGAGTACTACGAAGAAGAAGAAAACTTCAACCACTGCACTACTCAAGGCAAGCTACACTATGCAAGATAACACTTGCAAGTTTCTTAACTATGCAAGCTAACACTTGCAAGTTTCTTAACTATGCAAGCTAAGATAAACCATGCAAGCCATCCTTGCAAGCCTAAACCTACCAGTTAACCTATGCAAGATGCATTAGGCATACTTCGGTTATGCAACCTTGATTATCCCAAATCCCAGTTTTACTTGCAAGCTTTCTTCTTTTATTTCTTTATCAAAGTTTTGTATTACTTTTAGTTAGTGTTTTGTGAGTTTTGGAAAGATATTATAGGTAGCATAAATAGCATAAAACTTGGCCCAAGTTAGTTAGAACTAGATGTCATACGGAGGCGTGAGACAAATTTTGGATAAGTCACACTTGATTAGCACCCCTCATTAGTGAATACCCTCAATGTTAACGGCTAGTGCTAAGCATACAAGTTGATCACTTTAGATGGGAATACTTGGTGAAAATGATTATGAAAACCTTGGAATGAAGATTCATTTTATTGAAATGTTTTGACATGTATTATGAACACCAGATGATTTGATGATGAAAATGTTGAGGCATGAGCCTTTACCCTTTATAAAACTGATGGTTGGGTTCGGATGCGATACAATTCCAATTTTACCGTACAACCATAATACCCGAATTTGCGTAGGGCTTGACTGGAAGTTTATATATCTTAGTATGGGTTCCCTTGCGGAAGAGGTTTGAGATGAGGCTACCTCGTGATGAATGTCCACCTGTGCAGTTCCCAAGATGACAGATGGTTATGGGTGGGAGGCCAAACTCATAGGTGAAGGGTTACGGGTAGGCTACACTAGCGCAAATCAAAATTTCTACTGCATAAACCAGGATTACTGTTGCCATAGATCACGGGATTACCACTAAACTCGTAGTTGCGGAATTGATCAAGCGCGTCGAGGCAGTGCAGACGTTCCACGTCTCCTCCTTGTCCTCGTCCCACGAGAATCTCCCCTTGCACGACTCGTCCAAGTTCCACAAATGCGGCACCTCTGAGGTATCCACACGTGCGGGGTGGAAGCGTCAGACACCGGACTGCTAGGTCCACATGTGCAACACAGGCGAGAGGTGTGGCGGCTGGGTGGAATGGTCTAACCCTAGTCAGCTCTCCCCACCCTCTCTTATATAGGCGTCCCTAGTGGGCTTCTACATTAGCAGCCCATTAGTAGCCAAAGCCTGGTCTAATTCGGATCCAATCCTCATTAGGCTTCCAACCCCTTAAGTGTGTGACCCTATAGGTTCATATACGTATAGACATGACACGAATACACTTATTCTGCCAATAGTTGGTAGTGACCTCTAGCAAGACGTGCCAACTCCTAAACGCATACATAGATCATATCGGACGAACCATCACAAGGTTTAGTACATGTCTTTCCCTTTGCCTCACGATATTTGGTCTAGCTCCAAGCTGACCTCTCTTTCTCGATACCGTAACTCGGAATCCCTTTACTAGGTTAACTCTTAACCTTATGTAGCACGGCCATGCAGTTCTAGATCCGATCACTCGAAGGGCCAAGAGATATCTCTCTCAAGTAGAGAGGGGCAATCCCATCTTGATTGACCATGCCTTGCAGCATGTTTTAGGACAAACCCGAAAGCTACATTTATAACTACCCAGTTACAGAGTAGCGTCTGATAACCCCAAAGTAGGTCGATCTACATCTCAAGTACATGCGACAATCTGAGGTCTAAGGACAAAACGTACACGATGTGTAGAGAGAGCTGCAAGTCTAATTGCCAGTCTCATGTTGGGTCAGTCCAACCCCATGTTCATAACATGTGTCCACATCATTGGTTTGACATCTCCATGTCTATGACTTGCGAAACATAGTCGTCAACCAATTGATGTGCTAGTCTAATATTCACGTGTGCCCTCACATGAACTCCAACTAGGGACAACTATTAAATAACCATACAAGTAAAGAGTTTCACAAAAAATTCACATAATTGCCAATCAATACAAGTTGCCTGATATGGATATTCAAGGAACATTACAATAACTCATGGATACATATGAAATATAATCATCTCTATGATTGCCTCTAGGGCATATTTCCTTTAGTCTCCCACTTGCACTAGAGTCAATCTAAAATGTATCTAATACCAATTGCTCTTGTGTGCGCTTCATGCGCGGGCTGCGCGAGAGGCTTAGTCAAGGGATCAACAACATTTGAGTCCGTATGTATTTTGCATATCATGACACTACCATCCTCAACGAACTCATGAATCTGATGGTAACGCATGCGAATATGTTTGTTCTTATGGTGCTGTCTAGGTTCCTTGGCTTGTGTAATAGCACCATTGTTGTCACAATAAATGTCCAAGGGATTGGACACGCCCTGAACCACACCGAGAGCGATCAGGAAATTCCTAATCCAAACAGCTTCCTTTACGGCCTCCCAAGCAGCAATATATTCAGCTTCTATTGAAGAGGAGGTCACCGTATCTTGCTTGGAACTTTTCCAGCTCACAGCACCACCATTCAAGACAAACACATAACCTGATTGCGATTTCGAATCATCTGAGTCGTTAAGGTAACTTGCATCTGTGTAACCCTTTAGACTGAGTTCATCCTCACCTCCATAAACTAGGAACACATCCTTAGTCCTTTTCAAGTACTTAAGGATGTTCTTTACCGCTGTCCAGTGACCTTCACCTGGATCAGCCTGGTATCTGCTCGTAACACTTAGAGCATATGAAACATTTGGGCAAGTACATATCATTGCATACATGATGGATGCAATAGCCGAAGCATATGGAACCCTGCTCATGCGCTCACGCTCATCAGTAGTCGAAGGACACTGAGTCTTGCTGAGTTTAATGTCGTGAGACATGGGCAAGAACCCCTTCTTAGCCTCTTCCATGCTGAACCGTTTCAACACTTTGTCAATGTATGTACTCTGGCTTAATCCAATTAGCCTCCTTGATCTATCTCTATAGATCTTGATGCCCAGAATATATGCCGCTTCTCCTAAGTCCTTCATTGAAAAACTATTTTTCAATGAGGTCTTAACAGACTCGAGCATAGGAATGTCATTTCCAATCAGCAATATGTCATCTACATATAAGATTAGAAATACCAGCGCTCTCCCACTTTCCTTCTTGTAAACACAAGGTTCTTGTTCGTTTTTTGATGAAGCCAAACTCCTTTACAACTTCATCAAATCGAATGTTCCAACTCTGAGATGCTTGCTTCAGCCCATAAATGGACTTCAGAAGTTTGCATACCTTTCCAGCATTGTTTGGATCGACAAAACCTTCGGGCTGCATCATATACACGTCCTCAGTTAGGATTCCATTTAGGAAAGCCATCTTGACATCCATCTGCCATATTTCATAGTCGAAATGTGTAGCAATGGCTAGAATTATCCGTATAGATTTAAGCATCGCTACGGGCGAGAAAGTCTCATAATAGTCAACTCCTTGAACTTGTCGAAAACCTTTTGCAACAAGTCCAGCTTTATGGATGTGAATATTTCCATCCATATCAATCTTCTTCTTATAGATCCATTTGCACTCGATGGCTTTAAAACCATCAGGCAGGTCAACCAAGTTCCAAACTTGATTGTCTCCCATGGACTCTATCTCGGATCTCATGGCGATCAGCTATTTCTCAGAGTCTGGGTCCACCATCGCTTCTGCATAGGTCGGAGGCTCATCATTGTGTAACAATAATAATTCTCGTGCTTCGCAGAGCCTCGCTGACCTTCGTGGTTGTGGTGCTTCTGTTGCCACGGGTTCCTCAACTTGTTCTGGTACAATAGCATCACTCGTAGAAGCATCCCCAACTGGCTCATCTTGAACTTCTTCAAGTCGCACCAACCTTCCACTTGTTCCCTTTGTGAGAAACTCTTTCTCTAGGAAAACACCGCTACGAGCGACAAACACTTTGCCCTCCTCTCGGTTGTAGAAGTAATACCCTAAGGTTTCCCTCGGATATCCCATGAAAATGCACTTATCCGATTTGGGTGTTAGCTTGTCTGACTGAAGTCGCTTGACAAATGCATCACAACCCCAAATCTTTAGAAAAGACAATCTGGGATTCTTTCCAGTCCACATCTCATATGGTGTCTTAACTACGGATTTAGATGGTACCCTATTAAGTGTGAAGGCTGCCGTTTCTAGAGCGTAACCCCAAAATGACAATGGCAAATCCAACTGGCTCATCATCGATCGAACCATGTCCAACAAAGTTCGATTACGCCGTTCGGAGACCCCGTTCCTTTCAGGCGTTCCGAGCGGTGTAAGTTGTGGAACAATTCCGCAAATCTTAAGATGATCGCTAAACTCGTGACTCAAATATTCACCTCCACGATCAGATTGCAAGGCCTTTATTTTCTTGCCACGTTGATTCTCTACTTCACTCTGAAACTCCTTGAACTTTTCAAAAGTTTCAGACTTATGCCTCATCAAGCAGACATAACCATATCTACTAAAATCATCAGTAAAAGTAATGAAGTAGTGATATCCTCCTCTGGTTGTCGTGCTCATTGGTCCACATACATCAGTATGTATGAGTTCCAACAAGTCTGTCGCTCTCTCGGGTAAACCCGAAAAAGGGGACTTGGTCATCTTTCCAAGTAAACAAGCTTGACATGTCTCGTCTGATTCAAAATCAAAGGAAGTTAGAAGACCATCACCATGGAGCTTCTTCATGCGCTTTTCACTTATATGCCCCAAACGACAATGCCATAAATAGGTAGGACTCAAATCATTAGGCCGAAGCCTTTTAGCACTAACATTGTAAACAGATGCATCATCAAGATTTAAAATAAATAACCCATTCACAATGGGAGCATCAGCCATAAACATAGAATTCTTAGAGATTACACAACCATTGTTTGCACTTGCGAATGAATAACCATCCCTCATCAAACATGAAGGTGATAAAATGTTTCGACCCATACTAGGAATGTAATAACAATTATTCAACTCCATAATAAATCCTGACGGAAGGTGAAATTGCATGACGCCGACGAACAATGCAGCAACCCTTGCTTTATTTCCGACGCGAAAATCCACTTCGCCTTTCTGCACTTCTCTAGTCCTTGTTAGCCCCTGCATCGAATTGCAAATATGAGCAACCGATCCGGTATCAAATACCCAAGAGTTAACATAGGAATCAACAAGAAGAATGTCCACAACATTTACAACAAGCGTACCTGAGTGGGAAGTACTCTTACTTCCACTCTTCTTCAAAGAAGCCTGGTACTTGCTGCAGTTTCTCTTCCAGTGGCCATGTTCATGACAAAATAAGCACTCAGTGTCATCTACAGGTCCAACCTTTTGCTTGGGTGTAGACTTAGGGATCGTATCCTTAGCCTTGCCCTTCTTCTTCCAAGAAGTACCCTTTTTCTTGAAGCTAGGCTTGTTCTGCATAGCCATCACATGGCTATGCCTTGCACACTTCTTCATGTCACTTTCTGATGTTTTAAGCATCCCACATAATTCATTAAGGCCCTTCTCCACCCCATGCATATGGTAGTTCGAAATGAACTGCCCATAGCTGGATGGAAGAGACGCCAAAATGAAGTTAGTGGCCAACTCTTGGCCTAGTGGAAAACCAAGCTTTTCCAAAGTCTGACTGTAACCAACCATTTTGATCACATGGGGGCCTACGGCTGCTCCCTCTTCCAGTTTGCATTCGACAAAGGACTTGGCAACATTGTACCTCTCAGCCATTGCCTGATCTTGGAACATGTCCTTAAGCGCGACGATCATATCGAACGCTTCCTAATCCTCAAACTTCTTTTGGAGTTCAGGTTCCATGCATGCAAGCATAAGACAACTAACCTCAAGAGAATCATCACATGCTCTCTTGTAGGCATTCTTGAGGGCAACATATGCATTATCAATAGGTTCATTGGGGATTGGGGTATCCAGAACCGTTTCCTTTTTATTAGACCTGAGAACAATTCTCAGGTTATAGACCCAGTCCGAAAAGTTTGTTCCATTTAGTTTATCTTTGTCAAGAATCGAACGCAAAGAAAAAGGTGATGTAGTGTTCGGTGCCATTGATCTACAACATAAAACATGAAAAATACTAAGCCATGTAACCATGAAAGAGTAAAACATATTAAACAATTTAATAGCATATACTCCCACTTAAATCAACATCCCTCAATTGATACTAAGTGATTCAAGATCCACAATTAACAAGTCGACTAGTGAGCTTTAGGATCACTGCTAGAAGACAAGGTAAATTGGTAAGCAACACTTGCTAATCATATCACATATGACTCTTGTTGTTGGGTGACATCTCTATGTCAAAACTAGGCGCCCAACCTTTATGCACCAAGGTCCTTAACTGTTAAGATGACCTTGTCAAGCTCACCAACCCTTATGCGTGTAGGTATCCGATACAAACCCATCCAGCCAAGGAAAACCGTGGCACCCTAATTTCATAGGCCCACCAATGATTGTACATGGCATAGGATGGTGCAAGGTATGGTTGGGAGGGCATTGTTTAACTTAAACTTTGTGAGGGATCGTTCTACTACTATCATCTAAGCATACATAGTAGTAAAACACATAAGAATAGCATTCACATAGATGTGACACAGTATGACCCATTTTCTCATGATGATCTCCATCGCCATAGAACCTGTCCACCATGATGATCTCCATCTTCATGTTCCATGTGAGCCATCTTCCAAGTGATGAGTCCTCCAAGAACTAATACAAGATATTACTCCTAACAGCTAGTAATCAAAATTACATAGTATTGGGATCATCACAAGTTGGCACGCAGGCCATTACAATAAATGACAACACATATGGCTCCAGCCGTGTTGCCCTACTCACGGCACGCAGGTCATGCAAAATTTCATACATGCAGCACATACATATATGGGCCATACTGATCACATACATCCTGCAAAAACAAGTTATGCATAGAATCACATTCTACTGGATCATGTGACATCGCAGCACCTAGTTACCTTAACGAGATACAAAAGGGGCTACGATTAAGGGGGGTCTAGGGGGTCTCCCCTTGCGGGGTTCGAAGGGGCAAACTGTGAAAAATGATCGAATCTACACAATTTTCTTTAAGGATTTTGATCGGCAAATCAAATTTACCATAAACCGACTCCTGTCCCGATTCAATCAAACTCCTTTGATCACGGTACATCGATTTTAGATCCAGGTTCTGATTCGATCAATCATATTGATCTTCGCGTGATTCAACAGGATTTATGTGTCACTGTCTACCCCGATGGCGGAAATCGACCGGTAGGGGTAAGTCATTCGACAACCTCAGAATCACAATCATGGAAAGCAAGATCATAGATCAATCCTGAACCACTGCCATATAAATGATCACATCATTCATATCAATTTGCATATCACCATATGCAAACATCCCGAACCTATAAGTGAACAACATGGTCTCTGATACCACTGAAGGGATACGGGTAGGCTACACTAGCGCAAATCAAAATATTCTACCGCGTAAACCAGGATTACTGTTGCCATATATCACGGGATTACCACTAGACGCGCAGTTGCGGAATTGATGAAGCGCGTCGAGGCAGTGCAGACGTTCCACGTCTCCTCCTTGTCCTCGTCCCACGAGAATCTCCCCTTGCGCGGCTCGTCCAAGTGCCATAGATGCGGCACCACCGAGGTATCCACACGTGCGGGGTGGAAGCGTCAGACGCCGGACTGCTAGGTCCACGCATGCAACACAGGCGAGAGGTGTGGCAGCTGGGTGGAATGGTCTAACCCTGGTCAGCTCGCCCCCACCTTCTCTTATATAGGCGTCCATAGTGGGCTTCTACATTAGCAGCCCATTAGTAGCCTAAGCCTGGTCTAATTCGGATCCAATACTCATTAGGCTTCCAGCCCCTTAAGTGTGTGACCCTATAGGTTAATATACATATAGACATGACACGAGTACACTTATTCTGCCAATAGTTGGTAGTGGCATCTAGCAAGACGTGCCAACTCCTAAACGCATACAAAGATCATATCGGAAGAACCATCACAAGGTTTAGTACATGTCTTTCCCTTTGCCTCACGATATTTGGTCTAGCTCCAAGCTGACCTCTCTTTATCGATACCATAACTCGGAATCCCTTTACTAGGTTAACTCTTAACCTTAAGTAGCATGGCCATGCATTTCTGGATCCGATCACTCGAGGGGCCCAGAGATATCTCTCTCAAGTAGAGAGTGGCAAATCCCATCTTGATTGACCATGCCTTGCAGCATGTTTCAGGACAAACCCGAAAGCTACCTTTATAACTACCCAGTTACGGAGTAGCGTCTGATAGCCCCAAAGTAGGTCGATCCACATCTCAAGTACATGCGACAATCTTAGGTGTAAGGACAAAACTTACACGATGTGTAGAGAGAGCTGCAAGTCTAATTGCTAGTCTTATGTTGGGTTAGTCCAACCCCATGTTGATAACATGTGTCTGAACCACCGCCGTACATTTCTGGATCCGATCACTCGAGGGGCCCAGAGATATCTCTCTCAAGTAGAGAGGGGCAAATCCCATCTTGATTGACCATGCCTTGCAGTATGTTTCAGGATAAACCCGGAAGCTACCTTTATAACTACCCAGTTACGGAGTAGCGTCTGATAGCCCCAAAGTAGGTCGATCCACATCTCAAGTACATGCGACAATCTCAGGTCTAAGGACAAAACATACACGATATGTAGAGAGAGCTGCAAGTCTAATTGCCAGTCTCATGTTGGGTCAGTCCAACCCCATGTTCATAACATGTTTCCACATCATTGGTTTGACATCTCCATGTCTATGACTTGCGAAACATAGTCATCAACCAATTGATGTGCTAGTCTAATATTCACGTGTGTCCTCACATGAACTCTGACTAGGGACAACTATTAAATAACCATACAAGTAAAGAGTTTCACAAACAATTCACATAATTGCCAATCAATACAAGTTGCCTGATATGGATATTCAAGGAACATTACAATAACTCATGGATACATATGAAATATAATCATCTCTATGATTGCATCTAGGGCATATTTCCTTCAATAGTAGGGGAGGTGCCTAAACTAGGTTGCGTAATTGAAAGGTTAGGATTGATTATCCGCATAGTGAGTATGGTGATTCAGGATTGTTCCTGACGGATGTATCGAATGTTGTGGTGAAAGTGTACAATCTCTACAGAGTGTCAAACTATTCGAATAGCCGTGTCCGCGGTTATGGACAGTTGGAGTGGCCATACTATTCCGTTGTCAGATGTTTTCAAAATGACTTATGAAATGAACTATGACTTTGACTTGACCACAACAGGGTTGTGAACATGAAAACTATGTTCCCACTTAGGTGTTGTAAAACATGATATTAGTTTTCTTTACTTCTAAACTCAGTTAGAGATAAATCTGGATTTTTGCAAATAAACCTAGAGCTTAGGATTCCTACTCGAACTACTTTACTTGTTAGTGATAGTTTGCGAGTACTTAAAGAGTACTCATGGATTTGTCCCTGGCTATTCCTATGGCCATACTATGAGGAGGACTACCAGGATGATGGACAACAGGAAATCTATGACAACTAGGATCA
This sequence comes from Avena sativa, assembly GCA_916181665.1. Taxonomy (NCBI): domain Eukaryota; kingdom Viridiplantae; phylum Streptophyta; class Magnoliopsida; order Poales; family Poaceae; genus Avena; species Avena sativa. The sequence goes on along the minus strand of OV702282.1, from coordinate 6,039,214 downwards.
TCTCCCATCGTCAGCATTGCCTGTGACCCTGAAGATGGAGCTTCGACCATGCTACCCTTATTATTATTCTTCTGTATTGATTGTATTAAGACTGGATCATGAGATCCTTTATTTGTAAGATCCTTTATTATGGTTTGTAATGGATGATGAACTATGGTACCAATCTGTTATGTCTCACAAAAATGGTAATCCTGGGATTGCGATGTATGGCATAACAGGCATCTGGGATTAAAAATCCGGGTGTTGACAAATAATTCTAGGTTAAAGATCGAAGAAGTCACTAAAAATGGTGAACAGATTGCTCCCGCGAAGAACGCAATATTATTTGTAAGTAAATGCGGAGTTATTGTTAGGGACAACATCCCGATCACCATTTGAGAATGGAATAAGCAAAAGGAGGATGGAGTTAGTTATGTCGATAATAGATCCAAAGATATGCTTTGGAATACGATCATGAAAAATTTCACCCTACCGCTAGAGGTGGATCCATATGACAAAGTTAGAGAGAAAACAGTCAAGGCGTGGACTCTTAAGAAGATGGCCACACAATTCACCAACCACAAGAAAATATTGTACATGGACTATATCCTAAAAAAAGACCCCGGAGTTCATTGGAGCGAATGAGAATATAAAAGATCACTGGGTTGAATTTGTGGAGTATAAGAAATCGGCTGAAGACCTGAAAAGGTTGGAAATAAATAAGAAAAATGCTGCGCTAAGGAAATATCACCATATTATGGGGACATGTGGCTATAAGGGTGCCATTCATAAGTGGGAGAAAACTGAGAGAGACCCGATTGATAAAGGAATCAATCCAGAGACACTGAAGTGGGCCAAACGGGCAAAGTATTGGTTCTATTGGCATGGGGTAAAGTTAAACCCAGAAATAGGGAAGTGTATTTTTTACACTAAAACATCTTGCAACACCTTACAAAGCCCTTAAAACTTCAATGAAGGATGTGCAGGAGGGGAAGTTCCATCCCGATAGAGAGAACAATGCGATGACACGCGCCCTTGGGAATGATGAACACCACGGACGAACATGAGGCACACCAGGCTCCCTTCCATGGAATTTTGGGTTTCCTGACGATAGGAAGAAATATCCCGATAGATGCTATCAGAGGAGAAAGGAAAAAGAGGCAAACCAGATGCGACAAATCATTAAGGAGACAATATGAGCAAAAAAACATACTTAGCCAGCAAGCTACCGGCCCATCTTAGCGACATGACAAAGATCCTAGATTCGATGCTATCGGACCACCATCTCGGCGGAAAAGCAGTGTGGATTCCACAGAGCTCCCCACTAATGATCTGACGGTGGATTCCACGGAGCTCCCAACTGATGATCTGACGATGGCTCCTCGCTACCCCGTGGATGATATCACGGAGAGGGAGAATTGTGAGATGCATGTGAAGCTGTGAACATATCCATGAAGGTGGCAGTCGGCTTTGCCTTACCTTATGAACCTAGACCAACTTACCATTGCTCTCTTGTTCTAGATGGCTACTCTATTGTTAGGGTGGATGAAGTTATGAAGGGATTTGAGCACCTAAAGCTTGACTTCCCTGCAAGTGAAGGGGATCTGAATAAACTGGGAGAAGTCAGGTAAGGCACCGTTTTATGGTGAAAGGAAAACATCGTGCTTCCAAATTGGACGCCAAGGCCACCTACTTATAAGAGTAGCAATCTAGCTCAATCTTTGCTGCTTCAGCCATTTCCGGTGCGTCTAAAGGTTCAGTCGCCTCAACATACTACGATGCCTCCGTCGCCTCCATTGCGTCTGTAGGCTCCGCCGCGTCACCATACTCCGCCGCCTCCATCGCCCCTGTCGCGTCAGCAGACTCTTCTGCCTCAGCAGTCTCCGCCGCCTCAATAGACTCCGCTGCTTCAGCACTGGTTACAAAAGGGGAAGAGCACCACCGTTTCAGCGGCTAGTACTACAGCTGCAAAGAAATCCTAAGCAGTTACAAGAAAGAAAGCCAGGGAGGCTCCTACCAAGTTACCTTATGACCTGACTGATGAGGAACTCGATAGGGTCGTGGATGAAGATGTGAAATGCCATCTTGCACCGAAACAGCCCCAACCAATGCAGTATATACCACCGGAAACAATGAAGCACTTTGTGAAGTTTCTTGAGCGACCAAGGCCAGAAAATTTGCCATTAGACTATGAATGCTCTATTATCAAGAAACATAACGCGAATGTGCAGCGGTCGAGAAGTAGTAGTGCAACAAGCGGGGAAACAATTCCCCAGCTCAAAGAATAGAAGAACCAATCGTGCCCCCTGCTCAACATGTTTTCCGATGAGGATCCAGAGGTTGCATGACTAATCGCACAAACAACTAAAGATCTTGGTGTGACTGTTGATCAATTCATAGGCAAGAAAGCCATACCCATGGCTGAATTATCATACAAATACGAGTACAGGAATACTCTCATCATACCTGAGGAGCTCCCGCATCTACACACACATGCGAAAATTGCATAACTGGTACATGCAAGCCTCAAAGGAAGGGAACATCATTCTCATAGCGGCAATTAGACAGGAGCATTACTTCCATGGAAACGATGAGATACACGTTGAATTTGAAGAATTATTTCAATTATTCAATCAAGACTCCCTTGACAAATCTCTCTGTCAGTTGCTATTGTCTGTAAGTGATTTATTTCTTCAATTAAGTCTCTATATCATCTCGTTCATTGCATGTATAATTATCCTCACTATATTATTGTGTACGCTATATATTTATGCAGAATGAAGATTCTCGAATGCAAAAGAGGACAAATCTATGACCTTGGGTTTATTGACCCAAATAATGTTCATGAAGTTATGATAAAACAATACGGCAAGGGCACAGAGGATTACTTGCTAAGGTTTTAAAGAAACAATAAACCAAGACGGAAATACTATTTCCTTATAACTTCAAGTGAGTGTTACATTATTGTACACATTCGATTTCTCTTACTCGATGTTAAGTGTAATTGATGAGTTTGCATGCACAGGTTCCACTTTATTCCGCTAATCATTCAAGTTAACCGAGGAATGTTACTTGTCATGGATCGAAACATAAAAACCCTGAGATATGGGTGGACCTGATTGAAATGCTCTAGAGGTAATTTCAATCATTATTGCACTATATTGGCATATTTCATTCATTTCCTGATATCAAGTAATTAATAAATCCTTTACTCATTTTTTTTCGGGCACGGTTTGTAAACGGTTCATAAAGACTGTTAGGGGTGAATGGAAACATGAGCTGCAATTTCGAGATCTCAATGTAAGTAGTACTATAGATAGGTCCGCACATCTCTTTGATTCTTGTTTCAATACTATTATCATGATTGATTATTATTTTGATTGAACTCTATTCTTGTAAAGTGTTTGAGGAAGGATGAAGGGAATAATCTATGTGGATACTACATTTGTGAGTTCATTCGCCAAACGACTTGTGATCAGGGAAGAATTGCTCAACAACTTGTAGTATGTCAACAATATTCACAATATTATTTTATTAGCATCAATTGTGTTGAGTTTATTCATATATATTGATACCCTTATTTAAATTAGATCGAATGGATGCAGGACGGTCTCCTATCAAAGGATCACATACGAGCAATTCAAGAGGAATTGGCATGATTCTTAGTTAAGGAGATCATATCTCCAACCAAAGAATACCATCGGAAATTTATATTTAGAGTATAATAGGGATCATAAGAGAAATTATATTGTATATGCATGAACGTGTACTGTATGTAATATGTTCAAACAATCACGAAGAAAGATGTCACTTTGTGTACTGCATGTAATATGTTGAATCTCTATATTGAATGATAAACAAAAATTGAAATTGAAAACACAAAATGAAAGTGAACACACAAAATGAAAAGGAAAACACAAAAGAAAGGGACAAAAAATGAAAAGGAAAACACAAAACCCTAAACCCTAAAACCTAAAACCCATATCCTATCGCGGCAGCCGATTTCCCTAAAACGCTACCGTGGTAGAACAAATTTAGTCCCGGTGGACTAAAGCCCCTCCAGCCCGAGCACTCGAAACCCGCCACGTGGAGACCTTTTAGTCCCGGTTCGCTACACAATCGGGACTAAAGGTGGGGGCCTTTATTCCCAATTGCGCAGTCCTAGTTGCGCAACCGGGACTGATTGGCCTTTTTCCACTAGTGATTTCATATCAGAGAGAGAAAAAACGGCAAAGATAACATCCATTGGACTATTACTTTTAGCAGATTGAGATACATCTTTCTCGAAAAATAACTCATGGTCGACTTTCACTAACAACAAAGTTAGTGTCCATTAATGGTGTTCCAAACCACTAACATGCCTAGATTTACTATCAAAGCAGGAAGAAACTTGCATTGATGGCCTCTATAGCGTCCGTCGGTGGAAGAGACACCCAGACCCTAATGGGGATTTTCCACCGATAGAATTTCAAATAACCGAATGGAATCTGAGCTATATAAGGAATGGAGCTCATAAGGAAACTTCGTTTGACACACACCTCCAAGTGGCCCAACATTGTATTTTTTCAATTGGCTAGAAAACACCAGTAAATGTTATACTATTGACCATGTGATGTAGGCTTAAACCTCTAGGGTGGTCCGATCTTCATGGATTTGTGTAGTATTGGAGGGAAGATACGAAGAACATGATCAATGCGACAAATAACACAATACAAATTCATACCACACCCATTACAATCTGTTTTGCTCTCATTGGCCCGAATCACCAACCCAATAGAATCACAAGGGAGAGACCATAGGTCAAAATCCTTTGAGAAAGATTGGCAAGACCTTGATAGAATCTTAGGGGGAGGAGAGATTTATCCAAGTAGAATCCAAAGAGAAGAGACTAGGAAACACTAGAATTCAACTCCATAAAGAGATCAAGTGCTTGAAGAGATCTTGTGAGACTCTAATGGATAACTAGGGAGGACTTGGTATCCACATGGGGATCTTCTCCACAAGGGGTGGGATGAGCAAAGCTCTATCTATTCTTATCTTAGCCCTTTCAAGTATTCACATATGGAGGTGGGGGCATATTTATAGTCAGTGAAGATTCGGGGGTAGTTTAGGCATAAAAGAGGGGTACATGGTCCTTGACCCAACATCCATGCGTGTAGGAAGTCTAGTTAGGCTAGAGACTCCGAGGTAGTGGGCTAGAGACTCAAGTCTTGTGGGCATGAGACTCTAGATTGGCTCTAGCAGCTTGCAACATTTGTCGTTGTGGGTTGGGCCAAAGACTCCAGGCTCAGTAGGGGCGGAGACTCCGGTCTTGGAATGTTGAGGTCGAAGACTCTAGGGTGGCATGTCGGAGACTCTAGTTCAGATGTTCTTCGTTCTTCTTCCTTCTATTCCAAGATTTAGACTTATCGGTTTTGAGTTCTTGCGCGCTTGCGGTTTCCTCCCACCCTCCCATACTCCTCATAAATGGTAAGGAAATCGGTAATCGTTCACTACTCGGTTGGCTTGGGAGTAGCGACTAATCGGAATTCAGACGATTAACTGATTTAATCGGTCAGCTATTAATCGGTGTAGCCTACAAAAAGTAGCACCTAAAACACGTATGAATCCTCTTGCACCTCAACCATCTACCCTATTAAAGGCAGCCTTAAGCTCCCGGATGAGATCCTCAAGGCGGTCGAGCTCTTGTATGTAAGGTCTGGTCGGCAACTACGAGGAACTGGTCAACAATGAAAAGGAACTGGTTGTGATGGCGGAAATCAAGCTCCAAGAGGCAGGGATAGAGTGGGAGCTTCGCAAAACCTACTTCATTGGGGTGGGCTAGTGTATGGATGGGTGATATGTGTTGATAATTTTGCAACTTTTTTGACCAAGTGTAGTGGTTAATCTTGAACATACCTAGTAATCGGAGTTTTAGATCTATTAATCGGGCTAAACGATTAATAAAAACGATTAGTGGTAATCGACATAGTCAGGTCCCTAGTAGCGATTAATCGGCCTATTAATCGCTGATTCGGCCTATTTTTTGAACAGTTCTCCTCATCATGACGGGGTATAAAGTAGTATACCATTCACAAAGTAAGGAATTGGACTCACATAGAGGAACATATTAACCTTTGATGTCCAAGTGACTTGGCATATGTTGGGGTGCTTGATGTGGTCACGGCCGTAGGTCAGTTGCATCACCATGAGTGTTGCTCCTAGATCTACTAACGAGTGAAATATAAGAAGCCCTGGAGGGACTGTGCCCCCCCCCCAGACTAGTCATCCGAGAATCCCTGTTATGCATATCACCACAATCCCATGATTAGTCTGGCATGGCACATAAATGACAAGTATCAAACTAAACATCCATTACTTAAGCGGATACAATTCATACCTCAATTACCATTACGACAACCTCAATCATCATCAACGAAACTTTAATATAGCTTTGAGCTCGATCCATTGCGTTAACCTACAGGAAGCTGACTGGGAGAACTTCCTAGCTCGCATAGTCATCAACGTCACATTCTTCTTCATTGTACTTCTCGAATCTGGCCGAGTTAATAGCCAGATATAATGCCAGTGAGTACTTTGAATGTACTCACAAACCACCTTATAAGAAAAATAATAAATATATATGCAATATGGCTGTGGTAATAGGAGGCTCCATAAGAGGTTCTTTTCTAATGTAGTTTATCCTGTAGATATATCATGTCTATATCTTTGTCGAAAACCTTTTTAAAACATTTGTAAAGTTTTGAAAACCACTAGGATTGGGTCACCCTATTTCATCTCCCTGGTCCTCACTTGATTGGGATTTCCATCTTCTATGATCCTTCGACATCAACTCACTTCCTCTGTGATCACTCAAGACCACCGAGCTCGGAAAAATCTTTTCTTTCCAAGAACCCATTTTGAAAACAAAACCAGCACTGCTCTACAACAACCTTCCCAACCGTCCATGATCGTGGACATGGCTATTTGCATAGATTTAAACTTTACAGAGGTTGTACACTTTACCGGCACCATCCGGGTACCCAGCCCTGATCCCATACGAATCGTGGGTCGAGTAACCGATCAAGACCGCCAGGATGCCCACTCCGGCATAGTCCATACCCTATGATTTGCTACCCTCAAAACTGGGATGTCCGGATCCATGGACCAACTAGAGTGCCCCACTTCATTTTGAGTGTGCACTTTCAGTGGGAGGCTCATAGTATCATCTGGCCGCTCCCGAAGGCGGTTTGCATCTCCCCTAGGTCATTGCACAACAAATGACCCTTTTCGTAAGAGAAATCTGGCATTCAAGAGATGTGATGTAACACCACGATGCTGAAAAGACCGTGGCTTCTATGTGACATGCCAATCCCTGGATCGGTTCATTGGCCCACAATAGATTAAGATGAATAACATAGCAAAATATCCGTGTATCATAAATAACGAAGATCCAGAGTACCATTATTACAATAAAAGCTTAGCTCAAGGTTAGCTCAAATTATTCAGGTAGCAACATAAATAAAGCAAATCCTCCATTCTTCAAATTGCCCACAAGTGAACAAGTGCCGAGTGGAGTACCGTGGACTATATCGATTACTCAGAATCGGAATATCCTGCAACATGAAACGTAGGAGCCCCGAAGGGTCAATACATGGAATGTATGGCAAGTAGATCTATTAAAGGAGACAATAGTGCTAACATCTATATGCTTATTTGGCAAGTGGAGCTGTGGCTAGCTTGCATTTGCAAATACATTTATCCTACTTTCATAAATAGTTTTTGATTTTCTTTGAAAAGATTCCAATTAAGTTAACCCAACAACATTAAAGAAATTATGAAATTTGAATGAGCGAGAAACATGTCATGGAATCAATATCAAGCAACTCAGACGTCCATAACCGGGGACACAGCTAATCGATTAGATTATACACCCTGCAGGGGTTAGTACACTTTACCCATGTGACTTGGCCAGCCCAGCTCGAACCATCACTCTCATTTTGGGTGATGATAGGGAGAAGTCCAAGAAGAGACCGTTCGGGAAGTAGCTCCCCAATCCCGACGCGCACTGGTCCAACCTACCAAAATTCTACATCTCTGGATACGCGGGTTCGAGTTACCACAACCTACTAAGTCAAACCAACCGCCCATTTCATTATTGGCACATGGTTGTACACGTAAGCTACAAAATAAAGAAGCCAATCATTTTATCTTGATACCTGGGTGCCTTTCCGCAATGATACCACCAAAAATTATCAATCCGGAGATTCATTGATTAAGTTGTTTTAGTTTTCGTAAACCAACACATTTAGAAACAACTTTCAGTGATGTAACCCAACCCTCGTTCATCATAACATGGCTAAGCACATCTACCAACAGTGGTTCATCTACAAGGAAATCCCTACCACATAATAGGACATAGCATAGCGATAGTATCATCCTACACATGCATCTACAAAATACATGACAATGCATTGAAAATAGTAGGACAATATCATGAAGAAAGTAGCATCTACTTGCCTTGGTTGTAGCGGTAGAAAGAACAATCCACACACGAGCAAGCGTTGCACTCGTCACAATCTACACGATACAATTGCAATCATAAACAACCATCCACAAGCATATGCAAACAAAGATGATGCAAGATGCATGCATGACAAGTGAATTGATGCTACAACAGCACCATAATCTTATTCAGTAAAGCTACTGATTGCATGCATGGAAAATAATTTTAGCGCAAGGAAAACTATTATGCAATTTATAATGCTCAAAACTAGAGCTAGAACCCAAATAATTCACTACTGTTAACATACTGTTTGTAAAATCTTGGGAAAATCCTACTGTGTAGACATTGCTATTTAGGTACCAATTGGAATTTCTCAAAAAGGAATTATACAACTCCCTGAGTAATTAAAATACTGCAGAAAACCACTAAATAGTTTCTGCAAACGTTTTTACTGTAAGCCAATCCTTTTAATTCACTTTGAGATTCCCCTTGTTCTACTGAATCCAGGGACATATTATTTGCAATTTTTGGAGTTACAGATCTTTTTCTACGAATTAATTACTCCAAAAAGGCCATTAACTCTTTTAATTAATCTGGACAAAATCTTGCTGCAAAAGTGTAAAAAAATGGTACAGCAAGATTCTACACGACTTACTAAATCTACACATATTTTATTTGCAATTTTTAGCCCAGTAAATTAATTTCTACAAATTTTACAAGATTCTACTAATTTCTGCAAATTCTAAATAGATTTAAATCGAAAGGGAATATTCCGGGAATATTCCCTGCTGACTCAACGCTGACTCAGCGTGGGTTGACTGGTCAACCAGTCAACCACGCGGTCTCCAAGCGATCCGGGTCGTAGATCGAAGATCCAACGGCCAGGGAGGGGTGGCGGCGGCGGCGAGCTCACTTGAGCGGCGGCGGCGAGGTTCAACGGCGACGAGGTTCGGCGGCGGCGGGGGGGGGGGGGGTCTTCCGGCGGCGTCGGGGTCTCCCGGCGGTGACGCGCGGCATCGACGAGCTCGGGGCGGAGGCGTCGGCGTGGAGGAGGAGGCGGTTGCGCGCGGGGTGGTCGGCGGCGGCTGCGGGCTCGGGCGGCGGCGGCTCGGGCGGTCGTCGGGCGAGGTTCCTGCGGGGAAAGAGAGGAGGCGTCGGTCAGCGGGCGACAGGGTCGCGGGGGCGCGCTGCAGGGAGGCGCGGCGAGGAGGAGAGAGAGAAAGGCGGCATGCTTACCGGCGGCGCGTGGCGGCGGAATCGGGAGGCGGCGGCGGCGTCGCGATGCGGGCGACGGCGGCGCGATACGGGAGTGGCAGCGGGGTCGGGAGAGGCAGGGGCGTGCGCGGGCTAAGAGGGGGTCCACGCGGTGCCCGAGGCGGAAACGGCGGCGGTGGTTGGAGTCCGTTCTGGACGTGGCGGCGGTGGCGATGTCGGCGCCGATAGGTGGGCCCCACCTGTCGGTGGCCGGGCGCGAGGCGGCGGCAGGTAGTTCCTGCCGCGCGGGCGGCGGTGACTGCACGCGCGCGCGTGCGCTGGCTGGCACGGCTAGGCCGGCTCGGCCCAGCAGGCTGGCTGGCCGCGCTGCTTTCCCCCTTTTTTTTTGTTCTTTTCTTTTTCTAATTTATGTTTTAGTTTTTCCACCGTAACTTCTTCATACGAACTCCGAATCGAGTGATTCTTCCTTCTAAATTTTTCTAAAATCTAGGAGACCAACCTAGGGTCATGTGGTACTTATTTCCACTAGTTTACATGGATGGAAAAATACAAGTCCTAGTATACCCTCTTGTAGGAGCATTTTAGCAATTCTAAATAGGGTTTTGAAAGTAGTGCTTTGCCGAATCATTTCAATCGAAAGTTTTGCTTGGATGATTATGATGCAAAGCCATGAATGATATGCAGAACCAAATCTAAAATTTCGGATGTGACAAGACTAACCCCCTTAAGATGAATCTCGTCCCCGAGATTCGGCGCGGCTAGCAAATAGGTGTGGGTAGTCCTCTCGGATGTCATCCTCACGCTCCCAAGTGGCTTCCTCTTCGGTGTGGTGGCTCCATTGCACCTTGAAAAACCTGATCGTCTTGGTACGGGTAATCCTCTCTGCTGTCTCCAGAATCTTGACCGGCTTCTCCTCATAGGTCAAGTCGTTCTCAAGCTGAACCTCCTGTAGTGGCACAGTGTCTCTCAATGGTGTATCCACCATCTCTGGATGGCACTTCTTCAGCTGGGACACGTGGAACACATTGTGAATAGCGGACAGAGCCTCTGGCAACTCCAACTGATATGCAACTTCTCCCTTGCGTGCTAAGACCCGACATGGTCCAATAAACTGAGGTGCCAGCTTACCCTTGATTCCAAATCTCTTGATTCCACGAAGTGGCGACACTCTGAGGTATGCTCTATCACCTATCTCATACAGCACTTCCTTGCGCTTGGCGTCAGCGTAGCTCTTCTTCCTTGATTGTGCTACCTTCAGTCTGTTCCTAATCAAGGCGACCTTCTCGTCAGCGTCCTTGATCAAATCAGGTCCAAACAACTAACGTTCTCCTACTCCATCCCATAGCAATGGTGTCCGGCACCGTTTCCCATATAGCACATCGAACGGTGACGTCTTGATGCTGGTTTGATAGCTGTTGTTGTAGGAAAACTCAGCATACGGCAAATTCTCGTCCCAACTAGAACCATGAGCCAAGGCGCAAGCTCTCAGCATGTCTTCCAAAATCTGATTCACCCTCTCGGTCTGTCCATCAGTCTGTAGGTGAAACGTTGTGCTAAACTCCAATCTAGTCCCAAGTGACTCGTGCAGCTGGCGCCAGAAGTGTGAGGTAAATTGGGTGCCTCTATCAGATACTATACTCTTGGGAACTCCATGTAGGCACACAATTCTGTCCATATAAATCTTGGCCAACTTTGCACTTGTGTAAGTCGTCTTCACCGGTATAAAGTGGGCTACCTTGGTCAAATGGTTGACAAATGGAGTCATATCCTGACCTGGTCCTGGGCAATCCTATGATAAAATCCATTCCCACTCTATCCCACTTCCAATCCGGCACGGGCAATGGTTGTAGTAGTCCTGCTGGCTTCTGATGTTCCGCCTTCACTCGGCTACATACATCGCATAAGGCAATATGCTCAGCGATGTCTCCCTTCATGTTGTTCCACCAGAATCTGTCCTTTAGGTCCATATACATCTTCGTATTGCCCGGATGTATGGAATACGGCGAGTCATGAGCTTCCCGCAGAATCAATTTCCTTATCTCTGGATCGTTGGGAACGCACAAACGATCTCCATACCATAAGGTTCCTTGCTCATCCTCGCGGAATTCCCTTGCTCGATCCTCCTTCATCTTTTCCTTTACTTCATCAATCTCTTTGTCTCCCACTTGAGCCTTCCCGATTCTGTCCTGTAGCGTTGGTTGGACTTCCATTGCTGCCAAATATCCTTCTGACACTACCTCCAGTCTAAGGTCCTTGAATTGCTAACACAAATCCTCGGGCAATTCCCCAACAGTCAATCCATTGGCATAAACCTTCCGGCTCAGAGCATCTGCTACTACATTGGCCTTTCCTGGGTGGTATTGTAGGTTCATATCATAGTCCTTGATAAGTTCCAACCATCTCCTTTGCCTGATGTTCAGTTCCTTCTGTGTAAATATGTATTTCAGGCTCTTGTGCTCGGTGTACACATCACAGTGTTTCCCCATCAAGTAGTGCCTCCATACCTTGAGCGCATGAACCACTGACGCTAACTCCAAGTCGTGTGTGGGGTAATTCCGCTCATGGTGTTTAAGTTGCCGCGAGGCATATGACACCACTCTCCCATCTTGCATCAGCACACTGCCAAGTCCCTATCGAGAAGCATCACAGTACACTTGGAAATCCTTCTGAAGATCTGGTAAACACAGAACAGGTGTAGTCACTAGTCGACGCTTCAGTTCCTGAAAGCTAGCTTCACACGCATCCGTCCATTCAAACTTCCTCTCCTTCTTCAGAAGTTCTGTCATCGGCTTAGCAATCTTGGAGAAGTTTTCAATGAACCTCTTGTAATATCCAGCAAGTCCCAAAAAGCTTCGAATCTCTCCCGCATTCTTGGGCGCTTCCCACTCAGTTACTGCAGTCACTTTGCTTGGATCAACAACGACTCCTTCTCCTGACACAACGTGTCCGAGAAATCCAACAGTGTTAAGCCATAATTCACACTTACTGAATTTGGCATACAGCTTGTGTTCCCTGAGCTTCTCCATAATCAGTCGCAGATGTTTTTCATGCTCAGCATCATCCTTGGAATATATCAGTATGTCATGAATAAACACCAGCACGAACTTGTCCAAGTACTCCATAAATACCTTGTTCATCATGGTCATGAAATATGCCGGGGCATTCGTTAGTCCAAAAGACATAACTGTATACTCATATAAACCATACCTAGTGGTGAAAGTGGTTTTTGGTATGTCCTCCTCCCGGATCTTCAATTGGAAGTAGCCTGATCGCAGATCAATCTTGTTAAACACCTTTGCTCCTTCCAGTTGATCAAACAAATCATTTATGTTCGGCAGGGGGTATTTGTTCTTGATGGTCACCTCATTCAGCGAGCGATAGTCCACCACTAATCTCTTGCTGCTGTCTTTTTTCTCCACAAATAGAACAGGTGCACCCCATGACGAAGAACTAGGCTGAGTGAATCCCTTGTCCAACTGCTCTTTCAGCTGCTTCTTCAATTCCTTCAGCTCATCCACATCCATCTTATATGGTCTCTTTGCTATAGGTCCTATTCCCGGCATCAGGTCGATGAGAAACTCCACTTCGATGAGAAACACGTCGGGATACTCCTTAATCACAGGCACAGTATCCATGCTAACCCCCTTAAGAGAATTCAACTTACACCTTCCCGGTCGTACAGCCGACTTGAACCTGATTCTCTTACCATCCGGGGTTTTGAGTGAAACAGCTCGCTGTGCACAATCTATGTGTCCCCCATGCATAGACATCCAATCCATACCCAGAATAACATCTAACCCCTGTGATTCCAACACTACCAGATGTGCAATGAAATTGTGTGCTCCAATCCTCACAGTTAAGTCGCGACATCCCGCGGTAGCTATCATATCTCCTCCAGGTGAGCTTACTCTAATAGACTCTTTCATAGACTCAGTAGGTAGTTTATACTTATCCACAAATGCCCTTGATATGAATGAATGCGATGCACCAGTATCGAAAAGTATAAGTGCAGGGTGAGTGTTGATTGGAAACTTACCAATCACAAGGTCAGGCTCATCTGGGATCTCCTCCACATTCATGTGGTTCACTGTGGCCTTCTGGTTGTTGGTTGGCTTCAGCACCTTCTTCTCCGGACAGTTGTCTGCATAATGTCCCTTCTGACCACACTTGAAGCATGTCACCTCACTCAGATCGTTCTATACAAAGTTGCGGTCACGGTTGTGGTCATGTCCACCGTGTCCTCCAGAATGGTGAGAGTGTCCTCCCTTGTGGCTATGGTGGTTGCTCTTGTGGTTATCATGGCGATGTCCATCGCCTCCATGGTGGTGGCGGTCATGGCTCCCATGGCGCCCATGGTCACTCCCTCCATGCTTGGAATATCCATCATAAGAAGTGCGAGACTTGTGGTGAGAACCTGAGTGGTAATTACTGCTCTTTCTCTTGCGGTTTTCCACCTGCTTGTGCTTCCCTTCCAAGATCCTGGCCTTGTCCATAAGCTCCTGGAAAGTGGGGCAATAAACCACCAGCAGCTGCACTGAAAGCTCATCACTAAAGCCATCCAGGAATCTCTCCCTCTTTTTTGCATCAGTGTCAACATCCTCAGGTGCATAACGGGATAGGTTGTTGAACTCCTCAATGTACTCAGCCACGGTGCAGTTGGTTTTGCGCAAGTTGCGAAACTCCTTCCTCTTCAGGCTCAGAACTCCCGAAGACACGTGGTTGGTCTTGAAACCTTCCTCAAACATTGCCCAAGTCACGGTGTCCAGCGAGTGGGTGATCTGAAAAGTGTCCCACCAAGAAGAGGCTGGTCCCTCCAGTAGGTGAGCGGCAAACCTCACCTTCTCATCATCAGTGCATCCAACAGTTACCAGATCCTTGTTGACTGAACGCAACCAGTCGAGAGCAACCATTGGTTCTGTCGCAGTAGAGAACTTAGCTGGCCTTAGCCTCAGAAACCTGGTGAGAGCATCTCCCTGAGGCTGGTTGTTCCCATTGTTGTTGTTGCTGTTGTTGTTCTGAGCTTCCATGAACTGGGTCATAACTTGGGTCACCTGTGCCTAAGCTGCCATGAGCTGCTCCAACTCAGTGGGTTGACAGCGGGGAGGCATCTGCGGTTCAGCCCAGGTAAGCTTAGAAAGAATCAACTACGATAACAGGATTCTACCCATGCATTATGATCAAACAACAACAAACAATCACAGACAATCTCAAGCAAACAACACATCAACAAACAAGTGATCCAGCAACATCTCAGGGGTTATCCTAGCAGTATATATCTACTGAAATAGTTTTAGAAGAGTTGGCAATGGTTATCTAAACAGTTGATCAACAAAGCATTAAAACAGCAATCTGCCAGAACAGTCCAGCAGTGTTCACGAATTTTTCTACCTGACTTAAACTCGTCAGGAATTTATGATGATTTTTTCACATACAGTACAGAGAGTTTCTCACCAGCCCTATTTTTTTCAGATTTTTCCCAGATACCAGTAAAATATGAAAAATCACACAGTACTGCTGTATCAGCAGAAAACTGCAGCAGGAATAACACAGATATTAACCAAACTTGCCATAACTCTTTCATAAAATTCGCACAAATAATCCTGGGATATTGGAGTACACAAATAAGCAACTAAACACTCTTAAACTAACAGTAACTAAGTTTTACATCGATCGAAACTAATCCTAACGATTTTTCCTAACGAGGACTATTTGGTGGACTTCTATCTACTTCTTGAAGAGGTTGCGGTAGGTCCTTGCACTCATGTGTTGGCGCTTCTGTCCACGGTTCAACCATGGCGGCGGAGTGTACACCTCTCCTGAGTCATCACTTGAAATCTCAAACTCCACCTCTTCTGGATCCTCCTCTTCTTCTTCACTCTCTACTGCAACAGCAACAGCTTCATCTCCTCCACCAGCATCGTTTCCATCATCATCATCCTCGTCCTCATCATCATCATCATTCCCACTGTCATCATCATCATCATTGTTGCCACCATCTCCATTGTCATCATCAGAGGGTGGATTCAGCTGCGCTTGGAGAGCGGCAATCTGGGCTGCCATAACTTCAATATTTTGATCCCTTTCCTGGACGGTCCCTTGCAACTGTTGTATGGTCTGGGTGTTATCCTGCACAGTCCCATTAAGATGAGCTATGGTTGCATCCCTGCCTATCAGGGCATTTTCCAGAACTCCCACAACTTCATGCAAGGTGTCAATCTCCTGTCCTTGGACCACCATACCATTGCTGGCGAAATCTGCAATCTCCTTTACCATCATCACTTTCTCAGCTAGAGCTCCATTTTCCCTTTCCATGTCCTCTATGTGCCTCCGACGGGGCGGCATGTTGTTCCTGTCGCCCGGGGTAACCACAATGTTCCCATCTTCATCGCGCCTCCCATAGTCACGGTAGGGTGAGTCTGCTGGCAGTAGGTGTCGGACATGATGGCACTGGCGAGACAGGGCTTCATGCATGGCCAAGTTTATTCCAAGTCCCCAGTTGCAGTATGTCTTGGTGTAGATCAGGTGCATAGGGTTTGGCAAGGCGGCATATCTGAATATGAAGGTGGTGATCTCCCATGCATCCTCGCCATATCCATAGGTGTACAGCCTTCTTCCCTTGAACATGGGCAGTGGCAAAACCAATGACTGCGAGATCTGTGCTAACTGTCTTGCAAAGGGCCTTGGTGACTCCATGGTTGCATACTCAGTCCTGACTTCTCCCATCTATCAATTAAAAGAGGAAAGTGTGAGAATAGCATATGGTAAGAATTTACGAGAGTGAAAGGCATAAGACGAAAGACAGAGTTAATATAAGCTTTAATAATTCTATGGCTTCCTAATCCAATCCTAGGTCACGATCCTACAGTCGACACACGGGCTCTGATACCATCTTGTAACATCACGGTTCTGAAAAGATCGTGGCTTCTATGTGACATGCCAATCCCTGGATCGGTTCATTGGCCCACAATAGAATAAGATGAATAACATAGCAAAATATCCGTGTATCATAAATAACGAAGATCCAGAGTACCATTATTACAATAAAAGCTTAGCTCAAGGCTATCTCAAATTATTCAGGTAGCAACATAAATAAAGCAATTCCTCCATTCTTCAAATTGCCCACAAGTGAACAAGTGCCGAGTGGAGTACCGTGGCCTATATCGATTACTCAGAATCGGAATATCCTGCAACATGAAACATAGCAGCCCTGAAGGGTCAATACATGGAATGTATGGCAAGTAGAGCTATTAAAGGAGACAATAGTGCTAACATCTATATGCTTATTTGGCAAGAGGAGCTGTGGCTAGCTTGCATTTGCAAATAAATTTATCCTACTTTCATAAATAGTTTTTGATTTTCTTTGAAAAGATCCCAATTAAGTTAACCCAACGACATTAAAGCAATTATGAAATTTGAATGAGCGAGAAACATGTCATGGAATCAATATCAAGCAACTCAGATGTCCATAACCGGCGACACAGCTAATCGATTAGATTATACACCCTGCAGGGGTTAGTACACTTTACCCATGTGACTTGGCCAGCCCAGCTCATACCATCACTCTCATTTTGGGTGATGATAGTGAGAAGTCCAAGAAGAGACCGTTCGGGAAGTAGCTCCCCAATCCCGACACGCACCGGTCCAACCTACCAAAATTCTACATCTCTGGATACGCGGGTTCGAGTTACCACAACCTACTAAGTCCAACCAACCGCCCATTTCATTATTGGCACATGGTTGTACACGTAAGCTACAAAATAAATAATCCAATCATTTTCTCTTGATACCTGGGTGCCTTTCCGCAATGATACCACCCAAAATTATCAATCCCATCACACCCAGGAGATTCATTGATTAAGTTGTTTTAGTTTTCGTAAACCAACACATTTAGAAACAACTTTCAGTGATGTAACCCAGCCCTCGTTCATCATAGCATGGCTAAGCACATCTACCAACGGTGGTTCATCTACAAGGAAAGCCCTACCACATAATAGGACATAGCATAGCGATAGTATCATCCTACACATGCATCTACAAAATACACGAAAATGCATTGAAAATAGTAGGACAATATCATGAACAAAGTAGCATCTACTTGCCTTTGTTGTAGCGGTCGGAAGAACAATCCACACACGAGAAAGCGTTGCACTCGTCACAATCTACACGATACAATTGCACAAGCATATGCAAACAAAGATGATGCAAGATGCATGCATGACAAGTGGATTGATGCTACAACAGCACCACATAATCTTATTCAGTAAAGCTACTGATTGCATGCATGGAAAATAATTTTAGCGCAAGGAAAACTATTATGCAATTTATAATGCTCAAAACTAGAGCTAGAACCCAAATAATTCACTACTGTTAACATACTGTTTGTAAAATCTTGGGAAAATCCTACTGTGTAGACATTGCTATTTAGGAACAGTACCAATTGGAATTTCTCAACAAGGAATTATACAACTCCCTGAGTAATTAAAATACTGTAGAAAACCACTAAATAGTTTCTGCAAAAGTTTTTACTGTAAGCCTATCCTTTTAATTCACTTTGAGATTTCCCTTGTTCTACTGAATCCAAGGACATATTATTTGCAATATTTGGAGTTACAGATCTTTTTCTATGAATTAATTACTCCAAAAAGGCCATTAACTCTTTTAATTAATCTGGACAAAATCTGGCTGCAAAAGTATAAAACAATGGTACAACAAGATTCTACACGACTTACTGAATCTACACATATTTTATTTTCAATTTTTGGCCCAGTAGATTAATTTCTACAATTTTTACAAGATTCTACTAATTTCTGCAAATTCTAAATAGATTTAAATCGAAAGGGAATATTACGGGAATATTCCCTGATGACTCAGTGCGGGTTGACTGGTCAACCAGTTAACCACGCGGTCTCCAAGCGATCCGGGCCGTAGATCGAAGATCCAACGGCCAGGGAGGGGTGGCGGCGGCGGCGAGCTCACCTGAGCGGCGACGGCGAGGTTCGGCGGCGGCGGCGGGGTCTTCCAGCGGCGGCGGCGGTCGGCGCAGCGTCGGCGAGCTCGGGGCGGAGGCGTCGGCGCGGAGGAGGAGGCGGCTGCACGCGGGGTGGTCGGCGGCGGCTGTGGGCTCGGGTGGTCGTCGGGCGAGGTTCATGCGGGGAAAGAGAGGAGGCGGCGGTCAGCGGGCGACGGGGTCGTGGGGGCGCGCTGCGGGGAGGCGCGGCGAGGAGGAGAGAGAGAAAGGCGGCGCGCTTACCGGCGGCGCATGGCGGCGAAATCGGGAGGCGGCGGCGGCGTCGCGATGCGGGCGACGGCGGCGCGATACGGGAGTGGCGGCGTGGTTGGGAGAGGCAGGGGCGCGCGCGGGCTAAGAGGGGGTCCACGCGGTGCCCAAGGCGGAAACGGCGGCGGCGGTTGGAGTCCGTTCCGGACGCGGCGGCGGTGGCGATGTCAGCGCCGACAGGTGGGCCCCACCTGTCGGTGGCCGGGCGCGAGGCGGCGGCAGGTAGTTCCTGCCACGCGGGCGGCGGTGACTGAGCGCGCGCGCGTGCGCTGGCTGGCCGCGCTGCTTCCCCCCTTTTTTTGTTCTTTTCTTTTTCTAATTTCTGTTTTAGTTTTTCCACCGTAACTTCTTCATACGAACTCCGAATCGAGTGATTCTTCCTTCTAAATTTTTCTAAAATCTAGGAGATCAACCTAGGGTCATGTGGTACTTATTTCCACTAGTTTACATGGGTGGAAAAATACAAGTCCTAGTATACCCTCTTGTAGGAGCATTTTAGCAATTCTAAATAGGGTTTTGAAAGTAGTGCTTTGCCGAATCATTTCAATCGAAGGTTTTGCTTGGATGATTATGATGCAATGCCATGAATGATATGCAGAACCAAATCTAAAATTTGGGATGTGACATGTGATCCCTTATAAGTAGTTGCAAGGAATCCCATACCAGAGTAGACAAACTGGAAGTCATGCCCATCCCATTTCAGGGTAGTGTGGTTGCACGGGTTAATTGTTGTAGCATACTACAAAGAACCAGGTGCATTTTTGCAAACCTTTTTCCTTCTCCTCCTCATCCATACCATTTGTAAAACAAAACCTTTTCATTTCTCAAACTTCTCTTGGTAGGTCAAATCTCACCTAGGTTTTACCATAAAACATTTTGTAAAATTTTCTAGGGTCTTCCCAACCTATAGCTTTGCTTTTGCTAAAATGGAGTCTCCAAACCGGTATGGTGTTATACACCACCTACAATACTACTAGCAAGTAGGTGTCATCCAAGGGGATTGTACTTGGTAGTACAAATGGATAATGACTTGGAGGAGCCAAGCCACTACCAGAGATAAATCATCATATAGTAAAGCAATGCAATTTACATAAACAAGTAGATAAAACATGCATAGGTAAAATAATAGGACAAGGCTTATGAGTGATATGGAAATATGCCCCTCGACTTCTTCTTAGAAAACCATAATAATAAGATGATCCATCCTTCTCATCGTCTACACAAACACAACTATCATCGTCACGAGGACATACATGCAAACAAGAAAAATACCACAATCAACACCAGGCATACAAACATCAATTACAATACAAAAATCAAGTAAATAAGATAGCATATACTTCAGTATATTTTGAGGATTTGTTTTGGGAAACATTGGAAGTACTTTAGTTGAATTTTTGGAGTTGCCTTTAAGATTTAATAGCCAATTACTACCTAACTAATGCATTTTATACTAAGGCCAAGTTATGTATGATACTAATGTACCTAAGTGATATCATCAGATAGGTATTGAAAGAAGGAAGCCACTGAAAGTGGTTTCACTATTTTATCAATTTTCTTTATTTAGTTATGAATTTTTTAGTGAAATAAACCCTACTTTTAGAGAATAAATCACCAAAAAATATATGTAGGTCAACTAAATTTGTCCTATAGATTTTAGTAGGTCTAGGAGTTTATGATTTTTGAGAGTTGGATTCACTTTAAGAGAATTACCATAATTCCCTTGGGAAAATTCCCAAAGTCACTTTTGTAGTCAAATTGTTCTTTTAACTAGATTAAATCTACATGTCCAAATGGTATGAGACTAAGGATATTGTACAAGCATTATAAATACCTTCCAGTATAAATTGGAATCGTTATATTTGGAGCTACCAAGCTTCTGGAATGATTTATCTAGTGAAAGCATACTAAGTAGAAGTGTTTAATTCCCTATAAATAATTAATAGCTCAATAAATATGGATCCCCTAGGGTTTAGTATGTACTGTAGTACCGAACCACTGAGAGTTGGAATTAGGAAAAAGAAAGGGTATTTTGTTATTTTTTCTACAGACAAACTAGACGGCTTTTTTGCATGGAGCCAAGTTTTCATGCAAGGTATCTCAATTACCTCAGAGCACAAAGTGGTTTCATCTTATTTGGATTGGTGAAACCTTGTGATGAATTTATTTACTAAAAGTGATACATTCTAGTGGATTTAAATCTAGAAAATAAGGGAATTTAATTTGGGTCTGAGACTTGCTTTGTATGTTAAAAGAAACACTAGAGCACATGCAGAAAATTAGATCTAGACACATAAACCTATTCCCATTTTTGTTTTGAATTTAAGATAGCAAATAGTTTCTAGAGATATGGCAAAAGATTAAAAGAAAGGAAACAGGGCCAGGTTTCAGGGGAGAATGTGACACACAGGGTAGGTTGGCCCAGCTTATCCCACGGACACGCATGCATATCCGTGTTCAAACATGCGGGCGTTGGGCCCATATGCTAGCGGGGCTTGAGAACCGAAGCAGTAAGGGGAACCCCTGGCCGTCCAATTAGAAATCGATCGATGGCTAGCAGGTTGTCTCCTGCCTCTCTACGAGCTTACAGGGAGGAAACCCTAGGAAGCGGGTTGTGGTGGTTCGGGAGTTCACCGGGGTACCTAGGAGTTGTCAGGGAGGGTCCAGGTTGACGCGGTACACAACAGAGAGCTCAACGGTGGGTGGTAGCAGGGAGTTTGGCGATGGGATGGTGCTCGCGCATGAGAGCCGATGAAGCAAGCATTGGAGCTCGCCAGAGTTAGCCTCGGGGGTCATCCTGGGCATGAAAATAAGCAGGGTGAGGTAGATCTAAGTAGGGGGTGACCTGCAGGCCCGAAAAGGGAGTGTGGAAGGTCAGGGTGGAGTTTACGCGAGCTTTACCTTGGTATAATGAGCGGGGAACCTCCTCCATTTACATGGAGACACAAAGCATGGGATAGATATAGAGCTCCGGGACGAGTTCAGTGGAGGGAGATGATGCAAATGAGGAGCACATGAGGAGTTGGGGTGGTTGGGAACGAGAACTATTTCGAGAGCTCTAAAATGGCTGAGGTAAGGTTGTTTTTCTTCTTCATGGCAAAGTATGAAGAGGGAGTGAGTAGGGAACAGTGGGGTGGTGCTCTGGTGGCTAGGGAGTGAAATGAGGGCAGTGGGGGAGGCAACACTGGCCTCTAGCATTTTTATCTCGAGGAGGTGGGTTTAGGATAGACTAGGTCCATGGAGGGACATGGGGAGAGGTGGTGATTGCTGGTTGGTGATCACGGGCGATGGAGAGGGAGGTGAGGTGGCTTATGGTCGGGCAGAGGGGCAGGAAAGGGGTGCGCAGTGGCTATAATAGCTTTAATCAAGCTAGACAAGGCAACTCATTTGTGTACCTGCCATCCAAGCACAAGATACAAGACTTAGGGTTAGATAGAGTGGATGCTATAGTGTATCTCGACCAGAGGGTGTCCTGGTACTGTGGTGATCAGTGGTGGTGGTTAAATATGCTTTGATTTAGTGTTGGCTCAAGTTTTGTCAAGATAGAACCTTTTTGCCATCTTGATGATCATGAAGAGACTTCTTGATTTTTGATCTTGGCTAGATGATAAAATGGTACTGGTGGCTAGATAGGGTCATGATACACTTCCAAGAATTTTGTGGGATTTATCAGATAATTTTTGGTTCACTTTATATCAAGTTTTCAACTAGTGCAGAAATGGTTTTAAGGAATTCATTTGAGTTTTTGAACTGGGCCAGGTGAGTTTTTGGTGTGAGATGGTCCTAAATACCATGTCACACATTGTAGATTTTCCCAAGATTTATTAAGGCAGAAAAGTATTTAAAACATTTATTTTTTCAACCATTTAGGGAAATAGGCAAAAATAAGTAATAAAACCTTTCATAAATATGTTTTTTGAATTGGGAGGATAGGAAAAATAATATAGGACTCATATGTGTCAAAAGTTGGAGAAGTGTTTTGGATAAAAATAAACTTTCTTTTATAGGAGGAGTTTTGAAGTTTTTGTAAAAGAAAAGAAATAAATAGTTTTTGAGCCAAAATAAATATGGAAAACATTTGATAATTTTTTAAATATCCAAGGTAGATGATGTCCACATAGTGTATCTATCATTTGAAACCTTGGGTTTTGAAATGCAAACTTGATTTTGGAAGAAAACAGGAAATAAAGGATCTTGGGCACTATGGTTTTTATACCATCAAAACCTTGTTGGACTAAGGATCTCAGATCTCCCCTTATGTCAGGGGATAGATGCATAGTTAGACCGAGGGATGTATATCACCATGGTACAGAGTGCTGGGGTTTATCATGAGTGTGTGCTCCAAGAATTTGTGCTAAAGTTTGTTGAAAATAAGGGTGCCAAAACAGATTATCATTTGGCCTTCAAAACCATGTGGGTTTAAGAAGCACAGAGCTCCAATGGAAACAAGGGATGTGTGGGTTAATATAACATGTTTAGTAGTTCACAACCATAAAAAGAGTTGGTAAAAATAAGATAACATGGATATGTGAGCTTCTGCCAAAGTAGGCATGTTGACTAGATTTGTAGAAAGGATTATTTTCTTGCCTGCAAAACCATCAAGAACAGGTGGATCAAAGGATGATATAGCCAAGGTCAAGAGTGGTATTTGGAAATACTTGTGATGGTTTACAAGATGATTCAAGTGTATTTCCAAATGGCACAAAGGTTGAGAAAGGGAGGAACTCAAATATGAGATGTTGATAACATTTTTCAGACTTACTCAATTTTGACAGATTTGGGTTTTTTGACTAGGATACAAGAGGTAATGTTTTTGAGGGGTTGCAAGGTTCCAAACTCATCATAAAGTGGATGATGTTGGAGTGTAGATTGATTAATAGGACCCATGCTTAGATTTGGTCTTCATTGACTTGTAAACTTCTAGAAGAGATTAACTCTAAATAGATATGATTAATGGGATTAGTGGGTCACTTAAGTGATTTGAGATCAGATCATGCTTGGGTAACTTGACTTAATGTTTATATTATTAAGTTAGCTTGATGCTATAGGATGAGATCCTAGGTAAGCTCACTGTAATTCCTAAGTAAACAACAGTTCAACACATCAAGACAATTCATCAAACAACAGATCAAGGCGGTTCATCTTATAAGCCACTCAAACTATTACGAGGTTACCATCAAGACTAACTTGAGGTAAGAATGGGTATTTTGAAAAGTTTGAGTTTTGAATAAGGTAAGGTCCTTGGTGCTTCTTGATGCGTGTTGAACGACCCGTTGGGAAACCCCAAGAGCAAGGTATGATGCAGCACGACAGCAAGTTTTCCCTCAGTAAGAAACCGAGGTTATCGAACCATTAGGAGGAAGGAAATGCCTCAAAGGTGTTGCAAGCAACGTGGAAACCTGCACAACACAAACTCAAGACTTTGCCCCAACTAACAGTGAGGTTGTCAATCTCACCTGTTGTTGTAACAAAGGATTAGCTATATGGTGTGGAAGGTGATGATGGTTTGCATCAAGTAAACATTAATAGTGGAAGATGTATCAATGGTAAAGATTGGACCGGGGTCCATAGTTCACTAGAGGTGATCTCCTTAGATAAACAGCATGGCATGAAGGGTAAACAAATTACATCAGGGCAATTGACAGGAACTGAGCAAGGCATAACAATGCAATACTAGACAAAAAGATCCTATGAGATTCGATTGGGCAATACAACAATATACATAGACCGCCATCCAATTGCATCTATGACTAGAAGTCCACCTTTAGGTTATCATCCGAACCCCCTCCAGTATTAAGTTGCAAGCAACAGACAACTGCTTTAAGCAAAGTGTGTAAGGTAAACAATCCACTTGTTCCATGAACAAGAGACCGTTGTTTTCTCCCTAGTGGCAACATCACATCTAGAACCGAAGAGATTTCTGTGACTTCCCTTGGAAACTAGAGGCATGAACCCACTATAGAGCATAAATACCCCTATTGGAGTCACTAGCAACTACTTGGCCAAGATAGCTACTAACAACGGAGAGCATGCAAGATCACAAACAACACAGACATGATAGAATCAATAAGACAAAACCATTAATCAATCTGACATAGTAATCTCAATATCCATCGGATCCCTGCAAACACAACATGCATGATCACAAGTAGATTAGATCTTGATCATGAACGGAGCTCACAAGATCTATACATGAAAGCACAAAGGAGGATATACGACCATCTAGCTACTACATGGACCCGTAGTCCAAGGTGGAACTATTCACGCTTCATACCGGAGGAGAAGGCCTCTGGGATGATCTCCCCTCCGGCAGGATGCCGGGAAGAACTTCAGATCCCCCCGGTCTAGGGACGATGGTTGCAGCGGCTCCAGACGGTTTCGTGGAGTTTTGATCGGGTTCTAGGGTTTCTGCATCGGGGGCTTCTTATAGGCGAAGAGGGAGGCCGAGGGGGTGCCCGAGGCGGCTGCAACCCCTAGGCTCGGGGTGGGCCCACCCGCGTGTCCAGGGGTGTGGCCCCCTCGAGGCCCTCCTCCGTCTCATACTCTAGCTTCGTGTTTCCCACGGGAAAATATTGACTTTGGCTTTTGTCCCGTCCAATTCCGAGAATATTGATTTTCCGCCTTTATGGAACCAAAAAACAGAAGAAAACAGACAACTGGCACTATGGCAACTTGTTAATAGGTTAGTTCCATAAAAAATATAAAAACACCTCAAAGTGTAGACAAAGCAAAGCAAAGTAGATACTAAATAAGCATGGAGCAACAAAAATTATAGATACGTTTCCGACGTATCACTTCTACCTAGAGTAGGGTTCAAGAGTTTTATAAAAGGTTTTGGAAATCCTAGAGGTAAGAGTAGTTGGAAATTCTGTCTTAAAAATATAAGGAGATTATATTTTATAGATCTCCACAATTTTGTTAATAGAAACTAGTAAAAAAAAATTTGTGGCAAGGTCATCTTGGCTCAAGTTATTGAAATGCCAGATATTTGAGAATAGGTAAAATAAGCCAAGACAGTTTTGTTAAATAGCTTTTGTCAGTTGATGGTGAGGTAAGGAGTATATAATCTACTACAAAATCATAGGTATAAGCACAGATAATCAAGCAGGCAAACATTGCACAACTTAACAAGAAAAAGTTTTTGTTCCCCTTGAGTTTTGTAATCTGGACAACAAATCAAGGTTGCTGAAAGTGGGATGTTACAGGGACCTCATCTGCCAGTTTAGGCGCCATATCTATTGATGGATCCTCTAGAACCCTTAAGTGGAAGTAGTTTCAGTCGACATTTGAGGTACTTCAACAAACAAACATTAACAGTCGTCAGTGGTTATGTAGACCACTAATGTGCGCTCCCTTTGCTAATATAGTTGAGACCGATCAGGAGAAGGTTTTTTCCGGTAGTAATAGTAGTTATGGATTTGAAAGGTTTGTTCATCTCCATATTTGAACAAATTAATCTATGTTTGAAATTCTGGCATACCAAATATTTAACTTTGATCCATAAGGCAAACAGTTATAGTATCTTCCCTTACAACAATGATCTTTAGTTATAATATTCACAGTCTATTAGACTTGTATCCTCCAATGGCGTTTTCATGACAACATTTATCTCATTTAACCTTGTAATTGCAACGACACTATATCATTATTGTCCCTAAACTCACACGCTAACCATTTGTAAGGATGACATATCAACTGCCTCGACGCATAACCTGCATATGGGTAATGAATTATGTCAAGTTCTTTTAAATTTATCAAACATGTATCATTCTAGGTAAGTTACTCACCAACATTTTTTGCAAAAATTCCACTGATCGATTAAAATTCATCAACAATAGTACAAAAGGCCTAAACATAATTAAAAATAGGTGTATTGACCACCTAGCGATGGCTAACAAAATATCACGAACTGAAGGTGTGCCACTATCCTCGCCCCTCCATCACATGAGCCGGGCGAATCTTGTCGTAGTAGAGCTTCTTGTGGTAGAAAGGCAGGAAGTCATCATGCTAAGACCCCAAAGGTCCAGCGCACCAGAGTAGCATCCATCGCCAATGATGACAACCATAGATCGGAACAGACTTACCTGAAGCCACACCAACAAACACCAAAATAGATATGATCCCAGGAGATCCGCCGGATGACATGACTCCACACACCTCCTCCGATGCTAGACGCACCATAGGAGCGGCGGTGCCAGTGTTGAACGTGATAGTATGCACCATCGTCATGGATGTCGTTGTATTGATTCCATCCTTTTCGCATCGCCCGTTTCGTTCAGCTGTCACAAACCTTTGCCGCACCACGTTAGCCGCCCACTCATCGTCTATCATCCAATCCAGCTCCATCTTTGCCGCTGGTCTCTTGCGTGGCCTAACGAAGGACTCCCTCGTCCCCGACCTCTTCGAATCGGGTGCCTTCGTCCCCTTTGGATCTGTCGACATCATGGCTGCGAGGACAGATGGGGTGCATGTGCGATGACGACAAGGCCTGGGTGGGAAAGGGTAGCGGTGGTCGACAGAAATGAAAAGTAAAAGCTAAATGTGAGGTAAATAAGGAGCACATATGCCAATGAAAGGGATGGCCCGTGGGTCGTCACATTGTCAGTGACTTTAGTCCGGTGTGGCCGCAACGAGCCCTATGAAGTGGTGATGGCCTAGGAGCGTGGACATGCTATTGGGCCGTGTGGGACATATCGGTCCTTTGGGGGATGTAGCTGAGCACTTTTTGTTGTTTGGCGCTCCCCACAACCCTTTGGGGTGCCATCTGGAGGACTAGACTGGAGATGCCCTGTTCTTTTGGATATTTTGAACGGTTTAAAAATGAAACTTATTCTTAGACGTTTTTCGTTATAGTTGGCTTTATCCATTACTTCATAGTGGGGAAGGAGACGAGGTACCCAACTTCCTGAGCTCTAGGTATTAGCCCCTATTTCCCAAGTATTTACATTCAAGATGCCACCGTGTGAGGTGTCATCGATTCTTAACCGTTTTCCTCCACCCTCTCTCTCCTTCCCTTGTCTTTTTCTTCTCGCTCAGATTGCCCGACCTAGGGTTTCCAGGAGCCGCCACCGCCACCTACCAACGTCGCGGGCTGCCTCCCATCGCCTTACAATGCCGACGACGTGTCCTGCCGCCACTGGTTCCATTCATCCACGAGCTCGAGGCCCACTGGCCACCCATGACCTCCCCGCCCGACCGGTCGATCTGATGCACCCGTCCACCGTCGGCCCAGCTCTCTCCCCAATGAGGTCAAATCCAATTCTCCCCTAACAAGGTCCGGCCCTCCGCATCAACCCCTACCACAACTCCCGGTCCGCCCGAGCTTCACAACATGTTTGTTGCTAGTGAGACTTCAGAGATGGATGATAAAACTTCAAAATTTGGAAAATTAGGGATGCAAAAGAGTGGACAGGAAAAAAGAATAAGAGCAGCCATTTTTGGCAGATCGTGTAGTGTATGCAGAAGGATATTTGCATGATGAGTCTCGGTATGGTGAAAGAAAAGAGAAATTGTTAAAAGATGAAACTTTACCACTTTATGATGTTTGAAGATTAAGCTTGTGCTCATATTGGTGCCAAGATATTAAGAAATAACTCATTTCACGGGCATTTACGGATTTTACAAGAGACAACTTAGACAACAATCTGGGAGAGTAGAAGCCGAAAAAAGCTGGACAAAGGATTCTACTTTTTCTCCGAAGAACTCAATCCCGAGCAGTTTCTGTACAAGTGGAAGCCAAAAAAAAATAGGCCTAAGAAAGGCTTGCCAAAAATATACTACTCTTACATTTCTCTCGGGAGTTCGAATGACGCATGTGGTTGCCTTAATAAGCGAAACAATACGAGGAGGAGAGAAGGGTAAACACCGACCTAGCAAGTCAACTTCGAAGGGCCCATACTTTTGTGAGGATCTAATCTAAAAGCAACGGACTAGCTTGCTAGAAAGAGTAGTAGGCTTGATTTTCATGCGTGAACAAGGCTTTCCTACAGCTATCAACCAACTAACCTATGGTCATTAACCAACTAACCTTTGTAGTCACCAACCAATTAAACTAAATAACTTCCAACACCAACTATATATCAGTATCCAGCTTTGACGGTACCACCACCTCCACCGGCAACGGAATTCTACTACTCAATCCGAAGTGTGATAGATACATCCAAATTAAAGTCAACTAATATGGTCGGAGGGAGTATGACATTTTCCTTTAAAAAGAAGCTTTTATGGATTCTTTGCAGTTCTATCTAATCACAAAAGAGTGCAGCTTTCGGCCTCAGTATCGTACTAGATGCACACAATTAATTCAAACAAGCACATAGATACCACGCTAAAAGTATTAGCTGCTAGAATTAAAAGGTACTCCATTTGTTCACAAATATAAGACGCTTTAACTTTGTGAATCGAATGTATCTGGATCTCTTTTAGTGTATAGGTTTGTAGAGGCTCGGAGTGAACCTGTACATTAAAAGACGTCTAGGTACATTTATTTCACAAATCTAAAATGTCGTATATTTCTAAACCGAGGGAGGATACACAATCCAAAGCCCGGTGTAAGGCTTAACTACCGAGATGTCATGATAGGAAAGAGGGTATTTTTGACCAGGCTTGCTTCAGTGTCCCCCCTCCCCCATCTGCACGATTAATTGAAGCTTTACAAATCTGTGCGGGTTGTTGATGTGTTTTGTCCTGCCAAACCCGGTAGCCAGCCCTCGTATACCCGCCATATGCGATACGATTTATACTCGGTTTATACATGGGGTCCCCTTGTGCAGGTCCAACCTCCTGTAATCTCGCGTACAAGTGGCAATTCGAGTCCGCAATTGAAGCGTATTTGGAATTTCGTGGTGCCACTGACAGCGCCTGTCGTGAACCTAGTTGCTTCTCTCTTCTCTGATCACCAAGGCTATCGAGGAACTTCGGCCGAAACCTTAATTCCGTAGCCACAGTCGGGCGATGCAGAAGAATGTCGACGTGATCACCGCAGTTGGACCCGTCAAGACGATCTGCTCTTTGCTCGAGGTGTCCTTGCTAGTGTTTGAGTTGTCGGTTGCATCCACCTTCCTCCATTATTGTCGTTCCGCGTGTGTACTCCGTGATGGTGTCGTGAGGTAATACTTCCCCCATGAGACGAGGATGTAGTCCATGTAACGATGGTCGGCATCATCGATTACTGATTTTTGGTTTTGTAGGTGATGGCGGACTCAGGTAAGACAGAAGAAGATAACGAGTACACGAACGATGAATATTCCACTTCGAAAGAGGCCAACCTATCTCTGGGTGAGAACATACTCCCCGAAGAAGGGTCAGTCGATGTGGACGATGATGCTGATGTCGACGAAGATAATGTTAGTGAACTTACAATTTATGTGCAGTTGTTTTTAGGAAATCACCAAAGCGATTTAGGTATAGTGGTTTTTAAATTGTGTAGACGGAGATTGATGTTGATAAAGAGAAGAAGGATGTCAAAGTATTGGACACATAATTCATTAGAGAGGTATGACGAGTGTTATCTTTGTGTGATTTGCTATGGTTGAAATGATGAAATTAGAACTAACCTGTTGTTTTATGATTTACTCAGGCATTAGTTGGTAGTGATAAGGCATGTGACTATTATGGTGACTTGGACTTGGAGACTAGTGGAAAATCTATTGAATCTTACTCGGTAAACAATAGTGAGGTACGCATGTGAAATATATTTTGTTTATGCAGTAACGAATGCCATCCATAAGGTGCAATATGACAATGAAGATAAGGGAGTGAATGGGGAAATGTACTGGAAGATAATAGTGATGAATTTTGTGTCAGAAGCTGGGGCTTATACTTTCTACAATACCTATGCCAGACAACACGAATTCAGCATCAGAAAGAGCAAGGCCAAGCTTAGGAAATGTGCTAAAACAGAAGTTTGTAGGATACGGTTTGTATATTCCAGGGAAGGAGAACGTGACAAAAAAGTTGTTGACCATGGAGAACCACACCCGAAGGTTAAGACCCGAGTCTCGCTGCAAGTGCAAAGTAGAGATAGTTGTCGTGACTCGCTAACGCGGACATCGGGGATGTTCGACACCCCTTATTGGTTCGGTAGTGGGCACGAAGGCATTCCGGCCTCAATGACGTCATAGAAACCTGCTGATACGGGCACAAAGCACACACGGTCGTTTTTTACCCAGGTTCGGGCCACCCTCTGGCTAAGAACCCTACGTCCTGCTTTGGTAGATTATCTGGGGTGGATAGATGTACAATATGATGATCTCAATGGTGCCGGGGAGCCGCTTTCTCTCTAGCTTCTACACTTTCCGGGCTTCCTCTTCCTCATTTCTCTCACTTTTCCCTCTCTCCTTACCCTTCGGCATGGAGGTGGATCTCAGCTCTCTCCCTTACAGTTACACTCGTTGTGTAAGAGTCTCTCTAGCTATCTGGTCGTCCAACCTCCCTCTCAATGGCTAAGTGCATCCTTTTATACCTCAAGGGGTCACTACAAGGGCCGGCATGGAGCACCGCACAATGGCGTTCCCGGGCTCAACCGCGGTGCACCACGCGGTCTTCAGGAAGATGGGTGGTGCCTATGGCCAATGAATGGTCATGGGTGGTGCGCAGGCGCACTTGATGGCCGCGTGACAGCTCAGGTCTTGACTTGTCACGCCTGTCTTCGGCACGCTGCAGTGGACTGCAGCGTTATGATGTTGTCCAGCGGCATAGGCACGTCACTTGTTCCCAGCTGGTCCTGACACGCCTCGTCAGGCTCGGTTGACTTCCACTCCTGGGCATGCATGTCCTTGTCCTTTTCTCCTTGTCCAGCCTGGCTGGCGGTTCATGGCTCGTCTCGTGGTCTTCGTCTCGTCCCGTAGGCACCTACGTCATAGCCGATACTTAGTATCCATAGGGTCATCATATCACATCCATACATGCTTGGAGCACACGGGGTTTGCGTCCTTGCGATGTTCCCATCGACTTAGCCTTGTATGCGCCGAGTTGCTGATTGATGGGTCCTGGCTCACGCGCCAAGGCGCAATGTGAGGGACCCTCGATCCCATTACATCGACAATATCTGGATGCATGTTAAAGAAACAAGGGTATGGAAAGTTAGATAGTTCATTGACACTCGGAACCATATATTAGCTAGACATGACGAGGTGCCTTTTCTATGGTCTTATAGGAAGATAAAAAAATTCTAGAGAGCTGCGATATTAGCAATGGCAGCCGCATGGACTAGAAAGCACATGATTATGAGTTCCTTCATCAGCAAATGCGGTCAGTACATTAAAGTTAGATTTACAAGGAAGGATTTATATAATATGTGTTGTAGGGCGAAGAGGAAATTGCTTATAGACAGTGATGTTACCTCAGAAATTGAGATGATGTCCATGAAGAACAAGTTCCATGACTTCTTCTTTGAGCACGAGGTTGATTCAAAAGGCCATTTAAAAAGTTTGTTCTGGTGTGATGCTCAGTCACTCCAGGAGTACCAGGATTACAGCGATGTCGTGGTGTTCGACGATACTTATAAGATGAATAGGTACGGTATTTTGTTCCATTTGTCGGTCTAAACAATCACCATAAGACTATGGTATTTGCATCCGCAATCTTATCGGATGAGACCGAGGCTACACATGTTGGGTTGATAAGAACGTTTATGAAATCAATGTGTCGGCATAATCCCAAGTCTATAATTACGGATGTGGATACTGCGATGATAAGAGCTATTCACACTGTCTTGCTAGATGTGTGGCACCGTATTTGCTCATGGCACATTGAGAAAAACATGGCAAAACATCTAAGTTTCAAGTCATTTCCAAAGTTTCGGTCCCTTCTATATTACACTAGCTCGCAGGACATATTTGAGGAACGATGGCACGTATTTGACCAAAAATTCAGAAAAATAAAACAAAATCTCGACTTAAGAAGATATACAACAAGAAGAAACTATGGGCAAGGGCGTACCTCACAGAGAGATTTTGGATAGGTATGAAAAGCAACCAGAGGAGAGAAAGTTAGAACTCGTGCCTCCACCTCCACCTAGACTATAGGATGACGCTTTTGGACCTTATTTTAAACTATGAGAATGCCATTGTCTGTATTCATGAGAATGAGGCGCACAATGACTAGACGACTTCGCAGACTTGACTATTTGCAGTAACTATCTCAAAGGAAATTGAAAAGCAGCGGCCCAAGTGTTCACTCTAGCGAAAGATATATTTCAAGATAATTCAAAAATACTTATATGAAATCCTAGTCAAAATGACATCCCTCTAGTCATAGTGATTACATGAACCAAATTCTCTATGCCACGACCGATCATTACGAGTGGTGGCGCAAATCAAATGGCGAGCATTATATGGGTCATCATATCTCTATATGACTCGTGCTTTACTTTTCAGTTCATGTTTTGAGACCATGTATGTACATGTAGACCCGTCAAGTAAGAACCTTAGTATTCGCGTGTGTAAAATTGACTTACACCCGTTGTATGCGAACGTATAATCTATCACACCCGATCATCACGTGGTGCTTCGAGACGACAAACTTTCTTAATGGTGCATACTAAGGAAGAACATATTATTATCTTAATATTTAGTGGGAGGGATCATCCTATAGTGCTACCAAGGCAATCAAATACTACCTAGGCGATCAAATCAACAAAAAATAAGATGCATCAAAGGATAAACATCACATGCATATATAGCGTGATATGATATGGTCCTTCTTGTGGCACCCCGGATTTACGGCCCGAGAATACCCCTTATGCCTGCAATTCACGTTCCCATGATCAGTGAGCCGTGAGCATAGCCGACAAGTATCATTACAACATCCGTAATTAATGAGTACAAGTACTTACATTTATGCCATTATGGCGATACAACATCAATAGCGGAAGTCTTCAAGTGCAGAGCCCATGTCATGCCTTAACGTACAGGCAAGTGACTGGAAAGACGGCCTAGATCGCATAGACATCAGCAACTCCCTCTCGATCATCTGAAAGTCTGGCCAAGTAAATAGCCAGGGACAATTGTCCCGCCGTAATTTGTTCACCCAACATGTTATTTATCTTATGGAGAAAACACCTCTAATGAACTGTGAAACTCGGTCCATTCCTTTCCATCACATCTACTGTTTACTGTTTACTTTCTGCAATTACCACAAGCAATTACTATCTTCCACACTATACGTTTCATCCTTTGTTTTCAGCAAAACCAGTGAGCTCGACAACCTCATTGATAAGTTGGGACAGAGTATTTTGGTTGTGTTGTGTGCAGGTTCCACGTTGTTAGCAACACCTTTGTAGACCGGTGAGTACTTTGAATGTACTCGCAAACCACCTTAAGAGAGCAGTAACAAAGGATATGCAATATGTCTATGGTAGGTTGGCTCCATGAAAGGTTCTTTTATAAAATAGTTTCTCTTGTAGATATAGCATATCTCTATATCTTTGCTGAAATCTTTTGCAAAACAATTTGGAAACCTTTTTGAAAAGTTTTAAGAAAACACTAGGATTTGGATCACCCATTTGTTTCTCCTTCCGGTCATCTCATGACCAAACTCCTTCCTCCATTTTCCCGACCATCCCATGGTCAAAACATTTTCAAGACACTTATTTTCCGAAGTCCTTTTTGAAATCAAAAGCATCACCGGCCGTACAGCCGCCAGCACAACCGTCCATGACCGAGGACTCGGCTATTTGAATAGATTTACACTCTGCAGAGGTTGTACAATGTACCCACACCATCCGATTACCCGTCCCTGATCTATACCGATCATGGGTCGAATAACCGGTCAAGACCTTTCGGATGCCCTCTCCGATACAAGTGCCTACCCTGTGAGGTTAATCCCCTCAAAATCGGGACACCCTATATAGTCATAAGACAACCGGAGCGCGTTTTGCACCTTGGAGGGTGTGCGCTTTCAATGAGGGGTCATAGTATCGTCTGGACGCCATTAGACGGTATTTACCTTCCCCAGACCGATGTTTCATAAGGGCCTTTACAGGGGAAAGCCCAGCCTCCCGGAATTTGTTCTCCCCCATAGTAGTTTGAGAAAACTATACCGGATTAGACAAACTTCCAGCCCAGCCCAGCCCCGTCCCATCCGACATTTTCACGCTATACGAGAACATGTCCAAGATGGGGACATAAAGATTTGCAAAGTACACATAGATCTGAATGTGGCGGATCCGTTGACTAAACCTCTCCCGAGGGCAAAACATGACCAGCACCAAACTGTCATGGGTGTTCGGTATATTACCATGTAATCTAGATTAGATGACTCTAGTGCAAGTGGGAGACTGTTGGAGATATGCCCTAGAGGCAATAATAAATATAGTTATTATTATATCTTTGTGTTTATGATAAATGTTTACATTCATGCTATAATAGTATTAACAAGGAAACATTAATACGTGTGTGATTTGTAAACTAAAATAGAGTCCCTAGTAAAGCCTCTTTATAATACTAGCTTGTTGGTTAATAAATGATTGTGGTTTCTCTATCATGAACATTGAGATGTTATTAACAACAAGATCATATCGTTAGTAGAATGATATGATGGACATACTCCTATAGATAAGCGTAGCATAAAGATCAAGTCATTTTAATAGTTCAATTGCTATATGCTTTCTGATACATAGTAACCTAATTCCTTCGACCATGAGATCATGCATATCACCTTTGCCGGATGGATGATTTGATGACATCAAACACCACACCGTAACTGGGTGGCTATAAAGGTGGCATTGAGTGTTCGGAAAGTATTGGTTGAGACACATGGATCAAGAGTGGGATTTGTCCATCCATATGACGGATAGATATACTCTGGTCCCTCTCGGTGAAATGTCATCCAATAGCTTGCAAGCATGTGACTGGCTCACAAGGGATCACATATCACGGGAACGAGAAAAGAGTACTTATCAGTAACGAGGTTGAACTAGGTATGAAGAGATACCGACGATCATAACTTCGGATAAGTAAACTATCATGAGACAAAGGGAAATTGGTATCGTATATAAGTGGTTCATTCAATCGCAAAGTAATCGTAGAAATATGTGGGAGCCATATGAATTTCCAGATTCCTCTATTGGTTATTGTTCGGAGAAGTGTCTCGATCATGTCCGCATAATTCACGAACCGTAGGGAGACACACTTAAGGATTCGGCGTTGTTTGATTAGTTATGGAATGATGAGAAAGAGATCGAATGTTGTTCGGAGTCTCGGATGGGATCCGGGATATCACGAGGAGATCCGAAATGGTCCGGAGAATAAGATTCATATAAGGAAAGTCCTGTTTCGGAGTTGGGGAATGGTTCCGGTGTTTTCATCAGGAATGTTCTAGAAGGTTCCGGAATGTCCGGCACTCCGAAGGGGAAGGGTACATGAATGTGTTATATCAAGTTGGTATGATTGCATCATGTACTAGGTGTCATCGCTGAACAAAATAAAGGGTTTAATCAAATCCTAGTTTGAAAAGTCAAACGCCAATTTGAAAAGTCAAATGGCTATTTTGGGAAGTGGAGGGGAAGTGGGAAACCGAGTTGGGGAGGATTCCCTCCTCCACCGCCGGCCCACTTGGGATCCGAGTTGGGGACGGATTCCCCTCCCCTTGGCCGGTGCCTCCCTCCTATAAGAGGAGGGGCAGGGCTCCCCTCCTAGCACACCTCTAACACCCCGCAAACCCTAGCCGCCGGCGCCGCCACCTCCTGCTGCCGCCGCCTAGCTAACCCTAGCCGCCGGCTTTACCCCCTCCTTGGTGTATCTAAAACCCTAGATCGCCGAGGGCTCTCTCATAGTCCACCATACTCGCTCTGGCTTAAGGCGAAGCCCTGCGAGATCTCCCCTCTACTTCCGGTACCACGCCGTTGTGCTGCGGGAATTGTGAGGAGAGTGCTACAACCTCCGCTGCCTGCTGGAACAAGGGAGAGGAAGGTCTTCGTCGAGTACCGAACGTGTGACCGACTGCGGGAGCGCTGCCGGAGCGCAGCGCCGAAAGGATCGTCTACGCGATCTTGAGATCGGGAAGAGTACGACTACATCACCCACGAGAATCCGCTCTCGTTAAACACTTTGGAATCTTCGAGGGTGAGTTATTCCATCGACTCATTGCTACAACTTAGTAGATAGATCTTGGCTTGTTTGTTTGTATGCGATAGAAATTTTTTGTTTTCCATGCTACGAAACCCTACAGTGGTATCAGAGCCGTGTCTATATGTAGATCTGTTGCACGAGTAGAACACAATGGTCATTGTGGGCGTTGATGCTTTTATTGTCGATTGCTTCTTGTGAACTTTGCATCTTGCGGGATGTTGGGATGAAGCGGCCCGGGCTAACCTTACATGACATCGTTCATGAGACTTTCTCCACGCTTGACATGCAACTTGTATTGCATAAGTGGCGTTGCGGGTGCCTGTTTATCCTAGCATAGTTAAGATCCAATTTACAACGGGTGATTAACAATACTAGTATCAATGTTGTGGTTCATGTTCGTAAGTTAGAACGGCATTTATTGAAAGCCCCAAACCACGTAAAACATGCAAAGAAAGTAGAGGCGTCTAACTTTGTTTTGCAGGGGTGTGCAGTGATGTGATATGGCCATGATTGTGATTATATTTGATGTATGCAATGTTCCTTATTGTAAGTTGGCAACCGGCAGGAGCCATATGGTTGTCTTTAATTTTGTTAAGACCCGCGTGTCTATTCAAAGTAGTTGTAATAGTTGAAGCCGGTGGACGACAACCATGGAGAAGCGTTATTGACCTTGATGCAATGCCGGTGATGATGGAGATCATGTTCGTGCTTGAAGATGGAGATCGGAAGCACAAAGAAGAAAGGCCATATCATATCACATATTATGAATTGCATCTGATGTTAATCCTTTATGCATCTTGTATTGCTTAGTTAACGACGGTAGCATTATAAGATGATCCCTCATGCACATGAATGTCAAGTCATAAAGTGTTCACCCTTATTAGCACCGTTGCTAAAGCTTGTTGTTTCGAAGCACCACGTGATGATCGGGTGTGTTAGATTCCGCAAGTGTATACAATGTGAGCAAGCCAGATTTGCTCATGCAGAAGCTAAGGTTTGATCTTGACGAGTCTAGCATGTACATACATGGTCTCAGAACACGGATCACCGAAAGGTAAAGCATGAATCATATAGTAGATATGATGAACATGTCGATTGTTCGCCATTGAAACAATATCAACTCTCGTGATGATCGGTGTTGATGTGGTGGATTTGGTTCGTGTGATCACTAAAACAATGTGAGGGATATTGTTTTGAGTGGGAGTTCACCTAGATTAATTTAACTATTAATTAGAACTCAATTTGTCATAAACTTAGTCTAAACTATTGCAAATATGTTGTAGATCAATGGCGGCCCCTACCATCCATTTTAATGCGTTCCTAGAGAAAGAAAAGTTGAAAAACAATGGAAGCAACTTCGCGGATTGGTTCCGCAATTTGAGGATTGTCCTCACAGCTGGTAATTTGACCTATGTGCTGGATGCACCGCTGGGTGACCCGCCTGCAGCTGATGCTGCCGACGAAGTAAAGAATGTTTACCTCGCTCGGAAGACTCAGTACTCCACAGTTCAGTGTGCTATCTTGTATGGTTTAGAATCGGAGCTTTAGAAAAGGTTTGAGAATTCAGACCCACATGATATTGTCCGTGATCTCAAATTGATCTTTGAGACTCATGCGGCAATTGAGAGCTATGAGGCTTCTGAAAAGTTCTTTAACTGCAAGATGGAAGAGGGCAGCTCCGTCAGTGAGCATGTGCTTAAGATGTCTGGGCACGCAAACAAACTTCAAAGCTTGGGTATAGTGATTCCTAATGCTTTGGGGATTTACCGTGTCCTCCAATCACTACCACCGAGTTACAAGAACTTTGTGATGAACTACAATATGCAAAACATGAACAAGCAGTTGCCAGAACTATTTGCTATGTTGAAATCTGCAGAAGTGGAGATCAAGAAAGTGCACCAAGTGTTGATGGTCAATAAGACCACCAAATTCAAGAAAGGCAAGTCTAAGCAAAAGGGACACTTCAAGAAGGGTGGTAAGAAA
Source organism: Avena sativa (assembly GCA_916181665.1). NCBI lineage: Eukaryota > Viridiplantae > Streptophyta > Magnoliopsida > Poales > Poaceae > Avena > Avena sativa. The sequence continues at coordinate 6,000,204 of OV702282.1, read as the reverse complement.
GTTACCGCGCCAACGAAGAAGACCAGGGCTGGACCTAAGCCTGATACTGAGTGCTTTTACTGCAAGGGAGAAGGTCACTGGAAGCGGATTTGCCCAAAGTACTTGGCGGATTTGAAGAACGGCAACATCAAGAAGAAAGGTATATCCGATATACATGTTATTGATGTGTATCTCACTAGTACTCGTAGTAGTGCCTGGGTATTT